>CM053576.1:86219054-86502748 GCA_028646485.1 Cryptoprocta ferox
TGTGTACAGTGTAGGAAAGTGGTTCAGCTTCATTCTTTTAAATGTAGCTGACAAGTTTCTCAACACCATTTGCTGAAGAGACTGTCCTTTCCCCATTGGATATTTTTTCCTGCTTTGTTGAAGATTAATTGATCATATAATTGTGGATTTATTTCTGTGTATTCTATTCTGTTCTGTTGATCTATATGTCTAGTTTTGTGCCAGTACCATACTGTTTTGATTACTATAGCTTTGTAGTATAACTTGAAATCCAGGATTATGACAGCTCAAGCTTTATTTTTCTCTTTCAAGATTGTTTTGGCTATTCAGGGTCTGATGAGGTTACATACAAATCTTAGGATTATTTGTTCTAGTTGTGTGAAAAACGCTGTTGCTGTTTTGATAGGGATTGCATTAAATCTGTAGATTTCTTTGGGTAGTATAGATATTTTAACAATATTTGTTCTACCAATCCATGAGCATGGAATATCTTTCCATTTGTTTGTGTCATCTTCAATTTCTTTCATCAGTGTTTTATAGTTTTCAGAGTATAGATCTTTCACCTCTTTGGTTAAGTTTATTCCTAGGCATTTTATTATTTTTGGTGCAATTGTAAATGGGATTGCTTTCTTAATTTCTCTTTATGTTCTTCATTATTACTGTATAGAAATTCAATGGGTTATCTATACATTGATTTTGTATCCTATGATGTTACAGAATTCACTTATCAGTTCTAATAGTTTTTTGGTAGAGTCTTTAGCGTTTTCTATATATAGTTTCATGTCATCAGCAAACAGTGAAAATTTTATTTCTTTCTTACCAATTTGGATGGCTTTCATTTCTATATTTCTTTTTTTTTTTTAATGTTTACTTTTGAGAAAGAAATAGTGCAACTGGGGGAGGGGTGGAGTGGGGGAGGAACAGAGGATCTGAAATGGGCTCTGTGTTGACAGCAGAGAGCCCGATGTGGGGCTCAAACTTATGAACCTAATTGTGAGATCAACTTGAGCCAAAGTTGGATGCTTAACTGACTAAGCCACCCAGGCACCCCAGGATGGCTTTTATTTCTTTTTGTTGTCTGATTGCTATGGCTAGGACTTCCAGTACTATGTTGAATAAAAGTGGTGAGAGTGGACTTCTTTGTCTTGTTCCTGACCTTACTGGAAAGGCTCTCCATTTTTCACCATTGAGGATGATGTTAGCTGTGGGTTTTTCATGTAAGGCATTAATTATGTTGAGATATGTTCCCTCTAAACCCACTTTGTTGAGGGTTTTTTTAATCATGAATGGATATTGTACTTGTCAAATGCTATTTCTGCATATGGTCACATGGTTTTCATCTTTTCTCTTACTGATGTCATGTATCACATTGATTGATTTGTGAATATTGAGCCATCTTTGCATCCCAGAAATAAATCCCACTTGATCATGGGATTTTATGTATTGTTGGATTCAGTTTGCTAATATTTTGTTGAAGATTTTTGCATCTATGGTCATCAGCGATATTGACCTGTAGTTCTCTCTCTCTCTCTCTCTCTCTCTCTCTCTCTTTTGGAGGGTCTTTTTCTGGTTGTGGTATCAGGGTAATGCAAGCCTCATAGAATGAATTTGGAAGTTTTCCTTCCTCTTCTATTTTTTGGAATAGTTTGAGAAGAATAGGTATTAACTGTTCTCTAAATGTTTGGTAGAATTCACCTGTGAAGCCAACTGGTCCTGGACTTCTGTTTTTTTGGGATTTTTTTTTTTTATTACTGATTCAATTTCATTGCTGGTAATTGGTCTGTTCAGATTTTCTATTTCTTCCTGATTCAACTTTGAGAAGTTATATGTTTCTTTTTTAATGTATATTTATTTATTTTTGAGAGAGAGAGAGAGAGAGAGAGAGAGAGAGAGAGAGCAGGGGAGGAGTCCATACTGTCAGAACAGAGCCAGATTCAGGGCTCGAACTCATGAACCGTGAGATCATGACCTGAGCTGAAACCAAGAGTTGGACACTTAACCAACTGAGCCACCCAGGAGCCTTGAGAAGTCTTATGTTACTGGGAATTAACCATTTCTTCTAGGTTGTCCAATTTGTTGGGATATAATTTTTCATAATATTCTCTTAAAATCCTTTGTATTTCTGTGGTGCCAGTAATTTTTTCTCTTCTTCCATTTCTGATTTTGTTTGAGTCCTCTTTCTCCCTCCTTTTTTTTTTTTTTTTGATGAATCTGGCTGAAGGTTTATCAATTTCATTGATCTTTTCAAAGAACTATCTCCTGGTTTCATAGATAGGTTCTATTGTTTCTTTTAGTTTATATTTTGCTTATTTCTGCTCTAATTTTTACTATTTTCTTCCTTCTACTAGTTTTGGGTTTTGCTTTTTAAAAAGATTTTTCTTTTAGTCTTTTTTTGGGGGGGTTGCTTTTATGGTTTTTATGACCTATGTTTATTTTTCCCTTTTATTGAGATATAATTGACATACAACATCGTGTAAGTTTAAGGTTACAAAGTGATGATTCAGTAAATGTATGTATTGCAAAATAACAACCACAATAGGGTTAGTTAACATCTCCATTACATTGCATAATTTCCATTTATATTTTTATAATGAATATATTTAAGATCTAATCTGTTAGCAACTTGTATCTAACATAGTATTGTTCACTATAGCCTCTAATTTGTTTAGCCACTATATACACTCAGCTGAACAGAATCTCAATTGATACTATAAATTTGCTAGATTTTGGAAACAGTTTGTTTTTTAAAAAAATTATATAAGAGGGGTGCCTTGGTGGCTCAGTCTGTTAAATGTCCAACCTCAGCTCAGGTCATGATCTCACAGTTTGTGGGTCAAGCTTGGTGTCAGGCTCTGTGCTGACAGCTCGGAAATTGGAGCCTGCTTCAGATTCTGTGTTTCCCTCTCTCTCTGCTCCTCCCCTAATCATGCTCTGTCTCTCTCAAAAATAAACAAACATTAAAAAAAATTTTTAAAGAAAATTATATAGGAGGTTTCTATTGTTTTCAATAGTGTGAAATGAGATTTTAGTTAACAATAATGTATAAATATTGGTCCACTAATAACAAACATATCACAATGATTAAGATGTTAATAGCAGGAGAAACTGGGTGCAGAGCATATTGGAACTCTCTGTACTATCTCTGTACTATCTTCTCAATTTTTCTTCAAATCTGAAACCAACTAAAAACTAAAGTCTATTTTAAAAACTAAATCTAGGGGCACCTGAATGGCTCAGTGGTTGGGCATCCAACTCTTAATTTTGGCTCAGGTCATGATCTCCCAGTTCATGGGATTGAGCCCTGCATCGAGCTCTGTGTTATTACCACAGAGCCTGCTTGGGATTCTATCTCTCCTCTCTCTCTGCTCCTCCCCCTACTCATGTACTCTCCCCTGCCCCTCAAAATAAATAAATAAACATTAAAAAAAAAAACCCTAAATATGTATGTGTGTATACACACACATATGTATTTACATACATTTACATACATATGTATATATATAGTGTAGACACACATATAACCCCACACACAGAACTTTCTTCTTAACAGGGAATATACATTCTGTACAAACACACTGAATATTAACAAAAATGACCAATTGTTAGGCATAAGGAAATCTCAGTAAATCCCAAAAGGGCCAAATTCTCTGACCATGTTAGAACAATTAACAACAAAACAAATATACATTTATACAAATATATGTAGCATATTATATATTGCATCAGAAAAAGAAAAAAAAATTCCAAAATCTTAAAGCCTTTCAAAGAAATTCCTATATAAAAGAGTAAATCAAAATTGAAATTACAAACTATTCAGACGTGAAGAACAAGAATATAAGAATATTACAAGTGAAATTTGTGCAACTAAGGCCAAAGTGTACACACAGGGTATAGTGCACTAGATCAGAGAATACAAAAGATTAAAAGTAAAAAAATAAGGCATTCGACTAAAGAAGTTAAAGAACCATAAAATAAATTGATCAATAAAGATAAAAGCAACTATTAATTAAAGCAAATAACAGAAACAGAAAAGATGATCAATAAAATAAAAATTGGTTATTTAAAACAACCAGTAATACATTCAAACTTTTGGCAAATATATCAACATCAAGGAAGAGAGGAAAAAAACTAACAATATTAGCAATGAGAGAGATGTAATTTCATATTTGAAGAATATTAGCAAAAAACGAGAAACACTTTATACTAATTAACTTAAAAATATGTATGAAAGACTGCATTTCTAGAATAATGATTCTCAAACTTGATGGTATATCTAAATCTCCTGGAGAGATTGTTAAACAGATTATTGGGGCCCCTTCCCAGAGTTTCTGATTCAGTGGCCTGGGGTTGAGACCTGAGACATTGTATTTCTAACAGGTCCTGAAGGTACTGGTACTGCTGGTCTGGGGACAATACTTTCGGAGCCACTGTCTAGGAAAATATAAATTCCCAACTTTGACTTAAGAATAAATTGAAAACCAAAAACCTGAATGTAGAAGCTGAAACTATTAAACTCTTAGAAGAAAACTTAAGGGTAAATCATTGTGACATGCAAAATGTCAAATTAAACATTAGCAATATTGAATTTAAAAAGCCCCCAAGAATCAGATGAGAAAAAACAACCCCTATAATAATCATATGAGATTCCAAAAAAAAAAAATCATTTGAAACTTTTAAGAGAAAATGATAGGTGAGAATTTGGAGATTGCAAGTGGAAACTGCTTATGTCAATCAATTAATTGGTTGTTTGAGAAAAGACACATGGTCTAGTAATTGAAGGAGAATAGAGGATCAAGGATGAAGTGTGCATGTGTGTGTATGTGTGTGTGTGTATACAATGGGATGCACTTGAATATGTTCTTAGGTTGATTTGGAAGCAGTCAGTAGATAGAGGAACACTGATATGTAAGAGAGGCATTATTGATTGAGTAACATTGAGATCAAAAAGGAGGGACTAGTATCAAGAATGGAACTTTGAACAAAACATGGACTTAATTTTAAGATTAAGTTAAGAAAGTTCAAGCTGGTTCACATATATTTTCCCTATGAAGTAGGACATAAAATCAGATGTTACAATCAGGTGAGCAAAGGGCTGAAATTTTTGAAGGTCAAATTGACCATTATGAATTCAATGGTGACCTTTGAGATGAGCTGTCATGGGTTGACTGTGGCCCAGAGTCCAGTGAGTGAAGGAGTGACTGGGGTATGGGAATGTGGCAGCAAATGCAGATTTTTATTTCAAAGATCAAGAGTGAAGGGGAATAGAGAAATATACTGGTATCTAGATTTCAAAAGAAAAATTTCAAATTTTAAAACAATTTCTCAGTATTCAAGAATTGGCATACACTGGGAGAGGATATGTCACTAGCTTTACATGTGATGCAATTTATTGTTTTGTTTGCTAATGAGACATCAGACACTGCATTGTAAATGCACAATCAACTACAAATTAGCTATCTCACATCCAAAGGAAAGAAAAATTGGCACCAAAACTCCAGCAAGTATATAAATATAAAAGCTAAGGGTTTCTGAGCTTCTCATTCAAATTAATTTTTTTTCTTAAAAAAAAGATAAGTACTGAATGAAGCTCCTCACTCTCCATCATAATAACTACTTCTACTTAGCTCTATTCTACAAGCCATAAAGTGGGCTTGTTTAAATAGACAAACACTGGAGTAAAAATCAAAGAGAACAAAACAGCCTTTTGAAAGTTACATCTAGGAGTTTCAATTTAGCATGATATGGCCCAAATGCAGTCTTATTTCAACTTTCGACTTAAAGGCCTATGAGGACATGGAAGGGAAAGAGAAAATTTCATCAACTAGAATTGAAAATCAATTTATTACAAAGATCTTAGAGGAATAGAATTGGATGGGGCAGCCCACACAAGCTCTGTTATTCAGAAATAGAGCAAACCTGCTGGCAACATCAAAAAAATAAATAAAGGGAGGAAAAATGTGATCTCTTTCTTCCACTGTCTATGTCTTGATTGGAAAGCTCCAGGTAAGTGTCAGAAAATCCATGCTGCTTTGTCTCTGCAAAGGAAGGGGTGATTTTTGAGACTTTTGTACTGATGTATTTCTCTCCACCCCCACATCTCCACCTATCCTTAGACAGAATGTTTACACTTAGAGTCCACAATGCCCTCAAAACAACAGACTAAATGTATGTCAAGGACTAATTATGGTGAAGAAATCCTGAAAGGTAGGTCCGTAGAAGCTGATTGAAAGGCTGTCAAAATACCAAACAGTATAGTGTTACAAGACTTTCCCCCAGTCCCTCAGAGACACACTAGGTGAACTAATAATGCTAGGAGCTGCCATCTTAAAATGCCCCACCTAAAATGCTAGGTGGCTGTTAGAGGGGCAGCCCCCAACACACAAACTGAGCAGAAGAGCAGTGACAGCATTAAGTCAGGACTCTGATAGCCGCCTGCCTCACCCATGCAGTGCTGTGGGAAGAGGTCCAATGGAAGACCCAGGCTTGTACAGAAAGCTGTGTTGTGCTGGGATGGGCCATACCTTACGGTTATATAGATAGGAATTGTTGGGGGTGGGGTTGGTAGAGAGCCTCAGATGGCACTTTGGCCTATGAAAGAGGAAGCTATCTGGAGTAGTGAGGGGACATCTGAAAGTGAAAATGCAGCAGTAGAGGTCATCCTGCAGTATGCTGGGTACTGGTCACAAGGGTTGATTTGTGTTCTTCCTAGGCATGTGAGGTCCGTACCATACCTAAAGACTAGCAAATTGTTGTAGGGGCCTCAGTAATGTTAACAGGTTATACTGGTGATGTTGTTGATCTTGGAAAACAAATTAGCTCAACAGAATTGGCAAGGAGCCCAGCCAAGACTGACTGAGTGGTGCTCAGCAGTCCAGGAACAGCCCATTCATGCAGGCATATGGAGGAAGGTGCTCCCTATTTTTTTAGGTGGATGTAGATGTGAGTGCTGTCAAGTGGAGAAATTCTGTCTGTTCCACAGCAGATAACCACTTCCTATTGAGCCTGGCAGTTGTACAGGTAAAACTAAAACAGGCTGATTGCAGTCCCAAATCTTTTTTAAGTTAACATTATATTTTAACTATAAATGCATGACATGCTTGATACTAAACCTTAGGAAGCACAGAAAGGCACAAAGAAACTATGTCTCTGGGAAGCCCCACCATTGGCCATCTTTCCATTTGCCATGCTCATGCTTGCCTTTACACTTTCCACCATGTGGACTCCCCAGGGAAGCTGCTCTATAATGCTAAAAGGACTTCCATGTCAAGAACTCCCATTCTCTTCCACAGTATGCTTTCACCTTCAGCAATAATCCTCCCAAATTAGGGCATATAATTGGGCCTAATAGCTCTACTTTCTCAAGTAAGAAACTTTTTTTTAATATTTATTTATTTTTGAGAGAAACAGACAGAGCACAAGTGGGGGAGAGGCAGAGAGAGATGAAACACAGAATCTGAAGCAGGTTCCAGGCTCTGAGCTGTCAGCATAGAACCCGATGTGGGGCTCGAATTCACAAGCTGTGAGATCATGACCTGAGCTGAATTTGGACACTTAACCGTCTGAGCCACCCAGGTGCCCCTCAAGTAGGAAGCTTAATGAATGATCTTTGATATCTTCCACCAACCTCAGCTTGTTTATAATATAGGTAGTAGAAACTCCTTTACTAGTTACTAATACTAAGGAAGCCTTCCCCCCTTTCTCTTCTGGCAGGTTGGCAGGGGAGAATGGGATTTTAGATAAAAAGAATGATAAAAAGACATGGGGGTGTGAAAACATGGTGTCCTGGGAAACAATGAGTAATTTGGTGTGGAGAAACTCTAGGCTGTATAGAGAATGAAGCAGAGAAGAGGAAATGAGAATTAAGTATAGGGCTGAAGTCAGGTACTGAACAAACTTGAATGCTGTATGCATTATTTTCCTATTGCTGCTCTAACAAATTAGCACAAACTTAGTGGATTGAAACAACACATATATAGTAGCATTCTGAATGTCACAAGTCCAAAATGGATCTTACACGCTAAAATCAAGGTATCAGCAGAGCTGTGTTCCTTCCTAAAGGAGAATCTGTTTCCTTGCTTTTTCCAGCTTTTAAAGCCATCTACATCCTTGACCCATGGCCTCTCTCTTCATCTACAAAGTGCATCACTCCAGCCTCTGCTTCTGTCCACATCTCCTCTCTGACTCTGATCCTCCTGCCTGCATCTTACAAGGACCCCTGTGATTACAGTGGGCCCACCTGCTTAATCATATCTCCAAAGTCCCTCTTACCATGTAAATTAGCATACTCAAATGTTCCGGAGATTAGAACATGAACATCTTTGGGGTACCATTATTCAGCTCACCGTCTCATGCAAAGGAATTTGGGGAGTATCATGTCAGCCAGGGACCAAAACCTCAATGCCTACCAATGTCAGGCAGGAAAGTAAATAAGTGAAGTGGGTATTACACAGTACGGAAGAGTGGAGAAATGACAAACTGGAGACTTCGTGCTCTCTCTAAAGGGAGTGCCAGTTACTCAGCTCTGAATGTCACCAAAATAAATGCCAGTTGGTGGTGCTTTATCACATGTTCTTATGGATATGTCACGGTTTATTGAACCATCACTGTTGGAAATTAATATTGGTCCCTATGTTACACTATTGTAAATAATGCCATAATGACCACCCTTGTACATAAATCATTTTCTGTAACTCTGATTATTTTTTTAGGATAGATATCTCAAAATAGAATTAAACCAAACAGCACTGAGATGCCTTTAAAAAGTATGAGCAGAATGTGCATGGACCACATGGGCTAGGAACACAGTGTACAGTATATAAATCATTGCCTCTCAAAGCAGGCTCCTGAAGACAAGTGACATTCCTTGAGCTAAAATTTTTTTTAAAAATCAGCTTTTGCTCAATTCATCAAAAATTAAATGGATAGAATTTCTCAATCTTAATTTACTATCCAATAAATATTTCTTAATCTCAGGAACCTGTCTTTGATTGCTAAAACTAAGCTCTAGCAAGTATCAAAGGAGCAATTAAGCAACCAGTATTTGTGGCAGACATGAGACATGTTTTTACTAAATAAGCAAATACACATACAAACACACATTTTGTGGATCATGACCTTAAACTGACCAAATCTAAAGCATTTGGAAAGAGTATCCTGACTTCCAGGTGCTCCTAACATTGGAGCAACTATATAAATCTTTTGATTTAGTATCTATTTCCTTGAGGTCATGGTATATACTTTAAAAGTAGGACTACATCTCACAGGAAAATACAAGACACAGACCATTAGGAAGGTCAATACAAGGCAAGAAGCCTCCTGCACTGGCCAATGATGGGGCAATCAAAGGTTTATGCTACCACCATGTGAATCACAGCAAATGCTGCCAGTGGGTGCACATAAATGGCATTTCTGTTATGTGTTTGGTCATGAGTGCAATTGTGTGCATTGTAACCAGAATTCTCTTTTTTAAAAAAATGACAGGGACACCTGGATGGCTCAGTCAGTTAGGTATCCAACTCCTGACTTTGGCTCAGGTCATGATCTCACACTTGTGAGATGGAGCTCCGTGTCCAACTCTGTGCTGAACCATGGAGCCTGCTTGAGATTCTCTCTCTCTCTCTCTCTCTCTCTCTCTCTCTCTGTCCCTCCCCTGCTCATGATCTCTCTGTTTTTCTCAAAATAAATAAGTAGAACTTTAAAAATAAATAGAAATTAAAATGACATAGAATAGAATCATACATTGCATATAGAAACGGTAGGTATTGTTCTTGAAAATTTTTTCCATATATACATGATGTATATTTGTATATATATGGATACACACACACGTGCACGCACGCGCGCACACACACACACACACACACGCACACTGTGACAAGATGAAACATTTTTCCTTACTGTGGGTCTCAGTCAAAAGTATTTCAAAGTTACTGTTGTAGAAGAGAGAGATGTGATATGTCAGTCCAGATTCCCCAAGAAGTAGACACCAAGATAGAATTAGCTGTGCAGGAATAATTTAATTCACTTATTGGTGGAACCAATGTGAATAAGAAAGAAAGAGGGAGCAGGAGAAAACAGAAAGAGCTTCTTCATTTCTTATGTTGGGCAGGAATGGTCCAGCAAAAATGAGCCCCCAGCCCAGGGAGAACATTGCCTTATCATGAGAGTGATGGCAGATACTGAAATGCAGCTTTGGCAACTGTCCACCAGCTGTACTCCCCGTAGTCCAGATCTCCTGAAGGGAGATCCTTGGTCATCACCCAGAGGTCACGGGGGAGATATCTCCACAGTTGGATCCTTCTCTGTGACATTTGCATGTACTACAGGTTAGGAGCCTGTGCTCTAAAGAGAGACTCCTTGGGTTCAAGCCCAGCTCCAAGGCCAAGACTCAAGTGAGGCAAGTGGGGCCTCCAGGCCACAAAGGTTAAGGAGGCCCTTACTTCCTGAGAGGTGCTTGCATAGTCCTGACAATGACTGCTTTCTTCAGTAATGTGCCCACAACTCACCGGAGTCCCCACCTTGCCCAGCTGGGTCATTTACTAGCTATGTGAACTTGAGTCAGTTACTTGCCTTCTGTTTCCTCATCTGCTCCTGGGTATGAGAATAATGTACCTTATTGCAGGATTGCTGTGGATATTAAATGAGTTAGTGAATATGAAAACTTTGGACAATTCTTGCCACATAGTAATGAATGCAAGAGTTGAATGCTTCTATTATCCTCAGTGTTACATTTATATTTAAAATTCAGATTTTCAGGCACCATCCCCTTGCCCCAAACAATTTTGATATAGCAGATATGGGGTGGGGTGGATGAGTGTATCTCTGTAATATGCCCTTTTATTCTTATGAGCACCCACATCTGAGAACCACTCATCAGGTTCTCCTTGCTGAGCACTCCTTTCTTACTACTCAGCCCCTCACTACCCATCTCATTCTTGCTTCAACTACCCTAACTTGGGCAATGAAGCCATACTATGCCAGGTATGTTTTCAGCCCCAAGAAAGCTGCAGGGGAAGAGCTCAAAGGTGCAGAGTACAGTCTCATCACGATGTGGCCTTCAGCAGATGAAAATGTCACTCCACCTTTAGGCTTTAGAAGTAGATGCCTAAGTTCTGCATTACTGTAGAATGGAACTCCTCTGTCTTCCTCTTCTTGTGTATTTCTAACCCTCCCTGTCTGACTTTGAAACCACCCTGCTGGAACCTCCCTGAGTATGCAATCACTCAACTATTCATGGGGCCCCGGATCACAACAAGAAGTGGTTTTGTGAGCAGTACCTTCCTTTCACACAGAGAGATGCTTCAGGGACGAGGTTGTGAACGCCTCCAAGCCCACGGACGTCAGGCCCCCGACAGTGCCCTCGCCCACAGCTTTGAAGTCTCTCAGCCTCGAGACGCAGCCCATGAAAAGCACACAGGTGCACATTCAATTGGGGCTTGTGGGAGACAATAACTTCTGATTGGGATGCAATCCCACCCATGGCAGAAATCGGCAGCAGCATAATCAACTTTGTATTTAATGACAGCACCACTCTGCCATTACCTTACACTCTGAAGGGATCCGTTTAATATGGAAAATATAAGCCAAAAAGCTTGAGAAGCTGAAGTGTTCTGCCTGACTCTCAAAGAGGGGCTGAAGTCAGAATAACAGCCATGGTTTCAAACATAGCCTGAAGAGGAAGTCGCTGTGTCAGGGAATGCATCTCAGCCTGGCCAGCAATTCAAGCTGTCAGCCTGCATTCATTACATGTCACGGTGTGCCCAGCACGAAGAGCCTTGCTGATCACCCGACTCAGTGGGCTAGTTCCAAGCATGGCAGGCAATGCTGAGACCACAAGCAGTTGTCTCTATGATTTATTGAGTACTGACTATATGAGAAGCAGAGCCTTTTGCTAGCACATTAGTTTATTTAACCATCATGACATCTTTATAAAATGGGTATTATTATCATTATAAAGATGTAAACATGTCCCAAATCACAAAGTTAGAAAATAGAGATTCCAGGTCAGTCTGGCTGCAGAATCACTGCTCTGTTTTAAAGAAATGCCTTTGAATGGAATGAAACAAAAAAGCATGACATGGCTCTGCCATATATATATTATGGGATATAGAGGGGTGAAAGCCTCAAACATACAAGATACAAAATTAGGGAGAGTCAGATTTGAAAAAGGCAGAGCCCAAATTCTGCAGAAAGGGGAACATCAGAGTGAGGGTGTAATTTGTACAGGCAGGAGTAGGTTAGAGAGCATATCTTGTTGCTGATCCACCCTGTTATCTAAGCACAACTGGGAAGACTATAAAACCCAGGACCTGAAACTCAACCCATCTCAAGAGATGGGTAGCCTTCAGAGGCCAGACTCTACAGGCAGTAAGTGGTCCTTCGGATGGATGGATCCAGGCAGTGTCCCCTCAAAAAGGTACAACCCAAGGAAGCAGAGTATCCTGGTGGAAGGGCAGGGAGTTCAATGTAAAGAGAATAGAGAAGAGAATGTTTTGCCATACTGGAGAGGAAGGATCTTGAAGAGGATCAGGGGACAGGCTGGGTTTATTCAAGTTTCTATCAGTCGCAAGCTATGCGATCTTGGACAAGTTACTTAGTCCCTGGTTCTGTTTCTTCATCTGCAAATTGGAAATAATGATGGTACCTAAATCATAAGATTGTGAGGAAGATTAAAAGGATTCATGGAAAACAGAAGAGTGTCTAAAACAAGTTAAATGCTCTGTAATTCTTGCTGTTGTTTTAATCATACACAGGACATAATGAAAATGGTTGGAAGGGGAAAGTTATCAGAACTGGAGAGGTTAACAAGGAGGAAAGTGAAGCAGACAGGATGGCAGCCTGGGAGAGGTTGGTGGCAATGGGGTGTACCTGGAATGATGAACCACAGGCATGTGGTCGGTGACCTTAAAACAGTCTCTATTCTTAACACATGTCCTAACTCATTTACAGCTCACCACAGTGTCTGTGGTGTAGGCTACTTTATAACCCCATTTTACAGATGTGGAAACTGTGGCTCAGAGATGGGAAATAACTTGTTCAAGGTCATATAGCTAATAAGCGATGAAACTGGGATTAAATGAGACATCAAATGTCAAATGACTTATTGTCCTCAGGTTTCTATTAAATCCTTGGTTCAGAATTAGTTTGGTGACTGTTGTAACAGGTGTTGGGGAGGATTTTGGTCATCTGTAGACTAAACTAGGTTCTTAACCACTAAGAATCCAGCTACCCAATGAAACAACATTTTGTGTATTAGGATATGTGTGATCTAATCTCACATAATGTATCTAGGTTATGAGCACTTTCACATACTTTACCCATTCCAACCATTATTCAAACAAACCTTTATTCAACCAATACCTGTAATTAAGTTCTCTCCTCCATTCTAAGTATTATTCAGGCCTTAGGGACTCAAATGAATAAAATACAGAGGCAGAGAAGCAGTTATATAAACAACCTCAGAACATTCTTACAAATGCTATGGCAGAGGCATTCAAAGATTTGTGTATTGGGGTGGGCAACATTGTAGGGGGCAGTCAAGAGTCCAACTGCCTCACTTAAGACATGTAACTGTTGAAATCTAGGATTAGATTTGCTCATGGACACTCTCATTCTTGTCTCCTGTCTCTGCTCTGTGCCCAACCCCTGCTTCATATCCCCAGCCTCACATTGACTTCAGCCCCATCCCGGTCCCTGGAATTCCTATTTACATTTCTCTGATCATATAATGTTCAAATTAACCAATCAGTATTGAAAGTGAGACTTGCTCCCTTTCCAAAAGTCAGATGTTGAACAATAGAGAGACAGAAAAGAAAAACTAATCTCTGAAGAGAGAAGAAGGGAGAATTCTATGGCAGTCTGTATATCTCCTAAGCTAATTGGGATTGGGGGAGATCATTTGTTTTGGCCTGGTAGTTAATACAGAATATATAGCTGTGAATGGCATGCTAATCATGACAAAAGTCTCATGACTACAAAACTCCTTTTTTTTGGTACTTCTTTTTTTAAATGTTTATTTATTTATTTTGAGAGAGAGAGAGCACACGCAGGTTGGAGAGGGGCAGAGAGGGAGACAGAGAGTCTCAAGCAGGCTCTGCACTGTCGGCACAGAGCCTGATGTGGTCAGGAAGTCATGAACTGTGACATCATGACCTGACCCGAAATCAAGAGTCAGACGCTTAACCAACTGAGCCACCCAGGTGCCCCTACAAAAATCCTTTTTTAATGACACACAGGGGTCATTCCAGCCTTCTGTCTTTGCTTATGGATTTTAACTTTTTATTTGATGTTGTTACACACATTTGAGGGCTTTTCTTTAGAAGTTTGTATTACCTTTATAATTAAAACAATTAAATGAAAAATAAAAGCAAAGGATATTATATTAACAAGTTCAACACTTGTTGGTCACCTGCATTGGACAAAGCAGTAAGATAGATACAAATGGGAATGAGACATATACTCTTCCTTTAAGGAATTCGATAATGATGAAGCAAAAACTCAATATTTTCCAAGAGAATTATGACTAGATATGAATATCTGATGGTTATTTGTAGTCCTAGTACTAATATTTTCAAAGTGCTTTTAAGCTATTCTAATAAAGGGATCTCAGGAGTTGCCAGTATTCTCCAACTGTTTTTCAATGGTTCATTTTATTAGAGCAATAAGTTCTCTGCTATTGGTCTTGAAACTTAGCTGCTCTTGAACAAAGAAGACAACAAAGAACTACTGAAAGCTGTTAGTTCAAATTCTTTGAAATGTGGCAAGACAGAACTCCTTTTCTGACATCTTAATGTTTTCTATAATCTGATCACCAGCAATAAGCCATCTCACCCACTGGTGCTCAATTTAACACTTGGTGAAACTCTATATCCTGGTAATAAACAAACAAACAAACAAAAAGAGGAGAGGGAAGCTGATATGCACATCCATGATAGAGATGATTCCCCTAGCTAGCTCATACAGCCTGTAACCAAAATCAGAGTGAGCATTTACTAAGTTTAGGGGGTTGTGGGGGAAGTCTCCCTACTTTATGTAAGGACTTTATTTATGGGTCATACGGACAATCATTAGGAAGACTGCTTTGCTCTCAAGTATCTTCTGAACAGCTGCTGGAAATTTCACAGTTAGCAATTTTTCCCCTTTATAACTTTCCCCTTCCTCTGTTAAATTCAGGACTTTGAGAGCTGCAGGCAGGAAGTTATAATCAATTCAGTTTGGGTCAAGAAAAGTGTATTGAGTGCCTCCTGTAGACCAATGCTATGCTAAACTTAAGATACAAAGCTGAGTAAAATGCATTCCTTTGTTAAGGACCATATAGCCTAAGAAAAGAATTTCTAAAGCCAGACCAAAGGATTGCAAAATATGGCAACTCGGGTCCTTGTTAAATAAAAATAAAGGTCTCCAGGCTCCATCCCAGAGATTTTGATTAAGTAAAATTCTCCAGGGGATTTTGTCGTGTAGTCTAAGTTAGGTTTCACGAGCCTAGGAAAAAGACAAACATCCATAAATTAAGTTATAATTCAGTGTTGTAAATTCTACAGTGGAAGCATCTATAAAGTTCAGTGGAAGCAAGCAATTAATACTGGCTGGGAGGATGAGTGGGAAATCCACAGGTTAGACATGGTATTCAGACTGGGCAGTGATGGATGAGTGGAGTTCTCTGGCAGACAAGGGTGTAGGAGAGAAGGTATTCCAAACAGAGGGAAACGCTTGAGTATGAATTGTTCAGTGGACAATTCATTGCTTGCTGTGATTTCAACACAGACAAGTGGAATTTGGAGGAGATATAGACAAAGGGGATGAAACTAAGGGAGAATTGACTGAGAAGCCACAGGCAAGAAGGAAAATGCATTAAGCAGTTAATTTAAATGTAGAAATATTTAATGCATTGGGGCACCTGTGTGGCTCAGTGGGTTAAGCATCCGACTTCAGCTTAGGTCACAGTCTCACGGTTCACAAGTTCAAGCCCTGTGTCAGGCTCTGTGCAGACAGCTCAGAACCTGGAGCTTGCTTTGGATTCTGCGTCTCCCTCTCTCTGGCCCTCCCCCACTTGCACTCATGCGTGCGCGTGCACTCTCTCTCTCTCTGTCTCAAAAATAAACATTACAAAATTAAAAAAAAGAAATATTCATGTATTTAGCCATTCACTTATTCACTCAACAAATATTTATCAACCCACTGTGCTCAAACAGCATTTTGTCAGATAAAGACCACAGGTCAGTATAAGGGAGAGTGGGGTCTTGAGGCATGAGAAGAGAAAGTAGGAGGCTCGCTCAAAAGTGACCCAGTTCAGCATTTAAATTCAAATTATTGAAAATACTAAGATTAGAGACCCAAGACTGGAGATTCCTGAGATGTGGCTAATTTGCACTTGAATATAGGAACTGGAATTAGGTAATACATGTGAAGATCATTTGTAACTATATATATTGTTACACAAATGTTTAGATTGCTACATATTCATACAAAAGCAGAGTGATGTGTGAAGTTTGAGGGAAGACTGGTCCCAAGACAGGTTATTTATTAAAAGGTTAGTCCATTCTTTGTCAAGCAGTTTAGAACCATGAATTTATAGAAGCAGGAGTTGCCAGTACATGTTGTCAGAAAAGGAAGAAGCTTCAGGTATGACTTTTGGTTCCTTAATTATTTATCATAAAAGTCTTCCATTGGGGGTCCCAAGTAATAGACGCTGATTCTGCTCAGAAAATCTCATTTGCCCACAAGTACGAGAGTTCAGCCAGGGGATTTATGCTGCTAACCATTTACCATTCTTTTTTTCTTTCTTTTATTCTGTTCAGTTTTCTGATTTGAGCTGTTGGGAAGTACTCTATTTTGTTTCTTTTCTTATTTTGCTTTTGTTTTGTGTTAGTTTGCTTCATTTAACTTTTTTTCTTTGTGAGGAGACAATGGATAGACTTGATTAATATAACTGATGATACATGATGAGCTAAGTCTCTATAAGCCCCTCCTCTTCTCCAGGAGACTTGAGATGGAAATGTATCAAGGAGGAGAGATTCTCAGTGTTGAAGGAATAGAGCTAGGCCGGTGTCTATCATCTTGGGCTACCAAAACATAATAACAGAGACTGAGTGGCTTAAACAATAGGTTTTGGAAGCCCAAGGTCAAGGTGCCATCTTGGTTGGTTTCTGGTGGGAGCTCTCTTCCTGGCTTGTAAACAGCTGGCTTCTCCTTTGTGTCTTTTCTTATAAGGACACTAATCCCATCATGGAAACCCCACCCTCATGACCTCATCTAAACCTAATTATCTCCCAAAGGTCCAATCTCCAAATACCATCACATTGGAGTTAAGGCTTCAGTGTAAGAATTGAGGGGGGGGGGCACACGTAATTCAGTCCATAACAGCCAGTGAAACTACCCACCCACCCACCCAAAGTCCAACTCTTCTGATGCTGTTGCTGGGGCTGATGATCCAGGGTGCTTATTAAGTAGAGGCCCATGGACTGTGAAGTCTACCACAGAGATGCTATAGCCAAATTCATCATTATGCTAGAAAATAAGCTTGTAACATGATTGGGAGGGCAATAACAGACCCAACATCAGAGGTGGAGGAGTGGGTATCACTGTAAAACCTTATTGTCACCTTGGATACCTCTCTGATGCTGGCTTTAGCACTTTTAAATGTTGTCATATTTTGCAACTTTCTCCAGAGGTCAGGTCAGATCCATGACAGATAGGGAATAGGAACTTGAAAGACTATGCCAGTGAGTTTCCTGTTAAACTCAGGGAGGCCCTTCCCACAGCCTTGACAGTACCAGTGGGTATAAGGATGGTGTTCTGGGCAGCACCCTAGCCATCATGCCAGTTTTCCAAAGGAGCTATCTAAAGCTTTCTACATGGCAGTAATGTAAACATGGTTATCAACCTTCCACAATGCCAATGTTATCATAATCACCTGGGCCAGGGAGGGAGGCCAAGAGTTGGTGCAAGTGGCATTGCTGACAATCTTGAGGGAGTGGTCATACCTCTCATGGTTTACTGCCAGCACTACCATGGCAGCATCCACAGAAGAGGCAGAGATGATAGCCCTTTGGAGTCTACCACACTAGTAAAGTGGTAAAGACACTAGTGGACTCCAAAACATATTTGGCACCAGCATCATCCCCCTGTGATGTTATAAGACAGAGGCATACTTCCATTGATCACAAGCTTCCCAGTCTCAGTTTAGACAGTGCATTGAATTTGCATGCATCATGTGGTTGAGGTAAAAAATGGTACCCATGTTGCTTTGCCAAAGTTGAAGGCAGCTCTCTCTGGTGATCAGGCATGCAATATGGCCAAATCTGTTTATTCTGACCTTCATCACCATGTCTTAGGGAATCAGCTGGCACTTCATAAACGTCACAGCTGATTGTTGAGTGAGAATCAGTTTTTTCTTAAGGAGGTAGGATGGCAACATGATTCCATGTACCTAATCTCTCCTTTCTCACATTCTTGAAGAAATAACGAGAGAGGAAATCCTCTGTATTAGCATGAAACCCAGGGGTGTGTGCCAACACATGCTAGACTCCTGAAGGAATTTCTCAGACTTATTGTGCAGTTGGAGTCCTTGAAGACTGACATGAGACCCTTGGAGCAAATGTAGTAGAGAATTCACTGGGGAAAGAAGTTCCGAGAGCCAGAGCAAGCAGCCTCTTGTGGCTCCCAGGAAGAGTGTTTCACTTGTCCACTGAGGCCACTGAAAGGTTTTAACCAAAAAAAAAAGAGAAGTTGAATTTCTATTTTTAACAGATTAAGAGTCTGGTTAAGGAACTGATCTAGGATGGTGGCAATAGAAATGGAATAAAGAGACAGATTTTCCGAATATATTAAAGGTACAGTGAGTGACAGGATTTGGTGTTGGACTGGATGTTAAAAGTAGCTGTCTCTGGGTGGTGGAACTGAAGGATAATTTTTAGTCACCTCTTTTTTTCTTTCAGACATTTTATAATTTTGTACAGTGAACATTCATTACATCAGTAACTTTTTAAAAACTTAAAAACTGAAAAAAAATCTTTCTGAATACAGCAAAAAGGGATAACTAGATTATGTACTAGGTAGATCCTGGAGAATTAACTTCAAAATAAGAAAAGTCCTCAAAAGACAAGCAAAATGGATGAAACAGAAGCAAGACTCCTGGCATATACAAGCGTAGGACTTTCAGTGTCTCTGTTTGTCTGGGGCAGTGGTTGTCGGATTTTTTTTTCAACGTTGGGATTCTTTCTTCTAATAAAGTCTACACAGAGGTCTTGCATATCGCAGAGATCACAGGAGCATGGCTCTGGATGAAGGAATAGGAGGTTGAATTTACGCCTGAGGTCACCCTCCTTTATCTCTCCCCTTCCTCAGGAACAAAGGCCGAGGCACCTGAGAGAGAGAGAGAAACTATGGTTTGGCTTTTTCTTTTCATTTCCTTGGCTTTAGGGATTTAAGCAGTGGCAGCTCTGTTTGATGCACACGATATGTGAGTTACAGACAAAGCTGAGCAGAAGCCCGCTTTCAACCCGAAGCCAATCACAGCCATTATTGTGCACTGGCTAGAATAAATGTATTTGAAGGCAGCGCAGCACTGATTGGAAAGACGCCTTAAATGGGAAAACAAGAAAAAGAAGGCTTTTCTCTTTCAAAGAAAGAAAAGACAAATGGGAGATGAGAACATGACTTGCAAGAAAAATGCCTGCTCCAGGTTGGGTTTAAACTATGTTTCTTTAATCTTCTGCCTGAATCCTCACCATTGCTGAGGACATCCAGGTGTATCACAGTGCTGGGAGAGGAGTGCCAGTGCAGAGGGGGTGAATGGGCTGGGCCATGCACCCCATGGGGAATCACCACCTGTCTGTCGCCATTCAGACAATAAAGGGACATAATTGTTGCCACCAAACGGAGTTTGAGGTGCACTCTGAGAGCTTATGAATGAAGGTTGGAGAACCATACCTTTTAGAGTGATGTATCAGGGAAGAGAGAAAGAACAGTTCATGGGAGAACAGGTTGGGAATGCACTATTATTTCTCCACCACTCACTCCTCTCCCTCTCCATCCCCAGGGTTTCCATGGCAGCTGTCCTGCTCTCAGTGACTGCACTCTTGTCTAGAGATGATGCACCAGCTGGCTGAGAGCAGACCCAAGGCAGATGGATCCTCACTCCTTATCCCCACTCCTAGCTGATTTCTCCAGGGATGGCAATCTAACCTATGCTGAGCCTCTGAGCATCTTGCAGTGGTTTCTGGATTTTAAACCAAGAACATTGGTTAATCTTTTTCAGGCAGCCAAAGAGGTAAGTGTTAAGACTATTGCACCCTTCAGTAAATGGATAGATAAACTCTGGTACATCTATGCAATGGAATACTGTTCAACTATAAAAAGGAAGAAACTACTGATAAACATATCCACTTGAGTTAATCTCAAAGACACCAAGCTGATTGAAGGAAGCCAGACCCAAGAAGTTGCATAGTGTATGATTCTATTTATACGACTTCAAAAAGACAAACTCCAGTGATGGGGAACACAGGAGAGGATGCCGAGGTTATTATGGGAGGAGGGAAGGGATGACTACAAAGCAGTAGCATGAGGCAGTTCTGAGGGCCATGAAAATGTTTGTGTTCTGGTTGTGCTGGTGGTCTCAAAAATTTATACCTGTGTTAAAATTCACAAAATTCATAAATATTTTTCAAAATAAAAAAGTCAATTTGACTGTATGCTACTTTTTTTAGAGAGAGAGAGAGTATGTGAGTGAGCAGGAGAGGGACAGGTAGAGAGAGAGAGAGAGAGAGAGAGAGAGAATCTTAAGCAGGCTCCATGCTCAGCACGGAGCCTGACGTGGGGCTCAAACCACCTCCCCCCGACCCTGGGATCATGACCTGAGTCAAAATCAAGAGTTCAATGCTCAACCAACTGAGCCACCCAGGTGCCCCGACTATACGGTACTTTTTAAAATAAAATTCTTAACCATTAAAGAGGAAAACTTTCTCATTTTCAAGGAGAGATGGCTGATCTACAAAAGGTAGGAAGTAGAAAAACTTAAAACTGCTCAGATGCAAAAAGGTATAAGAGAGAAACCAGAGTCCCTTTGGGTCCAGTTCTGGCAATTGTGTTCTTATTCTTGGCTTCCCTGAGACACACTTCTATTCTCATTTTAAAGTCCCCTTTTGTACTTAAGCTAATTGAGCTCAGATATTTAATCAGCAATCCAGAATCCTACTTAATTTAGTAAGAATTACTGGTTTGATGCTGCATTAGTTGTTCTGGAGCTGGTAACTTCCCTGTCTACAAGCCTAACAGTAAATGGAAGACTACTTTACAGATGACGTCACCCCAGCAATTATAGGTTTTACTACACTGATGATAAAATGCACATTCCAAATCGTTGACTCATTAAGCCCTAACCCTTGCCCAAAATCCTCTCTCCCTAAGGTTGCCACATAATGCTGTGAGTGCTCATTAAATCTCAGAGATTTTTAAGTGACATTTACTAATATACACAGTTCAGCTGACCTTATGGGGGTAGTTTCCACAAAGCATGCCAGGAAAAGCTCATGTTACCAGCCTGCTGGTGGAGTTTCCTTCCAGGGTGAGGGTAGGGTGAGGGAAGCCCCATGTACATAAAGACCAGCTGTTCTTCTTTTCTAAATCCCAGAAGGGACAGATATCTGGGGTATCCAACCAGCTTATTTCATTCCTCATGGATATCTATTCTATCCTGCCTGTAATTCCCCTAGAGCCAGATGTGAACATATCCCTTATTCAGAACTGCAGTTTCCCCCAGTAGTATAAAGCATAACAGGGAACTCTTCTAGGAACATTCATTTGCCTGTTTATTAAATAATTTATACACCAACTATTAATACATTTTTGTTTTCTTCAGTGCAGCCAGCACTTTGCTAAGAAACTGAGATGAGTGAAACAGTGGCCAAAGAGTTCATAGCCATATGGGGCAATACACTTTCAGATAATATCTGCACCCTGGAGGCAGACCAGTACTCCAGAGTGACACCCAGGAAGGAGGGAGGAGCAGAGGTGGCATAGGGCAGCTGCTGGGAGAAAGTGACACATGGGTTTTAAAGGATGAGTAGGAGCTTGCCATGCTTCCAAGTGGAGAATGGCCCTCTAGGTGGAGGAGACACACGCAGGGCAAGGGGCATGAAACCATGCAGTGGAGTTGGCCACCTCAAGAAGTCTGGAACATGCAGAGGTGCGGGAGAGGTAGAAGCCCCAGCTGGAGCTGGGACTTTGTCCTGCAGGGAGTGCGTGGCTGTGTGGCGTTTCACAGAGACAGATGACACACATATTTTTGCACTTGTAGAAAATATCGCTTTAGCAGCAATGTGGGTGACTGATGAAAAATGGACTGAACCAAACAGGAAAAAGGTAAACTAAGATCCTGAGGCTGTAATCCAGGTGAAAGAATCAAGTGGGGACAAAGTTGAGACGATATATTTGGTAGGAAGTTTTTTTAAGTTTATTTGTTTGTTTGTTTGTTTGTTTAGAGCATTAGTGGGGGAGGGGCAGAGAGAGTGGGAGAGAGAGAGTCCTAAGCAGGCTCTGTGCCTTCAGTGTAGAGCCTGACGGGGGGCTCAATCTCAGGAGCCATGAGATCATGACCTGACCTGAATCCAAAGGTCAGACACTTAACTGGCTGAGCCACCCAGGTACCTCTGGGAGGATGCATTTGGAAGACAGAATTGATAATAATAGGTGGCGACCAGTAGGGTATGGGGTTTAAAGAAGAGAGAGTAGGATGCCGCTCACATTTATGATTTGAGATCACAGGCAGACAGGAGATGACAGTGTCAAAGAACAAGAGGGAAGACAGGAGGAGGAACAAGGCTGGGTAAGGCCAGGTGGAGATTAGAAATACTGAATTCAAAAGGGAAGCTGTTTTTCTCCATCGAGATAAAATAAATAAATCAGTAGGGAGGTCTGTCTTTGGAATAGGATTTTATTTTGTCCATATAGCAATGCTCTGCACATCTTTTTTTATGTCTTTTATTCATGTAGAAGAAACAAAGAAAAAGGAGCTGAGAGAGGCAGAATAAGGAACCCAGGGAAATTTTAGACTGGGAAATAAAGCTTTCTCATCTGAAACACTTCTGGCAAGCCAGTAAGCGAGAGAGACAAAGCCACTTTGATGAAATGCAGTCCTCCAGGTTCAACACAAACTGCTAAAAGAGGCCGTTGATGCGAAGCTCAAAGGAGCGCTTTTAAAACTCAGCAATCAAACCACTATCTGTGCATAAGATTTGGTTTGGGAAAAGTTGAAAACATTTCAGAAACAGTAAGAAAGGCAAATTCCTATTGACTATGAAATTTGTTCTTGGTGACCAAGAGTTAGTGTAATGTTAAGATCACTGTTTTAATATGGAATTCTATTTTTTATTTGGAAAATAAAAAGAGATTAACTTGTGTATGCCTTACTGCTCCTGTAATAAACAGATACTCTGATAGATGGAGAAGTAAACATTTTATTTTAAAGGCTGATTTTGCACTCAGAATTTAGGACTTAAAGACAAATATCACTATATTTATATTCTTAAGATTTATATTATAGTAGAAGCTCTTTTAAACCATCTCAACGAATCAATAGATAGACCAATATTCCCCATTCTCTTTGTAAAACACTCTGGCCCATGCTCAGGCTGTCCCATCACTTTGTAAAATGTCCCCACCCATTGAGTTGTGAACTTACCATGCATATTTGTTCCTCACCTAACTCCAGTCATTATTGTATATCCACTGTGATGAAATATTCCATAATCTGATAAAATGTGATTTCAAAAAGAAAAACTTGAGTGCTTTAGAAAGATTTAATAAAGAAAAATGGCTTTTAAAAATGAATTAGGTTGACTGAGACAACCATAAATAACCAGAAAGAAAAGTAAGCATCTAGAGACAATACATATGGAGTTTTTTGCAATTGCCTCTTGGTTCTCGTTCTACCTTATAGAAACTGAAACTAGAAATCCCAGGTGGTGCAGTATAAGTTTGCTCTAAGCAAAAAGACCACATAGAATTCTAATCACTGGACCTAAGTTTTTAAAAAGCCATAATTCTATATCAAAGATTGCCATGTGAATATATTTATATTTTAGGTTAACCTAAAATGTTTGATCATATTATACACAAATGTGACCTTTGTGACCTTTACCTTAACAAACATCAAAAAAAATTTTTTTAAGTTTATTTATTTTTTGGAGACAGAGCCAGAGCATGAGCAGGGGAGGGGCAGAGAGAGAGGGAGTCACAGATTCTGAAGCAGGCTCCAGGCTGAGATGCCAGCACAGAACCCAACACAGAGATCGAACTCACAGAGGGTGAGATCATGACCTGAGCCAAAGTCGGGCACTTAACCGACTGAGCCACCCAGGCGCCCGCCCCTGTGTTACCTGTCCATCTGATGGTTCCCATGACAACAGATGAGAGAGCATTCCCCCATACAGCTTCAGTTATCATCAAAATGTCAACGTGTCGCAAATCTCCCATTTTAAGATCCATTTATGAGAGTTTTTACTGGATGTATTCACCTCCCACCACTCAACCTGCTCCCCGTTGTGTGTCTCTTATCTCAATGGGCCCAACACAGCCGCCCTCATCCCTGATTTCCTCTTAGGCCGCCATCACTCGTCAGTTCCTAAGGGACATGTGTGTGTATGAGAGAGAGAAGACTCTGATCTCTTAAGAAACCTTCACATCTACATAGTTTTCTCTAACCACACTGCCATTCTTCTACTCTAGGCTGCTGTCAACTCTCTCCTGGATTATGGCTACAGGCTCCTAATTGATCCCTCTGCTTCAAGTCTGCTCCAATTCAATCCTTCTCCTTCCCACAAAGTGACCTTTCTGAAATGTAAGTGTGATCATGTGAATCCCTTGATGAGTTTCTTGATTAAAATTCTATGGTTTCCCTTTGTTCTTAGGTTAAAGTCCAAAGTCCTCAACATGGTTACAAGGCCCTGTGGGGTCTATCCTCTAATTATGGCTCCAGACTGAGATATTACCACTTCACTTTCACACTCTGAACTCCAGCTAGAATAAACTTATTTCCCTTCTAGAGGCATATGAAGCTTGCTCTCTCCTTTTGGGCTTTGAGTAAACTCTTCCTTCTCCTTGGTACACTCCCCTGCCCATCCCACCCCATCCCCCAAAGAAGTATCTTCTCCTGGATTACTTCCACTCATCTTATAATTATCCACACAGGCATCGTGTCCACAAAATACCCTCAGGACTCCCATCCCATCTTCCTAAGAGTTCCTCAAATACCCTTCACCTTCTCTTCCATGCACTTGTCTTCCTGTGTTGTGATTATCTGCTTATGAGGACCAGAGCATTATCTTTTTCACTGCTCTACTCCCAGGACCTGATAAAGAACACTTTCTTAGTAAAGGATGTTGAATGAGTGATTGAAGAAAAGTGTCCCCACAAGTGCCCCTGGTCTAACAATGGAATCTCTTTTTTGGTGGATAATTTCCCTCACCTTCTTTGGAAGTTTTACTTTCTTTATTGCTCTTAGTACTTACGACTCTAGTACTTCGTAGTCTAGCACTGAAACTCTATTCCCAAGGGCCTGCAAAGGCAACATATCCTGACATTTCTCCTCATCATCTACTCTTTTTCTTGCATAAAAATAATAGGTTTCGGCACCCTCTTTTGGCACATAATTAAGTCAGCCATGAGCTGGAAATGGCAAGTTTACTTTATAGCCCTATAATAAAGCTATCTGCCGTCACTTATAGAGGGCATAGAATTTCATCTAATCCAGGGGATTGTATTTTCTGTGAGAGGAAAGGAAGCATTCTTGCATTCGTTTATTTATTTGGTGTGAACTAAGCACCTTCTATGTGCAAAGTCACTGTTAAACAGTCAGATAAAAAATGGGTCTGTCTTAAACAGTAGACTTACTTCTATGAGTTAGACAAAGCATATTGTGGAGAAGCTGAATAGCATTTTTCCAGACTAGGAACTCAACCCTCATCATTCTGTGATTTTGCTGTAGAGAGAACTAACCAGATAGTGATGACTCCAGGAACAGAACAGCAGAGATGAGTTCGTTCTCATTGACCAAATCTTGGTCCAGGCCCTCATCACTTGTCTGTTCCATGATCTTACTAACTTGTTTCACAAGGTAGCCTCAACTAAGGGTTTGTTTTTAATTAATTGACAAAATTCTTAAGTACAGATTAATTGGGCAGGGGAAGGGGGAATCACTTGCACATGTCAATCATAGTCTGGGAAAATTGTGGTTGTACTCTTTGAATGGGTCAATTTCTCTCCATCCCACTCAGCCATTTCAGTCAGTTTCAGGTCTACCTATACCCTGAAGACTTTTAAGATTGTGAACCTTTGTCTCAGGATCAAGTCTAAAGTCAGTATCACAGGCTCATTCAACCTGATCCCAGCTCACATCTCCAGCATTATTACATCTGCATCCCAGTGTCCTGGTTTCTCTGAGTTAATAGAAAACAGTCATAATAGATCCCACTTACTCCTTCCTCCCAATGCACACATGCTGCTCCACCTGCCCAGACAGCACCTGTTTATTATGAATGAACAAAGAATTTGTGGGGGAGGGAGAAATCATAAGAAGCAGTTGTAGAAAGGCTACATAATTTCTCCCCAGACAAGACCTTAGAAACACTACCCTGCACTAGGAAGCCACAGAACTTAGCAGCTAGCTGTATTGGGCCCGTGCATAGCCTGAATCTACAATAGAATTGTCTTTAGAATAAACTTCTCCACTTCCAGGATCAAGTTAAAGGCACTTTGGTTTTGCCTGCTGGCTCGGCATCAGGTTTTCATATCATGGCAATGAAAAAGCTGACAACAGCCTGGTGTTGTTTCAGTCATTACCATGACAGGTCATGGCAACACTCATTCAGCTGCTTTGGGCAAAGGATAAAGGAAGGAAGAGGCAGAGACTTGGGGATGGGTCATCCTAGATCAAACTAGGTCAGGATCAACTGCATTATAAAACTTTTGTGTTTAACCAAAGACAAAAACTAATTTCTTTATCAGTATATAATGTGAAGATCAGTACTCCTCATCGTAAGTCTGGGCAGCAGCTGTGTGTCTGTCCAGTAGAGGGAGGTCTCTCACCAATTTACAAAGACAATATTCATTACATGGTAATCCTCAGATGTATATGGGGGGAAAATGAGAATAATAACTATAAAATGGCTTGATATAAAATCATGCCAACTAGGGTTATTGGTGTTTTGAAGTCTACCTAAATATAACAGACAGAAAAGGGAAACATAGGAACACAGCAACTAATCTCCAAAATTCTCTTCAGTCCAGGCTGCCTGGATTGCAGAAAAATATTATTAACACCTAGCCCAGGCTGAGGGTAGAATGGTTAGCAAAGGACTCAGGGAATCTACCCTACAGAGTTCAAGCTAGTTAGATGTAGAGGATTTCTACATTCAGTGATGGTTGTGCCAATTGCAGTATTTAACTCTAGAATATATCTTGAGCAACGATGTCTTTGCTAGCACCCAGGATTTTGAACCCACACAACCTATATGTAGGTTCAAATCCAGTATGGAGAAAAGGCCCACCAAAGGCAGGTTCTCTTCTACCCTAATCATGTGACCACTTTAACACTGTGTCCTGATGAATTAAGCTGACTTCACCAAGTCCCAAACTAAGGTTTAGAACTAAAACAGCTCAGTGGCTTTCCTGGTCCTTTCTCCCAAAGGGCTTAACTCTAAATTCAGCCTTCTAGGTCTTGCTTCTCTAATGGTGAATACAGGTAGGCCAAACAGAAGGTAAGCCCATGGAAAAAAGCAAACCAAGCAGGGAGGTCGCTGCTTCCCCAAAGATGGACAGGGCTTGTCTACATCATGAGGAGCTATAGACACAGTGCTTGAAGCCTAATGGATTTTCAAGTGCTTATTTTTTTTAAGTGCTTGAGAATCAACTTAAAGTGGCATAGGCCATGGAAATATGAAAAGAGGGATGCCTGGGTGGCTCATTCAGTTAAGCTACCAGCTCTTAATTTCACCTCAGGTCATGATCTCCCAGTTTGGCAGTTTGAGCCCTGCATCGGACTCCTTGCTAACAGTGCTGTGCAGAGCCTGCTTGGGATTCTCTCCCTCTTTCTCTCCCTCGCTCTCTGCTCTCTCTCTCTCTCTCTCTCAAAAATAAATAAACTTTAAAAAAAATAAGAAAACTATAAAATAAAATCGTAATCTCAGCAAACACCTGCCTAGTACTTGTTACGCTCCAGGCTCTGGTCTGAGTGCTTCTCTCACACTAACGCATGTGCTGTTCAACATCCCTCTAGTACTACTTCCATCTCTGTGCTACAGCTGAAGATACTGAGGCTCATAGTAATCACTCTGCTAGTAGGTGGTTGGGTCAGGAGTTGAACCCAAGCATTTGGTTCCTGAGTCCTCAATTCTGGATCTCTAAGTCAGGACACCTCTCTAAATAGTACATCTTTAATTTTAATATCTACAAAATATAACATCCTATCAACTAGAAAACTGCATTCCATCTTAATTTTTATAATTGTACATAAATTACACTTATTGAGAGATGTACAGTTGGCTCTTGAACAACATAGGTTTGAATTGCACAGGTCCACTTATATGTAGATTTTTTACAATACAGTACTATAACTGTATTTTCTCTTCTCTATGATTTTCTTAATAACATTTCCTTTCCTCTAGCTTACCTTATTGCAAGAATACAGGATATAATGTATATAACATACAAAATATGTGTTAATTGACTATATTATCAGTAAGGCTTGTGGTCAACAGTAAGCTGTTAGTAATTACATTTTGAGGGAGTCAAAGGTTGTATATGGATTTTCTACTGTGTTGAGGAGTCAGCATCCATAACCCCTGCATTGATCAAGGATCGACTGAAGTACATTTTAGTAAAGTTTGATGTAGTAGAGAAGGAAGGGCTAGAACCTTCAAGGTTTTAAAGTGTCTCTGACCCCAGTCCCTCATAGCCCCAGTAGCTTCAATGGAACACCAGAGAAGAAAGTGGTTGAGAGTCACAGGAGATAACTCACTGCTCACACTCAGGGACCCTGAATGAGCACCATCCTTTGCTCCGTGGCCCAATGATATCCTTGCTGATCACTCTAGACTAAAGGTATGCAAACTATTTCTGCAAAGGGCCAGAATAGTAAATATTCCAGGGTCTAACAAGAATGGCAGAGACAATTTTGAAGAAGAAAAAACAGTATATTTATCTACCAGATCGCAAAACTGATTATAAAGTTATGTTAATTAAGATTGTGGTAATGGTGTATGGGGTAGACACATAGATCAATGGGATAAAATAAGAGTAAAAGACATTCCTGATAAATAACATAAATGGACTTACAGAGCAGGGGGAGAAAAAATGGGCCAGTTAATAGATGATACCAGGACAATCGGTTATCCCTGAGGGAAAAAAATGAAGTTAGATCTCTAATTCATCTCAGCAATAAAAAATCAATTCTAACATGAGGAAAGCATGAAGAATAAAAGTTTTAAATTTTTAAAGAAAATATAAGAGAATATCTTTTGTGCTCTCGAGGTAGAGGACGAATCTTAAATAAGACATGAAGAAAGCACAAATCATAAGGGGAAGACTGATAAAAAACCAACTCCAGTAAAATAAACCTTTATGTTCAACAAGAGACACCAACAACAAAATTAAAATTCTAGCCTCAGACTAGGAGATCTACAAAGCATATAACCAATAAAGGATTATATCCAGAATTTATAAAGAGCTACCACAAATCAGCAAGAGTAAAACAAAGAGCAAAGAATATGAATGGGTATTTCATAGAAGAGGAACCCTAAATAGCTAATAAATATGTGAAAAGATGTTCAACATCATTAATAATCAGGGAAATGTAATTTGATATAACAAAGTGCTATTTCATATACCAGAACAATAAAATTAATACAGCTGATAATACCATGTGTTGGAAAGGACGGGGCAAAAAGGGAGCTATCCTGTGCAGATTCTGAGACTATAAGCTGGCACAATAATTTTAGAGAAAAAGTTAGCAATATCTGCTAAAGTTGAAGAGGCACAAACCTATGACCCTAAATTCAACTTCTAGGACTATATCTTAGAAAAACTCTCATACATGTTCCAAAAGAAGATATGTAGAAGAATTTTTATAGCACCATTATTTGTAACAGCAAAAAATTGTATATACATAAATGTACATGAATAGGATAATGGATACCTGAACTGTGGTCTGTTAGAAAGGACTTTAACACAGTGTTTCAAGTGAATGATAGAGTGAGAGATCTCTAAAAACAGAGTGTTGGTGAGAACAGGCAGACTGTGGAATAAAACATACAGTTTTAAAACAGGGAGAACAGTGCCAGACATTACTTGTGGACTCATGCCTATGTAGTAAAGTGTAAAACATGGAAATGAATAATAAATTCAGAAATGCTAATACAGGATTGTGGTTCTCTGGTGAAGGAAGGAGGGATGGCAAGGGGAAGGGAATATGAGGAGTCCTACCTGTATCTGTTGGACTTCTGATAAGGTTGGGTGCTATTACCATGGAATTCTATGTACATTTCTGTATAAGGGAAATATGTTGTAATAAAGAGGATTTAAAGGAAGACTAGGGTTAGATGTAAGGCCACAAACCTTCAATCAAACAGTGGAATGTCAAAAGCTTTCATAGTGGGTGGAGAAGAATGAAGTTTCAGAGAGATTTTATTACTCATCAACAGATTCAAGGAATAAGGGTTTGTGGTGGTAGAAGCTTAGTGAGAATTAACAGAATGGATATACAAAAGGGTTTGCCTCAGGCAGTCCCAGTTTATGCCTATTATTTGGAGTGATTATTAATAGTTCCCCCTTTCACTTTCAAAGGATCAGTGATATGGTCGCCTAATAATAAAGCACCTTTAATTGCTCTGCTTGACAGATGATGGGTACCAGATACGGAGCTTGTCCATTAAGGCCAGTGGGACTCATTAGATGAATGAAGAGCTGGACATCAGAGAAATTCAAAAGAACAATAATAGTAGCCAGTCTTCTGTGGATCTTTTATCTGAAAACTGAATCATGTCAGATTAGAGGCGTCTGGGTAGCTCAGTTGGTTAAGCATCTGACTTCAGGTCATGATCTCACAGTTTGTGAGTTCAAGCCCCACATTGGGCTCTCTGGTTAGCATGGAGCCCACTTCAGATCCTCTGTTCCCTTCTCTCTCTCTGCCCCTCCCCTGCCCTCCTCATGCTCTCTGTCTCTCTCTCAAAAATAAAAAAATAAACATTTAGAATCTTGTTAGATTAGAACATAGGTCTATAGTCTTCTAGTCTTCTCAGAGACATGGCTGATGGAGTAAAAAAGGCCTACAGAGTTGGCTCACAGACCAGACATGAGCAAAAATTACCTGAATAGTTTTGAAAAATAGAGATTCCTAGGTTCCAACACCAGATTATTGGTTTGAGATCTATAGAGTTGTAGCCACAGAATCCGTATTTTTTCCACTCTCTGGGTCACTCTGGTACATAGATCCACAGAATCTTGTCATGAATACCAGAGCTCTAACAGTTGTGCTACTGTAAATAGCAACTTATTACTGATAGCTATAGTCTTATATATTCAATATAAATCCTCAGGTATCTGTTATAAACCATCCTTATCTCTTGCCTTAATGTAATAATTTCCCAGTCTCATTATATACAGCTTGCAATCAGTCCCTTCTTGTGGATGGGTCGCCACTACTCAGATTTAAAAAGGGCTGGGACCCAGGATCTAGAACTTGCAGGTCAAGTTCTCTCCTAGCCTTGATGAGGTGGCATCCAGGAGTGCACTGAGGACAATGCCAGGCCAAGGAGCACTTCCTTATTACCTGAGTCCAAACCCTCATGTCAAAAACTTCACCTCTGGTCATTTGGTAGAGGTATCCTACTGTCTGGATGAGGCAGGCCAAAGTGGGCTCCTTTCCCAAAGCTTCATGCTAGTTCCTACTGAGCGAAAAATTACAAAGATAAAATTCATCCAAGCTGCAGCAAAACATATTGAAAAATACTGAAGAATATTTTTTCACATTTTTTGCTCTTAATTTTTTTTGGTTTGAGTTCATTTATTCTTTTAAACTTTTTTTTTATTTTATTTTTCTTTTTTGAAGAGCATCCTCGGATTTTGCCAGCGTTTTCCAGATTTGCTTTTGCATGTATTGAGGGATATATGAATATAAGGAAAATGTAGTTTGTAGCTGGATGTGCTGCAGTCTGCAATGGAAGATACACACCATTGAGGCATCAGCTGAGCCTGAGTGGTGGCCTTTTCTGTTTGAATTTTTAATTCATTGGCATTGGATTCCTGAAAAAGCAGATGATATGGTGCAAGATACATGGGCTCCTAGAAATTGTTCTTATCTAATTGGGGATTTTAAGAGCAATATCTGGTGTATCCCTATGATGAATTTAGGTACTTGATTTTGTTGGATATTCTCATTTCCCTGTTTGTCACTTTTTGATTGTTTGAGGACTGGGAGAGTGCTAAACCACAATTACCTGTATTTTTTTAATGTTTATTTATTTTTGAGACAAAGCAAACAGGGGAGGGGCAGAGAGAGAGATGGGGACAGAAGATCCAAAGCAGGCTCTTCACTGACAGCAGAGAGCCTGATGTGGGGCTTGAAATCATGAACCATGAGGTCATGACCTGAGCCCAAGTTGAACACACAACTGACTGAGCCACCCAGATGTCCCAAGTACCTATATTTCTGAAAGGCCTCTGAGAAACTGGGTCAGGCTAGATATCTATTAGAGGACACATCATGTCCTAAGAGAAACCTTTTTCACTGGCTTGATCAAAACTAACTGATTGTGTCTTAGACATTCAACCTTCATTGAGCATCAGAACCACCTTGTGAAACTTTTGAACAACATTGATGCCCAGCCACCCCATGCCAATTAAAAGATACTGTCTAGAGAGGGGCATTCAACATCAGTGATTTTATAAAGTTCTTAGGTATAGTAGGGTGACTATGTGTCCTGATATACCTGAGATTGAGGAGTTTCAATACTAAGTCCAAGATTGTCCTGGGCGAACCCTGCTGAAGGTCACCTTGATGAAGTCCAAACTGCCATTATGACCATAGGTTCTCAGTATCTGTCCTACCGGGCAAATACAGACCTTTCAGATCTTTCTCACTAATGGGACTCAGAACTCCTGGGGATGGGATAAGGACCTGGAAACTTCTAATGCTGTTAACTGTAAGCTAACAAAAAAAATGTGAACAAGATGTTGGAAGATGGACTAAACCTGGCCTATGGAGACAGAAAAAAGAAAAAAAGGGTCTACATTGCCTGTGATATGTAGAGGGAAAGCAATGACAAATTATTTGAGATAACATGAAAAGAAAAGTGGTAAGGAGGGATTTTGTAAATAATACTTTTTCCTTATCTTTGTTTTTTCTTATTGCTTTTTATTAAGAGATTAGGGACTTGCCTTGTAGATCTGATATTTTGGCTGTTCTTTGCTTTGGGAGAGTCAGGTTTGTTTTGTTTCTGATGTTATGTTCTGGTGTGTTCTGTGTGAGTCAGCCAGTGGGAACATGCGTTTGTGCATGTGGTAGAACTGGTACCATCCCCACATCTGGGCTCCATGATTTATGCCTAACTGTGGTTCACTTTGGTCTCCCCTGAAGCCAAGTCGGAGTGTTTGGAATTTATTGCACTTCAATGTAAAGGGCATCCGGGCATATAGAAGAGGAAGCCTGAGTCTTTTAATATGAAAACAAATTAAGTGTTAGGTAGATTTATAGAAAATGCAAATGCATTTGGGATGAAGGTGAGCTAGATTAGGTATCTGCACCAAGGGCTGAAGCTTCTGCAGCTGATGGGTCATGCCTGCCTGGGATTGCATCCCTCCACCATTTAGAATAGAGCCTTTGTGATGGTTTGTTTGCCACACACCATGTTCTCTTCTTGTGACTCGGATATATTTTTCTAATATCAGTATTTCCTAGGCACTGCAGAAGTAATTTCCTAGAATCCTCTGCATCCAACACATGGATTTCCCAGTGTTCATAAGCAGATTCTCTATGCCACAAAATGCCAAAATTACACCCCTAAGGGCAAACTATTCTGAATCAGGGCAAAGATTGCATTTTTATTTTTTATTTTTTAAGCTTATTTATATATTTTTGAAAGAGAGAGAGAGAGATCATGAGTGGAAGCAGGGGAGGGGCAGAGAGGGAGAGAGAGAATACCAAGCAGGCTCCATGCTCAGTGAGGAGCCTGACTCCAGGCTCGATCTCACAGGCATGAGATCATGACCTGAGCTGAAATCAAGAGTCAGACGCTTAACTGACTGAGCCACTCAGGCACGCCAAAGATTGCATTTTTAGACACAACTCCTGCTTTTCCTTAAAGTGCCTCTTCCGTTTATTGAGGGATATGAGTTGTTAACTATACTGGAATTAAAATTAAAAACTTAACAAAACTTAGGGGCACCTGGGTGATTCAGTCTGTTGAGCATCCAACTTTGGCTCAGGTCATGATCTCATGGTTTGTGAATTCAAGCCCTACATCAGGCTCACTGCTGTCAGCCTGTCAGTGCAGAGCCTGCTTCAGATCCTCTGTCCGTCTCTCTCTGCCTCTCCCCTGCTTGCACTCTCCCCAAAAATAAATATTAAAAAAAAACTTAATAAAAATTTTAAAAAACTTTTTTAAAAAGGGATACAAGGAGCGCCTGGGTGGCTCAGTCGGTTGAGTGTCCGACTTCAGCTCAGGTCGTGATCTCGTAGTTTGTGGGTTCGAGCCCCGTGTCGGGTTCTGTGCTGACAGCCCAGAGCCTGGAGCCTGTTTCTGATTCTGCTGTCTCCCTCTCCCTCCGCCCCTCCCCAACTCGTGCTCTGTCTCAAAAATAAATAAACTATAAAAAAAAAAGGGATATAAGTTGTAAGTGATAAGCAAAGACCAAACTTGGAAAGATTGTGCAATAGAGAGGGAGGTTATAAGCTACACGCACTTCTGTGCAAATTTACTTTGACCTGGACTTGAGATCTCATGTTGCTTGTTCCCATGATACGTGCAGACATCAGTAAAGCTTCCTTGTCTTCTGTGAATATGACCTATCTCTGCCCTCCACTTTGAAGGTTCTATATCTAGAAGCCCACACTCTTAGTGAGAGAAAGAGTCCTGGAATACAAAAGGAGAAAATAAGCAATATTTCTTGGGTTTGTATCATATTCTAGACTCTATTCTTATTTTCCTATGCATTAACTCCTTTGGACTCTCATAATAGCCCTACAAAGTAAACATTATCACCCTCATTTTACAGAAGGACACTGAAGCAAAGAGAAACAAACAAACAAGCAAACAAAATTTGCCCAGAGTTACATAGCCAAGAAGCAGAGAGGCCTGGGTTCAGAGCCCAGCAACTCCTACTTCTGATCTCTGCTGGCTCTTGCTACACTCCAGGGCCCTACCTCACAGTACAGCATAAAGTCAACTGCTGGGAGTGAAGGGAGGCAGGTCGACCAGTCTGGTAAATGTTTGAAATGCTGAAATTGGAGAACTGAGGGAGAGACAGAGAGTGAGAGGGAGAGGGAGACAACTAGCATGGATCTCTGAGACTGTGGGGCAGCACTAGGGAATGAGCTTTGTAGAAGCACCATTCTGTGCATTCAGGTGATTTTTGTTTTTCATCAGGAGCTTATATGTTAGACAAAAAGATAAACAGTTGGGTTTCTCCAGACTGGTACACAGCCGATGGCATATACCTTAAAGATGATAGGACTTCTTCTTGTCTGTCCTGTACTTCATGGGACTTGGGGGAACAAGCAGCCTCCAAACTAGAGGGCCACAAGGAGAAGTGACACATAAATTGAAGTCTGGTTTCCATTAAAACAAGATGTGGAGAAAACCCTCAGGAAAGAGGTGGATAATATAGGATAATTATTTTATTTTTACCTTACAATAGGGCTTCCACAAGGCAGAGTAGAAAGGTTTGGAAGTGAGAGAAAGGAAAGCAAGATGTGTGTAGGATCAAGAGGCCAGGAGAGGGTAGCCTACCAGAGGGCTTGCATTACACACATTAGAGGCATTTGATGCCCCTCAGATGCCCTGGGGCCCAGGGACACAGTGTTATCCTGGCTAGTTCGGGCTGAGGTCCCACATGCTGGCATCAGTCCCACACATGCTGAGGTAGGGGCTGACTGGGGCCACAGAGGATGGTTCTGTCCCTCATTTCCAACATGTGTTCTTTCCAAGAAGAATTGAGAGTGAGACAGGGAAATTGTGTGAAGCAGAGAAAGCCCAGGAGAAAACAGTGCCTTTGGACTGCCCACCCACATGTCTCAATTCCAAAGAATGTGAACAGCATGAAAATACATTTGCCCTCTACTCACTGTCATATATGTGGGTAAAAAGCAGATGATTTGAGCCAGACACTAGTAGATACACCCGGGCCTCTCAGTAAAATATGGCACAAGCCTCTTTCCTTTTCCTCCCAGAGCCTTCTCTGATACCTGGTTATTTACGCCCACAGAGGATTAATGCTTCAAGGAAGGACATCCTGTGTTGATTTAGGGAAGAAGTCAGCCAGTCTTTCACCTGTGATAAAAAGACAGTTTCACCTGCTTTTATTATTTTTTTAAACTGTTTCACAACATGGTGATGTGCCGAGAATGTCTCTTTGACCTAACCCACCGAGGCGCCTGACCCCGTTCATCAATATTATGCTCTTAAGTTTCTGACACTAGAAGGCCGGGCAAGATGGGTCCAAGTGTGGTTTGAGGACCACCCACAGGAGAGAGCCGCTGCCCCACACCAGCCTCACTCCCTGGAGCTGGGCTGAGAGTCTCCATGTTTATCAATGTGCTCTGAGGCACATTCCAGTTTGAGAACCACTGTTGGACTGTCCTGACCCCTTTTGTTGCTCTTTGATTGACTGCTCCTTATTTCCTCCATGACCATTAGTTATTCACTTACCAAAATCCAGGAGAATGTAGGAGCTACAAGGAAAAGCGATTTGTCCATTTGTTTCCTCGTGTATCCCAGATTCTTAGAAGAGTGCCACTCCTGTAGTAGTTGCTTAATCAATCTTTATTAAATAAATGAACTGTTTTTTGAATGCTCACTTTGTGTCAGGCATCAGCTAAGTGTCGGGGACGCCACAGCAAACCAGACAAACACAGGCTGGCCCTCTCCATTCATGACTTCTGGTATTTGGGGTGGGGGTGGGGCGGTGGCAAGCAGCAGACAGGTTGACTAAACAAGAAACTATGATGAAGTGTAAAGAGTATTATGATAAGGGGTGGTGAGAATAATGTCAGGGTTTGTGGATGGGAACTCAGGAAGCTGCTGAAGAGAGGGAAAGGTCCGACAGCCCTTCTTTATCCTTCAGCTGCAGGTCTATAAGCATAGACATGTGAGAGTTCACATGGCCAGTCAGACCTGATGGGACTCAGAGCGCAGGGAAGGTGGGAGGCAGGCTGGGTGTCCACCTCCCCATGGAAATAAAAGAGGGACACAATAGGATATTTAAGAGCTCTACGCTGTCCATGGAAGGCACCGGTGAGGACAGAAGTCTGTTTCAATGTCAGCAGGAGGCAGGAAACTTTCCTAGTCCCCATGGTATATGAAGCCTTACCCAAAGTAATACTCAGTAAAAGTCAGAAGGTAAAAGGGCATGGGTTTGTTCACAGCATAGCAAAAAGGGGGTGAGAGGCTTACATTCATTCCCTGGTGCCTGAAGCAGCTAGATGAGTAGAAACAAGATGGACAGAGGGTGAGAATCTTATGGCCAGAAGTCAGCAAGGTTGTGGAACCAGCATGAGAGGGAGAAAGGGACCCAAGCAGCAAGCAGCATCCTCAGTTCCTCCCACTGCCTTTCACTGGGTATACTCCATCTCTTCCCACAGGCAGGTTCTATTCTCTTTATTCTGAATAAAAGAGAAAAATGGAGTTTAATCCTGCTTTCTTTTCTTTGACTGCCAGTTATAAAAATTGTCCTCTTCTTTTCCTTGGCTAGGAGATTCAGGGTTAAAATCAATATCCACTTAAAATAACCAGATTTTTTCCAAGCATTTAGTAAATTTGTTTCCTGTTACTTCTCCTTTTTAAAAAATATTTCTCTATTCTATTTTAACAGCTGCACTGCAATTGTTTCTATTCTTGAAGGCTGCTTTAAATTTTTTGGAAGTGTTATGCAAACATAAATTATGAATAAGCAGAGCATATGTGTCCATTTTATCCCCACAGCAATCCGTTAACATTCACTCTGACTACAGTCATGCCATGCAGTCATTGCCTCTTTGGCCTTTCCCCAGTCCTCATAATAATCCTTTGTTACTACTCACTGCAGGCACCAACATGCTCCTGGAATCTCTCATTCCCTTCATATTTGCCTTGATTTCCACTTGTTGGCCTTGCTTCTGGCTCCCACCTCTGCCCTGACCCCTAAGTTCGGCAGTCATTGCTTTTCCCTGGCTCCGAGGCCTCCCTCTGCCTCTCGGATCCTGACCACCATGACACCTATTCCACTCGGGTGGGATCAGAGCTACCTTTCCCTTCACAAAAGATTCCCCCAGGGAAATCAAGCACTCAGTTGGGGGACCTAAGATTCAGGGATTCCTACACTCTGGCCCCAAACCCCAAGCAATGAAATAACTTTAAGCAAGGTGTCCCTTTGTGTATTTCCATCCTTCTGTTGGTAAAGGCGTGCTCACTCATTCATAACTAAGGCTTTCAAGCCAGCCATGCTCATCCTGCTGTTTGACAGTTATGTTTCCCAAACCCTTGAATCTTAAATTAATGTCACTACAATGTTATGATTCATTGCTCTAACTCTCGCTCAAGATTGTGATTGTTTTAAGCAGCTCCTCCATTAAGGTGGAAGAGCCAGTGTAGAACACACACATATATGGGCCCAGATCCCCAGCTCTGTGGGTGGCCCGGCCTTGCACTCCAAATACAGCCTCTGAGAAAGAGAGGAAGGGGGGAGTTATGCTAGTTTCTCTTTTCTGAAAACTTAATTTTCAGTGGAAGTCTGTGCTTGTACACATGGGTTATAAGGATTCTACTCTCCTTTCCTCTCACTAAGAGACAGTAAAAATTTGAAAGGGGTGCAACTGCCCATATGCGATACTATCTCCAAGTTCTCCAGTAACAAAGATGATCTTTATCATAGTTCAGTTAGACTAACACAGAGCATGAAAACAATTCATTCATTCAGTGTTTGTTGAGAATGTGTTTTAGGAGCTGGGAATACAGCAGTGAAATCCTTGTGGATCTTATAATCCAGTGAAGAGAAGATGGACCATACAACATATAAAAATGATGTAATATTGGATTGTGCTAAGTGTTATAAAGAAAAATAAGCTAATCTTAGATAGAATGATCAAGGAGGGCCCCTCTGAAGTGTAATTTGAGCAGAGATCTGAATGAAATAGTGATTTGCCCCCTTCCCTTGCCCATGGCAGACATCAATAATCAAAGCCATCAACTCTTTTCCGGAGCCATATAATCCTCTTAGCAGTCCAAACTATCACTGCCATTTGGTTGGTGTTAAAAGGCATGATTGGGCCTGTTTTCCATCCTGTTCCAAAAATGCCTTCCTTTTCGAAAGCCAGGAGAAAAATGTAAAATAAAGAATGAATCTGGGACCAGGTTTTGCTGATCACTAGGAGCCTAATGACGTAAGATGGATTATCTTCTTCGATTTTCTTGTCATAAATACAAAATGTTTCCATCCTTTTGCAATGTTTGCTTTGTATGTTTGAGTTCATAACTCAAGTCTTCTGTGTTTTATGATTCGTTCACAGTCACAGGGCTCTGCAGCTACCCAGGCTGATTTATCATCCTATGTGCCAGCCTTAAATTGTGGATGTTGTTATGCTAGAGGCACATTCTCAGATTTCAACTTGAAGTACATTGTAAATAACATGTTTTCCCTGACAAAACCCATTTCCTAAATAAAAACACTCTATATATACATTGGCCAATTTTCTTTTTATTCACTCACTTATTGAGCACCCACTGGGTGTCAGGCAGAGTGATAAAGATGGATAAGATACATAACTTCTACAAATGCCAATGGAGGATAAAGTAAAGTACGATATAAGGGGAAATGCATATCTTATCCTCTTGTAATCATTTTTAAGACCCATGACCTCACAAATCACTATCTAATGGTAGCCAGTGACTTCCAATTGCCAGCCCAGTGACAAACTTCATTCTTCTTAACCTCTGCTTAACCCTGAAGACCATTTCTTTTTTTCTCTGCAGTTGTGTCTCTCAGTTCCTATGACTAAGAATTGTTCTGCCCTCTGTTCCCTCCCACCTTTCTCTACATTCTTTCTCTTGAGGACCTCAGTCACTTCCAAAGATTTAACATCCCTTTCATGCAGGTGAGTTTCAAATATGTATCCCTAGTTACAGCTTCTCTTTGGAGTTATAGTCCACCAAGATATCATTCTCGAACCTGAGATTCTATATATTTGAAGCCAAACACATCATCACTGCATTCACAAGGGTCTTTTGTATTGCATATGACAGAAATCCAACTTAACATAGATGAAATGGGGAAAAGAGGAATATATTTCCCTATGTAACTGTAAGAGTCCTGAACTAGATCCAGGAACTCAGTATTGTCAGGAATTGAATCTTGTCCACTTCCCTCAGCTTCCCTCCTTTCTCTCTCTCTTCTCTCTCTTTATCTCTCTCTCTCTCTCAGTTATGTGTGTGTATGTATTCACTTCCTTCTTTCTAAGTCAGGGTCTCCTGTTAGAATACATTTATATTATAGCTGCCATAGGTACCAGGTCTACTTTCACTACCTTAGTAAACCTAGAGAAAGAAAGAACTTCTCTTTCTCTATATTCCATCAAAAATTCTACAATTGATTTCATTGGGCTAACTTGGGACACTGACCATCCTGTAACCAATCACATGACTGAAATGTGGAAATATGCTAATTATTGATCCAGGTCCCTGGAAGCTATGGATTGGCTTCAATCACATGAACTGTAGTCTTTTATAGAAAAATTGAGAAAAAGGAGAAAGTATGTTGGATAGGCAAAAGCAACAGATGTCAACTATAGTCTACTACCCCAAAACCAAGTTTTCTCCACTGACTCACTTTTTCTGTTAAAAAGAGTTAATATATGTAAAAAAATTATGTAAACTAAATTGTATTTCTTAAATATTATTAATCTTACTATTACTATTTTAATGATGTCACAAGACTAAATAATTCAGATTTCAACCCTCAGATCCCTCTTGGACTTCTTCATTCTCTCCTTTGTCTCCCATCAACATTTAATCAGTTGTTAGTTCTTCTTGATTCTATAACCAAACTATTGCAAAGTCTTCTGCCTAAACCCTTTCCACAGGACTCTACCTTCTCCAATCCAGATTAAATATTTTTTGAAGCATGCGTTGGTCATATAACCCTCTGGTTCTTACATCTTCCCTTGTTTTCCATTGCTTAAATACAAATGGCCAGTCTTATTAGCCAGTTCTCAAAGTCCAACTCTCTAGAAACTAGAATCTAACCTACCTTTTAGGATTTAATCCCCACCTCTTCCCTAAGTATGTCTCATGCCTCTAGCTAAATGAAACCACCCACTGCCCCTCATTCTGCCTCTGAAACTTTCTCTGGCTGTTTCCTACAACCAGCATGCTGTCCTTCCTCTCCTTTGTCATTGTTCTCACCACTTTTCAGACCCAACTTCAAGACCTCTGTGGATATTCAGAAAAGAATTGTTATGTAGTCATTTAAAACTGTTTTTACAATAGAACTCCCCTATGACCCAGCAATAGCACTGCTGGGGATTTACCCAAGGGATACAGAAATGCTCATGCATAGGGGCACATGTACCCCAATGTTCATAGCAGCACTTTCAACAATAGCCAAATCATGGAAAGAGCCTAAATGTCCATCGACTGATGAATGGATTAGGAAGATGTGGTTTATCTATACAATGGAATACTACATGGCAATGAGAAAAAATGAAATCTGGCCATTCGTAGCAATGTGGATGGACCTTGAGGGTGTCATGCTAAGTGAAATAAGTCAGGCGGAAAAGGACAGATACCATATGTTTTCACTCATAGGTCTAACAGGAGGAACCAAACAGAGGACCATGGGGAGGGGAAGGAGGAAAAAGAGGGAGAGGGAGGAAGACAAAGCATGAGAGACTCTTGAATACTGAAAAAAAACTGAGGGCGGAAGGGGAAGCGGGGTGATGGTCATGGTGGAGGTCACTTGTGGGGAAGAGCACTGGGTGTTATATGGAAACCAACCTGACAATAAACTATAAAGTTAAAAAAAAAAAAAAAGAATCCAGCTCTCTTCTCTTAAACTATGATTAAAGAAATCTGGAAAAGTGGAAAACAGTGTTACCCTTTTCACTGAATCTTTTTTTTTGTTGTTTATTTTGGAAAACATATTAATTATTAATTAAAAATAGATTATGTTCAAAAAATAAATAAATAAAATTGTTTTTAATGTTTATTTATTTTTGAGAGAGAGGGAGACAGAGCACAAGTTGGGGAGGGGCAGAGAGAGAGGGAGACACAGAATCTGAAGTAGGCTCCAGGTGCTAAGCTGTCAGCACAGAGCCTGACACAGGGCTTGAACTTGTGAACCACAGGATCATGACCTGAGCCGAACTTGGTCGCTTAATTGACTGAGCCACCCAGGTGCTCCTATGTAGTCATTTTAAATGATTTTTAAAAGATAGAAAGCCTAGATTAGATGAGCCATTTCTGCTAATCTTGGATGATAGATTTCTATCTTATAAGTTTCTTTTATATATGAGAATGCTTTCCTTATCCACAAAAGGCTTTGGTTAAGAAAAAATAACCCAGTATGCTGGTGCATAAAGCACCAATAAGATGTGGAGGTAAGCATTACTGGGTAACTAGAATATACTGATAAGGCTGCCCTTCCTGTAGAAGAAGGCAAATACTATGTGTCTATGCTGTTCCCCAACCAACTAGGAGGCATTCTGCTTTAAGAAAAGATGGCTAATGGACATGTACCTACTTTGAATGTGTATTCAGTTGGCCTTCTTGTGCCATAGAGACTTTATTCTTCCTGAGACTGAATGCTTCAGAGAAACAGAGGCAGCTGTATGGCTCTTTTCCCCTGCCACTGGAAAGTTCTAGCACTTTGTGTCTTTCAGTCTTACGCTTTTGTATCATGTACTTTCTTGCCTCCTCTGCAGACTGAGGCAAAGGACACAATTCTCTTGGTGTCTTGAACATGATAAGTACACGGTAAACACTTCCTGAAATGATACAATGGAAACTCCAGAATTTATGCCAAAGAATCTCAGGGGTAAAAAAAAAAAAGTGCTTTATTAACACTCTACTCTCTCATAGGTTTTCCTCATATTAATAGTATCTCCAGATATAATCAGAGGTTATTTTATTTATTTGTTCACTTTTACCAAAAGAACAAATTTCCCCCCATTGGCAGCTCAAATAACCTGGCAGAAAATAACAACAGCACAATTAGTATTGCCACCTTGCAATAGCAGCAATGCCAGAATTGCCTCTGAACTTCAAAAGAGCTTTGGGATGCTAAAAACTTAACATTCAGCTATTCATTCAATGTATGTTTATTGAGCACATACAAAGGCATGACATTGTGCTAGAAATACTGAAAAGACAAGTTTATTGACCTCATAAAACTCAGAATCTAGTGGAGGAGACACACAATTAAACAAGAACTTGCGTGCCAAATACCCTTTTAGCACTCAGTATGTAAGAGGAGTTAAACTCAATTAACAAATTGACTGCCTCTTTATGTGCAATATGTTGAGGCTGATCCTTGGGGCTCTGTCTCAAAGCCAACAAGGGAACCTCAGTATTCTTTTTTTTTTTTTTTAATTTTTTAATGTTTACTTATTTTGAGAGAGAGAGAGAAAGCGCAAGCGGGGGAGGTACAGAGAAAGAGGGAAACACAGAATCTGAAGCAGACTTCAGGCTCTGAGCTGTCAGCAGAGCCCAACGTGGGGCTCAAACCCATGGCCGCAAGGTCATGACCTGAGCACAAGTCAGATGCTCAACTGACTGAGCCAGCCAGGTGCGCCAGAACCTCAACATTCTTAAAAGTTTTTCACACTTTTAGGGTAGGCAAAAGAGTAGAGTTGGGCATCCTGCATGACAAGGGGGCCTTTAGTAGCACTTGCCACCTTCCTGGTCCCTATAGAAATCCTGGCTGATGGTCCCCTTCACCTGGAAGGAACTAGTGATTGTGGGCTGCAGACATATTGGGAAAGGGAACATTGTGGGTCATTGCGCTCACATGCAAGTTGGTTCAGCAAAGTTTAAAAACTGCTCAGATATTTGGGGAGACCCTCCAAAAGTAGCTTTGGATTTTCATGCTTTTATACTCATATGGTTCATAAATAAATTTGAATTGTAGTGTCTATTTCAGTATGGACCCAAATTTCTGAAAAAGCCTCAGGAATTGTACGTACAGGTAGCTTCTCGAAGGCCTGGAATACATGCAGGAACTCACTCCAAATTTCAGTTTCAACCTGTGTTTTGCATTCAGTTTTATTGATTTAAGGAGGTGCTTCCAAAGTGTCTACGGGTCTGTGGACCCGTAGTTCCAAGGAGTGGTAATTGGTAAGATGCAGAACATAGTTTTGAGAAACGTTATCTTAACAGATACTGGTGTGTTTGGTGAATAGTTTTTTGTTTAGTGAATAGTTTTTGAAATAGGGACCTGATTTTGAACTCTAAGGGGTGTATCTGCGACAAATGACTCATTGCCAAGGATACCACCATGTGCAAATTACAGAAACATAATGAACAGATGGATTCTTGGAGAGAGGAGAATTGATCTGAATGTAAGAGGCAGGTAGAGATAAATATTCTGATTAGAAAAGAAGTCACAGAGTTTATATGGCTGACAAAAACACACCCTTATCATTTTAAGGGCCTCTATCCTTTCTCTTCTTCTGCCAGTGGAGACATCATTGGATGTCAGATAGATACCTGGGTGGAGGCCATTTGAAACCTGAGGCTAGCTAATGCAACTATGTCTCCTCTCCCAGGTTTGCCAATCATTTACCTCTCCCTGACTTTCAGCCACATTCCTCTTGGCAGTTCTTCCTTCCCTAAGTGATTACAATCGAGCCCTTCCTTGGGTGCCTTTTACAAATGCTCTCTAAAACCATCAATCTGCAATCAGCTACATGTTCTACACTCTAAACTTCCTCTTCAACTCCACCTCTTCCTCTTACCCAGCTTGTCTACAGGCATGCTGTATATTGTCTGAGACTCTATAGTGAAGCCTATAGAAGCCTATAATTCTTCTACAACACAAGGGGCACAGGGCTGATAGACATATCACTTTCCTATTGCTGCTGCTGTAACAAACTACCACAGACTTAGTGGCTTAAAACAACACAAGTTTATGATCTCATCATTTTGGAGTTCAGAAGTCCAAAGAGTGCCTTATGTCTAAAATCAAGGGGTTGACAAGACTGATTCCATCTGGAGAGTGCAGGGAAGAATCTGTTCTTTTTCCAGCTTCTAGAGGCTGCTCATGTTCCTTGGTTCTTGGTCGCATCCCTGAGAACTCTGCTTCTTCATCACTATCTTCTCTGACTTAGACCCTGCTGCCTCCCTCTTATAAGGACCCTGTGACTACATTGGGCCTTTCAAAAAAATACAGAATAATCTCCTATCTCAATTAGCCCCTTAATTTAATCATACCTGTAAAGTCCCTTTTGTCATGTAAGGTAACATATTCACAGGTTCCAAGAATCTGGACATGGATATCTTTAGGGAATCATTATTCAGACTGCCACCGTTGGGGAGGGAATAGAAGTCTGCATTTATCCTATTCTCTATTGATATTCCCAGACCATTACTCTACAACAGGTGTCAGAAAACTTTTTCCATAAAGAGCCAAATGGTAAATTTAACAAATGGTAAATTTTAGGCTTTGTGGGTCAAGCAAAATAAGGGATATTGCATAGGTGCATGCATAACCATTTAAAATGTAACTATTTTAAGATGTAAAAGCCATTCTTAGCTTGTAAGTGGTGCAAAAACAGGTGGTAGGCTGGATTTGGCCCAGAAGCTGCAGTTTGTAAAATTCTGCTTTACAATCTCTTATAAAGTACTTTCTTAGAAGCTCATATGATTCAGTTAAGTCACTTCTACTTTATTTTGCCTTTGTCACTTACAGATATCCTGGCTACTCTTCAATACACACTGATAAATTGCCTACCTGGAGATGTATTCAAAAAGGTAGGAATAGCCCCTTGGGTCCTGGATATGCAAAAGTCTAGTTCTGCAAAATAATAGTAATATTATAAAGAGAAAAGACCTTCTTGTTTATGTATCTCTACTTTCTATCAGAAGTTCCTGGTTCAGAAATGCATTCTTCCCATTCAAGAAATTCACTAGGGAATATCCAGATAGTACACTGAGTAATAACAGTTTTTCCACTTCAAAGACATATATGAGACTTGGTGTTGTAACACAGTCTAAGGCATCAAATACTCTCCATGAAAAGACTGGAGACTAAGGATAAAACACAAATTTTCGGGAGGACAAGAGATGGATTTTAGTTCATCACCTGGTCTTTTTGACTATGTGGAACTGTTGTACAATTCCGAGTCTGAGCAGAAACCAAATATGGGGCCCAGTCTTGGACCCAGAGAAATCTTTATTCTTAGAGCCTCAGAAATTCCTGCGTTCTCCAGATGGGAGCTGGAAGGGGTCCCATTAATTAATATTGATTAATTTCATCAATACCACATTTAGGCCCTGATCTCTGTCCACTGATGAAAGAAAGAAACAAAAAAGGAGCAGAGAGCTAGGAAAAGAGACTTTCTTATGGCAGTTCCCTCTCTCAGGGACCAAATGATGGTTTTTCATATAGAGAGGAGATTTTAAAATGCAACCGAGGGTTAAGTGCCTCAGATCAAGTGAGGCCAAGATGATCTTGAAAGTAGGAATAATAAAGGATAGATGAGGTGACTATTTGGGAGGCACAAGAGGCACACCATCAGTGGTTAAGCCTGATTTAAAAATTTCCCTTTATTTGTTTCAAGCCTGGGAAACTGGAAAACTGGTCATCAATGAGGTTAAGAATAGCCACTGCAATTTTAAGAAGGTATACCCATTCCTTATAAACCTGTAAGAATTTTGTAAGACTCTCAGTGCTGGATTAAGTTTACAAAGTGCCTGGAAAGCCCTACCATCTGGTCACAGCTGAATTAACATAAAGAAAATGGGAGAAATCCAATAGTTGAAAGAGACAAGAAAATGGCTAACAGTAGAGGAAAGAATAAATGAAAGCAGATAAGGCAGAACTTCATAATCTTAAAATCATCTTCATCACAAACAGTTAAGGCTTTGAAACTCTGTAGAACAGCACACTGCAGTTAGCCCCATTTCCCATTCTCTGAGGTTTTGTGTTATTTCATTAATTCAAAACTGATGAAAAGCTACCGTGATACAGGTCCTGCATGCACACTGAGAATACAGAGGTGAGTAAGGTATCATACTGCTGCCAGGGGCTTAAAAGCTAGGGCACAAAGGCAGATGCTCAAAAATCACACAGAGTGTGAGTGTGCAAGGAACAGTGGGGACACCAAGGTATATTTGACTCTATCTGGAAAATGTAAGGAAGGTATTCTTATCCCAGGTTGAAAGAGCAATTCATATATTTAAAACATAAAGAAAAATTCATGAATCTTCAAATCTACAATTAATGATAAAGTGAGGTCATGATGCAGATTTTCAAGTAGACCTGGGGAGACTCTTAACCCTGAAGCCTGATACTTACTGGTTCTATGTTTGTTCAATATTAAATCCAATATTTAGGGCAAAGAAATAAAGTATCCTGATCTATACAGACTGATTTTGGGGGCAGTCAATTATAAGATTGACACCTCTTTCTGCCCACAATTTTTAAGAGGAGTCCATTTTTCAATTTGTGCTATCTCAATATAGGCTGAGGAGATAAAGAAAGACATAATAAGTGAGGCTAATTTTGTTCTGCCCAAAGCTGATTAGAAGAGACTAGCTGCCTCTATCAGAATAGCCACTCTGATAAGAAAAATGCTGAAGCTGTTGTGAAAAGTTATGGTGATAGGCAGGAAGCACTGCCCTTTTACTTCAACACAGTGAATGTCAGCAATGTATACGTGTAAATAAAATATTAGAATAAAGGGGAAGAAGTACCGTGAGAAACAAATAGATGTAAAAAAATTAGCATAACAAGAGGAAAGGCAGGAATAAGTTAACTTTGAGTCTAACGAATTATTGCAAAGAGAGATGAAAAGATATCCTCAATGAATATAAAGTAACTCCAATTAAAGCATAAGAATTTAAAGATATCCTTTCATGGGGAACCTGGGTGGTTCGGTTGGTTAAGCATCTGACTCTTGATTTAGGCTCAGGTCATGATTTCACGGTTCTAGTTTGATAGATCAAGTCCTCTGTTGTCTCTCAGTGCAGAGCCTGCTTGGGACTCTTTCTCTCTCCCTCTCTCTCTGCTCCTCCCCAGCTCATGCTCGCTCACTCTCTCTCTCTCTCAAAATAAATATATAAACCTAAAAAAAGATATCCTTTCATGATAAAAACTCTCAATAAATACTTTAAAAGGCCATATATGACAAGCCCAAAGATAATATACTCAACAGTGAAAAGTTAAAAGCTTTTCCTCTAATTGGGCACCTGGGTGGCTCAGTCCGTTAAGCAGCTGACTCTTGAGTTCAGCTCAGGTCATGATCTCACTGTTTGTGAGTTTGAGCCCCAAGTAGGGCTCCCCACTGACAGCACAGAGCCTGCTTGGGAATCTCTCTCTCCCTCTCTCTCTGTCCTTCCTCTGTGCTCTCTCTCTCTCTCGCAAAATAAATAAATAAACTGAAAAAAACTTTTCCTCTAAGATCAGGAATAAGATAAGGGTGCCCACTTCCAGCCCTCCTATTCAACAAAGTACTAGAAGTCCTAGCCAGAGAAATTAGGAAAGAAAAAGAAAAATAAGGTATCCAGATAAGAAAGGAAGAGGTATAATTGTGTCTGTCTGCAGGTCATGTGTTAAAAACCTAGAAGACTTCACCAAAAAACTCTTAGAACTAAAAAACAAATTCAGTAAAGTTGCGAGATATAATATCAAAGTACAAAAATCAGTTGTGTTTCTCTACAGTAACAATGAACCATCTGAAAAAGAAATAAAGGAAAGAATCCCATTTACAATAGCATCAAACACATTAAAGACTTAGGAATAAATTTAACCACATAGGTGAAAGATTTGTACCTAGAAAGCTATAAGACTTTCACGAAAAATATTAAAGACACAAATAAATGGAAAGATATCCCATGTTTGTGGATTGGAAAAATTAATATTATTAAAATGTCTATACTACCCAAAGCCATCTATAGATTCAATGCAGCACCTATCAAAATTCCAAAGGCATTTTTTACAGAAATAGAAAAAAAAATCATAAAATTCATATGGAACCAGAAAAGACCCCAAATAGCCAAATCAAGCTTGAGCAAGAAGTGCAAGCAGGAAGCATCATACTTTCTGGTTTCAAATCATATTACAAATCTAGATAGTATGGTACTGGCACAAAAACAGACACATACACCAAGGGAACAGAATCAAGAGTCTAGAAATAAGCCCACACATAGATAGCTAAGTAATATTTGACAAGGGAGCCAAGAATACTCAATAGGAAAAAGATCGTGTCTTCAATAAATCGTGCTGGGAAAATGGGATATTTACATGCAAAATAATGAAATTGGGCCCCATCATATACCACTCACAAAAATTAACTAAAAATGGATTAAAAGGCTTAAATATGTTTTTTTTAATTATTTTATTTACTTATTTATTTTGAGAGAGAGAGCTCACACAAGTGATAAAAGGACAGAGGGAGGAGAGAGAGAATCTTAAGTAGGCTCCATGCCCAGTTTGGAGCCTGATGTGGGGCTCAGTCTCACGACCCTGAGAAAATCACTTTCTTTTTTTAAGAGAGAGAGTGTGTGTGAAAGCCAGAGAGAGGGCCAGAGGCAGAGGGCCAGAAAGAGAGAGAAAGAAGGAAAGAGAGATAATCCTAAGTAGGTTCCACACTCAGCCCAGAGACTTACACAGGGCTCAATCCCATAACCCTGGGATCACAACCTGAGCCAAAGTCAAGAGTCAGACACTCAACCGACTGAGTCAACCAGGTATCCCTAACAATTTAAATAAAACGGTAAAACTCCGAGAACACACACTACACAAGCCAGGCCAAGTGTGATTTTCACTTTGAACCTTGAAGCAAGATGTTTCTTTCATCTCGTGTCCGTATATTGGGATGATGTTAAACCCAAAAGTGCCTGGGGTGCACTCCCTGCCAGTAGTGAAGGTTCAGCTGAGGGGGTTCAGATGTGCCATGTGTTGATAATGACTACCTGTGCCTCACAGTGCAGGAAGAGACTCTTAAAGGAAGTTGGTGGGAGCTTCTTAGGGTGACTATACTTCCTAACATGTCAGATGTTTAACCGTCAGCCAGTGTTTCTCTGAGGAAACATGGAAGACCAGGGAAGCTGCATCAGAAGCATCCTTGCCATGCTGTCTTCTGAGCTTAGTAAGCTGAAACTGTGTACACACACACACACACACACACACACTACCTGTGGGCTATATGGAAGCTTGGTCAGTAGCAGTTAATCCAACACACTACATTGGTCTACATATGTCACAGTTTCTTCTGAAGTAGAAAATGCGACCAGCAATAGAGAGAAGCAGAGGTAAGAGCTGAGAAAGAGCAAACTTTTGATCACATTTCAGTAGCTGGACCCCATCATCCATGAGGCCAGAGCCAACCTCACCTTTCCCAGTTATGTGAACCAATAAATGCTCTTAAGTTGGGTATCATTCTGTTGCAAATGAAAGTGGCCTAATGCAGAAACTGGAACCAGGGGTGACAGACCTAAGTGTGGAACTTCTTAGGTCAGGATAAGGAATGTAAGGTCTCCCTATCTTTGGCTGAAAAGCTGGAATCCTGGGTATATGAAAGTGAAGGAATGGGTTAAACTGCTATCTAGTATTTTCTGCCTTAGGCAAAGCCCCCACAACCCTCAAAATGGGAACTTTATGGACTTGATGGAAAGGCATCAGGATATCGGACTAAGAAAACCAGATGACCCTGAACCTTCCCAAACACCTACACTACTGCAACCCCCTTAGCACCTACCTACCGAGGGTCATACCCTTCCCTGTTACCAGCTTTGGATGAATCCTGGGGATGAAGACACCTCAATGTTTCACTTTTCTAAGATACAGAAACCAAGATGGGTGATGTTAATCTAAAACCCAGGCAATTATTGCCTAGGGACTGAAATCACAAGGGTGGGAACCCAGACTCAAAGACATTGATTTAACAAGATTTTTGGCAGTTGTTACTAGCCAACGAGGCAACCCAAAATGATATAATCAGACCAGCCACCAAGGTTTCAAGCTAACTGTATTGTCTCCTGGGCAAACAGAGATTTGTGATTGGTTACTTCTTAGGATAGCCCACCAAGTCCCTATCACAGACAATGCATTGCTAAAGCAATAGAGAGTCCAGCAGAGGAAGTCTCCAGACCATCCTTTCAGGCACGGTGATGACACTAATAGATGCCAGTAGAGATTCTCTCAGTAGGAAGGCTCAGGAGCATTTGGACAGGCTAAGGAACTCACCGCACGTCAAGAGAAGGGAGCCAACAGAGCTATAACTCACTATTCCTGTGTATCAGGCTGGAGGATGCTGCTTCCTCCTCAGTAACCCACTTCTAAATGTGGTTCAGCTGTGCTCTCTTTCTTCCCTACCAACTTCCCCTCTCCATATGGTGCCACCATCTTATTTCTAGCCTTGGGTAAGTCTATCTTCTTTCTGCTTAACTATCACTCAGCTACACTGTAACTGTAAAATGCAACATATAACAATTGAAAAGTCCCTAGTTATGGGGCGCCTGGGTAGCTCAGTTGGTGAAGCGTCCGGCTCTTGGTCTCAGCTCAGGTCATGATCTCACGGTTCGTGGGATGGAGCCCCACGAAGGGCTCTGCACTGACAGTGCAGAGCCTGCTTGGGATTCTCTCACTCTCTCTCTGCCCCTTCCCTGCTTGCACACATGCTTTCTCTCTCTCAAAATAAACACACTTTAAACATGTAAAAAACAAAGTCCCTAATTAGTCACACAAGGGCCATTTCTTTATTCTCCAGTTTCTCCATTTCTTCTAATTCTCCAATTATTCAAAGACCCCGGCAAAAGAGCATAGCCAACTCTAAAATGACTGCCACTTAGGGTAAGTATAAACACAGAGATGGACATGAAACAAAAAAGATTTTACATAGCTTTTATTATTTTTTATATCTCATCCTAATTTTGGCTTTATTCCTCATCTCCCATTCCCATTCTTTTCTTGAAAACCCAAACTTATTTTTTAACAAAATGTCTAAAATCATGATTACCTAGAGTCATAACGAAGTTTCTTTTCTCCAAAGAGGGTGGGACACATCTTTTATCCTTATGCAGCATCTTCAAATATGCATGTTAATATATATTTTATAAAGTATTTAAAATAAAACCCTTCATCCTTTGAGGTTTTGATATTTTCTAGTTCACTGACACATCTCCCATAATACATTAATTCTATCCATCTTCATGAATGAGGTGGGAACTATACTAAAAAATAGGATTTTAATCCCTGAGGTGCCAGTTAAAGTGGACAAGGTTGCCATTGCAACACAAGATTTTTAAAAATCAGCCTTAAATAAGCATAAATCATGCTATCTGGATGAGAATCACCTCCATAGCATGGGGTCATTTAGAAAATTGCATTTACTGGGTTAAGTTCACCCTGCTATTCCTAGCCTTCATGCCATGATAATCTTCCTTTTGTAAAGGAATAACACAAAGCAATGAAGTCTGCATAAACTTCTGAGATCCTCAGAAATCAAGAGAAACCACAGTCCCGTTTCTCTAATCTCCACCCACATTGTTGGAGAGGGTTTTCAGCACCATTCCAAGACCTGGAAAGGTTGATGAACTGACTTGGGTTTTCTACTTCTCCATAAATTTAGTCGAAAAGGTAAGATAAGTCCTCCAGTCTAGAAGATGGGCATGTCCTGCTTATCTCTGCCCCCAGGACTTCAGCAGAACTGCGGTCAGCCCTGTGCCCACCCTCCCTGCGGACCCTCACCCTCCCCGGCAGCTTCCTGAGGCGGGCGGGTATCCGTTTCGGCCCCTAGTAGTAGCGGTTCAGACTCCTGGTCCCGGGAACCTCCGGCTGGCCGTTCATCCAGATCTCCCGGATGATGCGTTCCCGCTCCTCCAGCCGCTGGGCGCGCTCCAGCTCCTCCGCCGACGTGAACACGTTCTTGTTCAAAGTCCTCTCAAAGCGGCGGTGTCTCCTAATGGAGATGTCAGACGCCGTGTCCGAGCTACCGTCCTCGCTGTCGCTGCTGTCGCTACTGCTGTCTCGGTCCTGTAGGAACTTCTTCCGCGGACGCTGCCTGCAGTCTGTCTGGCAAGAGATCCTCATCACCAACGCGGCCAGGGTGAGCACCAGCCCGATGCACACGCCGGAGACAAAGTACAGAGCTGCTCGCTCGGGGTTTTCTGCAGGAGGAAGCAGAGGCATTTGAGAGATGTCGACTCCAGGTGCGGAAAGCAAATAGGGCTCCCGCCCACCTTGCACACCGCTCACCACACCTCAAAGTTCCGAGACAAATAATTACAAATATTGCCTTCCTATGTGACAAACTGCATACTGTATTCGAAACATAATTATTAACAAATATTGAATCTGGGTATAGGGTGTATGAGATTCTTTTCCTATATTCTTGCAACTTCACATTTAAAATAATTTCAAAGTCAAAAGATAAAAGTATCATTTAACACCTATTATAAGCACAACTGTACTTAGGTGTCATTTGCTTAAGAGATGTATGTGTCTAGGGGCACCTGGGTGGCTCAGTCGGTTAAGCCCGTCTGACTCTTGATTTTCTGCTTAGGTCATGATCTCACAGTCCAGATATCCAGCAGGCTCTGCACTAGGTGTGGATTAAGATTCTGTTTCTCTCTCTCCCTCCGACCCTCTCCCCCACTCAGGTGCACTTGCAATCTCTCTTGTTTCTCTCTCTTTCTCTCAAAAAGAGAGAGAGATAGATGTATTATGCTTAAAGCCCATTTTTGCCTGTAAAGAAAAATTCTTGGCTTCTGAATTTCCTCCTCCTCCTCCACTACCACCACCATCACCACCACCACCACAAATTTATATATAAAACCAAGGATAGCTGCATCCTTTATTCTAACTATCCCATCAGGGGCCTAGTCAACAAATGTAGGTAGCTTCCAAGATGTCCCCCCCCTCCCCACCTCTTAGTATTCAGACTCTTACACAAGTCCCTCGCTTTGAGGGCTGGACCTAATGGGCTGGACCCAGTCAAGGATTTCTAACAAATAGAATATGGCAAAAGTGATGGATGAGTCTAAGATTAGGCTATGAAAGAATGACTTCCGATGTGCTTAGGCTCTCTCTCTCTCTGGCTTTGCTCACTCACTGTTCTGATGGAGACAGCTGCCATGTTATGTATGAGCTGCTCTACAGAGCGGCCCACATAGCAAGGAACTAAGAGTAGCCTCTGGCTAACTGCCTGCAAGGAACTGAATGGTGCCACCGGCCATGCGAGTGAGTGTGGAAGTAAACCATGCCCTCCTGGTGCAGCCCTGACCTTGCAGCTAAGCCAGTTTCAGATTCCTGACCCACAGAAAGATAAGATAATAAATGTGTATTGTTTTAAGTTTTAAGTTTTGAGGTAATTTGCCATACAGCAATAGATAACTTATATAATCACAGACTGAAAGGCCAAGTAGGTAGTTTGTAATAACCTCATCAGGTTAACTTGTGGGAGAGAAATTTGAACTTCTCCTTAGTGAGGAAAGAAAATAATCATTCTGTTGACGTGCAGTATGCTTAGTGAGCCCAATGATAATCCCGGTATGATGTGCTGAATAGGATCAGAGCCTTTGGGTGAATAACCTTCCAATTCTAGGCAGCTATGAGAACATAGGGGCATGCTGGGACTTGAGTCACAGAGCATAGTCAATGTGACATGACCCAAGATTGCCATCAGCAAATTAGTTTTCCATAATCTAGATTCACTTGTAAGTATGAATCAAAATACACATTGTTTTGTGGATTTTTAAATAATGTAAATGGGATCATATATAATATATATTTTTTAATTTAAGAATATTTCTTAGAGAGATTTCCAGGTATGTCAACAGAATTCTTTTTGACTGTTGCACAGCGTTCTGTAGTGTGGACATATCAAAGTTTATTTAACCATTTCCTTAATAATATCAGTATAAGTGGTTTACAATTTTTTAGTATTATGAGAAAGGATAGAGTCAATGTGCTGTGTCCTTGAACACATCTCTTTATACACATGCAGAATTATTTGTATAGGTTAGTTATCTAGAAGTAGAATAACTGCATCAAAGGACATAGGCATTTTGAAGTTTTATGCATCCTAAATTGTACCCAAAAAAGGCTCTGTCAGTCTAAACACCGCATATTGAACACATGTGTTTATGATACCTCCTTCTCTCCAACACGCCTACCAAAAAGACAGTGATGTGAATAAAATAGATATAAATTAGAGGCACAAAGAGGAGAGAAGAAAATAGAGGACACTAATAGCAGATGCAAGGGTAGTCAACAAACAATGTAAATGTGGTAAAAGGAAGTGACATCAATATCATGGCAATGTAACATATCCCTACTTTTTGTGTCTCTTGTTTTTAACAGCTAATTAAGCATCCATCCCCAAACAAAAGTGTCTCTGTGGGAGTCCTGTGATCCAACAACATAGTCCAAGAAACCAGGAGGAGACTCGCCCACCTGATCATCCCATAATAGACCACAGACAGACTTTGGTTGGGCTTTGGAACTAGCAACCCCAACCCCAACCCTTCCCAGCTGTGTTTGGGGAAAATTTTGAAAAGTGCTGACTTGGATGAAACAATTCCAGCATATCACTGAAGGAAACAAACAAACAAAAGGAGTTTGAAAGAACTTTTCCAGCATTGTCCCTCCCCTCCAAGTTGACACAGCACAGAATTGAACTATCCAGTGGCATCACTCTCTGGGGGTAAGGGAGAGCTATGTGCAAGTGTCCGGTTACCCCAGCTGTGCTGGATGCAGCAGGGAAAACCTATTTCCCTCCAGGAACATCCAGAGTACTAAAGTGGGACCCCCATGACTGAGGGGAGGGAAGAAACTGGGAAAGAGACAGATAAGAATATCAAAGGGGATTAAAGAGACATGGTTCATGCTGACTGCACTCAGGATATCTGGAGAAAGTCCACCCACAGACCTCTGGGAGAACCTCAGCCAAGGATCTCTCCTCCAGCTGGCAGACACCCCTCATGCCCCAAATGCTAAAACTACACTTTCCCTTGCTCTAAGGTGGCTCCTTATCAGGCTCCAAGATTGGCAGCAAAAGCAAGCTGGGTAAACTAGAGTGCTATCAGAAAAACAGACTAGCATCTGTGGGCAAGACAGAAACCACAAACTTGACCTGTAGCACCACCTTCTGGAAAACAGAAGAGAGGTTTCTAGTAGCCAGCTAGGTGAGCTGTAAGATCCAGAAAAGACAATAAAAGCTTAAAGAATTTTGCCACAAGAGGGAGCAAGAAGTGTGGAGCAGGTGTATAAATGCAAGTCCAGATACAACAGGATCAACAAATATACACCATCTGAAGGCAGCTAGTGGAGAGCTGAGGAAGTGTCTTTTACTTCAAAGACAAAGTAGCAACACAAAACAACAAGGAACCTGATCAAGAAACATACCATCACCAAAGGATAATAATCCTTCAATAAAGATTTCAAAGACATGAAATCTTATGATCTAGCAGATAAAGAATTCAAAATAACTGTTCTGAGGAAACAATGAGCTACAAAGAAATACAGAAGACAATTCGATGAAATCAGGGAAAAATACATGAACAAAATTAGAAATTTAGCAATGAAATAGAAACCTTAAAAAAGAACCAGACAGAAATTCTGGAGCTAAAGAAATCAATGATTGAAATGAAAAATGCAATAGAGAGAATCTGTAGCAGAGTAGATCAAATGGAAGAAAAAATAAGTGACCTAGAAAACAGTGATTTTCAAATAACCCAATCAGAGACAAACAGAGAAAAAAATGACAGTGTGAAGAAAGCCTACACGACCTGTGGGAATGAATCAGATGTACAAATACTAGCATAATCAGAGTTCCAGAAGGAGAAGAGAGGAGGAAGGGGCCAGAAAGATTATTTTTAAAATAATAGCTGAGGGGTGCCTGGGTGGCTCAGTCGGTTAGGCATCCAACTCAAGTTTGGCTCAGGTAATAATCTCAGGGTCATGGGATCAAGCCCCACATCAGGCTCCATGCTAAGCATAGAATCTGCTTGGTATTCTCTCTCTCTCTTTCTGCCCCTCCCCCTGCTCGTGTGCTCTCTCTCTCTCTCTCTCTGTATAAAACTGTTTAAAAAATAGCTGAGAACTTCCCAAAACTGAGAAGAGACTTTGACATCCAAGTTCATGAAGCTATTAGATCACCCTATTAGCTCAAAGCAAAAAGGCCTTCAAGACACATTATAATGAAACTGTGAAAAATCAAAGAAAAAGAATTCTAAACACATCTAGAGTAAAAAAGATTATAACTTATAAAGGAGCACACATTAGGCTATTAGTGGATTTCTCAGCAGAAACTCCACAGGCCAGGAGAGAGTAGAATGACATACTCCAAGTGCTGAAAGAAAAAAATTGCCAGCCAAGAATACTCTATATGGCAAAGTTATCCTTTAGATATGAAGAAGAAATAAAGACTTTATTAGAGAAACAAAAGCTGAGGTTATCCTGCCTTACAAGAAATGCTGAAAGGAGTTCATCAAGCTGAAGTGAAAAGATGCTAATTAGTGACATGAAAACATTTGAAAGTATACCACAAGGTAAAGGTAAATATGCAGTCCAATTTTAAAAACTCTAATTCTGTTATAGAATTGTGTATTAACCACTAAATGATAGCATAAGGTTAAAGGAAAATAGTATTAAAAATAACTATAACTATTATAATCTGTTAATGAACACACAACATAAAAAGAGGTAAATGGTGACATCAAAACTATAAAGAGTAAAATGGTGGATCTTTTGTATGCAGTTAAAAAGCTTTCAGTATTTTACCAATGACCATTATGTTAGCTATGGGTTTGTCATACATGGCCTTTATCATCTTTAGTTATGTTCCTTTTATACCCAATTTGTTGAGGATTTTATCATGAAAGGGTGTTATATTTCGCCAATGAATTTTCTACATCTGTTGAAATGATCAGGGAAACAGAAGGAGGTAAAATCACATCTTTAAGAGATGTCTGCATTCCCATGTTTGCAGCAGCATTGTTCATAATAACCAAGACATGGAAACAACCTAAGTGTTCATCAACAGGTGAATGGATAAAGAAAATGTGTTGTGACCATAAGTACATTATGCTAATTGAGATAAGTCAGACAAAGTGAGACAAATCTGTATGTTATCACTAATACATGGAATCTAAAAAGGCCCTCATCACAAAAACAGAGGGCATAGTGATAGTTAACAAGGGCTGGAGAATGAAAGAATAGGAGCTGTGTTGTTTAAGGCTATAAATTTGCAACCAGTAGATGAATAAGTCCTGGGGATTTAATGCACAGCATAGTGAATTCTAGAAAACAATATTGTTTTACAGGCTTCAAAGTTGCTAAGAGAACTTAACTGCTCTCACCACAAAAAAAGAGATAATACTTAGAAGATGTGAAACACATGGTAGCAAATGTTATGATGATAATCACACTGCAATATATAAATATGTCAAGTCAACACCTTGTCACCTTAAATCTATACAATGTTATGTCAATTATATCTCATAAAAATTAACTGCTTGATATAAATAAATACAGTTCAGTGAAGGAGGATGAAACTAAACTCTGTCTAGTTAATATCCAGCAGACACAGAGAGGACTGAGGCAGCTCTTGCCTTGAGGAGCAGTCCAGCAAGGAAGCAGACCCAACCATTCCAGTACCAGAGGGAAGATCTATTATAGAAGCATAAAGAGGGATCTCTGGAAACACAAAGGTAAGTGTAAAAGCTAAAGTTCAGATATGGGGATCTGAGAAGGCTTTCTAGAAAAGATACCGCAAATCCATGCTTTTACCAAGATGGAGAACCATTGGGCAGAACTGCATCAATTTGAAGCCTCCTCTAAGTCATTTCTTAAACACCATTTACCTATCCTGCTGAATTGTGGTAAGGGGTAAAGGTATTACAGATGACCAGTATAAAGGGATTATCCATGATCTTGGCAAAGATAGGCATTCAATAAATAATAATTCACTCTATTTAATTTTCTTCCTCATTCTCTCCCTCCCTTCCTTCTGAGTTCTCTCCCTCCTCCCCATCCATCCCTCCATTCATCTAATCTATTTTCCTCCCTCTTTCCTTTTCTCCCTTTCCTCCCTCCATTTCTCATCCCACCCTTTCTTCCCTGTGAATGTATGTCTCCATGTTTTTCACACCTTGCCTGCACAGCCCCCCATTACATAGGTTAACTTTGAAGATGGTTATTGAACTTTATCTTGGGAACCACTATTCTCCCCTCTCCCTAGCCTAACTAGTCCATCCTGTCCTGCTACTCCGACCAGAAAACATACTCTTTTGCCTACAGCAGTCTCTGAGAAGCCCAGCAAAAGCAATGAGAGAAGGCAAAGGAGTTTACTGGGCCTCACTGGTTCCCGAGAAGGTGACTCAGGGTTGATTTTCACAGCTGATATACTTTGTTTTGGTTTTCTTCATCATGCTTCTGCAAAAATCGAAACTGTAGCTCTATCATGGTTGTTTTTACTCATCTCTGCTCCAGGTCATTTCCTCTTGGCCAATGATCCACCCTGGTCTTGGCCAGAACCAGACAGCTGTTAATTGCCCAGGAAGTAGAGTAGGGAGGGCTATTGTCAGTTGTTTTCCCTCAGTAAATAAAAATAAATGTATTGCTGTATCTTGCTTCCTGCAGGGTCATTGTTTTCATGAGCAGGAAGAGGTTCTATGTGGAGGTCCTGGGACTAATTTCATTTGCACCTTCAGAGGTCAGACCATGCCCAGCAAACTCTGCAGAAGAACAGGAGCAGCCCAGGCCAGATCAGCTGGTCTCCATGTAAGTGTAACTGGTTCTCCCACCTAGACTTTTCTTGTTGGCCTCAAAGCTTGCAATCCCTTGACTGGAAAGAAAAAAAATTTTACAAATAGGTTTTAAAGAGAGTAATAGGGCTTTTGTAGTATCAGGGAGTATTCCACATAATCTCTTCTCTGAACTCTTAAGGCATTGCAAGGATTCCTCTTTATGAGAGAGATTCCGTCCATAGAGAAGTGAAGACTCCCACTAACACTTCTGCCATCTCTGAAATGCTGGACAAAGCTGCCCTCCTTCTTCCATATCCCTGACTTGTTCTTCCTCAGGAAGAGGGAATATTGGAGAATCCCTGCCCCACTAGGCTGGCTCTGGAGTATACTTCTGTGCTTTTGCCTCTTTTGACTTCCTTCACCACCCATCCCAGCCATAAGCACCCCCCCAAAAGAGGCCTTCCGTTCCCTTACCCATCATCCTAATCCACCCTGCTCAACTTTCTTCATCTGCAGCAAGAAAGACCTGCAGTCCTATCCCCCAGGACTAAGGGGAGCTAGGTAGAAGGCCCAGAACATTCTCTGTTCTGGCTTAACCACTGCTGTAGTGACGCATTTCTGGCTCCTTGAGTCTGGAAGGAAGAGTGTGAGTAATTAGCCCCTCCAATCTAGGCAACACTTTATGTAGTTGTATTATAATTAGTTATATAACTACTATTTTTCGCATACAAGAGTGAGAAATTTGAGGACAGAATCCACATGATTCACTTTGAATTTCCAGAGCACCCAGCACATTGCCTTGCCCATTGTGTGTATCTCACAAATATTTATTGAATTAAATCATGAGTACACAGTTTCTAAAAGTCCAGTTAATAAATTTATTATATGTGGATAAACATGTATATAGATGTTTGTAAGTGTATATATGTGTGCATACATATAAATGTATATGAATGTGTGTATATAGCATTAAAAGAGTACGGAATGGGAAAAAAAATCATAAAATCACCATAACCTCGCAACCTGAATATAGCTACACACTGTGTAGTGTAGTTAAGTGAATTTTCTTCTGTTCTTTTTTTCCTGTCATATGAATATGTACGTATTTATTTATATTTACTTCATTATACAGTATTTATATAGCTTATATATTTTTATCTGCATGGTTTTTTTGTTTGCTTTTAGACATTTTAGAGCAGTTTTAGATTCACAACAAAATTGAGAGGAAAAGACAGAGATTTCCCAAATACTCTCCACCCCTACGCACCCATGGCCTCTCCCATTATTTACATCCCCTACCAGAGTGGTACATTTGTTACAGTTGATGAACCAAAATTGACACATCATAATCACACAAGGTCCATAGTTTACATTAGGGTTCACTTTAGGTGTTGTATATTCCATGGGTTTGGACAAATGTATAATCAGAGTACCTCTGCATGTAACACTACTTCCTTTTCTGCTTGTTTGTTTCATGAGTTGCCTTAGAATGCATTCTCAGAAAAGGAATCATTTTTTTTAAGTATGCTTTTTTTAATGTTTATTTTTGAGACAGAGAGAGAGACAGAGACAGAGACAGAGAGACAGAGTGTGAGCGGGCGGGGGAGGGACAGAGATAGAGGGAGACACAGAATCTGAAGCAGGCTCCAGGCTCTGAGCTGTCAGCACAGAGCCCGATGCAGGTTTCGAACTCATGAACCCCAAAATCATGACCTGAGCCAAAGTCAGATGCTTAACTGATTGAGCCACCCAGGCACACCATCAGAAAAGGAATCTTTTTGTTCGAGGGGATACATATTTTTATACCTCTTGATACATATCGCCAAGTGGCTTTTCAGAAGTAGTATACTAAATTTTCTTGCCATTGGCTGTGAATGAAAGTACTACTTTTACCAAACCTTCTCCAGGAGGGTATATTCCAATTGTTAAAATTTGTTCAAATATTATAGGTCAATAAAAGGTTACTTTATTCCACAAAAATTTACTGCTAGTTTACAGTGCCTTCCAGGCTAGAGACACAAAGTTTCTCTTCTCACAGGATTTCCAGAACAAAGGGGAATAACACAAAACAGAAACTGTGATGCTTTCTCCAAGCCCCAAATTTGTGACTATCAATTGAGTTATGGTGAGTTAGGTCCCCTCACTGTTAAAAGACAGCCTTTCTCAAGGTAGTCTCATAGGAAAAAGGATTCAAATTCTGGCGAACTACTACATAGTCCATACCACTGTACTTACAGTTACATATTCAAAGTATTAGTTACATGAAAAAAATAAATGATCCTCCAAAACTTCTACGTTGAAAAAAATTAATGTAAACAAAGTTAAAAGACAAATGCCAAAATTATGAAAAATGCTTGAAATATGTAACAGAGACAAAGGGCTAGTATATAAAGAGCATCTAGAAAGAGGATTAAGAAAAAAGACCAACCAATAAAGAAAATGGACAAAAGATATAAACAGTTCACAGAAAAATAAATACAAATGGCCCTTCAGTATATGAAAGGATGCTCACCTGGAGCAGGAATTGACGCACTCTGACTCAGAAGCCAAACCTGACTATCATCTGTTTCGTTATTGGCACACAGCCATGCCCCTTCATCTATGTTTTATCTATGTCTGCTTTCATGCTAACAACACAGGAGTTGAATAGTTAGAACAGAGGCTGTATGGCCCACAAAGCCAACAATATTTATCTGACCCTTTACAGAAAAGGTTTGCTGACCTATGACCTAGAGAAACAGAAATTAAATGATATTTAAGTATTGTTTTTCATTTACCAGATTGTCAAAAATCCAACAGTTGGAAAATACTGTTGCTGGACCTTCTTATGCATCTTAAAAAGGGTAAATTGATGGGGCACCTGGGTGGCTCAGTCAGTTAAGTGTCCGACTTTGGCTCAGGTCATGATCTCATGGTTCGTGGGTTGGAGTCCCGCGTCGGGCTCTGTGCTGACAGCTAGCTCAGAGCCTGGGGTCTGTCTTCGAATTCTGTGTCCCCTCTCTCTCTGACCCTCCCCTGCTCACGCTGTCTCTCTGTCTCTCAAAAATAAATAAAACATTAAAAAATATTAAAAAAAAGAGTAAATTGCTAAAACTTTTTAAAATTTTTTAAAATCTTTATTTATTTTTGAGAGAGAGAGACAGAGTGTGAGAGGGAGAGGAACAGAGAGAGAGGGAGACACAGAAACTGAAGGAGGCTCCAGGTTCTGAGCTGTCAGCATAGAGCCCAACACAGGACTCAAACTCACGAACTATGAGATCATGACCTAAGCCGAAGTTGATGCTCAACCGACTGAGCCACTCAGGTGCCCCTGGTAAAACTCCTTCTTAAGTGGTGCTTTGATAATATTACCTTAATTGATAATTTATACACACTTTGATCCAGCAATTCCACTTTGGGGAACTTATTCTACAAATGTACTTGAACATGTATGTACTTATTTATTTAATAATTTATTTATTGCAACTCTGTTGCCCTGTTTGAAAAGATTTGAACCACTCCCACTGACCATCAGCAGAGGACTGGTTAAATTGTGGTTCATCTGTACATAAGAACAGTATATTGTTGTCTAAAAGAATAAAGAAGCTCTCTATACACTGTTACCACACATATTTATGATATGTTGCTTGCTGAAAAAAAGCAGAGTACAAAACAGTGTGTGTGATATGCTACCTGTGTATAAAAGGGGAGAGAATGAAACTGTATGTTCATATTTCCTTGCCTGTGCACAAAGAACCTGGAAGGATGCAGAGAAGCCTGATGATAGGTCAAACTTGGGGACTGGATGGAGGGGAGTAAGACTTCTCACTATATGTCTTTTTATATTGTTTGATCATTGAGCCATGTTGACTCACTGATTTGTTGAGCATCTAATAGGTGCCAGACACTATTCTAGAGGCTGAGGAAAGAAACAAAAACTCTAGTGTTCGTGGGAGCTTATAGTCTATTAGGAGAGATATTAAATAAACAAGATAAACAAAATAGGTTGTATGTTAGATGGTAATAAGGTGATAAGGAGAAGAAAACAGTAAAAATAGGAAGGCGGGTAGGAAGTAGCAGATGGTGCTGGAGGGGAGCAGGCAGGTGGAGTGACCAGAGGGAATCTAACTGAGAAAGTGACTTTTAAGGAAGAAACTAAAGGAAATGGAAGAGTGAGCAGGAGAATGTATTATCAATTAAAAACATTAAATTAAAGAGCAATAATTCCATTTAATCTTTCTAACAACGCTACTAGAAGTTATTCATGAGGTTATTACTATTAATGAGATTATTATCCTCATCATAAATTATTATATTATGATCCCACGAGGTTGCCTGCACAGAGTTGAAACAAGAAATGTTAACTCCTCCAATCCAAGTGCTAAGATAGAGGGAAACAAAACATGTATGAGGAGCACATGGATGGGCACCTAAGCCAGGGTGGGGGAGCAAAGAGAGTAGATAGCAGACCCTGAAGACTGTGAGGGAGCTAGCCAGTCCAGGACTGAAGGGAAGAATTCTTGGAAAAGGAAATGACTGCAAAAGGCAAAGAGGTGAGAAAAGTCCCAGCAATTGGAGTGAGGTGTTGGTCAGGGAGGTCTACAACTAAATGATGGCACAGAGAAGTCAAGTTCAGGCATTAAAAGCCCTGGTAAGCCACATAAGAAACTTCGGGTTGGAGAACTCACACTACCCCAGATCTCTTCACTCTTACTTGCCTTTGGAGCATGTCTTCCTAACCTCAGCACTACTGACCTCTTGGACCAGTTAATTCTTTGTTGTAGGGGTTGTCTTGTGCATTGTAGGACATTTCTCCACTGATAGATGCCAGTAGTAGCCCCACCCCACCCCAGATGTGACAACCAAAAGTGTTTCCAGACATTTCCTGAAGTCCCCTGTAGGGCAAAATCACGCCTGGTTATGAATCACTGGTCTAAAGGTTGAAAAAGCTATGTCATTTTTTTCAGCTAGATGGGGTCATGTAACAAAGTTTTGGCCAATGAAATATGAGTAGAGATCTACTGGAACATCCTTCCTTTTTTCAAACATCCTGAATGAGAGCAAAAGTGACAGCAGCCACTTTGCAGCCACAAAAGAAAGACCATGAGAATCACAGAGATATTGGTCCCTGCATCTTTGAGCCAATGGACCACCTACCTCCAAACTTCTTATGAAGGTAAGATAACTCTTATATGTTTAGGCCACCAAGTTGAGGTTTTATATTATTTGCAGCTGGAAACAATCCTAACAATTAAGACATAAAAACACTTGGACTTCATCCCAGAGATAATGAGTAAAGTATTCTGAAGTATTCTAAAAAATAAAAAGAATTACATTATCACACCTACAGTTGAGAAAGATCATTTTGCTATAAAACACAGTCTATGAAGCAAGATTGGAGGCAGGCAGACCATGGAAAATGTCATTATGACAAGATAAGCAAAAACTGAGTGGGACTTGGATCAATTCAATGACGGGGGAATAAAATAAGGGGACACATATGAGAAACATTGAGAGGTAAAATGGATCGACCCTAAGCAGTTGTATATGGACAGTGAATAAGGTACACCAAAGACTAGAAATCATATTTCTGGTGTAAGTGATCCCCTGGATGGTACAGAAAAGAAAGGACAATTTAAAAAGAAGGACAATATTCCATTGCAGGCCAGGTTGAATTTGAAATGCTTATGGCACACCCAAGTGGTAATGTTCAGGGCATTTTGATACATAGGTCTAGAAGTCAGAAAAGAATAAGGGAGTAGTAATTTTTAAAATATATGTATGATATAATTCTAAATCTTAAATTCCAATAAAATAACATTATTTATTACAAAAGTGGTATCAATGAAGTATAGAATACTTAAACATACAGCTAAGCAAAAGAAAATTAAAAATACACAAATGCGCTCATAAAATCCCAGTATCCAGATATAATTTGCAGTAAAATGTGGTTACATATGCATGTGAATATACAAATATAAATAGGATTATACTACATATACTAAATGGTAACAGGCTTTATTCACTCAATAGCACATCTTTCTGCTTCAATTAATATTTACCCATTTTTCTGATTTTTTACTATTATAAACAGTTCTGAGATCAATTGTTCTCATAGTAAAATTTTTGCCCATGTCCCTAGTTATGTCTTTAGGATAAATTCCTAGCTGTGGAACTGCTGGCTAAATGACATACGTATTTCTAAGGCTTTTGACAGATGTTCCCAAATCATTGTCTAGAGAGGTTGTAGCAATTTACAGTTCCATAACACTGTGTGAGTACTCACTACCCCACACCGTCTCCAAAACTGAAACTATATAATCACTAGTCTTTGAGAATTTTATAAAATAAAAATATTAACCTCATTGTTTTTATTTTGCATTTGTTCAATTTCTAGAACTCAAGCTGTATGTGTTTTATCAGCAGTTTGTATTGTTTCTTTGGCAAGCTGCTGATCCTTGTTCTATGTCTACTATTCTTTGGGACACTGATCTTTTATGATTTGTAAAAACTCTTTATATATTATAAACTTTAGCCCATCTTCATTAATGCTGCATTTTTCTCTTTGTTTGCATTTGCCATTTAATCATAGGTTACATTTTGATAAATAGGTATTTAAAATTACTGGAAATGGCAGGGTTTGAAGTGGCTATTGTGAAGAATGGGAAGATAGTGCTTTAGTCTCAGCTGAGGTTTGATACCGTGGATTTCCAATGACCTCAATCTGCAAATTGTAGCAGCATTTGGTTACTTCACCGCAGAAGGAGAAAGGAGAGAAAGTAGGGTTTGCTTAGAGTTAGTGTTTTGCCTATTGTTTTAATCAGAAGCTGGACAAAGAATAAAGGAGTCGTGTGCATTAGCAAATATGTTGCTGAAATGATAGACCATATGGACAAAATAAGAGTTAACTGATACTCTGGAAGAAATTAGGAGGGATCAGGGGCCCCTGTGTAGTTGAAGACCAGATGCAGCTGAATGAGAATATGAGAGACCTACAAGATTAGGACATTTTTTACAATTTTCTTCTAACATACTTTTCATTATTGCCTCCAATCCATTTGTTCTATTTTCTTCTTTTAAAACAATTATTTTTGTATCTGTTTTATTCACCTTCATATTTTAAGTTTTCTTAATTCATTTTCTTTACAGGGATTGTTCCCCAATTACACTCAGAATTAATTTTCAGCCAGCAAGTCTATTTACTAGATCGAACATGTTTTATTTTGGCCACTTTACTTTACATTTCCTTACATTCTCCTTTTATTTCAGTCCATATTTACTTAAAAGAAGCACTATCTTCCTGTCTCTCAATCAATATTTAATTCCAGAATATGTGGTTGGAAAGAGGAAAGTTGGAGGGGAGAGAAAAACAGGGCCATGCATTCCTTCAGCCCTAGCAAGATCACAAGACACACAGTAAACACCAGACCATTCAATGAGTTACCACGTTCAATGGTCACAACTCCGGGTCATGCCGGCCGAAATGGAAAACTGCCAGGTACCTCCTGTGCCAAGCACAACTCCAAAGTCCAGTAGCCTCTATTCTCTTGCCCAAGATACTTTCTTGAAACAGCTGGTTTGCAAGTGCCTTTGAGGCCTTGGAATCTCCAGGCCCTCCCTGCCACCACCCACTTCATTTTGGGTTTGTCTTCACTATAGAGTTGAGAGGAACATCATTCTATTGCTTATGAAACACGATACCAGACTTTCAAACATCTGTTTTCCAACTCCAGTGCCCTTGCTCCCCAGTACAGCCTTGAAGAAAGAGGAAAGCTGAGATTCCTCTGGTGTGCGGTGCCCTGGGAAGGAGGCTGTGGGCATGAGACTTCCTTAGGGAGGTGAGGGCTGACTGATGACCCAGGCCTTTCCTGACCCAGGACAGGAGAACCCTGGCCTTGAGGCATGTGCAGGCTATGTGCTGCATCTTGCCAACACTGAGAAGTCCTCCTTTCTAAAATTAGGTTGCATGTCATCGAAGATCCTCTCTCAAAGAGAAGCCATGAGCTTCCTCTATCCTCAACCCTGGTTCAGATTTGCCACTGTAAATAGAAATGTCAGGTTTTACCTCTGAACTCTGAGGTCATCGCATATCAACCCTGGCCAGAGAACCAGAAAGCAAAATTGGTCCTCTGATTAGAGGAATTCTAATCAGAACCTCAGCCCCTTCCTCTTTATACAACATCTTGAGACACTAGGCAAAACAAAACAAAGCAAAAGCAAACTATCAAACAATAAAATTCAAGCAGCAGAAAATTTGTCTGGTCACTCACACCATTGAGCATTTTCATGCATTTTTTTTAAATTTCAGCTTGATGGAGGTATATTTTCATGTATTTTTAAATGGCTTCTCTTATATGAACAGCATCTATTCTCAAGAAAGCATCTTGAGGAAACAGCTATCTTCCTAAGAGTACAACTCTGAATCAAGGAAGAGGCAAATAACAGACTCTCTCAGACTTACATACTTCATGTCTTCATGTCTCTGAGGAGGTTACGGATACCTCATACAGCCCCACAAACAAATACCCCACACACACACTCACACACACACACCTGGGTAGGGCTGAGAACCACTGCACAGAAATAAGCCGGCTGAGGATACTCCATGAGCCTCTCTCACCCGGAGTCAAGTGATAATGACAAGTAACAATAGCCCCAGGCTACTTCATTCACTCACTTGAGCCCCAAGGAAATCAAATATTTTCATTTAAGATAAAACTCTGAGAGCCCATCCCCCACCCCGAAACCATCTGCCGAATTAGAGAATATCAAGCTTAACTTTCAAACCAGAAGATCTTTCATCTCAAAATTCAGCACAGAAGAATCCTTCTGCTTTGACTGTGTAGCATTTCTCTCCTGAGTATAAGGCCATTGATGGCAACTCAGGAGATAACCTCAGCCCTCAGCCCTGGCCCAGCAGAGACAGGACGGCTACCTGAGACAAAGGAATAGGCCGCTAGGATGTTGCTGAGCAAAGCCATGTCCACGCACTCAGCAATCACCAGCGCTGTGCTCCGGCGGAAGGGCAGCCTCGATGTGGCATGAAGAGGGAAGCCTCCTGGAAATGCTTCAGCTGGATCGAGGTGGCACCTCCCTCGCTTCTCTTCTGTTTGGAAACACAAAGTAAGCGATGAGAACACATTCTGCTCTTCTGAGGCTGTGTTCCAGGTAGCCTGGGCTCAACAACAAAGACTCAGTCCCCTCAATGCCAGCCAGCCTTCTCAGCCAGGGATCTGGGGTCTTGTCCTCCTTGGCTCTGTGAGCTTCTTGGCTTTCAAGGAAGCGGCAACTCCTTACATTTCTATTTGTCCTGGACTTTCCCCTTTCTCTTCCCCATCTCCTCCCCAATTCCCTTGTAACACTTCCCCTTCACCTTTCCTGCAGCTTTTTATTGCATTCTGTCTGGCTCGCCTTGGAAGCACAGCCCATCATTACTTCAAAAGCTCATTGTAACCCCAAGCGGCAGCCCACTCCTTGGCTGGCTCTGCTTTCTCCTGCACTGACAGTCCTTGTGTACTTTGATCAGTTTGCCTCATCCTGCAGGTCACCAAATGTGTGTCTTTGGCAATGGGTCAGAGCTGGCTGTCCCAAAACTGCCAAAGTCGTTCCAGGTCTAAAATGCCCACAAGAACTTGGGAGCTTGAGCCCACTCCTGCCCCTAGTTCCTTGACTCCACCTGTGACCAGGAAAGGGCCAACCAAACACACATGCTGCCAACCAGGGTTCAGAGCAGGGACTTGGGATCTCAGTGTTAAGTGGCTCAGCCTCTGGCTGATGGAGCACATCCTCTCCACAGCTGCTGCTGCTGCAGCTCAGACCTGGCATTCTCATCACCCACTTCACTCAGCAAAGCCCTTGCTGAGATAAAGGGAGAAAGAAGTGGCAAAGACGCTGACAACTCCTATTCAATGCTGCTCTAGGCCAAGGGCAGGGAACTGAGTCACAGTGGGTGGAGGGATGTCAGGTTGGGGAAAGCTAAAGAAGAAGAGGACTCCAGTCCTTGAAGAAGAAACAGGTTCCCAGGTGGGTCATCGCCTCAGTAACATGGACCACACAAGAGGACCTGGGGAGCTGCAGTTCCACAGGTGGATGGAATAGGTCACAAGAGAGAAGACAACTCACATTCTGGTGGATTCCAGTGGGCTCAGGGAAAGCCAGAGCAAGGAAAGAAAGACCAATACACAGGTAAGATGGAAATAACCACAAGGTCGTTGGAGCAGCCAGAGGCCCAAGAGTGGCAGGACATGGAACTGGAGTTTCAGGGGCTCTGAGAGGGGCTGGCTACTGCTGAGGGACCCTGCACCTCTGAGCCAGAGCCCTGGACCTTAGTCAACAGCCATTGGAGTTCTTAAAAGGTCACAACTATATGATACAAGTGAATAATTTGAACTACCGCTCTGAGTTCAGAGACTGTTCTGCAGATCGGAGGACTTCAGGACCCAAGAAGAGAGTGAAGTCACTGGGAAACATCTGAGTATGTAGTGATGCAAAACTATTTCAGATCCATTCCCTCCTATCTTTCCCCACTAATTCTAGCATAGTACAAGTCTCACTATTTCATTTCTGGGAGTTTTGCTCCACCTAATCCTTCTGCTAACACCTTCTGCCTGCCCAATATAGTGCACACTCTCACCAACTGGGCCATCTTTATATAAAGTACAAACCTAATCACTTCACAGCCCAAACCTTCAACTAACCCCCATTAAACCTCTTAGCACAATACACAGACATTTCCATGATATCTGCTCCTACCCTAGCTCCTAATTCATCTCCTCCTCAAGTCTACACCTGGACTCACATACACTGAAATGTAGACATGCCTAATGCTCCAACATTACCAGCTTACGTTTAGTTCCCCAAACATATCAAGCTCTTGTATCTTTTCATGCATTTGATCATGCTTTTCCTTTTGCCTAAAATGCTCCCTTCTCCTCTTATCTGTCTGGCAAATTTTCCTTTAAAAGATAATTCAAAAGTCCTAAAGCAGTCTCAAAATCCCAATGACTTTTTTTTTCAGAAATAGAAAAATCCATACTAAAGTTCATATGGAATCTCAAGGAATCTCAAGTAGCCAAAAGAATCTGGAAAAAGAACTGCATTGGAAGTCTCATGCTTTCTGATTTCAAAATTTATTATAAAGCTACAATAATCAAAACAATGTACAACTGAAATAAAGACAGACACATGGACCACTGGAATAGAATAGAGAGCTCAAAAATAAACCTTTACATATATGGTCAGATGATTTTCAACAGGGATGCCAAGACCATTCAATGAGGAAAGAACAGTCTTTTCAACAAACGGTATTGAGAAAACTGAGTATCCACATGCAAAAGAATGAGGTTCAACCCTTACCTTATACCATATTAAAAATTTAACTAGAAGTGGGTCAAAGACCCAAATGGAAGAACTAAAATTATAAAACTTTTAAGAGAATACATAGGAGAAAAGTTTTATGACATTGGATTTGACAATGATTTCTTATATAGATGCTGAAAGCACAGGCAACGAAAGTTAAAATAGATAAATTGGGCTGCATCAAAACTTAAAACTTCTGTGCATCAATGGGCACAATCAGCAAAGTGCAAAGGCAACCCACAAAATGGGAGAAAATATTTTCAAATAATATATCTGATTGGGGAGTAATATGCAGATAATATAAACAAACCCTAGAAACTCAACAACAAAAAATCAAACAACCTGATTAAAAAATAAGCAAATTATCTGAATGGATATTTCTCCAAAGAAGATACACAAATGATCAATAAGCTCATGAAAAGATGCCCAACATCACTAATCACTAGCGAAATGCCAATCAAAACTACAATGAGATACCACCTCACACCCATTAGGATGGCTAGTATAAGAGGGAGAGGGAGGGGGGAAGGAAGGAAGGAAGGAAGGAAGGAAGGAAGGAAGGAAGGAAGGGAGGGAGGAAAATGAATGGATAAACAAAATATGGTATATACATACAATGGAATATTACTCAAAGACTTAAAAGGAAGGAAAGGAAAGGAAATTCTGACACATACTACAACATGGATGAACCCCAAGGACATTATGCTAAGTGAAATAAATCAGTCACAACTATAATGAGCCAAAATGCTGTAGGATTCCAAATATATGAAGAAACTAAAGTAGTCATATTCACAGAGACAGAAAGTAGAATGGTGGATGTCAGTGGTTGGGGGAAGGGAAGAATTGGAAGTTACTGTTTAGTGGGGACAGGGTACAAAGTTTCAGTTTTGCAAGATGTAAAGTATTCTGGAAATGGATGGTTGCACAACAGTGTAAATGCACTTAATGCCATTGAACTGTAAGTTTAAAATGGTTAAGCTGGTAAATTTTGTGTTATATATATTTTACCACAATTTCAAAATAATAGTAACAAGGTGTTAATGAGATACAACAGTGAATTTTGAAAGTTAACTCCATTTAAAGAATCCTGCAATCAAATTTTGGTTTTAAGGTAACAGAAATGGTAGCAGAATTATTTTATACTGATATTAAAATTGAAGTCAATTAAATTCTAATTTATATCACATTATGAATATAGTTTAATTACAAGTAAAAGATGTAATTTTACTTATTAAAAATTGGATAGTACATAATTATAATCTATCACATTTAGAGATTCAGAGGAAAAATATATCACATCATTACAGGCAAAAATATGTTTGTGTAAAATTCAATAAATATTTATGACTGAGGGGGAAAAAAAGGTCCACTGCAGTAAAGCTCCTAATCACTCAGATCCTTTTCTTTGGCTATCAAAGTCTCCAAATATTCTTCTAATATTGCATCTGTGATATTGTAGTTGGAATGATCAGTTTACAGGTTTTCTTCTAGACTGAAAAGGCATCTGATGTATCCTTGTTACCTAAGCATCTAGCACGGTGCCTGATGAAAGGGGTCTCGCAGTAAATGCTGGCTGGCTGAAAAACAAAAAGAGCATTTAGACATGAGTTTTGTGTGCATAAGTCTCCGAGGGTGTTTCTAAGCCACCTAGCACACCAAAGGATACCAGGGCTGACTGGGTCTGAGTGGGATGCCAAGCAGAGACAGCACTTCCTCAGCACTGTGAGAGGATCACATGCAAGATGGAGGCACAGAAATTCTTCCTACACGTCTCTTCGTGCCTCAGGCACCAATGGAGAGAGCTGCAGGGCTGGAGGCAAGAGGAAGAGGGATGAAAAAGGCAGGCCAAGGGTAAGGAAAGACAACCTTTGGATGGCCCATCCAAAAGAGCAACCAGGAAGATCCTCCATCATCCATGTGGCACAAGTCAGCCTAGAGCAGGAGTCAGTGCATTTTTACTGTAAGGGCCAGAGAGTATAGGCTTCAAGGACCATAGAGACTCTGTTTCAACTACTCAACTTTGCCATTATGGTATGAAAGCCACCATAGACAATATGAACAAGTGTGGCTGTCTTCCAATAGAACTTTGTTTGCAGAAATAGGTGGTGGACTCAACTTGGTCCATGGGCCATAGTTTGCAGACCTCTGGTCTAGAATCTTACTACTTAAAGTATGGTTCAAGGACGAGCAGCATTGACATCACTTAGGAGCTTGTTGGATCTCATAATCTTGGACACCATCCAAGACCTTTGGAATCAAATTCTAATTTTATAAAATGCCCAGTAGAGTTTGCAAAGTGCTCTACCTGACCTCTGTGATCCCCTTCAACCTGAACACTAAGATACTATTAGCAGCACAAGCCCAGGAGACACTTAGTGCCTCCTTTATAAATCTGATGCAGGAAAAAAGGGTGAGTTCTCACTGGCCTTGCCACACAGACAGTTCTCCAGGTGGTCACAGGGCACTTTAGTGAGAGCACTGAGACAGAGGGCAGGACTTGGCAGAGGAGATTCTGCTCAGGACAGCTGCCAATGAGACAAGGTCTGCAGAAGTTAGAGAAGTGATGAACCCCAGAGCCAAACTCTACACCCAAACCCTTCTTTCTCCCTGACCTTCCCTTAATGGTGATGGAACAGTCCAGGTAGCTCTGGACACCTCCCACTGGTGATTTGCCTTATCATTAAAACTTTTCTGCATCTCCTACTGTGATGGTTAATTTTATGAGTCAACCTGACTGGCTATGGGGTGCCCAGATTAAACATTATTTCTAGGTGTGTCTGTGAAGGTTTTTTCAGATGAGGTTAACATTGAATCTGTGGACTCTCAAAAGTAAACTGCCCTCCCCAATGTGGGTGGGCATTCTCCAGTATGTTTAGGGCCTAATGTAATGAAAGGTGGAGGGAGGAAAAATTTGCCCCTCTTTTCCTGCCTTACTATTTGAATGGAGACATCTCACCTCATCTTCTCCAGCCTCAGACTGGACTTTCACCATTGGTTCTCAGGCCTCCATACTTTAACGGAATGATACCACAGGCTCTCCAGGGTCTCCAGCTAGCAGATGGGAGATCCTGGGGCTTCTCAGCCTCCATAATCACACACACACACACACACACACACACACACATCACCTATGAATAGGATATATATACCCTGCTGGTTCTGTTTCTCTGGAGAACCCTGATCAATACACCTACCAATATGAAGGTAAGAAGTATGAGGCATTCATCTACCCTCAAGTACAATTTGTGTAAGGGAAGTCCCTTACAACTGGTTAGTTCCTAGAATCAGTGATTCTCAACTTTGGGCAGTTTGCCCCCCAGGAGACTTTTGGCAATATGTGGAAACATTTTTGGTTGTCCCAATTGCAGTGAGAGGTTGATTTTGGCATCTGGTAGGTAAGAGGGAAGGATATGCTAAACATCCTACAATGCACAGGATAGCTCCCCACAACAAAGTACTAAATGGCCCAAAATGTGAATGTATCAAGGTTGAGAAGCCCTGTTCTAAAATAAATATCATTACTTCATTGACTGGTCTAAGTGACTCTCAGTGTTTGTGAGCCTTGTGCACATCACCAGTACCATAAGGAAGGTATCATTGAGAGGGGTTGCTTGGCAGGCCTTGATCAGGACATGAGTGCAAGGTCTGGGCCAGCAACTCAATATTCCCAGTGACCAGAAGTGAATGGATTCTGGGAGTATAGCTCACATTAACCAAGCCCTCAAGGGAACACATCAACCAATAGCAGTTTATTAAATTGTAACTGGAGAGTCAACCGGCACAAGAGCTAAATCAGGTCCTCTTCTAGACAAGCGGATCCTGGCAATTAGCTTGGCAAGGGCAAAACTGCAATCAAAGAGCTGCATATTTTCAAAGACAAGACTTTCTCCTGGTGATAACCCATCAGATTAACCCCACTCTATTCTGGGGGAATCATGTGTAGAGGACACTCCAGGACCAGTCAACCAACATTACAGCACACTCTCTTCGGGAAGAATCCACCAATTCTTACAATTCTTACTCTCTGACAGCTTTTTTCATCCCTGATCCAAAGCTCCTTCTCCTAATTACCGACTAACTGCAACACAATTGAAAAACCACAGCTTCTGTCCATCACTTACATCTCATAATTTTGTCTCTCTAAACACATGCTAGTCTCTTGATGAAGATGACAGCCTGTCTATGAGCACCATCTTGTAGACTGAATGGCTAATTATATGCATCATACGCTATTTTCACTGGCTTCCATTTTAGAGACAACCTCATTTGCAGTGATATAAAATCCTATTCTCTGGAACCTTGAGTCCACTCACTTACATTGAGTGTAATCACTGAATGTATAAAATGGAATGTGCCAGGTGATGATACATTTCATCTTATACTTTAGTAGCAACAATGAGTAGGCCCTGGTATGTGAGTCCCCATGCAGGTGACTATCTCATTACATAGTGTAATGTGAGTATAAAAGCTCACTTTCCCCTTAGCTACCTGGGGAGAGATGTGCTGTCAGGAACAAAGGATTATCTGGCAAAAACTATTCATCCCTGGTGATGCTGGTGTCAGGCAGTAGAAGTCCTGAAACTTGGTTGGCCTCACTTGGGTTCTCAGGTTCTGAAAGAAAAGAGAAATGGCACAAAAAACATCAGAAAGCCATCACGTGCTCAGGAGACCACATCATGCCTTAGACCTAGTGTAGTCACGCATCTCACAGAGAAGCCCAGATGATGTTTACCTGGACCTCTGAAAAGACGGAATAGCATCTCCAGAGAGGATAAAGCCCATTGCCAGAGTTTAATGGGGAATTTGAACCAGACAGCCAGAGAAACTAAACTCCCAAGTTCATAGAAAGGGAAGCAAGGGGTAAAAGATCACAGATGCTTGCTTCCTCTTTCCTCCTGACAGCCAAAGCCCACAAACAGCCAGAGTGGGCTGTGTCCACGTGGTCCCTCATCAGTGAAATTTGCATCTCCCTGAAACAGGAAGGGAGGAAATTCAGTTCCCAGATAGCAATGTCCAGATGGGCCATGAAATGAAGCCTCATGCAGCTCTGTGTAGGCACGAAAAACCTGGAAATGCTGATGTGTGACTTCCCACAGCCAGAAATCTCAAGGCCTCAAGCTATGTTCAGCCCAGCTAGGGAGGCCAGCGGGAGCCGCTGAAAGGACTAGATCCCACACAGCTTCTTTATGTTGCCAGCTTCACTGAAAAATGTGCAGAAGGACTGGAGTCCATTCCGGAGCTCCTAGAGCACTGACCAGTCCCTCTGCTCCACACATACACACCACACACACACATTCGGTTGTCCGCACCACTTCCTGCCGACTCCTGCCACATGCGACTTCTGCTTGTTTATGTGTCTCATACTTAACCCAGCTGCCTCAGCCTCACAGAGGATTTGTGGCACCTTCCTATCTCCATTTGCCTCGTGAAGAAATTAAGGGCAAGAACAAAAAGAACTGATAGCTCTTTAGAGACTAAGGCACCAAGGTATAGAAGCAGATCTTTGACGCCCACTCACCCTTCCCTCTACATTAGTGAAAACCATGTAAGAGCTAACCCCAACGTGGCTACATGGAGTCTGAGATGCAAAGGCTTGAATGGAAAAAGAGCTCCCACACCACAGGATGGGAAGAGGATACACATGGTCCCAGAGAAATCACTGGGCAGAGAGAAACCTACTTTTCTCTACAGGACTGATAAACACTGTGACACATCCAACATTCTAGCCTGCCAGCCACTTGGCTTCCTTTGCTCCACCAAACTTCCCCTCCAGCCCACTGCAGCAAACCATTTCCAGGGACACATCTGGAAAGGCGCCACCTCTGAAATCTGGGCTGCGAGCTCCTTAAGAGTAGGGCCCATGTCTTCATTCTGCTCTTTGTTCCTAGGCCCTCCCATAGTGACTATGGGTGACTGACTCACACTCAGAAATCCCACTCTCCAAACAGAACCTTCTATCTTCCTAATTCTATCACCCCTGGAATCAAGGATGAGGCAGAGGATTCTTAGGCTTGACACCAAAATTACATTTCAAAACAGGGAAAATTGATAATTTGGACACCAGCAAAATTAAGCTTTTAATTTAAACCATTAAAATTTCCTCTGTGTTAAGAGGATTAAAAGACAAACAATAGGGTCAGTGGGGGGGGTGGAATTTGCAAATTATCTGTCAAAAGGAATAGTATGTAGAACATATAAAGAATTTTCAAAAATAGTGACAACACCAAATGTTGATAAGGATGTAGAAAAATGGATCACTCATACATTGTTCATGGAAAAGTAAAATGAAACAGCCACTATGGAAAACAATTTAGCAGTTTCTTTAAAAAACTAGACATACATATACCCAGCAACTGCATGGCTCCTCAGTACTTGTCTCAGAGACATGAAGACTTAGGTTCACACAAAAGCCATGTAGGTATTTATAGCAGCTGTATTCGTAATAGCCTCAAACTGGAAACAACCCAAATTTCCTTCAATGAGTGAACATTTAAACAAAATGTGGAACATACATGGGATACTACCAAAAAAACAAAACAAAGAAAAATTTTAACTCATGCAACAACATGGATGAATCTTCAAAAAATTATGCTGAGTGAAAAAACTCAATGTCAGAAGGTTGCATATTGTACGATTTCACTTACATAAGATTCTTGAAGTATCAAATTAAAGAAATGGGGAAGGAATTAGTGGTTTCAGGGGCTAAGGAGGCAGTGGGGTCAGAAGGGAGGTGAGTGCAGCTATAAAAGGGCAACAGGGGTAGGGTTGTGATGATGGGAACGTTCTGCATTTTGACTGTATCAGTATCAACATCCTGGCTGTGGTCATTGTACTACAGTCTTGCAAAATTTTATCATTAGGGAAACTGGTTCAATGGAACAGAGGCTCTCTGTATTATTTCTTACAATTACATGTAAATCTGAAACTGTCTCCAGAGTCATCCTGAATCATAATTATCACATTAAAGTTTAAGAAGCATGAATCCAAAAGACTCAACCAAGATATCAGGGGAAATTCAAAATTCTTTCTTATGACAACAGTTGAGGGAAAGAGAATTTCATCTGGGGAAATCTTGGAGAAGGAGATGGTAAGAGTTTCCTCCTTCCAGAATATGAAGGGATTAGGCAGGAGAAATTAGACTTGGTTCATGCAGCACCAATGAGCAGAACACAGGCTAATGTAGGGAAAACCTCATAAGCTTCAGGACTGATCAGGCCTGAATTTAAACCTGAGCTCCACCATCCCCAGTCTTTAAGACTGGGCAAATTAGTTGACCTTATCATTAAAATGAGGCTGATTCCTATCTCAATCCATTGGTCAGCAACTAAGCAGAGAAACAAAACTGTTCCAAGTATTTGCAACAGAAAGAATTTAATGCAGGGAATTGATTACAATGGTAAAGATAGAAATGCAAGTGGAAGGTGAGAGGCTGAAGTGTGAAGCCTGACATAAGAGACAAAGTTGAGGGTTTAAAGAACTTCTGAAGTTGATATGACTTTTAAAGTTTATTTATTTTGAGAGAGAGAGCAGGGGAGGGGCAGAGAAAGAGAGGGAGAGAGAGAATCCCAAGCAGGCCCCACACTATCAGCAAGTAGCCCATGTGGGGCTTAAACTCATGCACTGTGAGATCATGACCTAAGCTGACATCAAGAGTTGGACACTTAATGAACTGAGCCACGCAGAGCCCCTCAAATTGATATGACTTTTAAAAGATGAAATTAGTTGGAGTAAGGTTGTACAGGGTGAGACCATGAGGCAATCAAGAGATTACCAACAATGGGCAGCAGACAGTTGAAGGGACAAAGGGAGGAGGCAGTGTCATCCAAGAGCCAGAGTCAGCAGGAGGAATCTGGAATCACAGAAATGTGGCCACTACTAGAGGAGATGCTTGAGGAAGACAGGGAGGGAGGAAACACTGGCTTCCTCCTTTCCTCTTCCCTCTAACATCTCAGTGGTGCCTCCATGGGCCAAACCCAGCAGGAATCCAGAACACCCTTGAGGCTGAGAAAGGCAGTCTGCAGGTCGGCTCCTGCTGTCCAGGACAGAACAGGGATCACAAGGCAAATAGGCCCAGGTCTGGTGCACTTCCGAGTGTTTGTGAGGATACAGAGCATGTAAATGCCTGGCACATAATAGGTGCTCAATAAATAGTAATTCCAACTTTTATGCACCAGTGTTATATGATAAGCATTTAGAACCACATTTTCTCATCACTTTATATCTAAATATATAGCAATACAAGCTGGGATATCTGGCTCATGCCACGTGGACTCTGCCAAGAATGCTTTTTTTTTTTTTTTTTTCCAAATGAGCTACATATCCTAGAAATGTGAAAAGCAGCCCTGTCCTAAAGTTTCATTGTATAAAGCAAATGTTGAATTTCCACAGCTGCTGGCTTCCTCCTACCCAGAGGAATAGTTTCAGTGAAATATTAATCTCGTAGAAAGCCACACTGGGGTAAGACTGCACAGTAATTCAAGCAGCATGTGCAAAATTTATTTAGTGTTGGCCAGGAATGGTTTTAATTATGTGAAGTCTTCAGAATGAGAGGAAAGTGACTGAAGACGTTTGACTAAATCAGTCACAGAGGCTCTGGATGCTCCCAGCTCTCTCCCCAGTTTCAATTTATTTCTGCAGGCCCCAAACCACAAACACAAAGGAAGCTTCTATGGAACAGGATGACGGCACTGCACAGAACCCAGGTGCAACCAGAGGCAGAAACGACCAAGACAGGAAACATCAGCACCAGCAGCGCAGAGACCTCCATGTAGCATGAAGATCAGATGTCCAGGTGTGGGAGGATAACCAGGGTGGGACAGAGGGAGGCAGGATGCAAGATGCTTTCATCAAAGGTCCCAGGTGGATGCAAGGTGCAGTGTGCTTTGCTATGCACCTGCTGGACACCTCACATCTCCTGGAAGTCACTTGGTGAGGTATGGTGCTAGACTTGAAGTAGCACCTGGGAGCAGAGAGAAGGCCTGGACCCATCCCTAAGGGCAACACATGCCCTGAGGACTGGATCTTGCAGACGGCAGAGTTGAGCCGGTCCTATGGGCCTTAAAAATGGTCACTGGCCAGAAGCCACAAGGTGTCCCTTAGGCTGGCGGGACAAACAGAAAGCCCAGGAAGTTATCTTTAAAGGTCAGCTTTCAGCCTCTGGGTTCTGTCCCTGGATGTCAGGGCCCTGGCATCAGCCTGGGGACAGGGGGTTCTGGCCCAAAAAGGCCTATATGAGTGAGAAATAAGAAAGAGAATAGGAATTTGCAAAGGCGATGAGCAAAGGCTGGTCCTGTGAGGGTTTGGAGATGAACAAGTTTCTCATCATCAGCCCTAGATCAGCCCATCAGGATGCCAGTATTTAGTACCTCAAGTCAGATAAGCCTGGGTGCCAAAGCAGGGCTGGTCCTAGCTGGGAAGAGTGACCTGAAAGAGGAGTCTAGAACACTGAGGTTGGACAAGGGGGAATGGGAGTCTCCACTTGGATTTGCCAGTGATCTCTCCAGCCCAGCATGTCCTAAATTCATTCCCCCGCCCGCCTGTTTCCTCTTTTCTCTACAGTGTTCATAATATCCTGAGCCTCCCAATCACTCAGGTTCAAACTTGGGGGTTATCATAAGCCCTTCCTCCCCCTTGCCCTGAAAATTCTACCTCCTATCCCTTCTGACTTTCTGTGCTCTCTGCCACTTTCTTAACTCAGAAAAGCCCCCCTTTATTTTCCCCACCATCCCAACATCATATACTGGTGCCAGGCTGAGCACTAGGAAACTGTTCTAATAATACCACTCCTCTGTCCTAAAATCATCTCCTACAGAGTAAAACTCCTTCCAACACAACCCAATGTCAAGCAAATAGAATCACTCTCTTCTTCGTATACTTCCCAACCGGTTCTACCTCTGGGTTTCACTCTGCTGAATGTACTTTATTGTACATTACTTTATGTATTGTATTGTATGTTATTGCATTTCTGAGTCCTACCCATCCTTCGAGATCCATGTCACATCACCTCCTGCAGGAATGTTCTTTGATCTGCCCCTGCATACATAATTGTTCTCTCTTTTGGACTCCTGTAACCCTGTGTGCCAATCTTCTGCATATAGTAAAAGCATGTGCTTTTTTATATTTTGCACTAGGCGGTAAGCTTTTTAAAAAGAGGGGCCTTACATCATATTCTCCTGCATGGAGGAGGTGTAGGAAGACCCGGGAACATGGAGTCTGTCCAGCTTGTAAGAAATGTAAAGACGTTTGGGGGAATACCACTGCAAAGAGAGAAAGCAAGACTGGGGTCATGCTGTGATCCTGGAGTGATAAACTGCAGGTGCTTGGACTCCTGATGAAGCATACCAAAAGTAGAGGGAAAGGTCCAGGGCTGAACCTGGAGGGAACCAGCCTACCGGTATCAGTTGCAGAAAGAAGAAACTGTCATGTGGACTGGCAGGAAGTGGTCAGACAGAATCACAGCATTCCTACCACACTGGCCTGAAAAGAATTCTAGCCCTGTTGGTCAGCCACACCAACATGTGCTTGAATAACTCTGACCGAACCCCGTGTGGCTTTCTCTTTAGAATTGCAAGTAGGGCTGGACATGCAGGCAGACTAGTGGATTCTTAATCAAGGCCATTCTTTAAAAAGGCGATCCACTTGCCATGGTATTCCCAAGCAGTACTGTTCACACAGAGGCTTTGTCCACCACCAGCAGCACCTCCCCCAAGTTGTCTATCTGAGGCATCTGCAAATGTGGGGAACTCACAGAAATAACGTCCCGCTGAGGAACACCCAAATGGGAACAAGAAGCATTCCTAGTCATCTGACCCTCCTGGTCCCAAGCTGATTTCTCCGTTCACTACAATTATTAAAACCAGAGGATAAATCAGAAGGGTGGAGCAAAACCTGAGTGCAGGGAGTCTGCAAGGCCCTTTCAATCCCTCAGGGAGTTGCGGGAACGAGAAAGTCTAGGTAGGGGGTGCACCAGCCTTCCTTGGCAGGAACCACATCCATCTGTCCTTGGGGGCAGGCAGCTTCCACCTGAGCCCTTCCTGATGGCTCTTCGCCAGGGGGAGCTAGTTCCACAGTCACACAGGGCCTGCGCCGTTCCAGCACACAAGTCAACACAAGCCTTGAGCATTTGGAAGGTGAAAATTCCCGAGCAGGGCAGACGTCTCTCCGACTCTAACAGGGAGGCCCTCCCAAGCCAGCTCGGTGGCTTCCCTGAAACCACAGCTGTCTTACAGCTTACCCTGACACACTAGAGCCCAACCTCTGTGTTTCGAAGCATCTACAAATGTTTGAATCAAATTACATTTTTAAAAATGTTTTTCAAAACAGAAGCAGATACAGTCAAGCGTGTGATAGGCCAAATGTGAACAATCGCAGACCCCATGAGCTGCAGGTGAATACACTCATGCCCACTTCAGAATACAGGTTCTCCTGCCAAAACCGTGCCTATGTTTGAACACATGTAATGAATTAGGAAAGCTGCAGTTCCAAAAAATGTCTTTTAACAATTCAGACCCCAGCAAGTCTCCTCATGCTGTAAAACCAGACGTGTAGATATGCTACCGCCACGCTGGCTCATGTGGGCCATGCCAGGCAAGCCTCAGGGGAACCATGGAGTGCATGCTCACATAAAGATCTATGAGTGAACCATACAGTAACGAGTGACCACACACCATGCTGCACCGTGTATCACTTTAGTGCTTTAGTGCTTGTTCTATTCTCAGAGTGCTCGGCAGGCTTTTGGGGGGGCACGTGGGTGGCTCAGTCAGTTGGCCATCCAACTTCAGCACAAGTGGTGATGATCTCGAGGTTCATGAGTTCAAGCCCCGTGTCAGGCTCTGTGCCGACACCTCGGGGCCTGGAGCCTGCTTCGGATTCTCTGTCTCCCTCTCTCCCTGCCCCTCCCCTGCTCGCACTCTGTCTCTCTCTCTCTCTCAAAAAAACAAACCAAATAAACATTTAAAAAAATTTTTAGAGTGCTCAGCAGGCTTTTAAAATACCAACTTAGCAATGCAGGGCCATGCTGTTATCATCCCTCCTATAGCTGATGAAGTGAAAATGACAACTGAAGTTTTGACACCACCTGCCAAATTAAATTAATCTTTTCCTTTCCTTTTTCTTCCTTTCTATATTTCTTCCTTTTGTTCTTTCTTTCTTTCTTTCTTTCTTTTTCTGTGTTAATGGTTTTAAGTGATTATTAGGCACTGGAGTTTCTGAAAATAATTTTAATAACATAATTAATGTTTCATAATGATACACTATGTTTTGGGGAAGTGTTTCCTGCCAAACAAAGATATAAATAGGTTGAAGAACCTGTTCATCTCTTCCTTTCAATCAGATCCTTTGTAATTAAGGAATGCAAACAGTTTTCACATAAGTGTTAGTGAGTCAACATTAAAAGCAATTTCTCCTGTATTCCTCTTTCATGATTCTGGGTCATTTTAATCAGAATAACCTGAATCTGTGAGAGATCCTGCTTAAAAGTGTTATCACTACCAATGGCTGGCAGTCATAATTTTCACAAGCCCATGGTGCTAATAGAAAACACAGGGACGCATTAATAGAGAGGGTGCTTGGAGGCTGTACCTGTCATTTCAAATACTCCATTTCAAATTTTCATGTTCATCATGACAATCTCATTGTTTTCATTAATTAACTGTATGTTATAAGCTAGAATTATCACAGAAAATAACATATACAACAAAATATTGGGTTTTTTCCCATTTCACTCATTGATATGCCATATAAGATTTCACTTAGAGAGTTTCTTTTAATGTTTATTTATTTTGAGAGCAAGAGAATGAGTGGAGGAGGGGCAGAGGGAGAGGGAGAGAGAGAATCCCAAGCAGGTTCTGCACTGTCAGCATGAAGCCTGACTCGGGGCTCAATCCCACAAACTTCGAGATCATGACCTGAGCTGAAATCAAGAGTCAGTCACTTAACTGACTCAGCCAGGCAGGCACCCCTCCCTTAAAGAGTTTTAATGGTAAATTTTTTTTTAGTCACTGTGTCATTCAATACACAGAAGAAACCCAATATATTTAGCAGGACGGGATTAAAGAACAGATCTTCTTGATAAGAAGGGCATAAACTAGATGAGAGTTGATGTGCTTCAGCAGAGCCCCAGGTACAAACTTGGGACTCAAAATGGTAATTGTTGAATTGTCAGTGTAGCAGAAATGGCATGTCCCTTGCTCCTAAAATTGGGAAAGGGAGAAGCTTTGGAAACAGAGACACAGAAAAGGCCATGGAGGCAGTTTTGCTTGTCCTAGGAGAACCAGCTTCCTACAGGCAAGGAAGCAGGCCTTTCTTTGTGTGAGGCAGGGCACACCAGAGAGATGGCCGTGAATGGGTAGCCACACGTGGCCACTGACCCCCAGGGTCAGCATAGTGGAGGTATGAGCATAACGAAAGCTACCTGGCTACTAGAAGCAGGGGAGAAACCTGGAACGGATGCTTCTCTGGTGTCTTCCAAGGGAGCCTTGCCCTGTTGATACCTTTTCTGGCCTCCAGAACTGTGAGACAATAAATTTGTCTCACATTTATTATCTGTTTTTACCTGTAATTATCAGTGTTCTAGGCCATTCGGTTTGTAGTACTTGGTTATGGCAGTCCTAGCAAACTATAAGGCTGGTGGTCAAAAGCAGATCAACAGCTGTGGCAGACACCTGTGTTTATCTCCCCAAAAGGCATTTCCCCTTCCTGCTTGCTGCAGGAGCCCCACTTTTGTTTGTGTCCATCTGCTGGGGCCCAAGGCGTGACGGGTCATGCAAGTGATCCACGTCAATCATGGTGGTCTCTTTGCCATTCCATTTACCATGTGACCCAATTCTGGCCACTAGTTCTCACTAAAAGGAATGCTGTATCCATGACATAATTCAGTTGTTCTTGGATATTTCTCTGTCCCTAAAGCCCTGTTTAAAATATTCAATGCAGACTGTCTCTAGCTGAATCTGGACAGATACTAAATTAATGATCAGTGGTGTTTCTAGACAACGTGAAGGAGTTGGTAACTGAATTGATGTCCTTGACCACACCTGGTCAGGTTTGTCCTTTCAGAGGTTAATCTTGGCCTCCAGGGTTTAAACGTACAAAATTTCCCTTATCTGATACTATTATCTCAGTCTGAAAAACATCTTCTGGTTATCTATATCAGGCAGTGTGAATCAGACAATATTCTAATTAAGCACTTGAATTCAGGGATTTCCTAATCCATAACTTAATGCCACACTGTCTTCTCCATACTGTAACATGCACAAATCATCAGGTTAGAACAGTAAGTCTGGGTCTGAGTTTTGCTGCACATCCTCTGTCAAACACAGAAGAATAAGTTCACACCTAACATTGTCCACAGTTAAAACACACGTCGAGTCCTTGCTGTGCCAGAGGCTAATTGAAAACCTTAAAGGGCAGAATGGGTCTTCACAGGGACAGAAAGAAGGGAGAGGAGGGAGCTAGGAGACTTCGGGAGAGGGGCTTCTTGTCACACCCTGCAAGGAGGGGAGAAGATTACATTTAGGAATGGCACAGGCTTTGACACTAGACCCAGGTTCAGTGTCAGTTCCACGATGTACCAACTATGTGACTTTGGGCAAATGACTTGGTATTTCTACACTTCAGTTTGGAAAATAGGAAATACAACTTAATATTCTTAAAAATTATGCTTAACAATGAGGCAATCTAAGTAATGCACGCAGCATTGTGTCTTGTGACCAGCAGGTGACCTCTCAGGATATGTGTGTGGTTCTGAGTCACACATACAGAATGTCTGAAGTTTTATATTTTTTCTTCACTGGAAGAATTGGTCCACTGAGCATTAAAGAAACAACAAGACATGTTCCCATCAAACTGGTCATGTGGTCCTGTCACTTACACCTCAGAGTGTGTCACAAACCATTTCTCCCCCATGATCTTCCATTTGGTTCCCCTGAATTAAAGCAATGGCTCTTAACTGGCCTTGCTGCCTCCAGTCTCTCCCCATCCTCCAGTCCAACCCCCAGTGAGTCACCAGAATTGTCATTCCAGAGCAGGGACTGGTTAACTACAGTTCACAGGCAAATCCAGCCCACCACCTGTTTTGTACGTAAAGTTTTATTGCAACAGAGCCATTCTCATTCATCTATGCCCTATGGCTGCTTTAGCACTAAAGTGGCAGAGCTGAATAGTTGTAGCAGAGACTGTATGACCTGCAAGGCTTAAAATATTTACTGTCTGGTCCTTCACAGAAAAATTTTGCTGGGACCTTGGTAACTTGTTCTGGTACACTCCCTGAGGTAACTAAGCAGGCCCTCCTTTGACTTGCCTCCAAGAGAAAGTCAATGCTGTGTTAGTTGGCCCTTGGCTATTTCCTGGCTCACCTCTTGCCACTCCCTTACCTGCAACTTAATCTCCATCCTCACTGAATGAGTGTCATCCAAGCACACCAGGCTCCCTTCATCAAGAATACCTCTATTCCCTTTCCATATAGAAAATTCTACCTCTTCTTCAGTATTCCTTACTTTATGAAGCTTTCTAGAATTGCTCCCTCAGTCCTTTCAAAGACACTCCTTCCTTGGAAGTGATATCCCACCAATAAATGGGACATCATAGATACTAGATATGGATCTTCATATCTGTCTTCCTCACTAGACACCCCCACGCTAACCTGTCTTGTCTCTATCCCTCCGGGAGTACCCTGTTCTCTCCCAGCATAGCATTTACCAAAGTTTGTAATGATGCATTTCTTTGTGTTTTTATCTCTTTAATGTCTGTCCCCTAACAACTTTGAGCTCTAAGAAGGCAGCAACAAGACTTAGATTCACCACCACATCACCATCCTGTAGCCTGGAGCCAGCTACATAGTAGTTCAGTTTGTTGAATAAGCAAATGATTGGACAGATGAAAAATAAAATGATTTTACTAATAAGTCAAATACAAATGAAAGAACCAAAGGCATCAAAGCTGTTACTTTCTGAACATTCCAGATATTGCCTCTCAGATCCTTCAGGTACTCCTGTGGTCCAGGTCAGATGGGCATAGGCACCACTGATGGTTCTGATGTGGATATTTGGAACACGTATACAAACCCTCATTCTTGGAATCAGTGTGGAATGTGTACATGGCCCCTTGCTGTATCAGTAAATTCAGACCCTGCAGAATTGGAATAAAGCCACATGTAGGATTATATCATTTGAGGCCATGTCTGCACTGAACTATATAATTTCCTGGCCACACCCTCCTGAAGAAGGACATCCTCTAGTCCTTGTCTGTTGAGGAAGGATGGGCAAGGCTCCTGCAGTTTTTTCCCCTCTCTCTCTAGGGAGAGTGTCCTGTCTGTCCATAACACCTGGGTGGAACAGGATAGGGAGGGGTTTTAGGCTAAAATGATCCTTCCCTGGATCACTCGTACTGTGTCCTCCAGTACCAAGGAAACCTCCAAGCTTGAAATGTGACTCTTGAAAGATGTACTGTTCACTTTTCCTGAAATCCAAGCTCAAGATCAAGGAAATAATTCAGCGGAGTTGCTGCTTCATGCAGAGAAAACAAAAATATCCCAAGGCCATTTCCTGTGTGACCTTTCTGATTCTGGACAATGTCTCTCTGGAAGCCCCATCCATAAAGGCCCTCTGTGAAGGTATGTGCATTTCTCTGAGATGTATCCAAGAAGAGCAAAGATGCCGTTTCAACCGAGGCAAATTTATGAAGTTGGCAGCCGAACCCTAATTCTAGCCTTAAGCCTCCGAGATGTCAGCACCATGAACTATGGCGAAGCTGGATTTCTTGTTTAAGTCAAGCTTTTAACCCTCTGTGGTATCTACCTCTGGTCTGAACAACAAAAGAAACCTATGTATTAAAACACAGAAATTGTCTTTGGCTCTAGATCTCAGAGTCTGTTGGACCTGTGTCCTTAAGCCCAGTAACAAAGCATTTATGAGGAACTGTCAATCTCTTCCATTATGAAGAACTTCAAGGGCAGTAGCCAAATCATCTAGGGTCATTCTAAGTGTAGGGTTGTCACTCTGGCAAATTGCTTCATCGTGTGCCTTCTATTTCCTGTAAGATCCAAGCAATACCCCGTCTCCTTCTGCAGATTTACTTTAGTCCCCGGTCTCCTCTCCCTCCACTCAGGTCATGTGTCTCACATCCATTTCAAAGCAAGTGTCCCTCCCTGTCCCCAAACTGTGCTCTGAGTCCCTTTCCTTCCTCTCCAGGCTTTGTGCCATCCACTGTCCTTACCACCCTGGTGTCTCCAGAGCAGACACTAATTCCCCAGCACACTGTGCTCTCTTGGAGAATATTTCAAAGACTCAATAGATGATGTGTTGTATGTGATTCTGATATGATCTGGATTTAACCACACATGATGCTTCACACTGGGCATTGTGAAAGAAATTTTCTCTACTCCCCCTGACAATAGCTAATGATCTGAAGCACCTATCGGGGGCTTCTTTAATGATTTCCAACCATCAAGATGGAAGCCATCCAGAACATGGGGAGAAATATTAATAATCTGTGTGAAAAAGGAAAATGAACATGGAGATACTTCCCCCAGCATGCATAGTGCATTTGCGGCCCCTCTGTGGGGCCCACTCTGACTCCATCCCTCCCCTCATATATGCTAACAGGCCTTTCCAGCCCTGAGACACTCCTGCCACCCCACACCTCTCTCTTGTTACTTCCAAAGCCAAGCTTCTGGAAAGAATTGCCTATAGTTGGTATCAACACCTCCTCGTCTCACCTTTGTTCTTTAACCCACCGCACCTTCCACACTCTCCTCACCAAGTCTCCAGTAGCTCCCTAACTCCCAAATCCATGGATATTACACGTCTTGTCTTAGTGGATTTCCTCAGGATTTGATGTTATTGAATCCTCCCTCCTGGATACTCTCCTCCTTCACATTCCAATCTCTCATCTCCTCCTGCCTCTCTACCCAGCCCCTTCCTATCATCTTCACTAGTTTCTCCCCGTCCCCTCCCTCAGAGACCACCCACTCCCCAAGGCAGTCTGGTACAGACAGGTAGCACAGGCCTGGATCTGACTGCCTGGGCAGATATTATCTCAAGTCCGTGACTTACTGCTCTATGACCTCTGGCAAATGATTTGCTGCCCCGGCACCTCCATTTATTCATTTATAAAATAGGTACAGTGATAGTCTTCCCTGGCAATGGTTATTGAGAAAATTAATACATATAAAGTATTCAGAACACACAATATATACTCAATAAGCATTAGCCATCATAATTCCTCTTCCCATGCTCTGTCTCTCCTTGGGCACTGAGCCAAACCATGGCTCCATTACCTCTTGTTAAAAGTTGGCCCTTGAGGCTTCTTTAAGGCTTCTCTCCTGACTGTCAACCTACAAACCAGTTGTCCACTAGACATGTCTTCCTGGCCATCCCTAAGACGCCTCAAGTTCAGTTTGTCTACAACTGAGCTTATCATCTTTTCCTGCAAGTTCTTGCAAGCTCCTCCTCCCCCGCCTCCCCCCCCTCCTCATCATTAAGTCTCCTAATGAATAATAGACCCACTATCCTTCCTCTTGGTTGCCCAGGCCAAAATCCCAGAGTCATCCTAGGACTCCTGCCCTTCCCTTACTCCCCCATGCGATCAGTCACCAGAATGTGTCAACTTTATTGCCCAAGTATTTCTTGAGCTTGTGCCCAGTTCCCCGCCCTTATGGCCAATGTCTCAGAGCCTCAGTATTTCTCACCTGGATGACAATAAATAACAATAATACTAAAAATAATTTTCACCACTATTATCACATACTGATTATGGATCAATCACAGTAGTAGACACTTCACATACCTCATCATACATAATACTGAACACAATGCATTCAAGAGGGAGGAATTGGGAGTCCCTCTTTTCAGATGAGAAGATAGAGGCTCAGAGACATTTAATAAATAGCCTGGTATACAAAGATGATATAGATGGCGGTCTCTCAGCCTCCAAACCCCAGACTCTTTCCACTCTTTAAAGTACAATGGAGTCCTAATTGGTCATCCTGCCACCTATCTTATTCCTCTCCAATATCTACTCGTTTACAATGAGACTCTGATCCAGTCTCGCCTCTGTGTGAAACCCTGCAAGAGCCCTCCAGTGCCTACAGAATAAAATCCAAATTCTTCAGCAAGACTCTCTCTGATGTGGTTACTTTGCCTATTTACAGATCTGCCTCCCTTCTCTCCATCCATGCCTACTCCCTTCCTTTCTTGGAGCACACCATGCCTGCTCCCCTGGCCATGTGGTATTCTTCCTGCTCCCTCTGCCTCTGCTGTTCTTCTCTTCTCAGCAGCCTGGATGCCTCCACCTCAGCCTCCTAGACACATGTCCTCTTTGACTCACCTGCTGTCCAAGCTGGGTATAGACGCCGCTCCTTTCGATGCCTATAACACTCAGTGATTGCCTGCAGCACAGAATTTTAGAGTGTCACCACCATCAGTGGTCGAGCACCTGCTATACGCCAGAGTTCCCAGTAGCCTCCAGCAATCTATATCTTGCATTCAGAGAATTTACTTTATTTTTTTAAGTTTATTTATTTATTGTGGGGGCGGGGAGAACACATGAGGGGGAGAGGCAGAGAGAGAATCCCAAGCAGGCTCTGTGCTGACAGCACAGAGCCTGACATGGGGCTTGATCTCATGAACCATGAGATCACGGTCTGAGCTGAAATAAGAGTCAGACACTTAACTGACTGAGCCAGGTGCCCCCAGAGAACTTACTTTAATGAGAGAGATGAATAGCAAAATGCTGTAGGCTATCTCTGAGTGTTCTGTGTCCACACTGGATTGCTGAGGTTTTTGAGCAAGAGTATCTTGTTCTTCTCTGTGTCCCCAGGGCCTAGAACTATGGCTGGCACAAAGGGTGTCAGAAAACACTGACAGCCTGAGCTGAGCAGACACACAGAAGCCACCAAGCTGTCTCTTTGAGCACACAAGCTTCCATCCCCAGGGACGCCCTTCACTTTCATGCATGTCTTTTCCAGACTCTAAAAGTCCAGGTCAGTGCTTTCCGTATTTCCATGAGGTCCTCACAGCGCATCCTACTTTAATGTGCAGCAGAATATAATGTTGGAGAATTTCCAGGCCACCCATCCCTGTCCCATGTAACTGGCCCACTGAGAGATGAAAAGACCAAGTCCTCACAGCAGGAAAGTGTCAGTGCTAACTCCCCTTGCAGTGTTCATTCTGCCCACCCACAGCTTCCCCATTACATCTCACCATAGGGAGGAAGGTGCTGCTGTCAGAGGGAGTTCACCCAAGTGGCACAAAGGATAGGAATTTCAGGAAAATAACGCACGCATATTCCAGCAAGCGGCCCTTCCTACCCTCTCCCATGGGCTGCTGGGGCCTGTCTTGTCCCAATAAACTAAAGGAGTAAAAGGACAAGTCAGCTGTGTTTGTGGAGGTGCCCAGAGGAAGACAGCTTTAGGCAGCCCTTTTGATCAGGGGTTCCTGTGCAGAAATAAGATCCCCTGACATCTGTTCCCTGCAGCTACTGACCATCTGAATGACAGAGGCAGGAGGGCACAGGGCAAAGGGGAGAAGCTTAAGTTACAGCAGGTGTTTTGTCAAAAGGCTTCTTTTCTTCCGAGTTTACGGTGACTTCTCTGTTGAACAGCACTTCCGCCTCGTCTCACCTCAGAGGACAAAGTGCAAGCTGCCCGGGTGATCAAAGAGGAGGCAAGAGGAGGAGGAGGACAGAGGTGTTGATCCCCAGAGCAGAGAGCTTCTGACTGCTTCGAACCCCTAAGAAGGTAAGGCCTCAGACATCAGGCAGGGAGATGGAAGGGGGCAAAATGAAGATGAATTGGCCATTCCCACCCCCAACTCACCGCACCCCCCCCCCCACCAAACCCTAATGCCTGTACTTTCCTTATTGCAAACTAGATTTCCTAAGAGCATCTTTGATGACAATATGACCATCCTGAAACTGTCTCTGAGCCGTGGTGAAGGGCTCAGAGTCTGGTGGCCTGATTGGATCCCAGGTCTGCCTATTGGCTGTGGGTGGGATCCTGATTCCTCCTCCAATACCAACCTCAGAAGGCCGTGGTGAGGAATAATGCAATGAAAGCAAGCAAAGCCCTGTGGCACCTACCACAGGGGCTACTATTATAATAGCCTACCAGCCACCACCCAGGGGGCCGCTTTCCCTGGAGGGCTGATGTTCCTGAGAAAGGACCACCCTTCCCTCTGGCTCCGTTCCCTGACCAAGGGATTGAGTCTTCCTCTGCACCCACATCTTCTCTGTCACTAGCACACTGTGCTGCATTGGCTGGTTTTCTTGTCCTTCTCTCCCTGCAGGCCCTGAGCATCCTGAGGGAGGAGATGTGACTTTCATGCTGGGGCGTTCATTCACCCATTTATCACTTACTAAGTGCCTGCTACATGGCAGGGGTCACTGAGTGGTAAACAAATGAGGGAAATCTTGGAATGACCTCCAGAAACACCTATATCAGTGGACTGATCAGGGAGCACAGGTACTCATCACCTGTACTGAGCCTTATGCAAAAGGCTTCGGGGTCAAAGAGAAGGGCTAGGAACGCAAACGCAATACCCAGGCAAGGTAGTCGCCCTGGCAATAGATCTACTAGGGCCACGTGCTGGATTTCATGTAAATTAGAGCTGATCAATGTCCCCCCACCACCCCTCTCCTTTCTTCCTTCCTCCCTCCTTCTCTAAATCCAGAGAAACCTAGCAATTGTGTAGCAATTCATACAGACTTTTGGATGCTCTAAAGGTAATGTTCAAAAGCCCAGACTCAGGAGGGGCCATCCACACAGTTCATCAGCCAGGGCTTTGAAAAGAAAACAAAACAATCCACAACCACCATTGCAGCTTTGTTTGTGACTGTGGTTTCTTTGCTTACTGGAGACAGTGTCCCTCCCACGGTCCCTGGGCTCTGGTCCCATTGCCCTGGAGGAAACAGACCAGTAGAGACAGGAGGGAGAGCCATCATTCAAAGAGCTCAGTACACTTGAGCTTAAGATGTCCACTCCATTGTCTCCCCAAAAACAGGAACTGTTTTAACACTGGAGTGTTAAAAAGTTCATCACCACCCCTCCAGGCCCATCACCAGCTCTCATCATCACTACCTTTGCGTCTGTCAGGCCCTTTCTTGGCTTTGTACCATTGTACATGCAGTTTCCTGTCTATCACACCCATGCTCACCAGTACCCCCCAAACCCAGCAAGCTCCTACTTTTCCTTTAAGACCCAACTCCAATATCCTCTTCTTTCTGAAACGTTTCCTGATTCCTTAGTGGCTGGTGCCCTTCAGCCCCCAGGTCTCTGCTCATATCTCTTACTCCACTTAACACACTCTGATGACCTGTTCATGAGTCCATCATACATCACGAACTAGGACCGTGATGATAAGGACCACATCCTCTTCATGTTCATGTCTCTGGCACCCAATACCAGCTACTTATCCCATGTGTATTCCAAACCCACCCTGACACTTCAAGGTCCCATCTAGTTTAGTCTAAACCAAATGCCCCTTACAGCATCAGATTTTCACAAAGAGGCAAACACCAGAGGTAGATTTCACAGGGAACACAGCCCAAGACCTAAACAGGTGAGGTGTCTTTCCCTAGAACCAGACATACAAGTAGGAACCAGCTTCATTAAGAATCTGCCTGCTGGTCAGTTAAGAGGTAATACTCAAAGTGGCGGCCAAAGTGTGATGTCAGAGAGCTGAAAACTTGGCACTGGACCTGAGATTCCTGTTCTGGGCTAGTTTACCTACTGGAGCAGACCTTAAAAGCTTCAGTAATAAATGCAGGTGATGCCTCCAAAGATCTTGGGTCCAACTTTTACTCTAGTCATTAGCACCCAGGAGAATCTGTTCCTCAGATAAGCCAGCTGGTAACCCAGGCGAGGGGATAATGCCAGGAGGCAGTAAGAGTGTGAGGCGCAGGGGGACAGCGATGCCCCAGGGGATCTGAGGGGTCTCTAATGAGTTGAGGGACAGGGAGGTTCTCACCCTGCTCCACCCTCAAAAGCAACCTTACTAGAGTATTTCTGTGACCCCTAATAAAACGCAAGGCCTTGCACATACCGGGTAACCTCATCCCACTGAAACTGGGGAGTCAACTTGCCAAAACAAGCAAACTCAGGGGAACCACAGCTGTGGGGGTCAGCTATGGAAGAAGCCAGAATACACAAATGTGCAGGTATTTGTGCAAGGCCTTCTGGCCTACAGAGCAAGTGACCAAGGGAACAGCAAGGAAGGGGCTCTGCTTTCAAAGGCAGTGCTGCATTCAGGGAAGTAAAAGATTCCGAGTTGGTAAAGTGAACAGCTGTAAACCTAGCATCCAACATTACACATAACTCAAATAGGAGGTCAGGGACTGGTTCCAAACCTGGTTCTCCAAAACCCCGTATGGGCCATTAAATTCTCTTAACAAGTTTACCTTTAATATATAAATTGTCCTTATAACACTTGGAGAGAAAGCATACTCTGCATTGGATCAAGCGTAAGGTAGGAGACCCAGCTGGTGGCATTCACCCATCTGTCGCACATTCGTTGATTGACTTCACCAATATTTATTTATGTGCTAGGTGCACACTGCAAAGGGCATGTGCTTGCAGAGGACAAAGCTGGAGTCAGGCAGTTCCTGACCCCAAATCTGCACCTCTCCCCCCAGGCAGGTGTACTGACTCCACACCCTCCTCCCCAAACAGTAAATGATGTTTTGACCCTAACCTTAGGGTACACTGAAGGCTCCATTTAGCATCAAGTTCACTGGTGCTGACCCTGCACTGTGACAGAGGACTGATCCCAGTGTCCTGTCTCTCTGAGGATGGGTTCTGGACAAGGAGGAGAGGAGAAAAACAAGGGTTCCAAAAAATAATGGCACAATCTTAGATCATAGGTATAGTATGGGTAGAAAAGCCAGTGGACTTTGGCTCTTATTAATGCACACAACTAACCCCAGCTCATGTTTACTGAGCACTTACTACATGTGGAGGACCACATATAAGCCCTCCACCTGCAAAGTGCCAAGAGTCTAGTTGTCTGTGTGAATCCTGGCCCTACCGCCCATTAGCTGTGTGACTTTGGGCAAACTTCTTAGCCTCTCTCTGCCTCCCATTTCTTTGTCTGGAAAACTGGGCAATACCAGTTCTAACTTTAAGGGGATGTTATAAGGATTTAATGAGTAAAAACATAAAATGCTAAACTTGAACTGTGTCCTGGCATGGGAGGTGGCGGTCAGTATTAAGATGAACAATTATTATCTCATTAGTTAGTTGCACCAGTCTGCAGAGAAGATAGACTATTTCTTCCTCTTTTACCAATAAGGCTTTGAGAGACTGAGTCAACTTGCTCAAGGTCAAGGTCACAGAGTTAATAAGTGGTAGAGTTGGGATTTGAACGCAAGCAGCCTGACTCCCAAGCCCGCAAGCTTAACCACAAGTACGGCACTGTGCTAGTTCTAGGTACCTAGAGACCAGTGTGGGGGTGAGAAAGGGATCCCTATTGTAAACACTACAGGAAAGATATGTTGAAAGAAAAAGGCAGAGGAGGGCCAGAGCTGGGGCAGCTGGGAGTAACAGAACTGCTGCAGAACTGAAGAATGCTTCACATGGCAGGTGACTTGAGCTTTAGTCTCAGAGAATGATGATGAATTTGCCAAGGAGGAGGAAAGGCATTCCAAAAAGTCAGGACTAGAATACCAAAACAGTAAACTGGGTGGTAAGGCAGGTGCCTCAAGATGTGGAAAAAGGTGAGGCTGGGAAGGTAGGTTGAGGCTTTACTGTGAACAGCCAGGTGAACCAGTGTTGGAGATAAGATGTTACTCTGAAAGATAGCGATTCTCAAACTTTAATATTCACAGGATCTACCTTTGGCGCTTATAAAACATGAAAATTCCCATCCCTTCTGTTAGCACTGGGGAGCCGACAAGGGTATTAAGACAGTGTAGTAGCATGGCCTGCTGTAGTTTTAACAACAGAATTCTGGCACCAGAACGTGAGATTTGGGGACAGAGACTGGTATAATCGGCCAAACTGGAGCAGATAAGAGGATGAGAGCTGGGAATAATAGCACTCTTCATGAACTGATACATTACACCAGGGTTTCTCAAACTCAGCACTACTGACATTTGGGGCTGGATAATTCTTTGCTGTGGGGGGTATCTGTGCATCGCAGGCTATTCAACAGCATCCCTGGCCTCTGCCCACCACATGAATAGCATCCTCTCCCACTTACATGTTGACAGCCAAAAATGTTTCCAGACATTGCCAGATGTCACTGGAGAGGCAAAAATGGAAACCCCAGTTGAGAACAACTGCTTTAAACCCTCCCATCCCTACTTTACAGACAGGGGCTCCAGCAGCAGAAAGATACAGGAAGGCCCCAGCCAGGATCCAAACGCTCCGGCCACTGAGCTTTACTGCCTCTCGGGAAAGAGACTCAAGCCAGCCTTCTGGGGCAGAATTATATATTGTTGGAGAGACTGGATGATGATTAGAGGTTGAAAGAGTGAGGGTCAAAGGTAAAACGTCAAGGCTTGCCACTGAACTTCGAGGATAGTAGGAACTAAATAAATCATTTGGGTTTGAAAACCATCAAGATGCGTTTGCTCAAAAAAGAAAAAGTCTGATCCTCCATGGCGTGAGCGGGCGGGAGGTGATAGGGTCCTGCTCACTCCGGATAGAGGAACCCTGTATAGGGTTGGATGTGAGATATGTGGTATAAACCAACTGGTACCCAAATCCTGGCTGGGCCCCTTCCCAGCTGTGTGGCCCTGGACCTCTCTGCATCTCATTTTGCCCGTTTGCAAAACAGGGGTAGGAGTCCCTACTCAGCGGCTTGATGTGACCACTCAGGCAGTTAAAAAGAGCAAAATGGCAAGCTAGCACGATGTGGCTGGCCCTCCTCTCCTTAAGAGAGCTATTCTCATTACCTCCACGCCTCACTTCCGTCCGGGATCCGGTGCTCCCCTCATTCCTTACAATCGTGGGGAACCCAGACACAGCAAGGAGGCAACTGCGCCGTTCTCCACCAGCAGAGCGTCCCACTGAGGCTTTAGGGGGCGCCAACAGCCTTTCCACTCCCCAGTCGGCTGATTCCGGGGTCCTGGGGGTCGCCAAAAGCGCACGGCGAGCTGGGTGCCTTCAATAGGGGTGAGATCAGTGAGTTCAACATGCGCCACAGAAATTTTGGGCAGGTCCGCACCCGGCAGGCGCGGGGTCAAAGCCGGTCGCTGCCGCGGGCGGGCCAGGTCAGTCCGCCTTCCCGGAGGCGGAGGAGGAGGGAAGCGCCGAGATTTGGGAAGGAAGGACCCGCTCTCCGAAGCCAGTCTGCAGAGGCAGAGAGCTGAGAGTCTGGGGATCGAGAAAAAGAACCTGGGGTCGGGGGAAGCAACAGGAAAATTGGAAGAGGAAGCAAAAAAGAAAGCGCTGGGAAGCAGAGTTCCCTCGAGGACTCAGCCTACAGCACCTGGGCAGGGGGTCAGGAACAAAGGAGCGGCTTCAGGTCAGAAGTGCTCTGGGTGCTTCCGAAGAGGGGGCGCTCGGGGGACGCCCAGGCCCGCTGAGGATGCCTGGCGCCCCTGCTCCCGGGGCGCGCACTCGGGCGCCGCTTACCTTCGCCGGGGCCGCCGGCGCGCACTTCCGGGGGCTGCGCTCGGGGCGCGCGGAGCTGAGCCGGGGGGACCCGGAGCCGATCACCGAGGGGAGGAAGCGGCAAAGCGGTGCCCCGGACTTGGGCTGGCACTGATGCCTCGGAAAGAAATCCCAGTGGAGGAGCCGCCAGGGCTGGCACGGGGCGCGGGGTCCTAGCCTCGGCGCTCACGGGCGGCCGCACCGAGCCCCGCAGACGCTGGAAGAACCCGAGTCAGTGGGAGGAAAAGGTTGTCTCATTTCCTTCGGTCTCCCCCCTCCTCCACCCCTTCGGCTCCGGACCTGCCCTCCCTCTCCCCCGCCCCCTTCCCCAAGCCAGCGGCCCATGTGGGCGCTGGAAAGACTGGAAACCTGAACGGCTGCGGCGTGCGGCGCCTCCCTCCACGCCAAGTTAGTTCACGTTCCCCAACTCCTGCCTGCCTCCCCAAGCTTCCGACCCTGTCCAGGGCCGAGGAAGGTTCCCCATCCGCCGTCCCCGCCCTGTCCCAAAGCTCTAGCCTTTCCCCTGCTGGGATGAGTCCAGATTTGAAAGCAGACCTCCAAGCTCTTGCCAGCATCCATCCTCTCATTCCTGTCCCGTCGCCTGCTTTGAGCCCCTATTAAACCACCTAACCCAGACAGGATGTAAGTACTTACTTTGTTAAATTTGATCAACTTTTTTTTCTCCCATGGAAGTTTAAAGCCTGATGCATAATCTCGAAGGAATGTTCATTTGTATCAGAAGAAGAACGCTGAGGTTTTTGTTTTGCCTTGCTTATTCAGAGTTGAGGTTCTGTTTGTTAAATTCAGCAACTATTTATGCAGAGCCTGACAGGCGTTGAGCTTGGCGCTGGCAACGCAGAAATGAATCAGAAGGGCATGTTGTTCTGGACAATCGTCCTGGGTGACTAGTACAAGCAGAGAGGAGGTCCAGGGATGCTGTGGTCTCTTAACAGATAGGTCATTAAAAACACATGGGCAGAGGCTAGGAGGAATGAGAAAGCCCCATCAGGAGACAGTCTAGCAGAGAACCTGGCCGAGTGTGGAGTAGTAGTGGGGGAGGGGGAAGAGAATGTGGATCCAGTCTATCAAGAAAGGATTCGAACAGCAAGGCCCAGTGGGGTGGAACTGACAAGACCTGGGGACCAAGAGCTGCTGGGGCAGATGAGGAGACAATGAAGGGAAGAAGGAACTTCCAGACCTCAGGCTGGAGTAACCAGTGACCAGTGGATGAACAGATGCCAGGGGCCTTCTAGAACTGCTACCCAAGTGTGTTCCCGAGACTGTCAGTATTAACGTCAATTGGGAGCTTATTAGAAATAGGGACCTTCCAGTCCCACTTGACCTACTGAATCAGAATCTGCATTTTAGCAAGATCTCCAGAGAATCACATGTGTGCTACAATTTTGGAAGCACTGCTCTCTAGACCTCTGACTGTATGCTAGAGTGCATATTAGACTATGAAGCCCCTACTGTATATTAGAAACACCTGGAGAGCTTTAAAAACTATGATGAGGCCCCTGTTCCACTCCCTCAAATGCTTATTTAATTGGTTTGGGGTGGGGCTCCAACATGAGTATTTTTGAAATGCTTTCCAGATGATCTAATACAGTCAAGATTGAGAACCACTGTTCTAGACTTATTCAAGAGCTACTTCATTTAATCTTGAAATGCACTTCTTCAGAAAAGAAAAGAACACCCATGTCTAAATGAATACGTAAAGACTAATTATCTCGCTCCCACACAGAGGTGACTGGTCAGCTTGAAAGGACCCCTGTTTCCTAAATTCATCAGGAAAGCAATTCTAGCCTCAGATGGCTGCTAAATTACTCTATGAACTTGGGCACTCCTCCCCTCTCAGGCCTCAGTTTCCTTATCTGTAAAATACATACCTGACTAACTCCAGATTTCATTCCCTGGCCTGTAAGGTGCCATGACCAGAGATCCCCCTAACTCTCCAGCTTTACCAGCAGGCATAGGGAGAGGCGTTAAGAAGCGGGTTTTCCTGGGGTAATATGTGTGCCAGCCCTGTGCACAGCCATGCATGTACATGAGGGATCAGAGGACTGTGTGCTGAGCACAGGGCTACACACATAATTGGTGTTCAGTAAGCGTGTGCTAAACATATGAATAAATAATTAAATACAGTAATGCCAATAGATGGCATAGATTTACCATAGTCTGGCCCTAATCCAGAGCCTATGCATTTGCCGCCCCCTAAACCTGGACGAAGGACATTTGGAAATACTCTGACCCATGAACCTAGCTTTGGATTTACACGACTGCTGTTAAGAACTACTAACATTTGTTGAATACCTAGGGCACACAGGGCATTGGACTAAATACTCTGCTTTGGATCACCTCATTTCATTATTACAAAGGTCATTGTTGAGCCTCTGCATTCCAGCTGGTTTTAGGAGCCACAGATCTAGAGAGACGAGAGCTGCCGTCTAAGGCAGCCGCTGCCTCTGGTTGTACAACTCGACACAGGAGACTCAAGAACCCTCTTGGGGGTCTTATGGCTCATTCTCCAGAACATACATCTTTGCTTAGAGACCAACATTGAGGGAATGGCTCTGGAGTGACTGCTCCAGGGTCCTACAGAAACAGATGCTCCCAGAAGCTATCTCAAATGACCCGGTGGTCTATAGCTGAGACTTGGGAAAGGACTGCTCGAAGCTGCTGGCTTCAGTGTAGCGTGTGGGTGTGAACATGTTGTAGGTGTCCTGGCCTCTTTGTTGCCAAGCCCTGCGCCCTTCCTTTTCACATATCTTTCTTTTAATCCTCACAGCATCCTGACAGATTAAGTACTCTTGTTTTCCTATTTTATAAATGAGAAAACTGAGATGTCATAAAGTGAAGATCCTTTTGTCCCTGCAGCCAAGCTCCTTAGGTGGTACATTCTACTGCCACCATTGCCCACGTCCACCACCATCCCCGCCCGACCCTGCCCCTTCCGTGGAAAAGAGACTCTTTGTTTCAGGTCCCATTCGCTTGTACAATTACATATCATGAAACTCTCTATTCTTTATTTTCCTACCTGTAAAATAGCTGTCTGTGATTGACTTTTTATTCAGATATTGTCTGTGGCTTGACACCCCATAGCCTGAGAGGTGATGAGGGGACATAACCTGTAGACTAAGAGAAGTTAAAAGTAACTGGGGTCTCATCTTATTTATCCCAAGATGAGAAGATCCAGCATTTCCCTAATAGCACAACTATCATAAAAGAGGAAATCTTATTTTCCATCTCTAGGAGGACATCATGAAAGAAAAGCATTACACGGCGATTCAGACATTAGGTCAGATGTAAGGAAGGGGCATGAGGCTCCTTTGCCAGACCAGGGCAGATGCTTAGTGGCCACCTTGCAGAGCTGCTCCCGCTGGGCCCGTAGGGTCTGCTGGACTGGCCTGAAGGGCAGGGGGTAGGTGAGCACATAAGCCAAGATTGAGATCCGTAGGATAAGCTGGGCAGGGGCAGAGGCAGGAGGGAGCCCACGTGCACAGGTGCAGCCTGCAGCTCTAGGTACAGCCAGGTGGGGAATTAGAAAGAGAAAAAGGTTTATCCCAGGAAACCAGGATCTGAAGTAACCACTCCATGGTCCAGGTTCAGACCTGTGAGCTGGGCTCAAGTGTGAGCAGCCTTGCTGGTGTGGCTGCCAGCAGGCCTGGTAACTCCCCAAAGGGTGTGCAGGGCCCCCAAGGTACTGGTGCTCAGAACAGGGCTCCACCACCCCACACACTGACGTCCTGGGCTACAGCATATCCGACTCATGGGAAGGTCCCTTCAGTTAGCACAAAGGAGATGGTAGTTCTAACCACCAGTGAGGGGAGGCTGTGACATTCCTTTAGCAACAACATCTTGATGCCAGGATCGGATAGGGGGATCCATATGTCTCTGTCACCGCTGGGCCCCACAGATTAGCTGACCAGGACCCCAGACACATCCCTGCTGCTTCCACTTTGAAAACTCCCATCCGTGTTTCTATGACAGCAATGTGACCATTTTACAAAAAGTTTGTGGTGGCAAATTTTTACTACTGGTTTTTGCCTCAAACAAAAATATGACCTCAGACTTTAATTATCCCCATTTTATTGATAGGGAAACTAAGGCACAACACCCAAAGGCAGACAACGGATTAAAGCCAAGCTACCAGCTGAACTAAGGTGCAACCTCCAGGCCCATATGCTTCTACCCCGAAATGACGAGCTGCAGCAGTGAAGTATGAACAAGTATGTCCTCAGTCCAAACCGTCCAGCCCTGTGCAGTCCATTTATCTATCAGTGCAGTTCAGTTAACTACCATTTCCTGCACTTGCCCTTCACAGGGAATTGTCCAGACACCATAGGGAACCGACACATGGCACTCAGTCCTCACTTGGGGAGTGTTTTGTAAGAATAAGCTGGACGTCAGACCAGACCAATTGAATCAGAATCTCTATGGGTGGGACTTTTTTTTTTTTTTTTTTTTTAACCTCTACAGGCAATCAAAACATGCAGTCAGGATTGAGAACCATTTTGTAGGAAACGCAGAAACAAAACCTAGGTCCTAAGAGATGAGAAGTTTATAAAACAGTAAGAAGCTCAGTCTAGGAGTGGAGGGTTTCCAAAAATCAGCAGGAAAAGGAAAATACTGAAATCGCTCCCTCGTCCAAAGCATGTGAAGACAATGCCAAACTGACAAAAATCCCTAGATTTATCTCAGCCTTGAGTGAGTGAGGTCATCCCCACATGGTCAAGCCTAGGAAATCTGGTTCTGGCCCAAGAAGGTACAAATGATTGAAACCAGAATCCTTGCCCCTTCTCCATGGCACTGCTATTTACAAGAAGCCTTCAAAAGTCCAGCACTTATGAATTCCAGAAGTAGTAAATGATCTCCAGGAGCGGCAGAGCAAGGCAGTCATGTAAACCGAATAATGAAAGACAAAGGAAATTGCCTCATGGCCCAATGAGAGGCTAATGGATGTGCAGACAGAGACACCAATGTGTCACCATTAATGATGTCACTTCGGGAGAATCAAGAGGCCGGGATTTTTTTTTTTTTTTTAATGCTCTGCCCTATGGTCATTTCACATTTATTCATCTTATTCATCTTACAAAAGTGAGCTTGAAAAGAAAATGTGTACTTGTTTAAAATATTAGTTTGGGGAAACAGGACAATTTCTTTTTCTTTCTTTTCTTTTTTTTTTTTTAACCCACTTTTGTCTCAGTTTGGCCATTATGTTCCCTGGCAAAGTAAAGGGATTTCTGGGATTTCTGTCATTAACCATATGGCATTTAAATTCATTCATTCCACAGTGGTCTGCTGAAATGAAACAGCTCATTTGATAGTATCAGCTACTAACACCTCCCAGACAGCAAAGGTCAGAGAATGCAGCGCCACACACTTAAACAGGCCAACTTTCACCAACTTTTTACAAGTGCTAATGGATGCCTTTAATCACCAAGGAAGTCAATGTTGATGGCTAGGTCCTCTCTGAAGTTCTATTTTCCAGATGTAGACGACCAAATTATAACATCCATGTGCCCAGCTTTCTCTTCCTTTTCTGCAAGTGAAGTTTTACCAGTACAGAGGAATATGAGGGGGTGCTGGGCACACCAGTCAGTTGTTTCAAAGAAATTTTAATAGACTGCTAAATATTCTAGCCAGGGAATAGAAGCTGTACAGATGAGTCCCCCCTCTCCCACAGTGTGCTAATCACCTCTCCCACCTTCCTTAAAATATTGTGTGCCCAAAAGGGATGAGATAATGAGGAGCAAACAACAATTAAACATCGCCTCTATTTTGTTTCAAAGTGGAGGCTTATCTCTCATGGTTTTATTTCTGTCATGGGCCCCAGTCAGAAGAATGGAAATCTAAATACTCTTGGCTCAACCACTGTATCTTACTCGGAGTACTAGAGTAGAAATCAAAATATTTCTCTAGGCAGTTGCTGCTGCCCGATACATTACCTCTGATTAATGATGGCTCGTGGCCATCGAAACATATCCACCAGTTAAACCATAAACATAGCTTAGTATAAACTTTGCATCTTTTTTTCCCCCTCCATTTTCCATAAGGAGATTCTCATGCCCAGGCTGACACCTCCTTTACTTTCTTCATCTCGGCCACCAGGGTAAATAAACATGAACGGAACTTGAATAAATCATCCATACAAACACTCTCTCTAACCAACAGCAAGCCACTGTAAAAGTGAGAGGTTGCAATTATTAAAAAAAAGATGAAAAGATGAAACTGTGAAGCATGCCTAGTGAAATTGCTAATAGTTGTTCTTTAAGAAAATGCAAGTTAGATCTTTTAGCCACAATATATATGACCCTAAAAAGTTATCCAAAAGATAAATATCTCTTTCTACTTTTATATTGAAAATACCATGGACTCATTATAAAACTGAGACATCTTACTTTAATTTTAGTCTCATGACCTATTTAAAAATTATGCTTTGGGGCGCCTGGGTGGCTCGGTGGGTTAAGCATCCAACTCTTGATTTCCACTGAGGTCATGACCTCCCAGTTTGTGTGCTGGAGCCCCACATTGGGCTCTGTGCTGACATCGAGGATCCTGCTTGGGATCCTCTCTCTCCTTTCTCTCTGCCCCTCCTCCTCAAAATAAGTACACATTTTTTAAAAATTACACTTTAGGGGCACCTGGGTGGCTCGGTTGGTTAAGCGTCTGATGTCGGCTCAGGTCACGATCTCATGATTCGTGAGTTCCAGCCCTGCATCGGGCTCTGTGCAGACAGCTCAGTGCCTAGAGACTGCTTTGGATTCTGTGTCTCCCTCTCTCTCTGCCCCTCCCCCGCTCATGGTCTGCTTCTCTCTCTCTCTCTCTCTCTCTCTCAAAAATAAACAAACATTAAAAAAATTACACTTCATATGTGGCAAATTAAAAGTCACATTTTTAGAAAATAAAAAGTACTAGGGCTTAAAGCTGAGTCTAAACTTTAAAGTGTTCAACCCAACAGTGTCACTGAACTAAACACTGTGGCCTCTTTCAGTGTCTCCTCACAAGATGGCCTGCAGTGATTCCAAATTCCTCCAAGACTTGTGTCCTATAACTGTGAAAGGTGTGAGCTTGAGAAAATCATAGACAAATTAGAGCGAGTTGGTCCGATACATGGGCAAACAGGACAGACGACAAAACGTACCAAATTATTCATTTCCTTGAAGAGAGTGCACTAACCCAGGGCTTAAACTAGAGTGATTTGTATTACTCACCTGGTCTGTGCAACCAGCAGCCAGTCAGCCTTCTCTGTGCACAGCTGATGGAGTTTGGGGTCTACTCTGGGTACAGACAAGGAGTTAAGATTATGGTCCTAACAGAAGAAGAGATCATCAATGAAAGCCTTGATTCATTAGCTTCACCTAAAAGTCCACACTTGGAATTCTTTAAATTGAGTTTGATTAATGTATTTACAATATGGCCCATTTGCTTTATTTCTAATGGTTTAGTGCATGTCTCAGAAGCACAGGGTTTACTTGTAATGAGATGTGCAGGGTGACAGAGCTTCCCCACAGATGCGTGGCCTAAAGCCCCTGGGCACGTGGGAAGTTTGGTCAGGTTAGGGGGTCTTCTCTGCCCTTCAAACCCCTGCTTGCCAGAACATCCTTCCTCACTCTACTTCCTCTTCCCTTGTCTTTGGTCTTCCCACTGTCTCCTTCCCTTCAACCTTGAACATGCCTGAAACTGCTCCATCGTTTAAAACATATTAATAGGGGCACCTGGGTGGCTCAGTGGGTTGCGCCTCTGACTTTTGATTTCTGCTCTGTTCGTGATCCCAGGGTTGTGGGATTGAGCCCCGCATTGGGCTCTGTGCTAAGTGTGGATCCTGCTTAAGATTCTCTCTCTCTCTCTCTCTCTCTCTCAAATAAAAAAACCCACATTATTGTTAAATGAACCTTCTACATTATGTACCCATTTATTGATACTTCTCTAAATTCAGTAAAACCTTGGATTGCGAGTAACTTGTTCTGCAAGTGTTCTGCAAGATGAGCAAACATTTCTGATAAATTTTAACTTGATAAATGAGCGATATCTTGCAATATGAGTAGTACTTGACACCGAATGTCACACGATCACAACTGAGCTAATGGTTTTTCTCTCTCTGTCTCTGCGGGATTGTGGGTGACCATTTCCCACCTGTGCTTGATGCTTGGTCTCAGGCCATGGTGTTTGGCAGAAATCAGTGATTTTTCAGAACGTTGGAAGGTGCCCTCAACTGGCACTAGTGTATTTTTTGTCACTTCAAAGCATCTAGGGACAGTCCTTTGGTTTTCCATACAAGAGTAAGCTTAGGAATGCTTTGCTTCATTCTAGGTCAGGCTGCAGGCTGATATAAACCCTTTCCTTTGCTACCTTATTGCTAGTTACATTCAGTACAGTATATGACAATATGACAAGAGTTTATTAATAGTCAATATCCGTGTGAGCATATACGATGGCCCCCATGCAGGAAAAGATTCCATTGAGCCAAGAGGTAGCAGTGATTCCGTTAGTGATAGTGAAAGTTGTCCTACACAAAAGCCTTCCTCTCTCTTGTCTCCCTCACACCAGCCTCGAAGGTTTTCAAAGGTAAGTGCAGGTTAATTTTATTTTTCTTTATATTTTGTATTTTATTTATTATTTTATATTATATTACAGTATTGTAATAATTTTTATATTAATATTTTTGGGTTGTGGAACAAATCATCTGAGTTTCCATTATTCCTTATGGGGAAATTTGCTTTGATATGCAAGTACTTTAGATTACAAGCATGTTTCCAGAATGAATTATGCTCGCAAAGCAAGGTTTTACTGTATTTATTTTCACAGTCAAAAGTCTCAAACAAATGGGTGTGTCTACCATCATTACTTTTGTAACCTCCATTCAATACTCAGCTCACTGTAGTCTGGTTCTGTCCCCAGCACTCCACTGAAACTGCCCTCATTCAAGTCACCAACAGTCCCCAATTTTCAAAATCGAGCTGCTGCTCCTGAACTTGTGCTGGTGACCTCTCCACAGTGTTGTCCACTCTTGGCCCTTCCCTCAGCACACCCTTTCCTGTTCACTTCTGCCCTTCCCCATCTCCTAGATCCCCTCCTACCTTTGTGATCCCTCCTCCTCTGTGACCTTCCTCAGCTGGCTTTGCTTCATAACAAACACATCTGTTCTTGTCACTAAAATCCTTCAGGGGTCTCCCGCCTCTCACAGGATACAGTCTAGATTCCTTAGTCTGGGATGCCAAGCCCTTCAGGTGGGCCCCCACCTGCCTCTCCCACTCACCTAGTAACAATCTGTCATGCCTTCACCCCTTCAGCCTCTTTACAGTCTCCCAAACATGTCAATGCTGTTTCACGCTTCTGTATCTTTTGTACAAAATGTTCTCGACGCCACCCCCATCCTCCCCTGAGGAATTCCAGCTCATCTTTTAAGACTCAGAACAAAGGTGAGCAATTCTCAGAGGACTTCCCTGCCCCCACACTGAGGCAGAGGCCCCTGAGTCTGCAGCATCAGTGGCATGTCTACACCGTGAGCTCTGCCCCGTGCTGCCTCACCTGAGGCCCTGTCCTGCCAGGGCAGTGGGGGCTGGTTCTGCAGAGTGTGGCGCAGGGCCTGGCCCTTAGTAGGTGCTACTACGTGATTAGGGTGCAGGGGACATCACACACTTATTTCCTTGCATTGAATGGAATAGAATTTGCTCTGAGCTTCTGACTGTCTCCATAGGGAAATGTAATCTCAGTTATCTTTGGGGCATGCCATCTCTCCAGGGTCAGGGGAAGGTCCCTGGTGATGTAATCTGTAAAGAGCCTACAAAGAGGGCCCTCTGGACTCTGTCCGCACTTGTTACCACATCCAGGCTTATTGTCCAAATCCTGCATGGAACCAGGGGGCAGTTTCTCCTGAGGCCTGGGCCTTGGACCTTGTTGATGTTCTTTAAGGCCACAGCCCTTAATGTTTAGTTATTTCTACATACCCTTTCTGCCCTCCAGCAGTCCTCAGTGTGGGTGCTGTGGGAAAGCAGGGTCCAGGTGTTCAAACTTCATGAACACCCCAGTGATCCTGTTCGTTCTTTCCTATTCAGGGACTCCCTTAGCCTCCAGTCAGGATGCACACCCTCAGAAACTCAAAGCCACCCCTCCCCCCTCACCACACCTCCATATCCTTCCCCTCTACTCCTCACCACCCCACCCACCCCTGCACAGAACAATGCAATTCCCCTCAGTGAATGTAGGCGGCTAAAACAAAAACAAAAAAAAAAGAATAAGGATGTCTTCTCCTATTAGAAAGTCTGTTTTCAAAGACAAGGTCCTCCCAAAACAAGCATACACCAGGGTCTTCCTACTTTCTTGAGGCAGAGGAAAGAAGAATACAGGAAAAAGAACCTGATACAAAAGAGTATCTCGATAAATTATTCTGCCACATAACCTTCAGTGAATTTGCTCTCCCAAAGAAAGACACCTCCACCTGGCAGCCCTCCTCACTCAGACTAAGCCTCCTTATTCCTCCCCCAGGGAGGGAGACCTAAAAGTCCCTGGGATCGTCCCATCTGTGGCCCAGGACGCCACTCACATGGCCAAGTTTATTTGAGCTGCTGACTTGGATTGCTGACACGGGCATTTACAGCAGCTGCACTAACCTACTTTCTCTCATGGATGATTTTAATCTCTTTAATTTTTGCCCAGCCTGTGAGAAAACTGGGAGAGAGCATGGCTGGGAGGGGGCGGGAGGTAGAAGTTGCAGGTCATGAGCTGAGTGGTGGTTAAATCCTGTGGGAGGAAGCAAACGCGTGTGTAATCCTTTCAGGAAAACAAGCATTACTGGCTAGGAGAAAGCTGCCAATGTAACTTTGTTCCAAGAATAAATAGCACATTTTCCCTCAGTGTTTGCTTTTCTCTCTTTGATCCCCATGAAACCCTCTGGAAATGCCTGGCCAGCATTTTTTTTCTCCCCTCTGAGGCTGGGGAGAAGGAGCCACAAGCACCCCCTTGAGATTCCTCAAACGGAGGCATAAAGTAGAGGCTCCCAGGTGATGCTGGAGCCAGGGAGCCTGTGGAAGCTGAGGACCCAGGCATTTTAGCGAGGTTTAGTCACCACAAATATGCCACGGTGTTTCCAAACATGTCATCACGATGCCCAGAAGCTGTTTAAAAGAGAATAATAAAAGAGAGGGTCTATGACCAAAGCCACTGGGAGCCATGACAGTTTGCAAATGGAAAGAAAAAGCAGAGCTGGCGTGGGTTAATGTTTAGCTTCGGTCCCAGGCGGTGGTAAATGCCTGCACGCAGAGAGGCTGTCAAGAACATGCCCTCTCCATGGGGAGTTTATGGTTCAAATGTTCTAAAAACCACAGCCTGTAGTTACATAGTTTTCCCCTCTTTTCCCAGATACCTTCATTTGAAGGAAGTTGTAGGCAGGACAATACCAGTGAAAGATAAAGGCCTTGTCGTCAAACAAGCCTGCACTCAGTTCTGGTTCTTCCCCTTACTCCGTTTGATGTAAGTCTAGTACTCGATTTCCTCGGCTGTGGGATGGGAATGATAATGCTTACCTTATAGGACAGTCGTGGAAAAGGTATAAAGTGATGTGTGTATCACATCATGCTTGACTCTACGTGGTGAATACATGCCAGTTCCCTATCACCACTGTCTCCCCACAACCTGTCATTCAAATCAGAAAATACTAAGGGCTGATTAATGGCAAGACCTATACCAGGCATACAGAGAAAGCCAAGGAGTAGAAAAATGCACTCAACATACATACAACATTAGTCTTCAAGTCTGGAAGTAATAGGCACATGTGTTGTCATAAAACTATGCAGGAGGCACTAATCAATGGCTGATCCTGACAGTCAGTTCTAAGCATCCCCCAGAGGGTAGAGGTATCTGAGGGAAAGCTTTACGGAGAGGGGTGGACTTGCTCTGAACAAAGAGGCAAAGAACAACAAGACTTATTTTGGAAATGCTAATAAACTTACACTCCTTAGGATCCCCTTAGGGGAATTTTGGGAGATATTTGGAAAGGAAATTGGAGAATACAGTTGATTGAAGATGATGGCAAATTCTTTGTCACTATTTCTATGGAGAGGTAGACTTTACTTCTCCTATTCTTGAATCTGGGCTGGTAGCAGAAACATGCGGTGCCAGTTTGGGACTTAGCCTTGAAGAATCAGCAGCTTTTTCTTTCTGCTTCTTGGAACTTTTGCTCTTAAGACACTGTCTCTTAGAACCCAGACACCATGCTATGAGAAGCTCAAGCCATATGTAGAAGCCATGTGTAGGCTCTTTGATCAAATCCCCAACTGAGCTCCTGGCCAACAGACACTATTAAGACTAGCCATGTGAATGAGCCATCTTGCATATCCCAACCCAGTCTAGCCCCGAGATGCCTGCGGTTGATACCACATTGAGCAGTCCACTCAAGTGATCCCAGCCAACCCACAGAAGACTGAGAAATAATAAAATGGCCCATACTGTGTATATTTAACATACTGTTAAATACAAATTTGGGAGTGTTGCATTATATAGCAATAGACAATTGAAACAGGAAAGTACTTATGGGAGGCCTCGAACGCCAAACACCAAGTGTACGCTTCATCATCAATGTCACCATTGGCTTCGTCATTGTCATCATCATCATCATCAAAACTGTTAGTAAATGATCACTATGTGCCAGACACTATGTTATAATTTTTTAATATACTCTTAAGATTTAACCTGCTTTTAAACTTGTGTGGTAGGTACTATTATTCATATTTAATAGTCAAGAAAACTAAAATTTAGAAAATTTTAGAACTATGCTTAAGATTATACAGTCATAAAAAAAATAGTAAAGTTGGGATTCAACCAGTCACACCTGACCAGTCTCAAACCTGCCATCTTCTTACTGCAAAAAAAATAAGCAATTGGCATGCTGCTAATTTTGGGAGATACAAACAACACTTTCAGCTGGAAATTGGCAGCCAGTTTGAAAAACAGAAGCTGAGGTGCCTGGCTGGATCAGTCAGTACAGCATGCAGCTCTTGATCTCAGAGTCATGAGTTCAAGCCCCACATTGGGTATGGAGTCCACTTAACACACACACATGTGCGCACGCGCACACACACCACACACATACACACACACACACACAGCAAACTGCCTGGGCTTGTCAAATCCAAGCAAAAAAATGACAATGAGTCTAACTCCATTATTCAGTGACTGTATAGGTACACAAGACAATATAAGAAAGATAAGAATGAACAGTTTTTAAATAAGGGGTGGGTCAGGAAATTAGAAACTATCTCTTTATGCATAATCACTACCCCCCCAAAAAACTTAGTGGCTTATAATAACAATAACCATTTATTATTTTTCATTATTTCTAGGGGCCAGAAATTTGGAATTGGTTCAATTGGGAAGTACTAGCTTGGGGTCTCTCAGGAGGTTGACTGGGGTTTAAGTCATCTGAGGACTTACCTGGAACTGGAGGGTCCACTCCAAGGCTCCACTCCACTCGCACAGTTGGCAGATTGATGCTGGTTATTGGTGGGGTTCTCGGTTCCCCAACAGGTAAGCCTTTCCAGAGGGCTGTTTGAGTGTCTTGATGACTGAAAAACTGGCTTTCTCCAGAGCAAGATTTCCAAAAGGCCAACACAGAAGCCACAACGCCTATTATGACCTAGTCTCAGAAGTCATACACCATCCTCCCACCTGACTCTGGGTTACAGAGCCATCCCTGATTGAGGCTGGAAAGGACTCCATTAAGTCGTGAATACCAAGAGAAAGCAATCATGGGCCTATCTCAAGGGCTAGCTGCCACATTCCTTGATCTACTCTAAGTAATAAAGGCTTTAAAGCTGGGCATTTGAGGCTTTCACATATGTTTGCAGGACAAGGGAGCAAAGGTCAAGGAGGCTATTTGTGATGATCTCATCCTGCATCACCATCATAAGAGGGTCTGAAGAGCTTACTTGGAAGGTGCTTCAGATATCAGAAAACTTTGAGAAATTCCTACCATCCGTCTTAGACAGCAACTCTGAAGCAAGAGATTCTCTAGAAACTACTGTTGGCAATCGCAACTGACTACTGTACCCAAGGGGTAAGTTCATAGGAGAGTACGCCGCAGTTGCCGAGAACTTCACGTTGGCCTTCAGTGAGCGTGGACTTTCCCACTCCTCTGCCTTCCAAACTCCTGCAAATGCCTCTTAGTGACCAACACAACCCTGGGATCATAAAGAGAAGGGAACTCTGGGAAATGTCATTCCTGGCCTCTCCTTGGGCGATGCAGGGAATCTGTGGGTAGAAGTCGGTGGTGGTGATGCTGAGCTGACCACAGATAATCCATCCAAAACTCTGGGGGGTTTTCAGTCAATGAAACATGCATAGTACTGTGCAAGTTTGGCTTGAAATTCTCCCTTCTGCTCCAAAGATAGCAAAAACAGTTTTTAAATATTTTTTTTAAAAAATTTTAATGTTTGTTTATTTTTTGAGAGAGAGAGAGACAGACAGAGCAGGAGGGAGGGAGGGACAGAGAGAGAACGAGACACAGAATCGAAAGCAGGCTCCAGGCTTTGAGCTCTGAGCTGTCAGCACAGAGCCCGATGTGGGGGTCGAACTCACAAACTGTGAGATCATGACCTGAGACGAAATCAGACTGATTTAACCAACTAAGCCACCCAGGTGCCACCAAATGTTTTTAAGTAAGATAAGACATGCTCACAAACTAGAATGAGATAGCAATGAACAGGGGCTGAAGCCATAAACCTATGAATCCAGAAATGGACAGAGAGGGTTAGAATCCTAGCCCTTGATGGATGTGATGGACTGAGTGTTTGTTTCCCCTTAAATTCATATGTTAAAACCCTAATCCCCATGTGACCGTATTAGGCGTGGAAACTTTGAGAGGTGATTAGGTTTAGCTGAGGCAAGGAGGGTGGAGTCCCCACAAGTGTCTCCATCAGTGTCTTACAAGAAGAAACACCGGAGCTGCTCAGAATCACACAAAGAGGTCATGTGAGCAACCAGTGAGATGGCAGCCATCTGAAGCCGAAGCCAGCCCTCCCCAGGAACGGAATCTGCTGGCACCTTGATCTTGGACTCCAGATCTGAGAATTAAATGTCGGTTGTTTAAGCCACCTAGCCTGTGGTGTTTTAACATAGCAGTCTGAGCTAACTAAGACAAGGAATTTCAACTCCTGAAGGGTGATGAGACTAAAGCATCCTGTGCCTGACAAGACACCAGAGCTGGGCTCACCTTGTGAACGATGGCCACTGAAAGCTGAGACCACACTTAAGACTGTGGCTTGTTAAAGGGGAGAGTCTATGGCCTCACACCAAGTGATTGTCACCTATCCACATCTTGAAGAAGAGAAATAATTACATGTATTATCTCCTCACTGAAATCCACTACTTTCTTATATTAGTTTCATCTTTTTAACTTCCTCAAATTATTTCATTAGACTTACCAATAAATTCTACTCTCCTTGCCTCATTTCATCCGTCCCATGTCATCAGTATGAATTTACATGTTTTCTCACTGAAGTACATCCTTTAGTAACTCTTTCTCCATGAGTCTATGAAAGGTAAGTACTCATGCTTTTTATATTTCTGAAAATATCTTTATTTTCTCTCCTCTTGTACAATAGTTTGGGTACAGAATTCTAGGTTGGCAGAGCTATCTCTTCATAACTTTAAAGGTGTTACTATCTTCTGGAATCTATAGTTACTAATGAAATGTCTTTTGTCAGTTTAACGGTTTTTTTCTTTTCTTTCTATTAATTGGTAACAATTTCTTTTTATCCTTCGTGTTCTGGAGTTCCCGTTAATATGTCTACTTGTGAGTTTATTTCATTCTGCTTAGCACCCTGTAAGTTCTTATAATCTTAAAACTCATGTTTTTCTGTAGTTCTGACATTCTGTTATTATTGCTTCTAATATTGATTGTTCTGCCATATCCCATTTATTATTCTGTTATTATTGCTTCTAATATTGATTGTTCTGCCATATCCCATTTATTTTGTCCTTCTTTATATCCTCTTTAATTTGTGTTGGAATCTTTTTGCCTGCCTTCCATGTTATCACATTCATATATAGTTTTTTATCTCTTTAGCTCTATAGCTTTCTGTGTGATTTCTACCATACCATATCCCAATTCATCATCTCTAAAGAGTTCCCAATCCAGAGCTTATCTTATGTATTGATCTGTATTTTAAATTTCAGAGAATATACTGACATTTCTAGGATTTCTGATTCTCTTTTTTTCCTTTGTCAGGATTCTCCTATGTTCAGGATTCATATCAAAATTGTTTTTGTTTCACAAATTCTTGTTCTTCTTATGGATATTATTCTGTTCCTTAACTCTTTGGATATTGTATTCATTTATTTAATAACCTATATATAGGGCTAGTATATATCATTGTAATATAACAGTTCTTATCACAACTGCTCTTGTTATTCCCATAGTACAAATCGGGAAACTGAGCTCTGGAAAGGTAGTTGAGTAAAAGTCAACCTTCCAGAGTAAGACAGTAAGAGAGAAAGGAACTCATATTTATTGTAATTTTTTTTATGTATTTTAAAAGGGTGAATTTGTGGGGCACCTGCATGGCTCACTCAGTTAAGCATACGACTTTTGGTTTTGGCTCAGGTCATGATCTTATGGTTCATGAGTTCAGGCCCCACGTCAGACTCTGTGCTTAACAGTGTGGAGCCTGCTTGGGACTCTCTGTCTCCCTCTCTCTCTGCCCCTCCCCTACTTTATCTCTCTCTCAAAATAAATAAATAAACTTAACAAAATAGTGAAAGGGTGAGTTTGAAGGAAGAAGTAGAAGATATCTGGTACAATATTCTTATCAAATTAACCTATAAGTTCTATTCAATCCTAATCAAAATCTCAACAGGCATCTTCATCGAATTAGACACATTTCTTCAAAACTGCATATGGAAAAACAAAAAGCCAAGATGTAGCCAAAATAATTCTGGAACAAAGAACTTACCTTACAAGCTGTATCGGCTTACTGTAAAGTAAGACAGCACGAGTAACAGCCCAGAGACGGACAAACGGATCAATGGAATAGAATAAAGAGGATAGACATAGACCCAGTATAGAGTAGATATATTAAAGTCCTTGTTGTAAAGTAGATTGAGGCATTATACATCACTGGGGAAAAGATTATTTAATAAATGGAGCTGAGGGGCACCTGGGTGGCTTAGTGGGTTGAGCTTCGGACTTCGGCTCAGGTCATGATCTCACAGCTTGTGAGTTCGAGCCCCATGTCAGGCTCTGTGCTGACAGCTCAGAGCCTGGAGCCTGCTTCGGATTCTGTGTCTCCCTCTCTCTCTCTGCCCCTCCCCCACTTGTGCTCTGTCTCTCTGACTGTCAAAAATGAATAAATGTTCAAAAAATTTTAAAAATAAATAAATAAAATAAAATAAATGGAACTGAGACAACTTGATTTCCATATAGAAATTTTCACAGCTAGAAAACGCCTTTGAACCTCCATTTTACACCATTCAAAAAATAAATTCCAGTTTGATTGAGAAAATAACAATGGCCTTGGAAAGGGAAGGAACTCCTAAACAAAATATAAAAATCATAAAAAGAATCATAAATCATAAAGGCCTGTTAAATTCGATTAGATTAAATCTACAGCTTTAGTACAATAAAGTCCACTTTATTGAGAGAGATAAGTGTTCCTTCCTGGTATTCACAGAATAACATAAATGGATGATTAGCAGATGAAATTCTAGTACAAGGAAAATGAAACAAAACAACACTGAGCTTCCATTTGACATTTCTCAATAGGACAAAAGCTGAAAGTCTTATATATTCATTTTGGCTAAGGTAAAGAATAACAGGGATTGTCAAAACTGCAAATGTAAGTAATATTTGATTCAACCACTTTGGAGAATTGTTCCATAAAAATTGGAACCTGGAAGGTGAAAAGTCACTCATTCCAACTCCAGCTTAATACCTCAGGTGAAGTCCTACCCCTACACTCTAGAAAAGAGTTCTGTTTGCAATCATAAAATACTGACAACATCCCAAATTATCAATCAGAAGGAAAATAGATAGGGGCACCTGGGTGGTTTAGTTAAGTGTCCAACTTTGGCTCAGGTCAAGTTCTCATAGTTCGTGGGTTCCAGCCCCACATCAGACTCTCTCCTCTCTCTACTGTCAGCACAGAGCCCACTTCAGATCCTCTGTCCCTCTCCCTTTCTGCCCCTCCTCCACTCACATGTGCCCTCTCTGAAAAATAAACATTAAAAAAAATTTTAAATAGGTTTAAAAATATTTAAAAATTTAAAATAGAAAATAGATAAGTACTGATATAAATAATAAAATATCATAACACTGTTAGTAGCTGAATTTTTATTATATATTTTTATATATTTATTCTATATTTTATTTATTTATTTTATATGTATTTTTTATAATCAGCATAAATAAATTCCAATAATAAATGCTGAGTGGGAAAAGTTGCATAACACTATGTATCATATGAGACCATTTCTGTACATTTTGTGAAAAACAAGGATATATTGTTTGTGGATATATATGTATGTACATTTATACATGACAAATTCGTGGTAGTCCTTCTGGGGAGGGAAGGAGGTGAATGGAACTGGGGAGATGAACAAAAGTTCAAATTTATTGTAATATTTTATCTCTTTAAAAATAAAAAGAGATGAAAGCAAATTTGACAAAAGGTTTCCATTTATTGGTTTTTGGAGTTCAGCACATTAATGTTCATTCTCTGTAGTTCTTTTGTATTTTTCCCCCAATCAAGAAATCAAAGGCCTGTTGCTCTATCAGAACATATGAATCATCAAAATGTTTTAATACTTTCCTACGTTTAAGATGCACTGAGAGTCAAATAGGATAGCACCATACACTGAAGCTGGCCTAAATTAGAAGCCCCAGGATTTCTAAGAGAAGACAGCCATAATGGAATTGGTGACCCAGAATTGGTCAGAGGGCTCCATATCCTGCAACACCCATGCTGAATGCCGCTAACCTGTCAACTTCAGCTGCCTTAAAGGAGTCTTCTGGTCCCCACAACCTATCTACCTCACATGTTGACCATGGCCACATCAACCCCTGGGAAAAACAGGAAAACCTGACGAGGCCTTCACACAGGAGAGAGTCAAGTGATTCATTAAATTTTCAGCCGTACTAACTCTGAAACTAGAACATGCATTCATCTGGCAGAATTCCCTCGGAGCCAGGATGAGTAAGGAGGGCTTTTTTTCTTTAGCAAATGTTCAGTCCCAAGGGATTTTATTACCTAAACTAGATGGTTCCCAAACTCTTTCTATACTAAATTCTAACCCTAATTGTGGTGGCAGTGGTAAGTTGGTTCCAATTAAGTAAAGTTAATTCTCCAGGCCCAAATCTATCCAGGCCAGTCTGCTGAAGGAACATGCAGAATATGATGAAGGAAGTAGTTAGTAGTTGCCAAGAAATCAAAGTGGAGATTAATAATGTAATATCCAAATTTTCAAACAGGGAGAAAAGTGAATCCCAGGAATTATGCCAATTAGAAGGAGTCTAGAACATATTAGTGACTATGAAAATAAAAATATGACAATATGAATGAAAGGCAATGTTCACATGAGTTTTGGAAGCAAGCAGGCCTTGAAAGCCAGCTTCACCCTTTAACAGAAATATAACGTTGAAAATCTGCTTATCTTCTCTGAGCCTCTGTTTCCTCTTCTGTAAAATGAGATTATTAATACTTACTCCACAGGATTTTTTGTGAAGATTATGAGTAGATGAAGGTAAGACATTTATCATTGAACCTACACTTACCAGTTGCTCAATAAAAAGTAGTGGTGATGCTGATGGTGATGAAGGTGGTGATGATTTCTAAGCATTGAGAGAGAGTACAATGATCATTAAAGACTGGGAAAGATATATTAATAGTTGTTCCAGACTGATTTCATTTACTATTTAACTTGGGTCATTAATTTGATAAATGAAGGAAATACCATTAGCCCCAATCTGTCTTCATTTTATTACAGCAGAATCTTTCATTATGTGTTCAAAATGATATGTTACCTATGAGGAGGAACTTATTGTCTGTTAATAACCATACCAAGGCACTAATTTTGTTTATAACCAAGATGCTGCCATGTTTAATAGTTTATTATTTATTGATGGTTTGGGTCAATTCATAGTAAACATTTACATTTAGGCCTCCCTAGATATGAAATTAACTTATCGGATTGGGACAATCTGTATTTTGTTGAAGATAACAACTGTATAACTTTCATTATCACCTCCCCTAAGGAAAACATTTTAATGTGATTTAATCTCTCCATAAAAGAAATTAAATAGTAAGGAATAAGATTTTGTTGGGTAGGACTGAGCTTTGGAGAGCCACAAACCATTGAAACATAGAGATTTTTCCACTAATCACTCCCATTGAGAATGCATGGATTAAGATAGTTAAATAACTCATGCATTTTATTTTATTTGAACAGGCACTCTTCAAACTCATATGATATCATAAACATTTCCTAATGTTATGGCCAACTTATTATTTGGTATTCACATTTTATTTGAAGAGACATTCAGTATGAGTCGACAAAGAAATACAGCTGCTAAAGGAAGTATCATAATCATGGGCTATGTCAAAAAGCCAAACTCTCGTGTTGAAGATGGAAATGGTAGAAATTCTATTGTATGTTGTGTTGGTCAGACTTCTTGATTTGGATCCAGTGCTAGACAGCAAACCACCAGTGAGGTTCTGACAAGCTGCAAACAATCAGAGTTGTGAAGCTTTGCCAAATATCACACAAGGAGCCAGATCATATGAGGAACCAGATCACAGGATGAAAACTCAAGGGACTCAGAGTGATCAGGCTGAAGAAAAAGAAATGTAAAAGGAACGTGATAATTATATTAAAATACTTAAAGGAAGAAAACAGGCGGGAAATTGTGACTCAAGAATCCCACCCACAAGGCTGCCATTTATGAGTAAGAGTCAGGAAAACATTATTAGCTATGCAAGGACCCAGAAAACAGATGACTCAGCTCTTTTTCCTGAATGAACTACTACCACCATGTTTTTCTTTTAAGTTTATTTATTCATTTTGAGAGAGATAGAGAGTAGGGGAGGGGCAGAGAGAAAGGGAGAGAGAGAACCCAGGCAGGCTTCACACTGTCAGCACTGAGGCCAACGCAGGGCTTGAACTCACAAACTGTGAGATCATGATGTGAGCAGAAATCAAGAGTAAGACACAAGCTGGGCTACCCAGGCGCCCCCTATCACCATGTTTTAAAAGTTGAATCCTAAACTCTATAGGGTATCGTGGATTGACTCCTAGAACAGAAAAAAGACATCAGGAAAAAACTAGGGACATCTGGAAAAAAGTCTGTATGTACTTTAGTCAATGAATGTCACCTATGTTAATTTCTTTTATTAAATGTACCATGGGTGTACAAGAGGTTTTTCAGATTCCCCTGTTTTTCTCTTTTAAATATTTGAACTTCATGCTGGAGAGACTTCTTCTGGAATTTTGAGTCTAGTCCTAGGCAGCAGACTACCAGCCTAGGAAAATAATTTTTAAAAGCCATATGCACAAAGATGTTCATTACATCATTACATACGTTCATGAATATTGGGAAACAATAATATAGGAGCTGTTAAATTATGGTACATCTCTATGATTACATATCTTGAAGCCATTGCACATGGTTATGAACTTAATATTAACATAAGGAAATGTTTATGATGTAATATGAAATTTAAAAGCTGGATACAAATCTGAGTTAGAGGCCCAACTGCTATGCAATTTAAGTGAATAGAAAAAAAGATGCGCAAAATGAATACACATTTTCTCTGGATACTGGGTTCTTTTTCTGTTTTCTCTAATAGGTATTATGTTACTTTCATAATAAAAAAAAATCCATAAAAAGATTTGAGCTAGTTTCATTGTGTCAATGGTTTAGAGGCCAACCACTCCCCTCTCTCCCCGAGGCTTGCCTGACTATAGAATGCTGAAGGCTGCAAATTAATGTCTGAAGATTGCACAGCATAAAACCACTCATAAGGATTTTTTTAAAAACATGAACTATGACTTAATCCATTAGAACTGAAAAAAAAATGCATGTTTCTAAGCAGTCACAAATGGCTTAGAGGCAAGAGGGCCAGCAAGATAGAAAAGTATGCCAAAGATATCTCAACTGGAGATGAGTGCCTCATATATAAAGATGGAAAACAAAGCTGGGGGGTGAGGGGGGATTAGAATCTGTCACAGATCTTGGACAAAAATCTAAAATTACATTTTAATGCAGACAAATGTTTGTAAAATAAGTGTGGCAATAATCCAAGCTGAAAAACATATACTTAAGGATGGCATTTATCCAGAACAAAGATTTAAGTATTACTATCAAAAATGCATCATGTAACAATCATCATGCAAAAAAGACCAAGGAAAATCCAAGTCATGAAGCTGAAACTCCATAGGCAAAAAAACAGAGCGCAAAGCATGCAGGGATTGCATTAGATCATGGACAGCCTTTGCTTGAATGAGCCCATCATTCCCCCGATGAGGGTTCCTTAAAGAAAACTGATGAAAACAGAACCTCAAGCACAAAGATGAAAGAGAGCATCATCCCATTTATATGGGGGAAAGTCTGGCCAAATGATACCAGCACCAAATGATACCCATCTTTCACAATCATCCTCGGGCATTTAGGAGTCCTGAAACTGTTGTGGAGACCAGCTGGGAATCCCTCCAAAGATACCCCATCCAGCTGGGCATTTTATTTTCCAGTGATGGGCCACAGATGTATATGGATTGTATGTAGGTTTTACGGATAATCCATTTGGTAGCCAGAAATATGGGCTTTCTTAGCTCTAATACCAAAGCAAATCAAAACATATTTTAATAAATTTTGTTTCCATAAAACATTTAAAGGCCCGTTACTAGTCTGAGTTCAATTTCGTCGCTGTTAATTATGGAAGTGGTATCAACAGGCTACGTTGTTATCAAGCCTATGGAATATATTTGTAGTTTAGTCTAGTATGTATATCCCTGTCTCCACAACTTCAGGATTACGACTTCTTCCCAATGGATACAATACAGTTTTAACCCAAACAGTCAGACTACTGGGAGCTAATGTTCAGCAGTTCTGAATATCTTGAAGTTTCCATTCCAAGAGCAGCTACAGAAACATAAATAATGATTCATATGCATTTTAAAAATCTGAGACTTTCTTTTAATACCATGAATTCATTTCCATCAAATATCTACAATTTCCACAAATCTGTATTCCCTCTGAATTCAGGGCAATTTGGTAAGGGAAAATATGTCCAATTTGACTCTGAATATCTTTACTTCCTTTAATAAATTAGAGGTCCTCTTGACTTTTCCCCCCTGTAGTTTCAAGGTTAGTGTGTTCTTGTCTTGTCATTTCTCCAAGGATATAAAATTCTCTGAGCCATTGAGAGCCTGATAAATGGGGTCTCTCAGGATATAGTCAATTTTCTCAAATTGGTGATCTGAGAACAAGGCCAGTTAACCTCTTCTGACTATGTTAAGTAAAATCAATTTTTATTCTCTGCTTCATCTTATTCAAATATATCTCAAGATATAGTCCTGAAGAAAATTCAGCCTTGTTTACTTTCTCTTTCTTATTGTATAAGAAAACCTATACAAACATTCACAGGAGAAAATTTCCTGATAGATTATGGAAACTATCTTGCAGTCACCTATCTTCTCTGTTAACATAAATGTAGATTCCAGTCTTACTCTTCATTGTGGTGGACCATCTGTGGCATGGAACTGAATTTTCCCAAAGTACTGTGTATATCAGTTGGGAGGGACAAAACCCCACATCACCCCAGGATCAAATAGCACATTGACCAAAACTCACCGAGAGTTGGTCCTTTTTTCTCTTGTCCCGGGCTCCCAAAAGGGAACAAGATGGAAAGGAGAAATAAAGGCTGTTTGCCAAGGCCCACCGTCCATGAGCAGGATTTTCCCTGTTCACTGGAGGCAAAGACCAGTCAAGGAGAAGTTGCAAGGGCACACATTTGTCATGGGCATGAGCAACTTACAAAAATATTGCCCTGAGCCACAAGCCACAAGCCAAGGCTGCTCTGTGAGATTTATGATCTGTTTGTTTCCATCTCGTTTGGGCCAGGTTTGTTGGAGGACAGTTTTGTTCCCAGGGGACTTATTAGTGAGGGCTGTAGATGTGTTGCAACTTGAAAACTGACTAGGATATGAATATGTAAATAATATTCCAAAACAGTGGACACATGCAGCTCATAAGTCAGGATAGAGTCTTTGGGGAAATGCCAGTAGACAATACTGTCAGAAACAAATGTGAAGATAGATTTTTTTTTACACTGTCTGGGTTTGTTCCTTCTATCTACCCTGTTTAGCTTATGTAAATAGTCTAGCACAACTATGAATAGATGAGAATATTTACATTAATGAGACAAACCATCCAGTCTTCCTCTGTTCTCTTGTTCAAGAGAAGCATTTAATATTTCAGAAGTATCTGACTGAATAGAGCAGTATAAATCAGGTAGGATGAATTCTGATCTTCTAATTCAAGATGGCTGACAGATTTCACATGGCAACTTCCTTTTTTTTTAAAAAATTTTTAATGTTTATTTTGAGAGCGAGAGAGACAAAGTGTGAGTGGCAGAGGGGCAGAGAGAGAGGAAGACACAGAATCCGAAGCAGGCTCCAGGCTCTGAGGCATCAGCACAGATCCTGATGTGAGCCTCAAACCCACAAACTGTGAGATCATGACCTAAGCCAAAGTCAGACGCTTAACCGACTAAGCCACCTAGGCGCCCCTCACATGGCAACTTCTGCTTTCACTCCAAATTCTTAGAAAGCATAACCCACTCTTGGGGCTCCTGGGAGGCTCAGTCAGTTAAGTGTCCGACTTGGGCTCAGGTCATGATCTCACGGTTTATGTGTTTGAGCCCCACATCAGGCTCTGTGCTGACAGCTCAGAGCCTGGAGCCTGCTTCGGATTCTCTCTCTCTCTCTCTCTCTCTCTCTCTCAAAAATAAATTAAACATTTAAAAAAAATTAAAAGAAATAAAATAAAATGAAAGTCCCAGATTTTTTGACGAAGCCATTCCATCTTTCTGTATGAACTCTAAAGAAACATTCACATATTTGCGCAAATCACACATTAAAGATATTTGTTGCCACACTATTTGTAATAAAAAATCTTGGAAACAACCTTAATGTTTTAAAATAAATTATTAAATATACTATGGCACAGCCATGTTATGGAAAACAATTAAATAGAAAACAATGAGATTTCTCAATTTATACTGACATGGAAAACTTTTTTTTAAGTTTATTTATTTTGAGAGAGCGAGAGAGAGCAAGTGGGGAAGGGACAGAGAGAGAGAAAGAGAGAGAATCCCAAGCAGGCTCCACAGCACCAGTGCAGAGCCCGATGTGGAGCTCAAACCCACAAACCTCAAGACTGTGACCTGAGCCAAAGTCAGACGCTTAAACGACTGTCAGTCAGGTGCCCCTACATGGAAAACTTTCTAAGAGATGTTAGTAAGTGAAGAAAGAAATTTGTAGACAGTAGGTACACTGGATTCCATATATGTAAACAAAAAAAATTAAACTGCACAAATACCACCTAATTTTACAGGTACATATATATGTGTAAACATGTGTATAAAAATGTGAAGGGATCCACATATAACTGATGACAGCAATCCACCCTTGGAAAAGAGAATGGGAATGGGAGTTAGCAAAGAGAGATTTCAGCATTTTTTTTTGCAATAATTGAATTATCTATTAGCAGAATATATACACATATTATTGGAATAAAACATTAAAGCTTCTAAATTCAGAAACCAAGTTCAAATATAGATCAAATAGGGAGATACTTAATTATTTGTTAACCAGTAAAATAAACCCACTACCTAGGATACTGTGAAGCATTGGTGGCTATCTTTGCAAATGAGATGAAAGAGAGCACCAACTCAGTGCATGTTCTCATCCCAAGGAAAGGAACAAGGGCCAATGCCAAGTTGTAGCCGCCTAGATGCAGCACCTCGGGCTCGGGAGACAACGCAGCACTTCCTGTCTCTGAATATAGGGTTCTCAGCATCCCTACTACAGAATGAGAGAAAAATTATCTCTAAAAATAAAATCTGAATACGTACAGCACAATTTTGCTGAGTGTGGGAAACCCACATTCATTCCACTGGCAAAAAGATTCTCTCACATGAGCAGCTTTTCAAAAAAGTCAAGCAATGTGCCTTGTAAGACAGCCCTTTATTTTTTTTTTTAATTTTTATAAGACAGCCCTTTGAAAAGGTAATATTACATAATGTATTTTATACATTTAAGTAGAATTTTCACTGAATTAGTTTGTGCCCGAGGATTCATCATTATCAGAGTCCCATGTGATAGGCAAACAAAAGCTATTACCTTTCAACTGAGAACATCATGTTCTCAACATTTACTGGCTGTTCTGAGAATACTGACAGGTCCCTGACAAGTTTACTAGGGGGAAAAGTGTTCATTCATGCAAGAAAGGGAATAGAACTTTGTGATTAATAAGTCTGTAAAGAGGAAAAACAAAAAATTCAAATTGATTATGGGGCATACCCTTCCCAGCAGACACAGCTAGGAGGCTTCAGAGTGATAAGCCTAATACCTCTGGCTCTATCCGTTGGCTAGCTAGATGATGTTATAATACAAATGTCCCCCAAATCTCAGTGACTTCCAACAATAAAAATTCTTTTCTTGCTAATATCATGTGTCCATGGTAGGTCAGCAAGGAGGGCCTATGCATCATTCTCAGTCGGGGGATCATGCTGATAAAACAACTACCATCCAGGACACTATCAGTCAAGAGAGAATTCTGGAGGTTTTGCACTTGTAATAAAATGCTCTGGCCCAGGAGTGACACATATCACTTCTGCTCATTAACCAGAGTTATTTATGTGGTTCCACTCAATCACAGGGATCTGGGAAATGCAATCTTAGTATATGACAAGAGGAGAAAGCCATAAATATTTAGCAAGCAACACTAATGACTAACAGAGGCTTTCCTTTTATTTACACACATTAGGTTGGTCCAGGAACATCAGAGACATCCAGGCCATCATCGAGTTAAGTGAAGAGTAAGTATTTTTAGAACTTGGAATCCCCAGGCTGGCTAAACTAGAGAATAGAAATAACTCATTGCGCCCAGAAATTTTAACATAAATAGAAACATTCCAGCAATATCTAGTTTTAAGATAATCTGTACACATAGGTGATGCTGGGACATTCCTCCCAATTGCAAATGATTCATGAGCAGTGTGACTCCCAAAGCTGGCTGACCTTCAGAATCACCTGGGAAACAAACAAACAAACAAAAATGGAAATGTCTGGGTCTCACGCCTAAGGATTCTCGTTCAATATATGCCAGAACGTGCCCTCAGAATCTTATATACCTAACCCCTGGACACCAGGGACTCTTAGGATCATTAGGTTTGGTAACTTTTGCTGAAGACGTTCAAGTCCAGCAGTCCTCATGCAAGATAATGCACCAGCCTTTCCAATCTCACAGACTACTGAGACTGGTGAGCCAGCAGGTGACCCAAAAGGAGCCACAAGAACCAATGCAATAGAGTGAAAGAAACACTGGCTGAGGGTCATAACACCTACTACTTGATTCTTGTTCTGATTATCTATTGCTGCACAGCAAACCAGCCCAAAACCTAGTGGCTTAAAATACCAACAAGCATTTCATTTGCTCAAACTCTGCATTTGGGGCAGGGGTCTGCAGATATGGCTGTTTCTGCTCCATTTGTTTCCAGGAAGGAGTGCTTGCCTGGAGCTAGAGGACCCACTTCCAACTTGGCCACACAATGCGGAGTGTCAGCAGGGGCTGTTGACCGGGCACCCCAATTCCTCTCTCTGTGTGTCTCTAGGGTGCCACTTGGGCTTCCTCCCAGCATGGCATCTGGGTTCCAAGAGTCCATGTTCACAGAGGAGGAAGTAGAAGCTTCCAGTCTCTTAATGCCTGAGTCCAGAAACTGGTACCATGTCACTTAGACAGCTTTCTATTAGCTAAGTGGTCACAGAACCTGCCCAGATTCCAGGGAAAGGATGCAGTTCTGCTCTCAATGGGAGCAGTGTCAAAGAATTTGCAGCCATCTTTAATCTGCCACAGTCCTTGCTCTGCCTTTTGGGCCTCAGGCTTCTCACCTGTGAAATCAAAGAGTCAAACTGGATTATCTTTGAGGGCCTTGCCAATCCCCAAAGGCTATGAGTCACTGGATCTGATGCATAATTTGCTGACTGACAAAGAAGCCCAGTCTGCAAGTCCAAGCCCTTTGTAAACTAGCACACAGCGACAGCTTAACAGAGCCTGACAGACATGCAGAGCTCAGGGGGCAGCATTGACCCTGGGCACCGAGGCCCATTTGCATTTCCCACTAGACTCTCTGCTGTTTTTCTTCCCAAAGCCAAAATTGTATCCTAATTCCTAGAACCTGACAGCAGCTGCCCTGAGGGCTTCCTAACCATCCACGTCATTCTTGTCCCATCTCTTGGTCAACAATTCCTAAGTTAAGCATTCAGTAAATGAACAAGAAATCTGGACAGGAGATTGGCAAAACTCACGAGCACAACCAAGGGCTTCAGTAGGTGGGCCCTAGTCCCAGACAGCCTGGGTTCAAACACCCCCAGGACCACATTCTAGCTGCGAGCCCTCAGATACAGTATCTTCATCATTTTAAACTTGGTATTTGTTTGAAAATGGTGAGATAGATAGCACCTATCTCAAAGGGTTGTTGCAAGACCTACTTGAAATAATACATATTAAATACTTAGTACAGAGCCTGATCCATAGCACACACTTGATAGGTATTAGCCATTGTTTTTATTAAGTCATAATGCAAATAGTCCTACATTTTCCAGAGCCAGGGAAGATGGGTCTTACTAGAATGAGAAATGTTAGCCCAGCACTGCCAATCTGCAGTAGGCCTGGCCACTGGCTGCCGGAAAAGAAAAAAAAGAAAAGGTGAGCATGCAAACATTTCCTGCTCACCCAGCATCGGTGGGGGGAGAGTCCCGCTTTGGCAGGGCGTTGCTGGTCAGTCTTTTACTGATCCCAGTGTGGACACCCATCTCACATCCTAGGCCACCCAGAGTCTAGGGATATTTGTTGAGGGTCTACCATAAGTCTACCAGACGCAGGGGCTCCAACAGGGAACAGCCCAGCCAAGGAGGACCCTGCCCTCATGAAGAGCACGTTCTATTGTTTACTATATCTGAAAGGCACACCTTTCAGAAGTCCTGGGCTGAGTCATTGGAGTCTGCCCCAACTCTCAGTCTCACACTGGAGACTCTGCAGCTTTCTCTGATACCCAAAAGCTGGCTTTGCAGCCTCTCTTATGGGTGAGTGGGTGTGCTCGACGGGAAGGGAAAGACTGTATACACTCTGGACAACACTTTTATGGCCATATGGGAATATTTTGGTGATGTTGTAAAATGTATTTCCTCAGTGTTATTACAAAACTGCCAGCTCATTTCTGAAGAAATGCACAACACAAACAAGCCAGCCTTGTTTGCTTTATCAATGCTGTACTGTAGTGCTGAGTGTAGGGAGGCGGCTGCCCCAACAACATCTTGTCACATCTGTGCTGACTCCTTCAGGAGATGGCTCCAGGGCTCCACGGCTTCCTGGATAAGTAAAAAGTCCATGTTAAATGTAGGGGAGAGATTCAGACATGAAGGAACCAGGCAACAGGAAACATAGTCTCGCACTGCAGTGGGTGATGGTCAGCTCCTGGCAAAGGCAGGGCACAGGCCAGCTTGCTGTCAGCCACACCCACCGAGTCCCTCACACGCACCCCACGCTCTGGCCCTTCTTCTCAGTCACCTCCTGCATGGGATCCTCTGCCCCCTGCACCTCCTTAAACATGACCTCCCCCAAAGTTTCTCTTCTCAGGCCACTCACCTGCTTGCTGTGATCGCCTCATGCCGTGGTCTTTTGCTGACAGATTCTAAATAAAGATGCAGCCAGGGCATCTCCCTTGAGCCCTCACTCCCATCTATCCAGAGGTCTCCTGGACCACCCAAGGTCCCATGGCCCTTCAAACTCTGTGTTACAGGTTGAATTATGTCCCTGCACCCCACCAACAAAGGACTGAAATCCTAACTCCCAGTACCTATGAATGTGACTTTATAGGGAAATAGGGTCTTTGCAGATGTAACTGAGTTAAGACGAGGTCACTGGGGTGGGTCCTAATCCAGTATGGCTGGTGTCCTCATATGAAGAGGAAAGTGCCATAGAAAGACACAGGGAGAAACCACGTGAGGACACAGGCTGAGATGGACTGATGTGGCAAACCAAGGACACCAAGGGATGGCAGCCACCAAGGGTTGGTGGCCACCAGCAGAAGCTGGGGAGAGAGAAGGGAGGATCCCACCCAGAATCTCAGAGGGAGCCCACACCTTGATGAGGACTTCCATCCTCTAGAACTGTGAGAGAATTCCATTTCTGTTATTTGAAGCCATGCAGGTTACAGAATTTAACAGCCCTAGGAAATAAATAACCTTAACATGGCCCAAACTGAGTTCTCCATTTTCTGCCTTTCTCAGACTTGCTTCTCTTCTGCTAATCTGTGTTGTGATAAAGGAAACAAGCTGCTGAATCAGAAATTTGAGAGTCCACTTTGACTGCCTCCCCGTCTTCATGCCAGCCCATCATCAAGTACCAAGTCATGTCAAGTCAACCTCCTTTTACTGCCCCAGTCTCTGTCCTGGCTCAGCCTGGTCCCTTCGCCAGGAGAATACTACACTGACCTCTTTCCTATTTTGCACACTTGCAAATATCCCTTCATCTGATGTCATCTGACATCATCTGAGGCCCCCACCCTCACTCACCCTTTGCATTCTGCTAGTGTGATCTAAAACCCCTCACGTCACACCCCTGCTTAAACCTTCCACAGTACTTCCCCCTCTAAACTCTAAACTCACAGGCATGGCCTGCAGGGACCTTCATGAATGATTTGGTTCCAGTATAACTCCCTCCATTTATCTTCTTTCATATACTCCTTTCCCCAACCATGAACTTGATGCTCCAGCAATATTAAATCACTTAAGGCTTTCAGAATATGCCTTTATGTCCTTGCAGGGGCTGGTCCTAGTGCCAGAAACATCACACCATCCTCTTATTTCCTGCTAAATGTCTGTGCAGTCTTCAGATCTTTGATTAAATGTTTCCTCACTTGTGAAAACTTCCAGACTTCTCGCGGGCAATTTGGGGTAGCTTGTGTTCCCTCAATCCTATAACGATAATTATCTTCTTGTATTATAACTGGGCTGTTTACAGGCCTGTCTCTCTACCATGCAATTTTGAGGGCACAGACTATGTTTTCTTCTTTGTATTTCTAATGCCTGGTGTTTGTTCATTCATTTCATCCTTCTTTCCTTTATTCGTTTGACAAACATTTATTGTATTTAACACCTACCATGAGCTAGACAAGGCACTAGGGACACCATGAAAAATGCTACTCCTGCCCTCTTGGTAATTACCATCCAGTGGGAATAAAACTAAGCTAACAGGTGAGTAAGGGGGGAGCCCACAATGCCACCAGCAATATAGGCACAAGGAGCTATCGGAATAGGTAGGTGGATACTTTGCCCACCCCATGAGAAGGAGGTCCAAGGTATGTGGTGAGAGCAGAGTGTGGTCAAGAATGCTTCTGGGCCTGCACAGCTGGAAAACAGAGGGGAAAAGGCAAAACAAAGGTAAAAGAGGCTGGTGCTGTATATGGACACCAGATCCCAGGGGACTTGTAAGTCCGTTAAAGAGAGCGGACTTTATCCTGAGGGCCCAATGAGTCATAGAAGTATTTTAAACACTTTGTCCTTTTTTTCCCTTTAAAATTGTTTTATCCAATTGCTTTTAATTAAAAAAGCGAAAACATGATTCTTTTTATAATAAGCATAAAGGCCAAGAATACAGAAACAAGAAGTTAAAAATCTTTCCATCTCATGCCTCCGCCTTGAGGTAGCACATGCTGTTAAGACACGCTTCTTGACACTGGAATAAATACATGCAAACACAGTACGGGCCTGTGCATTCAGTTTTATTTGCTTATTCGAATTTTTTATGGAAAAGGGATCACAGCATACACACTTTCCGCAACTTGCTCTTGCACTTAATATATTAGCATATCTCTAGATGAGTATGTTGATAAATCTAACTCTTTGTGAGAGCTACATAATATCCCACAGCATGGAGGCACCATGTTTATTCAGTTATTTTATTGTTGATAGATAACTATGCATTGCCCCATATTTTACAACAGCAAAGAGTGCTTCTGTAAACATCCATGTGCATATATTCTTGGGTAGGGGTGTTTTTACATCTACTGGAATAACTGCCCCAAATGGGGTTGCTGAGTCAATGGTGGCACTTTGAACTTTAATAAGCATTGCCAGATTATTTTTCATGGAGGTTTCAGTGGTTCATACTCCTACCAGCAAGGAATGAAAGTGCTCATCCCCCTACAGTCTCTCAAGCACAAGATGTTATTGGTGTTTTTAATTTTTGCCAATCTGACAAATAAATCAGTAAATTTGAACTTTCTTTTGACCAATCCTTTTCAACTCCACTTAAATCTATTTTCTTTTCTGCGAATTGCCTGTTCACGTTTCCCTGTATTCCTATTGCCTTTTGTCATTTTATTGCCAGTTTATATGAGCTTTGAGTAAATTAAGGGTAATGTCTTCTAATATGCGCAGCCCATGTTTATCTGAATCTATAGTTTGTCATTTGACTTTCCTTATGGTGTTTTTTTTTTTCCTTAAAATTTTGGGAAAAATATGTAAGCATGTGTCCTTTTTTCTCTCCCTTCAGTTTTGGGGATTTCCACAATTATTAAAAATATCCCTTCTACTCCAAAGTTATACAAATTCGGAAATTTGGAAAGTGAATTTTCCACTAAATTTTCTTCAAATATTGTATTTGCTTGTTTACCTAGAGTGAGATCTTTAACCCAAGCCCATCTGAGATTTATTGCTGCAAATGGTATGAGGTGGTATCTACCTTCCTTTTTTCTCCCAGAATGAGAGCCAGTTAGGTCAACACCATTTCTTGAATCAATCATAATTTTCCCACTGAATTGAAATGTCACCTTTATTAAATTTTAAGTATGTCAACACACTACGTTCATTCCTGACATCTGGCCTATTCCACTGAGCTATTTTTTCAGGTGCCAAAATATATTCTCTTGAGGACAATCACTTTATCTTAAAATTTAATATTTGGCGAGGTAAATGTCCCCAATTTTCTTTTCCAAAATTGTCAAAGTCTACAAGTGCTCTGTTACAATGCCCCACTACAATTATGCTTTTTCATTAAATTCATCTGTGTTTCAAAAAGGATGTGGTTAAGAGAGCATTAGCAAACCCTGAATGGTTGCACGAAGGAACGCCAGTCACTCACACAGCCTCAGTCGCCGCAGACACCCTTGCAAGCAGCCCCACATGCCAGTTCCTGTCCACCAGACTACCTGGACGTACCTCAGAACTCTGGACCTTGGTTGCTTTTCTCCCCTTTCCCTCAAGTTCCAGGGATCGCTTCACCCAGCTCCTAGAGGCAAAGTGCCCAGGCAAACGGGGCTGCCTGCTTGGGGCTTTTTACTCCCTTTCAGGTTCCTGTGAGCTCTGGGCACAAAGGCATAGAGGACCAAATCCCCGCCCTGCTAACTCCTGATTCTGCTGCAGCTGCCCAGGACACTTCCACGGGCCATGCTGCCTTCCAGCACAAATGCTCTCCTCCGTAGAGGTTTCCCTGCTTGCAGACTACCCTTTGATTTCACCCTGGGGCACCACTGTTGAACCCCCGAGGCAACGTACCATCACTCTGTCCCCTCCTCATAGGCACTGCTGATGGTAGCAGGAAGGCAATAAAGTCAGAAACATGGTATTATGGGTTGAACTATGTCTCCTGAAAATTTCCACCTTGAAGTCTAACCCCCAGTACCTGATAATGTAACCTTATTTGGAATTGGGGTGATGGCAGCTGTAATTGTCATTAGCATGGGCCCTCATCCAATAGGACTGGTATCCTTAAAAAAGGGGAAATTTTAGACACAGAAGCACATGCACGGGGAGAATGCCATGTGAAGCTGAGGGCAGAGATGAGGGTGGTCCTGCTAAAAGCCAAGCAATGCCAAAGACTGCCAGCAAACCACCAGACGCTAGGAGAGAGGCTTGGAACAGATTCTCCCCCTCAGCCCTCAGAAGCAATCAGCCATGCTGACAGCTTGACCTGGGACTTCTAGCCTCCAGAACCATGAGGCAATAAACTTCTGTTCCTCGAGCCACCTATTCTGTGGGACTTTGTGACAGCAACCCCAGCAAACTAATAACCCACACCTAACACAGCTAAGGACAAGCTGCCTCATCTCTCTGGTCTTTGCTGGGGTCAGATCACAACAAGCTTCAATATGTGTTTGGGGCCACAGTGACTGTGGTCTGTAGACTCTTAGCTCTCATCTGGTGGAAGCCCCTTGGGCTGCCCATTGCTACCCTCCTCCTGGACCCCTCACAGGGGCAGGCTGAGGGCCGTGACTTCACAGGGCATGGAGTTCAGGAGGGGAGTGTTCTGCCTAAGCTTCAGGAGTTCAGCAAGAAATAAGGAGTTAATCACAGCTCCGCAAACAACCCAAGCATGGCATGCTGAGGTTTCTATGACTTATTCTCTGGTGCCTTCCCACTGTCTGCCTGGCTCTCCTGCACAGGATCCTCACTTTCTGAAATGTGTGGAGATGATCTGTGGTCATTTATTAGGACTGTGTCCAATCATTCCTCCTGCCACCCCAGGGCCTAGCCCAGGGCCTGCCTCACAGTCCCTTTGCTGGATGGTTGGATGGATGGATGGATGGATGGATGGATGGATGGACGAACCGACAAATGAATGGACAAACATTCAAGGGGATGCTTTGAGCTAAACATTCTGTGGTACATGATTCAACAAAGCAGCTGTGAAGACATTACCTCAAGGAGCTTCTGGGAACTGAGTAAGCCATTGAGTCCCCATGGATCTCTATTCTTGCTTTATGGATGCTGCATTCTTTCTCATTCTCTCTGGGCTGAAAATTTCCCAAGTGCCAACCACCACAGGGAGGCTTCCAAGTTCCCTTCTGTTAGTGCTCCCTCCTGGCAGCTTTTTACAATACTTCACACAAAAGAGGTTTAAATAGCCTCTGGCAATCTCCCTGGAACTCACAGCCAGCCCCCCAACCCCAAAATCTACCAAAAACCTCAGACAAACCTAAAGAGGAAACACTGCATTTAAACATGGATCTCTTTCCCTGACACCTGAATAGCTTCTTTTTAGAAGGCACAGGATCATTTTTGAAACAACTGTCCCAGGGAAGATATACGAAGAAGCAAGACCAAATAAAACCCTGAGGCCTATGTGTCATTGTATTCCAGAAATTTCCACAGATGGGAACTGCACTGAGGAGGGTGGCTGCCAGAGAGTCAGGGAGAGACTGAAAGAAACTCTGGGGACTTGAGAACTGGAAATGGCGAAAACAGTGCCCTGAGCTTGGCCCAACTTGGCTCTTAAAAGAGAACCCCACTACTCATTAACCAGCCCTAAAACCTGCTAAGTGAAAAAGAAAAATAAATGAGCTCATTAAATCCAGAAGGAAGGAAGACTTGGAGGCTTAACCAAGGAAATTCCCAACACCCAGTTAGAAAAACAAAGCGGTGTTGGGCACAATTAGATTCGAAGCCAGGAGTAGGGGCTGGCCCCTAAATGAGGGGGTTGAGTCATTCTGTACCATCCCATAGGGCTGGAAACAGGCGCCTGCAGGGAGAATGAGTGCTCAGAGTGTGGCTGGCCGGGATGGTCTCTGTGGTTCACCAATTCAAGTGGTCCAGGTCTTTGGTCAAACTGGTGGGGAAGTCAGTTGGGAAACACAAAGGAAGTTCCAGGAGCATGACAAGTTCAACCCATCCTGCGGCAACTGCCTATGACAAATACAGCCTTAGGTTTGGCTTATGAAAGCTGTTCATCACTTCATCCTTTCCTCCCTGTTCATCAGCCGCTTACTGAGGACTGATCATCTACATGCAGGCACCACACTACATGCACCTTTGTACCTGCCTGCCTTGCGCTTGCTCCCACTGCCTTCTCTAGGTTCCCTGCTCCTGGCCCCAGCCTCACCCCCTGACCATGGACCCCTTTTGAGGGAGCTGCCTTCCGATCTCCTTGTTCTTGAGTGGTTGTGGCTCTACTCAACCCATTATTGAGTGATGCCACTCATCATTTCTGGCATCTACTTTTGTTTCGAGTAAAAAAGAATTCCCTCCTACCAGCCTCTGGGCCTAAACAAACAATGAATAATGCTTTGAATAATGTCTATTGCACTGGGGCCCGGACAAGAACAATGAGAAAACAGATGAGGGAGTGCCTAGCTCCACCTGTGTGTTAGGGGAGCCATGGGGAAAGAAAGCCTTCTTCTGCAGAGACAAACCTTCTCCAAGTGGAGAAAGGTAGAGGGTGAAAGTAACTCCAAGGAGAGCAGCAGTGGGAGCAAAGGCTCAGAGATGTGAAAGAGGATGCCAGATTAAAAAGAACCCATATGCCACCAAGAAAAAGAAGTGGTCATGTTCACTCTGTGTCCTTTGCTCCCACCCACTCTTTCTGCCAGGAACTGTAAGTCAGAATGATTTTCATGGCTGACTCATCATTAGGCAAAGCTATCGTTTGTCTAAACTTGAAGTTTCATAAGGAACCCTGAAATATGGCAAGATCCATTCCCAATTATATCCTCCTTGCCATCTTCTTCCAAAGTAGACACCATTCCTGAGAGGCAGCATAGCATTATGGGACAAGGATGAGTTGCAGAGTCCTAAGATCTGGGTTTGAATTGCAACTCCACTAATAACTAGCTGTGTGACACTGGACTGGTTACTTAACTTCTCTGAGCCACATTTTCCTCATCTGTAAAAAGGGGGTAATAAAGACCTACCAAATAGACTGATCAGGAGGATTAGAAATAACATATGCAAAGTGGTCACCCACCCTCTCCAGATGCTTTGAGTATAGCCCATCATCAAAGATGGCAGCCAGTGTTATCCTGGATAATGGGATGTATCATTCCACCCTGAGAGGCCTCAGCTTCCCTTCATGCCTGACTCCTATTCAGTAAGGCAAGAGGTGTGGTGTGACATCCAGCACTCGGTGACTTCCATCTCTGAAAAAAAAAAAAAAAAAAAAAAAAAACCCCACTGGGTTCCCCACTCTGCATCGGCATGGAGTCCACCCTTTGCTCTTGCAAGCTTTAAAAACTAATTGCCATGCATGAGCAAGCCCTTGGAATCTAAAGTCATTTCCTTAAGTCGGAGAGGTTGGACCTCTGCACTCTTTTCAAATGTGCTCCCAGAGGTCTGCTCTGAAGGTCAGGGCCACGGACTGTTTTATATCTTAAGGCATGTCAGACACAGTTTTACTTTGAGGCAGACTGACTTACAAGAGGGGTGCCTGTGAAAGATAAAAGATTACACTTGTAGCCCCCTGTTTTCGTGAGAAAAGTGCCAACTTTTTGGCCTGTAGACTCAGACAGAAAACCAACTCGGCCTTCATGGGCTGCTGAGCAGAGGTGGAGGGGAGGAGCAGGGAAGAGATAGGGCATCCTGGACTCCCCTGACGAGTCACCGAGGGTAATTTTCTCAGAAGTCTAGATGGGTGCCAGTAGCCCGCTGTCCAGACAGGGGAGGTGATACAGCTCGCTTTGTGTTTTGAGTTGAAAACAAAGGCTCGTTAGGATTCTCGGCAGCTTGTGCTGCCCTGGGGCTCCAGGGACCAGCTGGCACCTGGACGGCGGCTGTGAAAAAACACTGGAGGCAGAACTCAGCTGAGCTGCAACCTCGTGAGCTCAAGTGGGGGTCACCCCTGGCCGAGGTTACCGCTGAGGGAATGGGGCCACCAGCCCCGGGAGAACCTGAGCGGCTGCGCGGGGACGCGGACAAAAGCCGCTTTGTGGAAACGGTGAGTCCTCCAACTGCGCCACCGTGTGTCAGTGCCTGGCAGCGGCAGCGGCAGAGGAGGACGCCGCGGATCCCAGGGCTGTCCCTAGCGAACGCCCGGAACCTTCTTCCACCTTCTCGGCCAGGTGAGGGGGGTGACCTCAAGGAGACGCGGATTTTCTGCTAAGTAAGTGGAGGTTACTTGCCGTGTGTTGGAAAACGAGAGCGTGTGCCCGCCTTTGCACAGCAAGTTTGTAGAGCAATCGTACCCACTTCTACTCAGCTGAATTTAGTCCCCGCCGATAGCCTCACCTGAAAGTTGATGACCTAAAGGCCATTCAAAGTGAATGAATAAGGACTGCTTAGATGTTAGGCTGTCCCGCCCCGGGTGGTTCCGGCTTCCTGACTCTCAGAACAGACATTTTGTGAGCGAGGAGGGCGGGAGCAGAGGAGCGGTAACTGAGAGTGTCTGAACTTGACACTCCACCTGCCAGCATTTTCAGCTACACTGAAACAGACCTGGCAGATGGGACTTTTTCTGTCGTAGTCTCGCAGGGCCCCGCAGAGATGGGTGTGAGCCAGCTCCCCATATCTACAGTTCAGAGGAAATCTCCTGGAGCAGGTTCTGTGATCCCCAGCCCTGTCCCCTAATTGAGAACACAGAAGGGTCTGTGCAATGTCTGGAGAGGAGGGGAGGAGCTGTGAAAAGATTTCTTTGGAGGGCACTGTGGCCAAGTGCGCACTTCCCTTTTCGAGGAGTGTTGGGGGGTGGCCTCCTCCCCTCCAGCCGGAGGAGGGGCCTTCCAGGGCTGCCGCAGGACATCCCCCCCCACCCGTTCTGTGTTCCCACAGGGGGCGGGGGTGGGGGTGGGGGGTGGAGGGGTGGGGAGGCGGAGCGGTGCAGGAAGTGCTCTGATTGCTGAGGCTCCCTGGGCGGCAGCACAGGACAAAAGAGGCTGCACGTGACAGCTGCTGTCTCTGGACTCCTCTGTGAGGACCTGCGAGTGCTTCCCAGACCCGGAAGAACCCCGCCAGGGAGGTTTTAAGCAGAGTTTGGGAGGCCTAGGGGACCCCAACAGTGAGATTACGCGCGCAGTGGGCCACCCAAAAACCAGGGGCTCGGGAGAACATCAAAAGAGACGGAACACACTGCCTACGTCCCAGGGGCTGTGGTCAGAGGGAGCCGCAGAGGCTCTCTGAAGAGTCCATGAAGGCAGCACAAGGGCAAGACTCAGCTTCAGATATCTGCCTCCCAAGGAGGATCCCTCAGACACAGTCCCACCACCAGAGACCCTGATTATCTCACCCCCGACCGATTGCCAAGGGAACAGGAGCTGAGAAAGTGAGAAGCTGATCACCCGCCTCTTAGACAGCAGGTTTTCACCAACCTTCTGCTACAGCTAGGCTGAGGGAGCAAGATTGAATGCTAATTTCCATTCCAAATTTTTATTGTTACACAAATTAGCCTTTCTAATTATCTGAGTGGGACAGTTCACAAAGGAAGTGACTGCAGGACTGTTATGGGTCAAGTGAGAGTGGAAAAGTCAAGGGTCCTAGGCAAATTTTAAAAGGATGGTAGAACAAAAAGAAACATCTATTTTTATTATGACCCACTTGGGTTTGTTCAACATAGAAGTTGCAATATATGCAACAAATCTTTACTGGGTTCGCCCAGCTGGCGAGCTAGAACTTCTACCCTCCAGAGCCTTCCAGTTGTGTTGGAGAAAGTCTAGTGCCTCCACTGTGACCCTTAGTGGGAACAGAAAGTAGCCCAAGCCCTGGGGATCACTGCAGACTAGGGCCTTCGAGTTCAGAGATCTCTGAAGTCTCTCTCTCTCTCTCTCTCTCTTCCTCTAGGACTCCATGGTGATGGCCTGCTCCATGAGGCTCTGCCCAGCTCTTAGAGGACACCATCCTCCGGGGAATTTCCCAAACCTGGTGAGGCTCTTCAGGGCCTGGGGAGGAGGCTGAAGAGGCAGTTCTGGGCCTAAACTTCCCTGATTCTCCCTGTCACAGTTGTTCTCAGCTCTCTCTCTGCCCCACCACCATCCCCAAACCATCTGCAAGTACCAACTCTTCCCCCAACGACTCACATCCTGCCTCTGCCCCTGAGCGGCCACTCATCCAGCATCCAGTCTTCTCAGGACCATGACCTGCCCCACAGTCATCTCCCTGCTGCTGACATGTTCCCAGCGACAGACCAATCAGCAGTAACCATCTTCTGCAGTCCCTTTCCCTTCCTCCTCACATCCTGCCCCTGCCTAGAAGTGAGACCATGTTATGATCCTCATTTTACAGGTGACAGAGGCCCATCATGGTAGGCCATGACATGGGTACTGAGTAGCAGTGTCAGAACTAGAAGGGATGTCTCTGGTAGAAACTCGTGGAGGAAGTGACCTTTGACCTGAAACTTAAAAAATGAATCAGAGTTAGCCAGATGGTGAGGAAGAATGGATTGGGAAGGCCATTTCAGTGTGGAGTATGCTTGCAGGCAAGGAACCACGAAAGATCCTGACTGATCGCATACTGTAATTTCTTCACTAAGTCCTTTGATGACTTCTCACTTGTGTGGCAGAAAACCTAAGCCTGTCACCAGGCTGTAGAAAGCCCTGTTCACTCTCCAGCCTCGGGCCCACCTCCAGCAGGCTCCTAGCACTCTGGGTGCCATGGACTTCTCTCTGCGTACTTCTCATGATTTCACTCTCGGTGCCTTTGCCCAAGCATCTCCCCCTTGCTTCCTGGCAAGATTCAGCTCAAACGTCAGCTGCTCTGTGAACCCCTTTGACCTCCATCAACACAGTTATACTTGCTTCCCTCAGACCTACACACATGGCCCTCACATATGCATTTGTAGATTTGCCGACTGACCCAGGGACTGTGCAAAAGGTCTTCACAGGTAAGGTCTGCATATTTCCATTATGTATCCCACCCCCAGTGCTGCAATATACCTGGCACAAAGTCGGTAATCAAAAAACTGGGAGAAGGTAAAGAAAAGGGCATGAGAGGGAAGAAGTAGCCAAGACGTGTTGATTTCAAGGTCACACCATTGGGGCTCTATAAAGTACTCATGTCTATTTTGGAACTCAGAGAATCTTGTAAGGTTTCATTAGGATGTAAGTACACCACACTTTTGTGGACACAAATTTCATTTTCAAAACAAGATAAGGTAATGTGGGAACATTTTTTTTTTTATTTTTTACAGGGTTATATTGCATTTCAGAATCTACACCCATAACGAACTCATCCTCAGGAAGATCAACAGTCTGGTACTTTCCCACATCCACCTGTTCCCAGGGGCCCCTTCAGCCAGGCTCTGAGATTTCACTGCACCCAACCCACGTCTTTAAGGTTTCAAAGGGTACTTCTGCTTATTTGTTTTTCTTGCAAAACACCCAGATTAGTTTTCAAAATCTCAGCTACATCTGAGGCAAGTAACTTATAAGAAAGGCAAGGGTGGGTCACTGAGTAATTATTACCTGGTTTGTCCCCAGCTGCTTGTATCTCAGCCCCATTCACTAGCTCAGCTTGGCATAGCTTCTGAGTTGTTCAGTAAATGGCCCTAATATCCACCAGCAGGGTTATCAGCCAAATGAATTGTGGTGTAACTACAGGATTTAACACTCTGCAAACGTTAAGAATGTGTTGAACGTGCATGTGTGTTGACACAGGAGAATGTTCCTAACTTCTTGTTGGGTTGATATATACACTGTTCTTTATGCAGACAAAAAGGATCTGAAACATGTAAACCAAAATATTTATTAGTTTTGTTTCTATAATTTTCAGAATTTTAATGAGAAACTCAAATTGTTTGTCAAAAAGTAATAATTTTAAACATTTAAATTTACTGATCAAAGTAAAAAGATTAAATATATTATAGTTTATGCTGGGTCTCATGTATATTACAAGGTATCATATTACAAGGGAGATTTTAAAGGTCGGGAGGCCTACATTCCCCAGCTTTTGTCACCTGGCAAAGCGCCACTCCTATTTCAAGACTGAGTTCAATTGCTCCATTTCTGGGGACTCTTCCTGCCCAGCTCTGTATAAATGCCATTTCCAAGCATTCCCCCAGTCCACTAGGCCAGCTCTTACCCCAGCAACCTTATACATAATGGTTTTCTCAGAGCACTCCCTGAGCCCTTGTGAGGGGATTATTCAGCTCCTTGTCCCTGGGTCTACTTGGCACATTGAATGATGGATGACCCAGGGACACCTGGGTGGCTCAGTCAGTTAAGCACCTAACTCTTGATTTTGGCTCAGGTCATGATCCCAGGGTTGTGGGACTGAGCCCTGTGTCAGGCTCTGTGCTGAGCATGGAGCCTGTTGAAGATTCTCTGTCTCTCTCTCTCTCAAGGAAGGAAGGAAGGAAGGAAGAAAGGAAGGAAGAAAGAACGAAAAAGAAAGAAAGAAAGAAAGAAAAAGAAAAAGAAAAACAGATAACCCAATACATTAATTGATGTGTGATGTTGGGCATGTTATTGCTTTTCTATAAATCTCAGTGTCCTCATCATTAAAATGGGGATCAGTGTGTCCATCCCAAGAGTTGCTGTAAGGATTGAACCAATGCTTTGTGCACTGAAAAGTATGGTAGAGCTCAGTGGACCTGACAAGGAGAGCATATTTGACAACCAGAACCCGGAGTTCACACCACAACATATCTTCTTCCAGCCCATGCTGTGGGCTGTTGGCTAGTGAGACAGAGAGTTCCATTAAAAAATCACTTTGTCCAAACAATGAAGGGGAGTTTGTGTATGTGTTTTTGTTTTGTTGTGTTAAGTGAGAAGATGGTGGTCCTTTAGCCTCCAGCCCTCTTGCAAGGTCTCCACCAGAGGGCTGTCTAAACAGAGCCACACCTTGGCCTTCCAGAGCCCAGAAAGACATGTTTGTAGAACCAGAATCTTCTCATAGCTACAGTATGGTTTTGAGCAACACAACTATTTTGTTTTTGTTAATGTGAATGGAAAGACTTCTAACCTGTGTCATAAGTCAACACAACACTATAAACAGACTTTTATAACCATTTTGTGTCATTATGCTCACTACATTTTCTTTCTAGGTATTAACATCATGTACAAATAGTAATGATAGTTAACAATGATTTTGGCCTTACTGTGTTGTAGACACCATTCTGAATATTGTACATGTATTTGCTCATTACATCTTCAGACCAATTATAGGAGATGAATGCTATTACTATCCCCATTTTCCATATGAGGAAACTGAGGCCCAAAGTCACAAAGCACAGCATATGAACCCTAGCACCGTGGCTCTGGAGCCCATATGCTGGACACTATACTACAGCTGTCCAGCAACACTCCACAAAGGACACATGATGGAGAGAAGAGCTGAGTATGGACTGTGCATTCATTTCTTATTCCATTATGAAATGAACATATACATTTTTTAAAAACTCATTTTTAAGTTTTAATTTTTTTAATGTTTATTTTTGAGGGGGGGGAGGGGCAGAGAGAGAGGGAGACACAGAATGGAAGAAGACATTTGCGAATGACATATCAGTTAAAGGGTTAGTATCTAAAATCTATAAAGAACTTGTCAAACTCAACACCTAGTAAACAAATAATCCAGTGAAGAAATGGGCAGAAGACATGAATAGACACTTTTCCAAAGACATCCAGATGGCTCACAGACACATGAAAAGATGCACAATATCACTCATCATCGGGGAAATACAAATCAAAACCACAATGAGATGTCACCTCATAGCTGTCAGAATAGCTAAAATGAACAACTCAGGAGACAACAGATGTTGGCGGGGATGTGGAGAAAGGGAAACACCTTTGGACTGATGCTCAGAGTGCAAACTGGTGCAGCTACTCTGGAGAATAATATAGAGGTTCCCCCAAAAATTAAAAGTAGAGCTACCCTACAAATCAGCAATTGCACTACTTTATTTATTTATCCATGGGAAACAAAAATGCTGATTTGAAGGGGCACATGCACCCCAATGTTTATAGCAGCAGTATCAACAATAGCCAAATTATGTAAAGAGCCCAAGTGTCCATTGACTGATGAACGGATAAAGAAGATGTGGCATATATACAATGGAATATTACTCGGCAACCGAAAAGAATGAAATCTTTCCATTTGCAACAACATGAATGGAACTAGAATGTATTATGCTAAGCAAAATAACAGAGAAAGATAAATATAGTATGATTTCACTTATATGTGGAATTTAAGAAACAAAACAGATGAACATGGGTGAAAGGAAGGAAAAATAAGATAAAAGCAGAGTGGGAGGCAAACATAAGGGACTCTTAAATATAGAGAACAAACTGAGGGGTATTGGTGAGGGGGTGGGCTAAATGGGTGATGGGCATTAAGGAGGGCACTTGTTGGGATGAGCACTAGGTCTTGTATGTAAGTGATAAATCACTAAATTCTACTCCTGAAATAATTAAAAAAGAAGAAGAAGAAAAGAAAGTAATGGAAAGGGAAACAGCATCTTTGCCCTCAAGCAATTCACAATGGTCTAATTGGATTATGAACTCTAAAAACATTAATTTAGCCTTGGGCGAAATGATAAGATGACAGAGATTTCACTAATATTCTGCTAGAGGTGCAGATACAACCATGTTGACAACTACTTTGAGAATTCCTAGTTCTGTTCTGGCTATTGCCCTTCTCAGTAAAGATATAAAGTTCAGGTTAGGAAATATCATGTTCTGAGGACTAGAGGAGCAGAATGAACAGAATACATAGGCCAAATAGGGTAAGGTCTTCCTTAAGTTTGAATGGATGCAGGTGTTTCTTATTATCCTAAATTATAATTTCTTTCTTTAGTGTTTATGGGCAAGAATCAAGAGGCTTCATGATTTACCACATTTTTTAAGTTGCTATAAAGTGTTTATTTTTCACAACAACTGCATGTTTGACATTCAACATTATCTTTGGGCTCTTAGCCCATGGGATGGCAATCTATAGCCCAAGGGCCAAATCTGGCCTGCCTTCCGTTTTGTTTTGTTTTTAATTTTTTTAATGGATATTTATTTATTTTGAGAGAGAGAGAGAGAGAGAGAGAGAGAGAGAGAGAGAGAGAGAGAGAGATCAAGCTCTTGAGCAGGTGAGGGGCTGAGAGAGAGTAGGAGAGAGATAATCCCAAGCAGGCTCCACACTGTCAGCTCAGAGCCCACGCAGGACTGGATCCCACAAACCATCATGACCCGAGCTGAAATCAAGAGTCAGACACTTAAATGACTGAGCCACCCAGACGCCCCTCCTGCCCCTATTTTCACATGGCCTATTTGTATTAACCATGTCTTTTATTTTCTGTATTTTGATGCTCTGACACCTGGAGCCTGGCCTTCCCTGAATTAGCCAATTCTTAGAGAGAAATGAGCATACTTTTCAAATACAAACCAACCAGTCCAGAGCCCACAAACCCAACCATCTCCTTTATTGGGCTCTCACACTCCAGGCCACTATCCACCTGCCCTAATCACCCCAGGGCCGGGTCCTAGATAACCAGGGACAGACCCTATGCCCCAGAGCCTGCTGGAATTATTCAAACTATCCAATCCTAAACCTGCTTACCCTGACTTATTCATTCCTTCCCACAGAAACCAGAAAAGAGGATTTTGTCTGCAATTTCCCCTGTTCTTCTGGAGTTACCCTCGTGCTTCCTGTGTGCTCTCCCCTCCACCATCCTATGACGTGGTGGACGCTTTCCTCTTGGGAACTGTGAGTAACAAACTATCTTTTTAATGGCAATCATCTGATGCGTAGACCTTAACTAGACCTCAAATTTTCTATTAAATAGTATATTTTAGGGGCACTTGGGTGGCTTAGTCGGTAAATTGTCCAGCTGTTCGTTTTGGCTCAGGTCATGATCTCATGGTTCATGAGTTCGAGTCCTGCATCGGGCTCTGTACTGACAGTGAGTAGGCTGGTTGGGATTCTCTGTCTTCCTCTCTGTCTGCCCCTTCCCCACTCACGCTCTTTCTCACTCAAAAATAAATAAACATTTTATTTAAAAGACCCAGTATATTTTAAAACACCATTAGCTAAGAATGGCTTTTACATTCTTGAATAATTGAAAAAATCAAAAGAAGAATAATTCCAAGAATAATTACATACACCTGAATATATACGAAATTCATACTTTATTAGAATCCAGTCATGCTCATTCATTTACATATTGTCTGTAACTGATTTGGCCCTACCATGGCAGAGTTGAGTAGTTATGACAGACACCTTTTATAGTCCACAAAATCTAAAATATTTACCATCTTCACAGACATGGTTTGTTGTGTCCACCATAACCCCTAGTTCTTTCATTTGCTCATTTAAGCTATGAACTTGTATCAGTTGACCCATTGCTCCCTGTATGGTGTAGATCACCTCATAGTTTGAAAGATTCAGAATCTCTGGATATAATTTTCTTCCTAGAGTCTACTCCAAATACCTGAGCCTCTAATGTTTGATTTTTTTTTTTTTTACTTATCCTCAATAAGAAGAACATTTTATTGTGACTCAGGACAACCAAATAGATAATAGAAACAAATTTCATGAGACATTATTCATCCTTATAATGTCTGGATCACTTCGGTGGTATCTGTTCTCTTCTCCATTTTTAAAATACACCACTTACAATCTCCTGCTTTCAAAACCCACTCATGAGTCAAATTTTAATTAACATCATGAATCTAACAGAGTCAAATCCAAACAGCACAAAGCATTCCTCTTATACACACTCTGCAGAGGAGACAAATATAGAAACAAATAATAGCAATAAAGCACAAAAAAACATAACACAAAAAAACATAACACAACTTTAAAAGAATGGTCTAGAAGCAAAGAGAAAAAAGAGCTAATTTTCTTTTTCTTAGAGCTATTGGACAGGGTGTTATAGAGCAAGTAAGATTTGAATTGAGTCTAGAAGGATGGTCAGAAAATCCTTAGTAGAGAAGAAAGAGAAAGGCAGGATTCATGCCATATCAGAAAGACATGCTCTATAACAGAACCTCCAGGACGCCAAGGAGAAGTCTTATTCCACTGTTCATTTCCAGTTCCTAGCATGTTTGGCACCCAGTAGGTGCTCACTAAATGTTTGTTGTGGGTCCACATAGTAATTCTCCCCGGGCCTACTCAGGCCCCATACTATCTGCTTTTAAATTCTGTAAATTTGAGAGGCGCCTGGGTGGCTCAGTTGGTTAAGCCTCTGACCTTTGGTTTCTGCTCAGGTCATGATCTCAAGGTTTCATGAGTTGGACTCTTGCAGCGGGCTTCCTGCCTGGGATTCTGGCTCTTGCCCCCTCCGCCCCCAACTGTCTCTGTCTCTCTCAAATTAAATAAATAAACTGAAAAAAAAGAAATAAATTTTGTATGGGGCGCCTGGGTGGCTTAGTTGGTTAAGTGTCCAACTTTGGCTCAGGTCATGATCACCCAGTTTATGAGTTTGAGCACCACACTAGGCTCTCTGAGCTTGGAGCCTGTCTCTGGATTCTGTGTCTCCCTCTCTCTCTGCCCCTCCCCTGATTGCACTCTCTCTCTCTCTCTCTCTCTCTCTCAAAAATATATAAACATTAAAAAAAGAAAGAAAGTTTGTAAATCTGAGTTTTTATATCCTATTTTTTACCACCTTTCATTTCTATCATGTTCATTTAAAGAAATTTTTTTAATTTAATGTTTATTTATTTTTGAGAGAGAGAGAGAGACAGAGTGTGAGTGGGGGAGGGGCAGAGAGAGGGAAGAAGCTCCACACTTCCTTTCCCTGAGTCCACCTTGTGTTACAGCAAGCACTCAGCGCCCAGGAAGAGACAAGCCACACATACTCGGGGAATTGGAAAAGACTGTTTATTGTGCTGGCCCAGCAGAGTCACTTCCAAAGGCTGAGCCCCAAACCTGGCACTGGCCTCCTTTTATGGCTGGGATGGTAGGGGGTTGAGAGACAAAAGAAAAAAGGGAGGGGGCCCTTATCAGTGGTGCTACATGGGTAGTTGGTGGAGGCCGAAGGCAAACAAGGTTACAGAAGCCAAAAGTATGCAAGGGGAGTATCCAGCTTCAGGCATCTGGTTGGCCCCTTTTATCTTGTTTTTACTAGCTTTTCTTCTCCTTCCCCCCTCTGGGTTCTCAAGCTGCTGTAGCAGACTTAGAGAAAATCAGTTTGTGGGGGCCAAGGAACCCTTTCCTGCCATGGGAGGAGGGGCGAAGACCATTCTGGCTTCTTCCTGCTGGACAGGGACGTCAAAGGGAGGGGTGAGGCAGCCAGGGTTCTTCATCATTCAGAGGAAAGTAGCAACAGCTAGCATGGTCCAACTGGAGCATTATCTAGAGTTTTATAGTTTCTAGACGGGAGGAAACAAGCCTGGCTAGCATATTAAGAATACAAGGACCCAACAGGAGGACTATGACAAGCATTCGGAGAAGACCAGCTAAGGGAGGAGCCAGGATGCCCAATTCCATATGTTGATCCAAGAGTTCCATGAATCTGCTAGTTCCTGTCTTCGTTTGTTGATTTGCTCCCTTAAATACTGGACCATATCTCAGACTATCCCTGATTGGTTGATATAGAAGCAGCATTCTTCCTTTAGGAAGAAACATAGTCCTCCCCTTTCGGCAGTTAGCAGGTCCAGCCCTACAGCAAAGAGTATAGCAACAAGTATGGAAAGAGAAATATGTAGGGGATAACAATGAAATCTGAGAGAGAATGATTTGTTATAGTTCATTTACGTTGCTTGGTGATTTTACTCAAGCTTCTGGTTACAGAGAGTTCTCAGGTGTTGGCTGAAGGCCGCTGATCATCTGCTATCTTCTTAAGGTGATCTGTAGAGGATAATTCTGGTTAGCAGTCACTTTCCATTTCAAGTGGTTGTCAGGTGACAGGTGGGCTGCCTTTACTCGAGAATGGTAGATCCAGGTGGTTGGTCCTGCAACCTTGAAAGCTGTGGCCGTGGTTAGCACAACTAAATAAAGTCCCTCCCAGGCAGGTTTAAGAGGTTCCTTTTTCCAAACTTTTATCCAAACCTGATCTCCAAGTTTGTGGGGAGGGGGGCGGGCAGGGGGTGTACGGTTATTCCTAGGGAAATAGATATCCTGTCTGTCACCCATCTATGTGTCTCAAATACAGTTTTCCCTGGTCCTTGCACTTGTTTTTGTATTTCTAAATTCCCTAGCTCTGTCAGGGAGCTTGAATTTGAATTTAACTAGTGGAGGGTCTTCCATATAGGATCTCGAATGGGGAGAATCCTATTTTGCCCGGGGCGTACAGCATATTCAGAGAAGAGCTAGAGATAGTGTATCTGCGAGGGCAAGTTAGTTTCCTGACATAGTTTTGCCTTGGCTGATTCAAGGGTCTGGTTCATACATTCCACTTTCCCTGAACTCTGGGGCCGGTAGGCTGTGTGTAAGTTTCATTGGATATCTAAGGTTCTGGCTACTTGTTGCACCACCTCGGCCACAAAAGCTGGGCCGTTGTCTGAGCCTATGGTTAACAGCATTCCATGTCTGGGAATGGTATCCCTTAGCAAGGCCTTGGTTACTTCTCTTGCCTTTTCGGTGTGTGGGATAGGCTTCAACCCAACCTGAAAACATGCAGATACCAAATACCAAAAGAATTCGTGTCCTTTACTGGGTCTTATTTTGGTAAAGTCTACCTCTAAATCTTCAAAGGGTGCCTGACCACAGCGTCGGATCCCCATTGGCCCGGTGGGGCCTTGTTTGGTGTTATTTTGAGCACAAAGGAGGCAGCGTTGAGAGACTGAGGCACAGAGGGGCGGGCGTCATTACATAGTAATGGCTTAATAAGGTTTCAAGGGCGGTTTTTCCTAGGTGGGTGAGCTCATGCTGTTGGAGAACCACCTGGTGGGCTAGCTGTTCCAGTATGTAGACTCTTTGGTCTGGAACTACCCACCATCCTTCTTTTGTCTGGCCTCCATTTTCCTGTTGTGCCCATTTTGTTCCTTGGATTGTGTACCTTGGGGAAGTTGGCAGTTCCGGGGCCAGCATGATTTTTGAGGGTGTGGTTTGTTTTCCCGCTGCTTGTTGAGCTGTGGCATCAGCTAATCGGTTACCTTCTGACACCGAGTCCTTTCCTCTTTGGTGTCCCTTGCAGTGGATGACTGCTGCCTTCCTCAGTTCCCAGACTGCCCTTAATAGTGTTAGGATTTCTTCCCAATTTTTGATTTCTCTTCCTCCTGGGGTCAAAAGTCCTCTCTCCTTGTATAGAGCCCCATGTACACGTAGAATGGCAAAGGCACAACACGAATCAGTGTATATGGTGGCCTGTTTGTCTTTACTGAGTTCTAGTGCTCTCATTAGGGCCCAGAGTTCTGCTCTTTGGGCTAACCATCCTTGAGGAAGGGCTTTTGCTTTTATGACCTCAAATTCAGAGACTACTGCATGACCAGCGTATCTTTTGCTTTCATTCATGAAGCTGCTGCCGTCGGTGTACAGGATGAGGTCAGGATTTGTAAGGACCTGTCTGATAGGTCAGGTCGGCTGGAATAGACTTCATCAAGTACCTCTAGACAATCATGTTCTGGGGGCCCCACCACTTCGGGCAAGAAAGTGGCAGAGTTTAGAGTTTTTACAGCTTCCAATCGTATTCATGGGTTCTCACATACCAGTCCCTGATGCTGTATCATCCAAGCATGCGTTAGCCAGTATTGCCCTCTGGTATCCATCAAGGTAATAATAATGGAATGTTGCCCCAATGTGAGTTTGTCTGCTTCGTTGATTAAAAGTGTGGGGGCTGCCAGGGACCCCAGACAGGGTGGCCATCCTGCTGCAACTGAGTCAATCTGCTTTAAAAGGTGTGCCACTGGTCTTTGCCAAAGCCCAAATTCCTGGGTGAGAACCCCCAGGGCCACCCCATTCTTTTCTCATACAAACAGGTTGAAATCTCATGATACATCTGGGAGTCCCAAGGTTGGTGTCTCCGTGAATTTTGTTTTTATAGTTTTGAATGCCTTTTCTTGATTAGGGCCCCATTAAAGGGGTGCTCTCTCCTCCCCCTTTTGTGCCTCATACAGCAGTCTGTCTAACTCAGGAATCCTGGATCCGTATTCGACAGAATCCTGCTGCTCCCAAGAACTCTCAGATCTGCTGGCAGGTAGTGGGAACCGGAATGGCACAGACCGCCTGCTTCCTTTCGGCTCCCAGCATCCATTTGCCTTGGGTAATTTTGAAACCCAAATATTTAACTTCCTGTTGGCAAATCTGTGCCTTTTTCTTTGATACCCAGTATTCTGCCTCACTGCTAGCCTGAGTAGGGCCCTGGTTCCCTCCCAGAACTGGGTCCACGTGGGACTGGCTAGCAGAAGGTCATCCATACATTGGAAAAGGATGTATCCTAGGTCCCATCCCTGACACCTGGCTAAATCAGATGCCTGTGCCCCACGGAATAAGGCTGGTAAAGTTTTGAATCCTTGCAGCAGTCTAGTCCAAGTGAACTGTTCCTTTGCACTGTGGTAGGGTTTTTCCATTCAAAAGCAAATAGGAGTTGGTTATTAGGTGCTAGTTGGAAGCAGAAGAAGACATCTTTTAAATCTAGGCATGTGAACCATCCTGCTTCTGAGGGTATGGGCCCTAGTAGAGTGTATGGGTTAGGCAATGCTGAATGCAGTGTGATGACTGCTTCATTAATAGCTCTTAGGTCCTGTAGAGGGTGGTGATCCCTTGTCCCAGGCTTTTTCATGGGCAGCAGGGGAGTTTTCCATGGGGACTGGCATTGTTTTAGAAGTCCCCATTGAGTAGCTTGTTCAAGTGTGTCTGGATCCCCAGGCGTGCCTCCCGTGGGACCATATATTGGTGTATTTTGACAGGTTGGGATCCAGACTTTAGTTCAATTCAATTGGAGGGTGGGTTTTTTTTGTTTTTTTGTTTTTTTGCCAGACTATAGGGTTTCCTTCTGCCTAAACTGAAGGGAATTCAGCTTCTGGCTCGGGGAGTTGGAGGAGCCACAGTGGGTTCACTGGGAGGGAAGTATATAATCTCCATTCCTTTTCCTGTGGAATCGTCAGGGACAAAATCATGGGTTGGGCCCTTTTGTTTAGGCACAATTGTGTCTGTCCCTCTGAGGAGAAGGCTATTTCTGTGCTCAACTTGGTTAGGAGGTCTCTACCTAACAGTGAGACCAGGCAGTCAGGTAGATACAGGAATTCATGAACTACTTGATAACCCCCCCAGCTGGCACTGTCAGGGACCACAAAATGGCCTTCAGGTCTGTGCCCCCATGGCTCCTGTGATGGTGACTTCTCGACCTGACAGAGGGGCCACCTTGTGTGTCACCACAGAGTGTTCGGCCCCAGTGTCAACCACAAAGTCTATTGTTTACCCCCCCACCTTCATTTTGACCCTGGGCTCATGGGAGCCTAGTTGGATAGAGCCCTGCCTTTCCTAGTCAGTCTGCTCCTGCCAGGCCAATCAGGTCAGTCTCAGGTGGTTCTGGTTGGTAGCAGCTGGGTGGAGCAGAAGTTTTTGGTTTCCCTTTTTGGTGGTTGGGGCATTCATTTATCCAGGGTCTGAATTCTTTGCAGTAGGCAAATTGAACCCATCCCAGTGGTGCCCTTCTTTTTTGTTCTTGCATCCCTCGTGGTTTCCGTGGGGGCCTTCAGAAGGGAGTGGTTGCCCCAACGTGGCCAGGAGAGCTGCCTTTTGTTCCATTCATTGGTCTGCCTCCTTTCTGGCAGGTTGATCCTGTTTTACAAAAACCTTGTTGGCAATTTCCAATAATTTGGTGGTGTTTTTTTCCAGCGAATCCTTCCAATTTTTGGAGCTTCTGTCTAATGTCACTTTGGACCTGTCCCACAAAGACAGAATTGACCATGCACTGATTTTTGGGGGCTCCTGGGTTGAATGGAGTGTAAACTCTGAAGGCTTCACATAATCTTTCATAGAAATCAGCCGGACTCTCTTCTGGCTTTTCTAGGACCTCAGATACTTTTGCCATATTGGTGGGGTTTTTGGCCCCTGCTTTTACCCGCTAGAGGAAGGCAAGTCTGTGTCTTTCTAATGTGGCCCCTCCCACCTCTGCGTTGGGGTCCCAGCAGGGCTCCTCTTCAGGCATAGCCTAGAGTACCCAACCTTTCACATCTGGATTCCCATCTGGTGCCTGAGTCTGGAGCCATTTTCAGGCCTCGGTGACACTCTTCTGTGTTGAAAAGGGTAAGAAGCTGCCTTTTTTTTTTTTTTTTTTTGATCTGGGGTAGGCTTTTTATTGGGTGGTTATCGCTGCTCTACAGAGGTCAGCTGAGGTCTGCAGAGTAAGCAGTGTCAGCCTGAAAGATATGGATCTCCTCTCTCTGTTGATCACAGTGGGCAGGTTTTCTTCAGGAAAGCCCCCAGAGCTCAGAAGTGGACCTGGAATGCTTCAGCCACATGCGGCTTCCATGCCTCCAGGCTGGGCAGCAGGGAGGAGATGCCCATGACATGCCAGGTCTCCCCATTGGAAACCACCAAGGCCTAGTAGGACAGCAGCTGCACGCCCGCCTCTGCCAGGAGGCCAGTCATGGTGGGCAGCATGGCAGGAGTAGACAGCTGAGCCCGGAACATGAGCAGGGACAGGCTCCTGGGGAGAGGCACTTCTGGCCTGAAGACAGTTCCATTGAGCACTTTCAGCACAGGCATGGTGCCCCGGGCCAAGCCCACAGCCTGATAGGGGGCACCTTCCAGGGCCACGGTCAAGAGACATTCCCCACAGCCCTGCTCCCCTGGCACAGCAGGGTTGTGGGAAGTGGTCACATTGAGGCCAGTCTCTTTCACCAGCAGCTTGGCATTCGTCAAGCTCACATCTGCCTGATTGGAAGTGTCTTTGAGGAGGCCGACAATGACTGCAGGGTTCAGGCAGTTCCCAGCATTCTTCAGGGAGGTTCCCTGTGTTACCACCTGAATGGTCCCTTTGGAAGGATCCAGCCCAGGCTTGCATCAGTGCCCCCAGAGCTTCTGTCAGACCAATCCAAGGCTTGGGTGTGGAGAGAAGGCACTGGTAAGGGCCTGGGCATTCATCGCCACCTCCAGGGATTTCCCCTTCACCATGCCACAAACTGGATGGCAATCCCCCCCCCCTCCCCGCTCCCCGCAGTGGCTCCGGGCCTCTTTGATGCTGGCATCCAGACAGGGGCAACTGATGACATCCTCGTGCCAAGGCACGGTCCCTTGGTGGCTCCTCCATAAACACGTCCAGCACAGTGCCAGCACACTGACCTGACTACAGGACCCAGAGCAGGGCACCGCCATCCACAATCCCTCCCCAAACGCAGTTCACCACACACACACACCCTTCTTGCACTGAGCAAAGGTGCTGTCATTCAGCAAGCCCATGTTGGAGGGCAGAAGAGGTGTGTGCACTGTGATAAAATCACAGAGAGGCCAGACCTCCTCCAGGGGCAGCTGCTGAACACCAAAGGAGGCCAAGACCTCCGGTGAAATGATACCCTATAGTCTTCATCCCAAAGGACTGCTTTCGGGTGGCTGCCTCTCTCCCAATCCTGCCCAGGCCAAGAATTCTCAGGATCTTTCCATTTAGCTCTGTTCCCATAAACTTCTTCCGTTCCCATTTGCTGTCATGGAAGCTGTCACCTGGGGAATCTGCCTGGCCAGGCACATGATCATCCCGCAGGTGAGCTCCGCCAGACTAAGGCTATTCCCATTGGGGGTGTTCATGACCAGAATGCCCTTCCTGGTTGCAGCCTCCCCGTCAATATTGTCCATACCCGTGCCCACCTCCAGAGCTTCTCTGCTGCATTGATGACATCAGTAGTCACCCTGGTGGCCGAGCAGATGATGAAGCCTTCATAGTCTTGCAGCTCTCGGCTATCGGCTCCTCTTTGCTCAGGTTCTGCTTCTCCACCACCTGCAGCCCTCCATCTTGCAGGATCTTCTACTAGCGAGGGTCCAGGCTTCCACTGATGAGCACTTTCCACAGATTTGCAAAGCCCATTGCTGGAGTCCGCCTTGGAATTGGCCACTTGAGTCAGGCAGAAACACCTAAGCCAAGAAGCTGTTGTTCTGAATATGACCTTGTGTCACTGGGCAGCAAGAAGCTTCTTACAGCCGACCCAGGAAGGGTAGTGAGTCTGGATTATGGATTCTAGGAGATCTATCATTGCTGTGGCTTCTCAGAGTAGGGCGGCATGTGGTGTTTCCAGTTGAGGAGGTCAGAAGTGGAGAACAGTTGGTAGTAGAAAACCAATCCCCCCTCTTGTAGGATCCCATTGGGGCCTATTCTCTGGGGACCCCTAGTCTCCTGCAATGCCATCTACATTGCCGTTGGGGGCCTTGGACATTGAGCCACGGACCTAAGGCATCTTCCTACCAGGTCAGGTGTCCCTGGTTGGGGTGGGCTGGCTGCCGGAGAAGGCATGACTGATGGAGGTGAATTATCAAGCAGGCAAGGTTCCCGTCCCTCGATTGATGGGGCGCTGGGGGGATATGGTGCGGAAATGGAGGGACTTCTGAATTTTCTTGGAGGATGCAGGGCAGTTTTTTCTGCTGAAGTCTTCTTCTCGGCCTATGCCACTAAGACCCTACATTGTCCCTTACTATTAACGCAGAACTGGACCCAAGGAGGCTTGACTTGAGCTATTTCCAGCCATTGATCAATGTATGGGAATTGATCTGGGTGGCCAGGGTCTCCACTAACTACTTTATAAACAGCACAGACTGTGGGAATATCTAGGGTGCCCTCAGGGAGCCAGCCTACACCAAACATGGGCGATTCTAATTTACAGAGGGTACGTAACTCCCCGGGGTTCAATTTGACCCCATAGTCACCTGAAAATCCCTTTTTAAAATTCTTAATTATACATTCCAAACCAGTTGGTTTTGAGGAATTTCCCCCCCATCCAGGTATGCTAGATAGATCCTTCCCAATGTACGGTGTCACAGGACAATGAGGGAAGAGGTGGCTTTGTCCACCTGGCTGCTCCCCTCCTGGGGATTAAGATGCCTCTTTGCATTGGCAGGTCAGTATAAACCCGTGACTTGGATCAGGGACCTATGGACCTGATTCTGCCTTGAGCCTTATGAGGTCATCACAGAATTGCAGAGTAGGAGTCACTCAGGCTGCGTAGCTGAGACCGTGGAGCATGGGCACTCACACACACATTCAGACAGATTGCAGACTTCCACCCAAGACTTCCCTGTCCTATGTGGCAACTGTGTTGCCCACGAGGTGATCAGACTCCCCTTCTGCCTCTAGGGCAGGCCTGAACTCGGTCCTGGATCCCCAGGGACACTTACCCGATCCGATGTCCCGTCCTGGCAGAATTTTCTGATTCTTCCTGGAGTCAGTCTGAGCGTAGCAAGGGCTGACTATTGCCAGGCCAAGCGAAGGTCAGGGCTAGTGAAATCACTGGCAGCATGCCTTCCTTTCCATTGCAGGGCCCTCGAAGAGTGGCCTCTCCGCTGACCTCTGACAACAGTGGCTCAAGGGGCCAGCATGGCTGTCAACTTTCCCAGGTAGTGCACCAAATGTTAAAGCAAATACTCAGCACCCAGGAAGAGACAAGCCACATGCACTCGAAGAATCAGAAAAGACTTTATTGCGCACCGATGCCGGCCCAGCAGAGTCACCTCCAAAGACCGTGCCCTAAACCTTGGCATTGGCCTCTTTTTATGGTTGGGATGGTAGGGGATTGAGAGACAAAAGAAAAAGGGGAGGGGGCACTTATCAGTGATGCTATTATCTGGGCAGTTGGTGGACACAGGAGGCAAACAAGGTTACAGAAGCCAAAAATATGCAAGGGGAGTATCCAGCCTCGGGCATCCAGCTGGCCCTTCTTATTTTGTTTTCAGTAGCTTTTCTTCTTACCTGGGCCCACTTGCCTCCTGCGCTTACTACACAGAAGCCAAGAGGAAGCACATGGATTTCTGCATCTTTACACTGGTTCCCACAGGCTCTGTTCCTTATGTGATGCAATATGACATCTGACGCCCTCACCAAGATTCTTGCAGATTCTTCATGGCCTCCTTGGCTGCTACCACTCACTCCCTCCTGGTTTTTCTCCATTGTCTCTGCTTATATTTCCTTCATCTCCTTCCAAAATCCTCTCTCCCTTGTGATAAATCCCTTCCCCAAACTAGGCAGGGAGCAGGCATCATTAGTTAATTCTAAGGAGCTAGTTAGGTGAAGCAGTCTTGCCCAACCTTTGCCATGCAAATGGGGCTGGAAGAAAAATAGAAAAGCATCATGTTCCAGAAAGCATTTCCAGGCCCAGGAAGAAAAGTTGGGTCTTAAATGGGGACTTGAGGTAAGCAAAAGGAGACTAAGAATTTGGGTGGGACAGGCTGGTCATTTGTGATGCCAGTGAAGCTGGCTCTCCTGAAATATATTGTAGGAAAACCCCACAAGATTCTTGTGTGGGATTTCAAGAATGAGACAAAAAGATAGGGCCAAACATTTAGTAGCAGAATTATATTACTCCGTAGCACCATGGAAGGTTTTATTCCTTTAAGTGATAAATGTGGTGGGTTTCCAGGCTGTAAAGGCAAAGAGGATCAAGGGGAAGCACCAGGGGTAGAGGCTTAGCCACAGCAGCCTACACTTAGCTTGATACAGGTACCTCATGTATCCCCCAAGCAGGAACTGCTCACTGGTGGTGCCCAGCCTCACAGATGGCCAGTTAGGGTCAGCTGGAAAGTCTGGACTGCTCAACCACAGTTTGATCCAAGGTAAAATCGTGAAAGAAGTTTTCCACTTATATTTGCCTAAGAGATGACAACATTGAGTATCATATTTCATCCCAACTAGTTCATAAAGGACCATGAACTTGAGTGACCCTGGAAAGATAGATCCTAACAAACCTATTGGGATACTTTCCTGACCAGTGAACAATGGAACAGACGTAAGGACTCATTTAAGCCTATATTAGCTACTTAAACTACTTAAAAAAATCCCTGACTTTTCCTCATCTGCAGACCTTGCAGTGAATTTTTTCCCTGGTGCATACTCTTTGCCTGGCAATTTAATAAACTTTGTTGTTGTTTTTTTAAGTGCTCTCGTTGTTTGTATTCTATCTTCTGACAGAATAAATGAAACAGATGAGTTATGCTTTGGATGTACTGAGTTCTAGTGCCTGTAGGACAAGTCCTGGGAAGAGGCTGGCAGGCAGATGAGGTGTGTATCTGAAGCTGGGTTGCAATGTCTGGAAGGGGGAAGTAGACCAAGAAGCCATCATCAAAGAGGTGTTCATTGAAGCCATAGAGAAGAGTTCAAGCTCCACCTTGAGTGTAGAGGTTACTTAAAAAATAAAATAAAATAGGGCTCCTGGGTGGCTCAGTTGGTTGTGTCGGACTTCGGCTCAGGTCGTGATCTCACCGTCCATGAGTTCTAGCCCCACGTTGGACTCTGTGCTGACAGCTCAGATCCTGGAGCCTGCTTTGGATTCTCTCTCTCTCTCTCTCTCTCTCTTTCTCTCTCTCTCTCTCTCTCTTTCTCTCTCCTTGCCCCTCCTCTGTTCATGCTCTGTCTCTTTCTTCTCAAAAATAAATAAACATTAAAAATTTTTAAAAATATAATAGAATAAAATAGTAAAAAAAAAAAAAAAAAAGAAAGAAAAAAAAGGAAAGAAAAAGAATAGGATCCCAGCTAAATGGAATGTGTTGCCTGAGAAGTTAAGGCTTCTGTGGAGCCCTGGGGGACTCTCTAAACAATACTGAAGCAGAATGTATGCTTGGATGTGTGATCCTTTGATTGAAAGGTTCTACATCCTTTACTTGTAGTCAGCTCCCATGCCCAGTGCCTCCTGCTCTTATAGTTTTAAACCGATTATATTGTTTCCTTCCACATCTAAAATTCTTTTTCTAGACCTCATTCAGGAAACAGTGGAGCCCTGTGGCCATCTCATGACAGAATAAGCATAAATGTTGCAGGAGTCTACCCATAAGTTAGCATGACTGCAACATTGATAAGAAAATAAGACCTGGCAGGAAGGACTCCCAGTCTTCAGGTTTATATAAAAGACATATAGTTTCATCTAGCTGTTTTATAAATAATTTTTTAAGTTTACTTATTTTGAGAGAGAGAAAGATAGAGAGCACAGGGCAGGGGCAGAGAGAGAGAGGGAGAGAGAATCCCAAGCAGGCTCTGCACTGTCAGTGCAGAGGCCAACATGGGGCTCAATCCCACAACTGACCTGAGCCGAAATCAAGAGTTGAAAGCTTAACCAACGGAGTCACCCAGATGTCCCAAGATTTTATTTTTAGGTAATTTCTACATCCAACTTGGGGCTCAAGCCCATAACCCCCAAGATCAAGAGTCACAGGCTCTACTGACTGAGCCACCGATGTGCCCCTAAACTTCATCTAGTTTTAACTCAGTTTCTATTTGGAGCCCCACTACCACTAGCATTGCTGCTGTTCCATAGGAGGAGGAGAAATTTAATCCCAGTGTATCTGGTTCATCCCCACCCTCCTCACAGGTCTCTGTCTCCTGTTTGCAGTTGTTGAGAATTAACCATTGTTTCCCCTTCAGGAGAGCACTGCCTGCTCACTGGCTGCTAGTCCCCTAAGATCTCTCTAGAATCCTGTCACACTTTACTCCCTCCACCCACCCAAGAACTCTGCCTAGATAACATCATGCATGGACCCTCTCTTCAGGATCCATCCAATCCTCTGGGCCTCTAAGACTCTGGAACCACAGGGAGACTGTGACCATTCCTTTCTAGAAACTTCCCAACTCTTCCGACTCCAACACCAGACTTTCAGCAGTCCCTCCCTCCCTACCAAGAGACCTCTTCATTTTGATTTTAGACTCAAAGCCATTCCCTCTGTTGTGATATTTACCCTCAGAGGCATCTCACTTAATCTCCTTGTGAGTTTAGACTTTAGCCAGAGACTGGCATGCTGTTTTCCACTAATGCTCTTGCCCCTGAGACAATTAAGTTAAACTGGCCCAATTTCTTGGATGCAGATGGTTGGGGATACCTCTCAGAAAACTTAAAAAGGAAATATACAAAAGGGAAAAAAATAATATCTAAAAATATTCCTCTAATACTTATGTCTATCTGTATTTATGCAGAAGTGGTCCCTATCTCTAGTTCAGATCATTTCATTGTAGCTGAGACTCATATCAACTGCCAACTCACTACCTCCACTTGAATGTCAGAAACAATGATGCAATGTACTTGGTGCTGTTTTGAGCATGAAGAATCCCCACTGACACTGAACCACTGCCACAAAGGAGGATTAAATATAATATAACCTCAAATCTACACGTAAGCCATACCCAGTTTATTCCAGTGGAGGTAACATCCACTTTCTAGCATCTCCTCACCACAGAGAGGAGCCCGCCAACAGCTGGGTAGCTGGTTCTTGTGTGGGGGAGGAGCTACAGGATTGGGGGCCTGTTAGCAGTTGGATGATAATGACTTCTAATTGGTTCTGGGGTGGTAGTATGCTAATTAGGTACGTTATGACTTAAACTTTCGTTAAGAAATAATACAGTCCCAAGCGCTTTGTTAAATTTGCAGAACGCAATTGTAATAAATATATTTTTCTAAAGGGCGTTGGGGTGGGGAGCGGGAGAAATCTCTCCATCAACAACATGGGAATAGACTTTCTAGTCGCAACAGAGGCAAGTGGCAGAGGATTAGGACTATACCTTCAGGGACCATTGTGTAGTATGTTATCAGAGAAGGGTGTTTGAACCGCATGGGGCATCGGAAACCCCGGGGATGGGCTAGAGTGCTGTCCTCTGAGCGGGAGTTGGCCAGTGGTACCACGTGGTGGAGCTGGTCCTTGCTGTTGATGGTTGTTCTTTTCTTGCTGTGGGAAGGATGAGAGAGAACCCAAGCTGAGGATTCCTTTCTGATACAATTGTTTGCATTTTGTTCTTCATTCTCATGGTTTGTTTCCTTCCCCTTTCAGCAAAAGGAAGGGGTCATATCTGGTATATTCCTTTATTCCAATTTTCTTAGGGCAATATTAAGGGTGTATTTTGTAGCAAAATTCTGAAAAAGGTAAATTAAAGGCTTAACTCCTTCATGGCCACTCATCCTTTATCAAAAATGTGCTTTATTAGGCAAGGTACTTCTTGTCTCTCTGCTTCTTTTTGTATAACCACATATGATAGTTTTGTTTTTGAACCTATATCTTCTCACTGAATGTCCACATCAGTACATAAGTATGTAATTATGTTTTAATCTACATATAGTATCTTTTAAAAAATTTTTTAATTTAATATTTATTTTGAGAGAGAGAGGGAGAGAGAGAGAGACAGAGCGTGAGCAGGAGTGGGGCAGAGAGAGAGGGAGACACAGAATCCGAGGCAGGCTCCAGGCTCCAAGCTGTCAGCACAGAGCCTGATGCAGGGTCTCGAACCCATGAACCTCCTGAACATGACCTGAGCCGAAGGCAGATGCTCAATCGACTGAGCCACCCAGGTGCCCCTCTACATATAGTATCTTAAGATAGAATGAACCATACTATATTTAGCCATTGATGTGCCATACAATATTTGGCCATCAGGTTTCTTTCAATTCTTTGCTGACAAGCAGTGCTGCAATGAACATTGTGTGTTGTGCATATGTGTGACTTCTGGGGGGGTGTAGATAAGAAGTGGAATTACTGAGTCAAAGAATATATATAGTTTAAGTTCTGAGACACTGTCAAATTTCCTTTCAATTCAGCACTGAAATACCCTGTTAGCAGTATGTGGGGTAAATATCTTGTGTTCACTCATGTTCTCTCTCTCTCTGTCTTTCAGTCTAGAGAAAGGAAATAATCTCACTGTTGCTCTCATTTTAACTCCTCTGATTACTAACTAGATGAAAATTGTTTTCATGTTTCACAGTCATTCATGTTATTTTCTGCTGTGAATGCCTAGTATTATGTTTCATATAGTTCAATATTCAATTGTATGCTTTTCTTTTTCATATAGGAGTTCTTTATATATTCTGGATATTAGTCCTACTCAGTCTTTAACTTTGTTTATGGCAGTTTGTGTTCTTCAGAGGTTATCAATATTGATAGAGTCAGGATTATCAATCTTTTTTCATGGTTTTTCATTTTTGTTTTAGGAGGACTTTAAAGTGTGTGTGTGTGTGTATACATATATATGTACACATATACATATATATATATATATATATATATATATATATATATATGGAAGTCTGTATCTTTTGACCCTTCACCCATTTCTACCACCCCCACTCAGCTAGAGCAGGGTAGAGGGAAAGTATGAGGATGGCACCCACCAGTCTCTGGACCTGGAGAATGTTCCAGCAGGCTCTTAGCTGTGTCTGTTAGATTAGATGCCTGCACTCAGACTGACCCTTTAACATAAGCAAATGAGCCCTTTCACCTAAATTCCAGGCACTATTGCTGCTTCCGCCTGGGTCAGTTGGGGCAGTGAGACTCAGTGCATGGGCCCTTTAAGAGCCAGTTCTCAGATCACTAGTCTTGTGAGTCTCATGCACTCATGCCAAGCTTTGTCGGTTTCCAAAGCTAGATGTTTGGGAGCTCATCTCTCAGATGCAGGTCTTAAAAGTTAGGGTGCTGATGTGGGTTTGGGGTTTGGAACCCTTTACTCCTCAGGGAGAAGCTCCAGATTTTGAGTTCCCTACAGTTGCTGGTCACTGCATTGGGATAAGATTTATGGCAAGACTGTGTCCTATCCTCTTTGATGTGATTTTCTTCTCATTTGTACTTGCTGTTCAACTAGCCTTGAAGCTATTTTCACTGGGAAGTTTTTCTTATGCAGCTGTGGGGTCTGTGGGTCTATGGGAGGAAGTGAATTCAGGATCTTCCTATATCGCCATCTTAAACTGGCCCCATCAAAAGGTACATACCTTTTATACTTTCTCCTATGACTTCATAATTTTTATATTAATTTCTTTAACCCTCAAGAACATATTTCCATAACTGGTTCTATTTCAGGATCTATTTCAACCTTTTTCCATATGTATGGACAAATTTCTAGTTCAGAAGCAATCTTTTTCATACACTAAATTCCAAGGTCAGAAGAGATACCTTGGCTAGACACACAAGTTGGGGAGACATTGGCATTTACATGACAATTGGGGCTTGCAAGTAAAGTCAGTCTCCTGGAGTAATACATAGAATGAGAAGAGGAAAAGAAGGAGACTGAAGACACAGCTGAAGGAGGACAGGGCGTGGGTCAGAAATGTGATGCCTACTGCATCTCAGGCCCTTGGAGGAGCATATTCCAACACGAGGAGGGTATGAAAGTCCCCTCAGGACACAGGTCTTGCTTCCAGATTTGTCTCAGGTCACCCCTGATAGTTCCTATGGTTCTGCTTTGCCCTCTTGATATCCCTGGGTCTCTGACCAGCATTAAACTCCTTTCCAGCACCATCTGTGGGAGCAGAGATTGTCCTTACAACCAGAGGGCACTGACATGTGATGCATGCAAGCTATGGATGGTAAAAGTCATGGAATGCTGGAACCATTGTACACAAATGCACAGCTGTCCTTCTCAAAATGCCAATAGCCCTTTCTTCTTTGAAAAACTTTGGAAGAGAGATCAGTAAGGAAGCGATTGCAGATCTACTGGAGAAATGATGTGGACCTGAGCCAGAGCAGTGGCAAAAGGATCCAGAGGAGGGGATAGGTATAAGGAATATTTACGAAGTAAAACTAAAAAGACAAGGTCTTGATTGGTAGATCCAGGGTAGGCCAGAGAGAAGAGTCAGTGAGGATTCTAAACATTGTGGTTTGGGCAGCTGAATGGCTGAGTATTTCATCCATCAAGATAGAAATACAGGAGCATACCTGTATAGGTAGGAAATGATTGATTGAATTTGGAACATGGCGAATTTGAGATCCCCATGGGGGATTTTATGGAGATGACCAGCAAGCCAGGAGTCTCTGGACATATAAGAAACATATGAGAAGAATTCCACACAAGGGACTAAAAGGGAATAGCCATGTTTGGGAACCACTCATGGCCTCCATGGACTGGTAGCCTCTGTGGGAAACAACCTACTAACACACACAGACCACTGGTCATTCTAGGTCAGCCATGCTTCCCCACTGAAGCCTGCCTGTGGCCTTGAAGATCCCCCTGCACAGATAGTCTGTGGTGGGTAGTCCTGGCTGTACCAGAAACAGCATGCTCTCCCTGATGTGAGCTGGACCCAGCCTTGGCAAGTGCAAATTTAATAACACTGGAACCTTCATAGCTTCTCTCTCTCCTGGGAGAAACAGCAAGGGGAAGAAAGATAATAAAACCAATGAATCATCAAGTTATATCCCATGTGTTGGAACATGGTAGCTGGGGAGAGGCATTTAAACCACAAACCCTTCTCACTTATCTCTATCTCTATCTGGGAGATAAATTTGATGCAGATTATAATTTTTGTCAATGTCTCACAAAGTCCTTAGCAAACACATCTTCAAGCTCCCTTTACCTACAGATTGCTGCATCTAACGCCTCCTGCAAAAAAAAAAAAAAAAAAAAAAAAAAATCCCTGGGGCTGCACTAATCCCATCACTGCTGCTTCATGGACCTCACATTCTTGTCCTTAATCCTTTCTGGGATGTATCAGCAGTGTTGAGTCCAAGGAGGAAGGATTCTCAGAACATGGCTCCCAGAGGAAAAGGACTGGCCTGGAGCCAGCTGTCAGGCCATGATTTGTAGATTAGAATTATGCCTACCTCTGAGTTCCACAGAAATACTACTTAATATTCTTCAGGAGGATAATTTCTTTGTTCATTTCTTTTGTTTCTGTCACTTGTTATTCTGATTGAGGGTCTTCTTTCTGCTGGCTTTGGAACACCCTAGCTTTTCTCTCTACCTGTCCCTTGTTCATTGGCCTCCAAGTCTTACATGAGGGAGTTTATACTGGATCCTAAGACTCATCTTTCTCCCATTGCAGTAACTATTCTGTCTCCAACCTCAAATTGGGTTCAAGATCTGGGATGTAAGACAATGCTTTGCTGGATCATTCAAGGAGGGCTTTCCAAAGGGATGGCACTTGCACCGAATGGGGAACATTGGACAACTTCTTGCACTCACAGCTTGTATTTATTTCAAAATATCTTTGCTTAGTTTTTCAAAATGCAGCTTTCTCTGCAGCGAGTTCTCCTGGGGTACCCGTTAAACTCTCCAGACCATTTAATAGGATCTCTGAGGGTGGGGCTTAGAAATCTCCAGGTTAAACAAATACCCAAACTGCTTCTTAAGAATGCAAGACTTGAGAATCATTGTTATCTGCTAGAATTTTGATAATAACCATCAGTCTTATTTAACTCAGCCTCAAAATATCTAAGTAGGACTTTTCTTTTCTTTTCTTTTTTCTTTTCATTTCTTTTCTTTTCTTTTCTTTTCTTTTCTTTTCTTCTTTCTTTTTAACCAACAAATGCATTTCTTTGAATATAATCTCAGCCAGATACTCGAGACATGCAGTGGACCAGATTACTCAATGGTTGTGGTTGGGAAGGGGTAAGGATTGGTGTTCTACCCTCAGACTCCCACATTCAGCACATTTTCTCTCTTCCTTGCTCTGAAAAGCACAGATTTAGGGATCTGATAGACCTGGCTTAAATCAAACTGCCATTTAGCTGAGTAAAAGTGGCTTTGAATATGTTATTAAGCTCAGTGTTCTTTGCATATACCAGGAGCAATAATACGTAGCACACAGCTTCTGCAAACATGGTCTTGACCTAAAGACACTCCCTTGGTTGGCTCATGCCAAGGCCCATCAGAAGAAAGGCCTGGGAATAGCATTAATTGATTACTATTTAGTTAGATTTCTGCCACTTTGAAAATATATGTATTCACTACAAAATTCCATTCCACAATCAGCAGCCCCTCACATCTTCTTTGATAAACTGATCAAAGGAATATTAGTGCTGGAGGCTAAATCTAGTGGCTTGTAAATGGCTATGTAGTGGTAATTTGCTAATGTGGAGCTAGGAGATTAAAATTTTCTTTAAGAGGGGCTCCTGACTGTGCAGAGCCTGCTTGGGATTCTCTCTCTCCCTCTCTCTGTGTCTCTCCCCTGCTCCCACTCTCTCTCTCTCTCTCAAAAAAATACATAAGTAAAACTTTTTAAAAAGTTAAAAAAACAAAAATAAACACAAAAAAAATTGTTTCAAAGTGTTAGTGTTTGCTAGGAGAGCATGTTGCACCAGTGGGGGACAGGGACATGACCACCCCCTGAGGGATTATTTCTGACAGGTGCTACTGGAGAGATGTTTGTGGGCCCACACCTCCCCGGGTACCAGGACAATAAGCTGTCACACTGAGTGCACAGCTGCGCTGGCCCCTGTTGTCATTGAGTGGCCAGTCTTTTCTTTCCTTGGGAAAGTGAGAGGGAGATAGCACAACCTAAGTCAAGGTCTTCTCAGATCTTGTCTTGGTTTATTTACTTGGTTGTTCAATCTGGACAATTTTCTTCCTTTGTAAAGATTGTCAAGAGAAATGTTGATGTTTTCTTGTATAGTTTCTGCTCAATTCATTTTCTATTGCATTTTTAACATCACAAATGCATCTTTGCTGATAATATCAAGGCATACAAATAGTCGTTTCCTCCCAAGGATTCTACACAGATCAGGCAATCATTTTTCCTGCATCTTTAATTTTGAATGGTAATACAGCATCTTATTTAGCTTGATGAAAAAGTCACATGGCATCATTGACTTCCATAACAGTGAACACGTGGTTTAAAAATACTTACTTGAGATTTCCTCAGGTTTAGTTTCCTGAGGGCAGAAGTGTGAGTTCTCAGTGCCCAGCAGAATTCCAGCATGGTAGCATCTCAATATATATTTAATAAACTGGTGGGGCGCCTGAGTGGTTCAGTCAGTTGGGCGTCTGACTGCTTTGGATTCTATGTCTCCCTCTTTCTCTCTGACCCTCCCCGGCTCACACTCTGTCTGTCTCTCTCTCTCAAAAATAAACATTTATATATATATATATATATATATATATATATATATATATATATATTTAATAAACCGAATGAAGGGTAAATAATGAATATAAGTGGAGCAATGGAAGCAGTTCTGAAATACGACACAGCTTGAGGAGCAGGAGTCTTCTGAGCTCAGAACTGAATGTGAGGGTCTGCTGTGGAGATCACTCCTTATTCTAAGCCATTTTAGGCAGATTTGCTGAGGTTTGACAGTGACAGACAAGGGGTTAGAAGTGGACAGTCATAGACTGTGGGGAAACTTTCAGCACGTTTCAAGACAGAGGACATTAGCACCATCTCTGGGGCACCTGAAGTATCATTCTTGAGATCTGGAGAAGTGGATACCCCTTAGTGGCCCTTCCTGAGTAAGGCATCCCAGTCCCAAGTCATAAGGCCAAGCATGATGAGGCGTTTTAGTTATCCCTAACAGGAGGATTTGTGTCACCAAAACTTGATGTGTGACTCCAGTGGTTGTCTATGAAACTTGCTCAACTTTGGATCCATTTTGTAGAACTGAATTAACAATGAAGTTGGTGGGAAACGTAAGTAGGAGGTAGATTTTACTTGTTATTTATTTTTACACCTTTCCTATAACAAGTGCTGTTGGGAGAGATAATCCTCCACAGGTCTCTGGAGCTCCTACATGTCTTCCCAGGTCTGCCAGGAATGCAGAGCTCTGACTGCTCTTTATCCAGATCATTACTCAAGGTTGCGTTTGTAGTCAGCAGCCTTGAGGGATAAGGTCATATCTCACCAGGAAAAAGAACAAGCTTGTTTACTGCTTGCTATAAAAGCAGACCCCTCACCAAGTTCACTGTTCCCAAGCTACACAGCAAACCCACTGCATGTGCACCATCCATTTGTCCCATGGTGTCACCTACATGGGATTTGGGGGCAAAGAGATTTTTGCAAACATGCTCATGCTGCTTTCTGTCATTAGCAATGAAGTCCTTTGTCTCTCAGGCCAGTGGTGTTGTGTTTTCTACCAGTATCCATAACACAGCCACAAGCTAACTTAGCTGCTTATAAGTAGGGTAAAATCAAATACTACTTCCTTCAAGTATGTGTTACTTTTGTGATAGCAAACCAATTGACATTATTATAAAATTAGAAATGATCCTTCTCCAGAAAATTGTTACTTTCCTTCCTTGATTCTCTAGTTCACATTGATTGAGAGGTGCCTGGGTGGCTCAGCTGGTTAAGTGTCCAACTTCAGCTCAGGTCATGATCTCACAGTTCGTGAGTTCGAGCCCCATGTTGGGCTCAGCTGACAGCTCAGAGCCTAGAGCTGTCTTCGAATTCTGGCTCCCTCACTGTCTGCAACCCTTCCCTCAAAAATAAATAAACATTAAAAATATTTTTTAAAAATTGAAATTCATTGATATGTTTCTATAAACAAATACCCAAATACCTAAGACAAAAAAATGGGAGCCTAAGTCATTACATTTTATGACTATTTCCTTTCAGATTAGAAAACATATATTCCTCAAGCTAGTATTCCTCAAATCTCAGCAAAATTTGGTTTTCGAGTAAAACTAATTCTGGATAGTCGGGCCGATCCTTGCAGCCACCGCCTTCCATGGTTGGCATCTTTTTTTTTTTAATGTTTATTTCTTTTTGAGAGAGAGAGAGAGAGAGAGAGCACGAGCACATGCATGTGCACACAAGTTGGGGAGGGGCAGAGAGAGAGAGAGGGAGACACAGAATCCCAAGCAGGCTCCAGGCTCTGAGCTGTCAGCACAGAGCCCAACTCAGGGCGCGAACTCATGAACCATAAGATCATGAACTGAGATGAAATCTGACTGACGCTTAACTGACTGAACCACCCAGGCACCCCCATGGAATCTTGCGGTGATTTCCCCATCTAGCTTCCTATATGCCTAACAGTGGGCAAGGGACTCTGCCTACGCACTGTACATTTCTCCAAACACTGGCCCTCTTCTTCAGTAGCAGCTAAATCTGCTAATCTCTCTAGATCTGGAGGCTTCAACCTCTCCTCCAAACAGTGGTCTCTACCTTTGTCTTCCCAGGGAGAAAGAAGCATGATCTTCTCAGGGCCCTAAAACCATAAGCTCCGGATTTCCCTGGGGGTGGAAGGAGGGGAGGCCATCTCACATCTTTAGACGCACAAAAAAGGCTTGCCTTCCAGTGGGGGTGGGAAAAGGAAGCACTAAGATTAATTAGCTGTATCTCAGCAAGTTACTCTGTAACACCTCTACTCAGTGTTTTCTATCCTTCAACTCTCTTATGCTTTCTAAAAAGTATTACTTAATTTAATACTGCAATATGGCTTCTTACTAAACAGTGCTCACTAAGCTTGCCATTCAACTCTCTGGAACTACATCAAAAGCCAGTTGGCAGCTTCATCTCACCAGACATCTCAGGACCTTTGCACTTGTAGACCATCCACCTACTACCTCCTCTCTTCCATCAGCTTGCCCACACGTCTAAGTTTCTTTCTGGCAGCTGCTTCTCTGGATCCTTGATGTCTCATTTTACCTACATGTCCCTTAGAAGTTGCTGTTCTCCAGGCTTCTGACCTAGGCCCCCTTCCCGTCTCACATCCCATTCCCTCCCGAGTGGTTCCAGTGGCTCTTGCAGCCCCACCCCTCTTCTCCCCCAACCCACCCACACCCCACTCCCGCCCCCAGCCTCATTCCTGAGCTCCAGGCTCCCCTCCAGCTTTCTCGGGGACTTTTCTGCTTGCCTGTGACATGCACCCAAAGTCAATGGTTCCAAAGCATGTACTGAGCCTGTTCCCCCAAATCTGCTCCCCATCCCCCTCCTCAAACCCAGTATCAGCACATGATGATGCCACCATCCACCAAATTGCCCAGGAAAGAATCAGAAGCTTCTCTCGTAGCCTATCACTTAGCAGGGGCTTGTTGATTCTTTGTCCTCACTTCTGTCACTTCTCATTTACCCTCAGATGCCACCTGAGCCCAGGGCGCTGTCATGTCTTGCTGGGATCACTGCCTCTACCTCAATTAAATCCTCTCCTTAAACTGCAGCTGCAATCCATTCTCCACTCCACAGTGACAAAAACCTTTCTGAAGTGCAAATCTAATCTTGCCTTTCTTTTTTTGTTGTTTGTTGCTGGGGGGACAATGCTCATCTGGGATATGAAACCCTTGTCATTCTTTTTCTTTAAAGCTCTGAACACCCCTCAGTGCCCTCCTAAAGAGGAAGTTATTATGACTTCCAAATCCCTTCATGCCCTGCACCCACCTCCCCATCCTCATCTCAGGAACAAGAACTTCCAGCCTTGCTGTGTGGTGCTGTGTCCACCAGAGGGCAGCCTAACCAGCAGTGCCGTGGAGTTCTGCCGCTCAGAGTCCTGAGAACGCAGTGTTTCCTCCAGAGCTCAGGCCTGATCCCTGTTGTCATACCTCTCAGTTTGGTGAGGGAGGCAAATGAAAGAAATGAAGCACAGAAAGAATATCTGTCATTTGCTCCAAATGTTATTAAAATAGGAAACAGGAATAATTAAGGACTCCATTGGGAGGATGGTCAGGTTTGGTTTGCTAAGATGAAGGACCAGGAGAAGGAACAAACTAAGGGAATATTATAAATATCTGGTTTGGGTTATAAGGATATCTGTAATACATTTTCAGAGTATTGGCTACTGGTTTTAAAATACATTTATATTGCCCAAAGCAGTAACTCAACTTTCCGGAAAACTTGTCCAATATAGTGAAGACTCCAGAACTGCCTGTAGTACAGAGCATTCTGTATCCATCCATCTTCCAACTGGAGTCTCATATTTGTGTGTGTGTCAGGGAGGGAAGGATATCATTCTCTAGTCTTCTGACTTGTGTTTTGACCTCCTCAGTTATATACATTGTATCTTCAGAGCTCAGTGCAATTCTTCTTTCTGCTGGGAAACTTTCCCAACTGCGCAGTCTGGACAAAACACATTTCTATCTCCTCAGTTAGATACATTGTATCTTCAGGGCTCAGTGCAATTCTCCTTTCTGATGGGAAACTTTCCCAACAGCCCCAGTTCAGACAAAACACACTTCTGCTTGCCCTAGGAGCTGAGATGCACGCCTCCACCCCAGCAATCTTCATTCTGTACCGTCATGCTTTTTTCAGAGTGAACTATTTCTCTATGCCCATCTTTATGACTGGCTCCTAGCAGGTGCACAATATTTACTTGTGCCTATGTAAAACATCCAACACATGTATTGTGTGACCTTTGACCAGTCATTGCTTTCCTGCAAGCTGCAGCTGTTTCATTATTTCAGAATTACGCAGCCTACAATATTGTGAGGAGCCTTAATTAACTGTTTTATGCATATTAGTAATAAGAATAGGATTATTAAGCAAAGGAATATCTGGAATATAAGTACCTGGTATATTTGCTCAAGGGTTTCTTCTCCAATTCATGTCCTGGGGTATCTGCAGAGAGTATCATTCAATTGTAAAAAGACAAGACTTCTGAAGGGGAGCTCTAAGAAAACTGGAGTAGACCTAGAACTTCCAGGCTTGCTGTGTGGTGCTGTATCCACCAGAGGGCAGTGTGACATCATTGTTGTGGAGCTCTGCCTTTCAGAGTCCTGAGAATGCAGTGTTTTCCAGACAGCTCCAGAGCAACTTCCCCCTTGCCCCCCTCCACAGCCATTTTAATAAAAACCTTTATAAAATGTATTACATGACCTTCTAGGCATTATAAGAATATTGTTATCATTGTTTCCTGTGAGTTACTTTCATTATTTTCTGTCATTGTATTAGCTTAATTCAAGACCAATGCTGCTTTTCAGTCATTGTGCAGAAAAATTGTCTAAAGGAAGGAAGAACTAGCCATAGTCTGTGCATTCATGTTTTAGAAATAAAGTCGATTGATTTTCCTTTGTAAAACCAAAATAGACTTATTCCAGAAGATTTAGAGGGAAGAAATGAAAAAGTAGTGAGACCCCCTCCCTGACCCCTTATTCTCACTACTTTTGTCCCCTCTGCCTGTATTTATCAAAAGCTAGGATATTCCAGGTTTTGGGCTGGGCCTCAAAAGTACAGAGGTGAATACAGTGATGAGCTTGCCTTTAGGGAGTGTGCTGTCTGGTGGGGAAGGCGGATGGACAACCAAGAGATTATTATAATCAAGCATAATGAGTGCTTTAATGCAAATATGCACCACGTTCTTTGAGAGCATGCAGTGGAGGCTAAGTGAGAGGAAATGCTTTTCAGAAGAAGGGCCAATGAAGTTAGATTTTGAAAAATCATGTATGATGGGGGCAATGGGTAGAGGGAACAAGAAATCAACTGACAGAAATATGCCTTCCTCTTTAAGAATTCTTAGTGATAGTAATATTTTGCCTCCCCAAGGGTTTGTATTGTAAGCACCCAGCACAGTGTCTGGTACAAAGTAGGGGCACAGGTAAAGTTTGTTCAGTATACCAATATGAACCTCTGTGATTTTGCTGGGCTACTGATGTCCCTATAATTTTTGTCCCTGTGCTACTAGCCTCTCTCAGGTGTTCACATGGCCTGCTCCTTCACTTCATTCAGTTTTCTGCTCACATTATCCACTTCATTCTCTTACCCTTCAGAGCACTTACTATTGCCTGATGTCATATTACACCTATTGTTTGTGCCTCAGCTCAATGAGGGCAGGGGCCTTATTTTGCTCACTACTGGATCTCTAGAGCCTAATAGTTCTTAAAACACAGGAGATGCTTGATTAATATTATTTTGAAAGCATAAAAAGAATGAGTATGAGAGTTATCAACCTTACTTTTACTTTGTGATTGAAAATGCATATATCGGGGTGTCTGGGTGGCTCAGTTGGTTAAGCATCTGTCTTTGGCTCAGGTCATGATTTCGTGGTTCATGGGTTCGAGCCTCATGTCAGGCTCTGTGCTGACAGCTCAGAGCCTGGAGCCTGCTTTGGATTCTGTGTCTCCCTCTCTCTTTTTCCCTCCCCAACTGGCACTCTGTTCTCTCTCTCTCTCTCAAAAATAAATAAACATTAAAAAGATTTTTAAACAAAAATACATATATATGTGTGTGTGTATGTATGTGTGTACATAGATAGATAGATGTACTTTTTAAAGCAAACGATGGGGTAAGGTTGCTATCGTGTTTTGGGGCACTTATTGGAACATCCAATATTTTATTAGAAAACTCACAAATAAAATAAGAAAAGAAAGAAACCCGGTTATACCCATTCCGCTCCCATTCTCTTCCTCTTATTTATTCCAAGGAGAGAGTAGACAGTCATCCATGACAAGTAGCAGAGGTCAAAGGAAGCTTCATGCTCAGGGGAAAGCGAAATCTCCCACCATGCAACCCGTGTACTACAGGTTCAAATACGCTTTTCTTCTGTAGGGAAATTGGAAAGACCAAAATGAGCTCACCCACAGTGTTATCTCCAGCCTTCCTTGCTCTGTGGTATTTTACAACTCTGAAAGTTACAGAAAATGGATGGTAATATAAGTAATTCTTGTCCATGGAAAACACATGGGGTCTGGAGGAATGTGAGATCATCCTGTGGCGTCTATTTGTGAATTCACTTCAGCACTGCTTATCTGAATATAAGCGTGGACAGCGTTGAGTGTCCTCAGGACTGGTTATATAACATCCTCTTGTTTTCCTCGTTAATTAATGAGCTGCATAGAACATTTCACAAACGTTTATTTTATATTTGTATGAGAGTCGTGATTTTATGTTTTTAAAAGAATAATCATTTAACATTAGTCACATATTAGAAAAATATCACCACAACTACCGTCTTATATGCAATGCATCATTTCAGTGGAAGGAAACTCATCTGCATTTTCCTGGTGAAGGGATTTTTTTTCATTCCTCTGACAGGGGATGGAGTGGGGGGGCTCGATCATCTTCAGATAGCAAAGATCAACAAGGTACCCTGAATGGTGTTGAGAACTACTTTTTGGTCCTTAAAGATAGGGCATTTCTCACAAACGTGTTACTGTCCAACAGCCAATCACAAGCTTGCCTCTCTATGCTGGTAATGCTATTCTGCAGAACGTCCTCAGGATAGTTTGTGTGTGGTGGCTGTGTGTGTGACAAGAGTTAGGAGAAGAATGTGAATTTGCTGGTAAGGACTGTGGCAAGACCTATAGCAAACAGAACCTTTGTTTTCAAGGGGAAAGGAACAGTCTTTTCAATAAATAGTGCTGGGCAACTGGATATTCACATGCTAGAGAATGAAATTGGACCCTTACCTTACACTCTATAGAAAGTTTAACTCGAAATAGATTAAAGACCTAAACATAAGAGCTAAAACTATAAAATTCTTAGAAGAAAACTTAGGAGAAACCCATTATGATACTGGATTTGGCAATGATTTGTGGGAGGTAACACCAAAAGCACAGTTAACAAAAGACAAAATAGATAAATTGGACTTCATCAAAATTAAAAACTTTGGTGCAGCAAAAGAAACTATCAAGATGGCAAAAAGACAAAAAGACATATATATCTGATAGAAGATTAATATCCAGAATATATATGAAGAACTCCTACAACTCAACAGCAAAACAAACAATCCAATTTTTAAAAGAGCAAAGAACTTGAGTAGACATTTCTCTAAAGAAGGCATACTAATGGCCAAAGATCCCCAAATCACTTGTCATTAGGGAAATGCAAACCAAAAGAATCCCAATCAGCTACCACTTCACACCTATTATGTTGACTATTTTCAAAAAAAGAAAAACAATGAAAGAAAGAGAAAAGAACAAGGGTTGGTGAGGATGTGGAGAAACCCTCCTATGTTGCTGGTAGGAATGTATAACGGTGTGGCAGTTGTGAAAAATTTGGAGGTTCCTCAAAAAGTGAAACATCGCATTATCTTATGATATAACAGTTCCACTCCAGGTTGTATCCCCAAAAGAATGGAGAGCAGGAACTCAGTACTTTTATGTCAATGCTCATAGCAACACTATTCCCCATAACCCAAAAAAGGAAGTAACCTAAATGTCCATCAACAGATGAATGGATACACAAAATGTAGCATATACACAAGGGAATATTATTCAGCCCTTAAAAAGAACGAAATTCTGATCATACCACGACATGCTTGAACCTTGAAAACATCTTGCTAAGTAAAAGAAGCCAGACATAAAAGGCCACATATTGTATGATTCCACTCATACAAGGTGCCTAGGATAGATCAATGGTTGGACGACATGGCATTTGAATTGTCACTGAAATGTACCCTGAAAAATAATTAGGGGTGCGTGGCTGGCTCAGCTGGTAGAACAATGTGACTCTTGATCTCAGGGTCATGAGTTCAAGACCCACATGGGATGTAGCACTTACTAAAAATAATAAATCAAAATAATCAAATAGTAAAATTTGGGGCATGTGGGTGGCTCAGTCGGTTAAGCATAAATAAGACTCTTGATTTTGGCTCAGTAATGATCTCATAGTTTGCAAGAGTGAGCCCCACATCAGACTCTGCACTGACAGTGCGGATCCTGTTTGGGATTTTCTCTCTCTCTCCCTCACTCTCTGTCCCTTCCCTGCCACGCACTCTCTCACTCTCTCTCTCTCTCAAAATAAATAAACTTTAAAAAATTGTAAACTGTATGTTATGTATATTTTACCACAATAAAACACACACACACACACACACACACACACAGAGAGAGAGAGAGAGAGAGAGAGAGAGAGAGAGAGAAAAGAAACAAATTGGTATGTTACTGGAAACAGCAAAGCTGAAAAAAAAATTAAAACAAGAGTCCAGGTACAACTCAGATAGTTATGGGAATAAGTAAATATCTAAGACAACGTTTTGAACCAGTAGGGAAAGGATGTTTGGATGTTAACTCCTGTGTACCAACAAGCACCACAGTCCAGAGAAATAGTGATATCAAATTAACAGGTGTCTGATGTGGGAGTGGGGAGATATGTTTCCAAAACCTGATTCCACTAGCTTCTAAATGTCTGTACTTAATTTTTATTGATTGACTTTACCCATAGTTTAAAATGGATTCCGTATACTGAAGCTCGGCAGATTTAGGGACAATGAGACAAGGAGACCCAGGGCTGCAGAGCCACCACACCTTCCTTTTGTTGTTTCCTCTCTGCAGAATTCTCTCTTGAGAGTGCCTTTCCCTCTTGTCTCCCTGCCTGGGACACAAGACAGCAGACCTGCTGAGCCGCTTTCACCTGCTAGAGAAGCAACCCCTCCTCCTCAGAACATACTTCCCTCCCCGTGTTCAGCTAGATTAAGTTTTTATCCAGTTATTTCAGTAGCTTCCTAACTGGTCTCCTTGCATCCATCCTGTATCCTTCCTGCATCCATCCTCCGTCCGTCTCTCTGTGCTGCAGCCAGAGTGATCCTGCTAATTTGAGATGACAGCGCCCCTCTGCTCAGATGCCGCTGCAGCTGTCCTTTTCATGCAGAGGAAAACCAAAGTCCTCACAGAAGTTTACAGGGTCTGACAGAATTTGTTTCCCATTCTGTCTCAGAGCTCATCTCCTGGACTTTATATCTGCTTAGGCATGCTGACTACTTTGCTGTTCCTCTCTGCACCATGCAGAGCAGGGACCCTCTCAACTCAGGGCCCTTGTGTTTGCTGTTTCCTACGGCTAGGAAACTCCCTCTTCTAGACACCCACATAGCCACATGGCTCCTTCCCTCAACTCGTTCAGGTCTTTGTTCAAAGTTTACCTTTTCGTAAACCATCTCACTTAAAATTGAACCCCTGCAGGTGCCACTCTGCCTATTCCTTCCTGCTTTGTTTCCTTTCAGAGAACTGGTCAGTATCTAGTGCATACTATAATTCTATTTCCATGCTTAGGTTTGGTTTATTGTCCTTGTTCCCATTAGAGTGTAAGTTCCACGAGGTGGGGAGTTTCTTACCTCTTTGGCTTATTGATATGTGATAAGTACCTAGAATAGTGCCTGGCACATAGTAGGGCTTACTAAATATTTGTTGAATAAATGGATGGTCAACTGTTGACTCTGCAGGGAGACTACCATTAAAAACCTCTTGAGCAGGGCACCTGAGTGGCTCAGTCGGTTAGGAGACCGACTTTGGCTCAGGTCATGATCTCATGGTCTGTGAGTTCCAGCTCTGTGCTGACAGCTCGGAGCCTTGAGCAGGCTTCGTATTCTGTGTCTCCCCCTCTCTCTCTGCCCCTTTCCCACTCATGCTCTCTCTCTCTTGCTCACAAAAATAAATAAAACATAAAAAATATTTTTTTAATTAAAAAAAACCTCTTGATCAAGCAAAGTTGATTATTACTTATTGCAGCAAGGGGAAACATCACCTTGATAGAGTCAAAGGGGAAAGTAAGGGAAGGTATTTATAGAGTTTTGGAGTCTAAGCTCTCATGATTTGAAGTGAGTGTTTCAAGGCAGGGACCTAGCTGGGCCTGAGCAAAATACCTGACATAATAGTTTAGGATTGGTAGACATGACGAGGTGAGGATCTTAAGGCATGTTTTTATGAGCAAAATATTGTCCTGATAAGTGACTTACTGGTTCAGTGAACAAACCACTTTCTTGATAAGACAGCTGTTTGCCCAGATAGCAAACCACCCAGGTAACTTCATTTACAACAGTTTTCTGAAGCACACAGCAAAGTTATTAGTTTACAGCCTTATCTTCTGTTAAGTTTATGTTGATGCAGGTGGTCTCAGCTCTCAACATCAATTAATGTGTACAACCCAGTGGATTCAAACATGCTTAGCCTTGCTACCTTTTTTTGGAAACAGAATCTTACTGTGGAAGTCTAGTTCACAGACAGATAAACAATGGAACTGCTTTCTTTGGTTGAGCTGAGATAGCCCAGAATCTGCTGCCCATGTTACCACTGGCCCCCACAAAATTTGAAAAGATAATTCTGATTTGGAAAGCAGAAGACCCTTTGCCTGAATATACCCTTTTTCCAAACAGTGCTTCTCCAAACATTTTTTCAAGGTCATATGTTTACCTAGCTTGTGTTATAGAGTGATTGATAATAGGCTGATAGAAGCAGCAGGTATGTACTGCTGGTTCTGGCTGGTTGATGCTCCTGCCATAATACTGTTAAATATTTGACTACCAGACATGATTATATCCATGATGGAAAGATGTTAGAGGAGGCAATAAGGAAGGACAATTGCAGGACATGTACAAAAGATGGGGTGGTGTCTTTTTCCACATTCGTTCTTCCATGAACCAGTGGAGCAGGCTCTGTTGAGAGGCAATATTGAGCTGCTCATAGAAGACAAATATTAAACTTATGCACATTTGAATACAAAAATGGCTTTGGGTGGATAACTTCGAAGGTGGCCTCCAATAATCCCTGCTTACTAGTACTTTTGATCCTGTGGTCCTCTCCCCTTGAGTACGAGCTGGACCTAGTGACTTGCTTCTAATGAGTAAAACATGGCAATAATGAAGGGATGTCACCTCTGAGATTAGATAACAGAAAGACTATGACTTCTGCCCTGCTCACTTTCTGTCTCTTGCTAGCTCACTCTCGGGGAAGCTGCCACCAGATATGCCCAATGGAAAAGCCCATGTGGTAAACAACTGATGTCTCCAGCCAACAGCCAGCAAGACTTGCTGGCAGACATATGAATGCGCTTAAAAGTGGATCTCCTCTTAGGTGAGCTTTGAGATGACTGTGGCCCTAGCCCACAACTTGATCGCAGCCTGGAGAGAGACCCTGAGTCAGAACCACTCAGCTCAGCCACCCCTGGATTCCTGACCCACAGAACTGTGAGACAACAAAGGTTTGTTGTTTTAAGCTGCTAATTTTGGACTAATTTCTCACACAGCAATAGATAGCTAATACAGGGTATGTGTGTGTGAGTGTGTGTGATTTTGAGACAATATCAAGGTATTTTATCCAGGAAGGTATATACCACAAGACTTCATATTTAATATGTTTGCTTTGGAGAATTTGTCATGGCCCTGGGTCTGCCCTCTGGCTTGGAAGACCAGAAATAGATTTGTCAGCTCAGCATAGCAGACTCATCTTTAGTCAGACTCTCATGAACTGGATCTTTGAGACTTCTATGACAACACCGAATGCTAGCTATTAAATTATAATGAGACAAAAAATAATCATGCTGGCCAGCATACCAGAACACTTATGTCTCTATGACAAGCACTTTCTCTCTCTGAAGACAAAATTTCATATCAAATAAGAATGAGAGACTTGCTTGATGAACACAGAATCCGAATAAAGGTAGTGAAGCACAGGTTTGCAATGTTTCGTGGCAGTAGTCTAAGGGGATCACCCCATACTAGGAATAATTTCATCCGTGGAGCCAAACAACTCCACAAATGTTGGTTACAGCCCCATGAGTCTATCTTTATCCCAAAATGAACTCATCAATGGACCTGGAATTTCCCCAAATCACTTGGCGAAAGCTCCTTTCTTTCATGGGTAGTGACTGGCCAACATCTGGTTTTCTAGGATACCATGAAGACCAACCCCTCTTTGGACGGAAAGATTTTTTTCTTTGGAAGGAAAAATTTTTTTCTTTGGGTGAGTTAATACATGGATTAGCTTATAGTCTCTTCTTGTTGGTCTAGGAGTTGTTTTGCATCTTTAAAGTAAGTTTAATGCTAAATATATTAAGAACATATTGTGATCCAGACATATACCTAAGAACTTTATTTATGGATTATCTGAATTAACTCCATATAGCAACCAAGTGAGGTAGGTATACTAATATCCTAGTACCAACAAGGAAACGAGGACAGAGAGAAGATACTCAAAGTCTCACAGCTAATACATGTCAGAAACTTGTTTTGCCTGAATTTGCTTTAGACTGATTTCAAAACCACCTTTTCCTATCTCCCCTGCCTCTACACTGATGGTTTTCAACTTGAACAATCATCAGGCTCACATGGAAGATTCCTTAAAGCTCAGATTGCTGGGCTCCACCCCGAGAGTTTATGATTCAGTAGGTTTGGCATGGGGCCCAAGAATCTACATTTTTAAAACATGTTCCCAGGTGATGCTGATGCTGTCCAGGGACCATGCTTTGAAAACATTTTTTTGGGGGGGGGCATTAGCAATATCTCTCTTTTGGAGTAGTTTCCTGCCTCCTATTCATTCTCTAAGTGCAACTACACTAATCTTTCCAATTTTATTTGGAAATATTTATTGAGTGTCAGACACTGTGCTAGGCATAGAAGATGAAATAATGAGCAATAACTTGAAGTGGGGAATTTGCCTGAAACACTTTCTTTCCTTGGCTGTCCACCATGTAATGTTGTTCATGGTCTCCTTTCTGTGAGCGTAAAATATAGAAGTAATATAACTAAAGTTCTACTCCTGTAAGCAGTCCACAAAATGGTTGAAGTACCTCTATGCTCTTTGATTTTGTTCTTTGTAGTTGGTTGATGGAAAAATTAAAACTAAAGCTTGTTCTTCACTCTAAGATAATGTCAGAGTGAACAGATGGATTTTAGGTAAGCAGGAATATGGGAGAAGAAGATAAGATTCTTCAAGCTCATTTTTCTCATTTTGTAAGACTCCACAAAATAATTTTTTCATCCTTAGAAAGGTGGGACATCAGGAATGACTTCAAAATGTTCACAAAGTCCTGCCCTCCTCCTGTGAAAGTCTATTATTTCTCTGCCCCTACCCATAGGTCCAGTCCCAGAAAGAGTGATGATCAAGCTGTTTGGGGCTTAGTTAGCCCAGGAAAATTCTCACCACTACCAGTCAAAATTGTCTCTCCTCCCTTCTTCCTCTTCTCTTAAAGGTTTGAAGTTTCCTTTTTGGGTGGGCAGGAAAAGTCTAAAATTTAGCTAATCTGTAACTTTGGTTGTGTAATTCCTTGTTATTATAGAATAAATTCCATTCTAATCAAGGCAGTTGGAATTAAAATAGAAAACTCTGTCTCTCCTCATGGCAGTTTGAATTCTGTCCTCAAAACATGGCCTTCTTTTTCAGGCTGATGTAATAGCTCATGTACCTTCAAGATGGCAAAGTAGAGTACATGGGGGGCAGGCTGTAGCCGTTATTTTGTTTTTTTTGTTTGTTTTGTTTTGTTTGTTTTTGGGAGGGTTGTTTTCATTTTGGGCATTTGATTTTCATCACAGGGTCAACAGAATACTATGGAAGACTTTATACTGGGGCAAGGTAATGGGTGAGGTATGTATGTCTGAGCCACCTTTTGGGTTGCTATGTGGAGAAGATCTGGAGAGATCTGGAGGCAGGAAGACCAATGAGAAGGCAGGTGCAGTGGTTTGCAGTGATCCTGAGGAGAAAGGATGGTGACCTGGATTAGAGATATGGATGACAGGATGAGAAAGTATAAGGATTCTTGAGATAATTTATGGTACTATATGTAGTTTAAGCAACTTCACCTGAGGAGAGAGACAGGGAGACATGAAGGATGGCACTAAGATATTTGGTGTTAAGCAACAGATTGGATGTTGAAGCCGTTACTTGAGAGCCAATACTGGGGAGGTGGTTTGGAGGTGAAAGTAATGCATTCAACACGAACACGGTAAGCTTGAGGTGCTTTGGGACATTAATTCAACTGGAATGACCAATAAGTAATTAATAATCACATTACTCTGAGTGTGAAATCCTTCCAGTGGCTCACCATTGTCAAGGGTACAAATTCCAAATTTCTTAGCAAGACTTACAATTTACCCTTTTAGGTTTCATTTCCGATACCTATCCCAGCCACATTGCCCAGCCCAAAGTCAATTTTAGCTTGCTCTCTGGAGTCTCAGGGACCCTGTGTCAACTGTTGTATCAGGAACTATTTTCTTTTTCTTGCACTGAACAAAGAGTGAGGGCCAGACAGCGAGTCCATGCTGGGATAAAATGGTGAGCAAAAGATGACCTCCTCCGTGCACTGGTGGACGAGTGTTCTGTCGGAGCTAGACAGTAATCCAATAATTACACAATTCTAAATTAAATTAAGTTAAAAACTGAATTGCAAATGATATGACAGGTGCTAATGGAAGGTACCTAGTAAGGGTAAGAGCCTATAACGGGGTTGTGATGTAGCGAAGCCTGAGAAAGTGAAGATAGAATTGATTCACAGAGGGAGGAAAGTGTTCCAGGCTGAGAAAACACCCTATGAAGAGGTAAAACTTGGCACATCGTGGGGAACTAGAGAAATACACACTTTTCCTAAAGCACTTAGGCCAAGGTTGGGGTTTATTCGGGGGAGTGGAGAGGAAAAGGAAAAAAGAAAAAACCAAACCAAACCAAACCAACCAGACAAAAAAAAGGCTCTTGGCTGCTTTGTCCCATAGCAGCCGCCGTCCGATCTCAGGTAGTCGTGACCTCGTCGCACTGACTGTTGGGAATTGTAGTCTTGACCTTAGCGAGCGGACATGGCGGCTTCCGTGGTAGGGGCCTGCGCGGCCGCAACGGACCTGTCTCGAAGTTTTCGAGCTGCCAGGGCGCTGCTTCCTGCGCTATCCTCCGTCGCCGGGCGTAAGTGGAGCGGGGCTTGCAAACCGGGGGAAGGAAGAAGGAGCTCGGGGCCAGGCTCGAGGGAGGCAAGCCTAGAAATCAGGGGCAGCCCTCGTGGGACCGCGAGTTGGGAGAGATTGCAGGGTCCGCGGGAGTTCAGGGCGAGTTCTGTTGACCTCTGTCATCCGCTACTGCAGGGGCCCGCGTGGGGCCGGGCCGACAGCAGAGCACCGGACCTTCGGAGCCGAGCGCTTTCAAGCCGCCGCCGAAGCCGGTCATTGTGGACAAGCGCGGTCCCCCTCGTTTGGAAAGGAGGTGAGGCCGGGGCTTGGGCGCGTTCCCGCTTTTTGCGTCCGTGCACTCGCGAACCTGCCTTTACTTTGGAGATCTCGGCTCTAAAGCTGAGCTGGAACCCCCACTGCACGAGCTTGTGTGCAGGATTCATGAGCTCGTGTGCAAAGCTCAACCACCTCCCCTTTTTTCCCAAGCTAGCGTTGAACTTTCTCTGCAGCCTTATTAAATCAGAACTTCAGGCAGGGAAGGATTCCCCCGATTTGAACCTCTTTGCTTCGGTATTTAGCTTGTACCGAGAATTTTTGTCTGAAGTACATAGTATTTTACTTATTTGAGGAGCTGATCATTCCTTGCCTCTGTGGAAATGGATTGGCCAGAACTCAGCCTGTGTTCCTTTCCCAACTCACGTGTTTTAAGTTTCCTGAAAATGCTCTACAGTAATTAAGATGTTAAGCCATTTTGTGTCGTAAATTTGCTTTTAAAAACTGTGCTTTAGGGGCTTCTGGGTGGCTCAGTCCGTTAAGCGGCGGACTCTTGATTTCCCACTCAGGTCATGATCTAAGGTTGGTGAGATCCAGCCTAGCGTGGGTTCTGAGCTGACAGCTTGGAGCCTGCTTGGGATTCACTCTCTCCCTGTCTCTGCCTCTTCCCTGCTTGTGGGCATGCTCGCTTGCGCTTTCTCTCTCTCTCTCTCTCTCTCTCAAAAGTAAATAAATAAACTTAAAAAACAAATTTAAAAAAGCCCAGTGTGATTAAAAGCCTGGTTCAAAATGAATGGTGGTAACTTTGGAGGTATCTGTAAGTTTAGGTGACCTAGGACTTGCAGAGTGTCTGTGTAGAATTGTATAACAACCTTATTAAAAAGCCAATTTTAGCAGGAAAAACTTGGTGTGATTTTGGCTCTTCCTTGGTGATAGGATTATCTCTGCATGCCTGTGTGTGTTTAACATTGCAGATATCCTGTGGGTCTAAGTTGAAATAACATTGAATTTACGGAAGCTAGAGATTCAGAAAAGGTTTCCCTTTACAACTTTTTTTTTTTAAGTTGAGAAAGGAATATCTCTCTTAAATGGCAGCACTTAATATAATTCAGTTAAATGGGAATGTAAGTTATGTTAACTACTTTTGGAAGCAGTTGGACAGAATTTAGTAATTTTTAGGTTGTGTATACCTTCCCACCCAGTCGGTACACAATTTAAAGTAATATGTACAAGGAGACATGTACAGAAATGAACACAAAAGGTATTTGTAACAAACAAAAATGTAGAAGTAGCCTCGATATCCATCAGTAGGTGAATAGGCAAATGCATTTATATTATGGAGTATTATATGGCAGTGAAAAATAAATGCACTGGAGTTAACATGGATAAACTTCACAAATATGTGTGGAGAAAAAACAAGCTGCAGAAGAATTGACATAGTATGATAGCATTTTTATATTGCCCAGGCATACATGCATATGTAAAATATAAAATGTACAGGAGAAATTCTCCACAGGGCAATCAGAGCTAGCTTTCCCAATAGCCGTACAAGCTGACATTACATACCTCCCGATGCGATAGAGTAAGATGATCACGTCTATAATATTTTTACCCAAAATGTGTAACCTTGGTCTAGGCATGTGGAAACAATAACCAAATCCAGAATCCAGGGATGGCGTATGAGACAATAGGCTTTGGGTTTTCAGAAAAGTCAGTGTTAAAAAAATACAAAGATGGGCAACAGTAACAGTTTAAGAGACTGAAGAGAGTAGTAAGTGCCCAGAGATAATGTGTGAAGCTTGATGGTAGCTTGGATTGGGCAACAAAAGACCTTTCCCAGGACAATTAGATAGTATTAGTTTAGATATGTTTAAATACGAACCATATATTATATTTTATTATTGAATTAATGCAGAAGTTCTTAGGTGTCATAAAGGTATTGTGAAAAATGTAGCAGAAAGTCCCTATTCTCAGAAGCTTTCTAAAGTATTCAGAGATGAAATACTTTGCTATTTGACATTTTCAAACAGTTCTGGAAAAAAATTATATGTATATATGAAGCAAATATGTCCAGGGTTTCATTGTATAACTATTTCAACTTTTTGGTAGGCTTAAAAAGTTTCAAAGTAGGGGGGGCGCCTGGGTGGCTCAGTCGGTTGAGCGCCCTATTTCGGCTCAGGTCATGATCTCACAGTTCGTGGGTTTGAGCCCCGCGTCCGGCTCTGTGCTGATGGCTCAGAGCCTGGAGCCTGCTTCTGATTCTGTATGTCCCTCTCTCTCTGCCCCTCCCCTGCTCATGATCTCTCTCTCTCTGTCTCTCAAAAATACATAAATGTTAAAAAAAAAAAAAAGTTTCAAAGTAGGAAATGAGTGTTGCAGATCCTCATCAAAAAGATATGACCGCTGATTGACCCGTGGGCTGAACCCCGCCTCCTCACCCCATCCCCTGTCCTTGGAATATGGGTTCTGCTTGCCTTTGCTGTTCCCAAAGGCTGCTCCAAGGACATAGCCTTGAGATGATGATGCGGTATTGACCTGCATGGTACATGTGACTGAGACCACGTAGGGCCTCTTTGTAAATTTTTAAGATTTGGTGTCTTGCTGCCACCCAGGACAAGCCTGTATGTGAGTTCCCTTTGCTGTTACTGAAACTGTCACCTACCCACCCAGAGTGGCCTGCCTCTTTCTTCATTGTCTCCTTGTCCTTCGAGTATGGGGTCCAGCCTCAGAGTACACCTGGGAAGTTCCTGAGAAACGGGTGAATCAACAAAAGGAAGGAACTCATAGGAATAATCATCACTAAATTTAATGAATTACCCCATAGTAATTAACTGTGGGGGAAGGAGGGGTACACTGGGGCTTCAACTATATTGATAATTTATTTCTTAGGATAGGTGATAAGGACGCGATTTTTCACTGTAATGTCATTTATGCTTTTAAAGAGGTTAGCTTAGGGGCATCTGGGTGGCTCAGTCAAACGTCTGACTCTTGATCTCTTGATCTCAGGTGTTGATCTCAGGGTTGTGAGTTCATACCCTGCCTTGGGCTCTGTGCTACAAGTGAAGCCTGCTTAAAAAAGAAAGAAAAGAAGGAAAGAAGGGAGAGAGGAAGGAAGAAGTTAGAGAACTTAAAGAGGAGAAGAGGGAAATTATTTTTAAAGTTGGTTTTAGGGGCCCCTGGTTGGCTCAGTCGGTTGAGCATCTGACTTTGGCTCAGGTCACGATCTTGTGGTTTGTGGGTTCGAGCCCCGCGTCACGCTCTTTGCTGGCAGCTCAGAACCTGGAGCCTGCTTCCGATTCTGTGTGTTCCTCTCTCTCTGCCCCTCCCCTCCTCACGATCTGTCTTTCTCTGCCTCTCAAAAATAAATAAATGTTAAAAAAAATTTTAAGTTGGTTTTGTAGTTAATGATTTATGTTTATATTTTTCCAGTGTAATTTATTTTAACACACAACTCAATGTGAGGCTTGTGATTTATGGCCATAGGCTTTGTAGTCTGACAGACGTGCCTGTGTTTAAATCTTGACTTGATAAGTTTATAGCTAATATAACAGTAGGTCAGTTGTTTACCTTCTCCAAGCTTCATTTTCATCTGTGAAAAGGAGATGACAACAGCACGCTTGCCTGATTGTTGTAAGGATTAATTCATGCTCTTGGTGTGTCATAAACCTTTAACAGGATACGAGGTGAGTACTCAGGGACTGTTAGCTATTTTCATGAGCATCGACAGCAATTTTAGAAATAAATAATCAACTTTTCTTAGAGAAGAAAGAATAAAACATGTCAACATCATAATCTTTCATTTTTTTTTTGATAAAGTAACAGTTTCTCTTTTAAGTTTGCCTTTAATTTTTTTTTTAATTTATATTCCTCACAGGTTCTTGAGTCCTGAATTTATTCCTCCAAGGGGAAGAACAAATCCTCTGAAATTTCAGATAGAAAGAAAAGATATGTTAGAGAGGAGAAAAATACTCCATATTCCAGAGTTCTACGTTGGTCAGTAAGAGTTGCATGCTTTCATTATTGGTGGTGGGAAGGCTTAGTGTTCTTCACATCGGGCAGAGTGGTTTTCACAGATCTGGGTTTTGCCTGAATGAGATACGTATTCCTAATATATTAAAATATTTAGGAATTTAGGAGGTTACCTAGAAATGCTGTTTGTGTGTTTCTGCAAGTCATGTAAAAGTTCACTTCTCTTTTGAATTTGTAGGAAGCATACTTCGTGTTACTACAGCCGACCTGTATGCCAGTGGAAAAACCAGCCAGTTTCTAGGGATCTGTATCCAGAGATCAGGAGCGGGCCTTGGAGCTACTTTTATCCTTAGGAATACTATCGAAGGACAAGGTAGCTTCCATTTCATTAGTTGGATTTTCTGAAAAATGGTATCTCAGGATTCCGTTTAGTGTTCTGCGACCCGGGAGAAAACATCTGGAACTTGAAAGTGAAAGGGCCTCCGAGGACTGCCATGGGGCATGTGGCCTAAGCATGGCATGAGAATGGAGGCTGCTGAATAAGCAGTCGGCCTGGTGCTTTCCCTTGAGGGCTCTTTTCATCACAGGACAACACCTGTCAGATTTCCCGACCTCTGGCAGCATCACAGGAGGAGACAAGTGACTAGAAACAGTGCGGGGAACATTCATTGTAGGAGTCAGTAACCCATGAGAACATTAAGATAAACATAATGAGTCACTTTCTCCTAAAATGAATGCCCCCATTTTGCTTTATAGTATGGTGGTCATCACAATAATCATTGTTTGATAAGAATTAGAGGAGTTTTTAAAAAGGCAAAACTTACTTGTTATGCCTAATAAGACAGAGGCCCAAGTGGCAAAATTCTGGAAATGTTTGATTATGAATCAAAATCCCAGAACAGTAAAATTTTCTTTTTTTCTTTTTTTAAAAAATGTATATTTATTTTTGAGAGAGAGAGAGTGAGCACCCGAGCAGGGAGAGGCGGGGCGGGGGGGGCGGGCAGAGGGTCTGCAGCAGGCTCTGTGCTGAGGGCAGAGAGCCTGATGCAGGGCTTACCCTGCAATGACCTGGGTGGTGTGCACATAGGAGTTCAGCAGGACTTACCAGTTGCAGAAATGTGTGCTTTCAATCAGGTCATGTGCTAGGAGAAGCCATGTAATAGAAAGACATGATCATAGGTGTGAGTTAGATGGACCTTGGTTTGATATTCTTTCTTAAAACTAAGATAATAGGGGCGCTTGGGTGGCTCAGTTGGTTAAGCATCTGACTTCAGCTCAGGTCATGATCTCGCAGTTCATGAGTTCGAGCCCCGCATTGGGCTCTGTGCTGACAGCTCAGAGCCTGGAGCCTGCTTCAGAATCTGTGTCTCCCTCTCTCTCTCTCTTCCCCTCTCCAGCTTACTCTCTGTCTCTCTCTCTCAAAAATAAAAAAAATAAAAGACATTAAAAAAAAAAACACCTGAGATAATAATAGTTCCTGCCTTAGGGTTGTGGTCAGTTGCGGGTGATATTGTACATGAAGTGCTGAACACTGAATACTCCAAAAATGTTCACTCCCTGTTGCTTCCCTCTAACATGCTTTTGACTATTAGAGCCTGTCTCAGCCTTCCCCATCGATACTCTTTCTTTGGTGTTTTTTTCTAGCCCACTGGCTTTAAATACCATCCATATGATGAGAACTCCCAAATAAAAAATATATATATATTTTTTTAATGTTTATTTATTTTTGAGAGAGAGAGACAGACAGACAGACAGACCATGAGCAGGGGAGGGGCAAAGAGAGACGTAAACAGAGAATCTGAAGCAGGCTCCAGGCTCTGAGCTGTCAACACAGAGCCCAACGCGGGGCTTGAACCCACAAACTGCGAGATCATGACCTGAGTTGAAGTCGAACACTTAACCAACTGAGCCACCCAGGCGCCCCAGGCCCCAGCATGTTTTAAAACTTAGGCCATCCTGGGGTGCCTGGGTGGCTCAGTCGTTTGAGTGTCCAACTCTTGATTTTGGCTCAGGTCATGATCCCAGGGTCATGGGATTGAGCCCCGCATTGAGCTCTGTGCTGAGCGTGGAGCCTGCTTAAGATTCTCTCTCCCTCTGCCCCTCTCCCTCGCTTGCGCACTTTCTCTCTCTCTCTCTCTCTAATATAAAAAATATTTTTTAAAAAGAACTGGTATGGATTTTTAAAAAAATAAATAAAACTTAGGCCATCCTTAGGAGGGACTTCTAAACCAAAGTTAGAACTTAAAAATTTATTAACTTTTTTTGCATCATTAATCCTGTTACCCTTAATGTAGAAAGTCAGGTTTTATTTAAGTAGCTGGGAAACAAACAAGAATGTGACGGTGAAGAATTTACTCAAACTTTCTCCAGGTTAATAGTAGCAGAAGTGAAGAGTGGGGGGATGGGATAAATGGGTAAGGGGCATTAAGGAAGACACTTGTTGGGGTGAGCACTGGGTGTTATACATAGGGAATGAGTCACTGGAATCTACTTCTGAAATCATTATCGTACTATATGCTAACTTGGATGTAAATAAAAATTAAAAAAACAAAAAGGAGATGAAGAAAACAGATTCTCAGGATCTAATCCCTATTCTGATACTAGACCTTAATATGTCATGGTCTCTTAACGATCTTTTTGGACCAGACCAATAAATAAAAAAGGATTTGAAAAAAAAAATAGTATCAGAAGTAAAAAGATGTGTGACTGTATTTATAGAAGACATTTTCTTTAGACTCTCATTCTAACTCAGATTTTTTTCACTTTTTAATCTACATGGACTTTAGTTCATTTCTTTTTCTTTTGATAATCTTTATGTTAAAAATTACAAATTTATGTCACATTTCCTATGTGCAAAACCCTGTGCTAGTTCCATTATGAAATAGTTTTTACTTGTATAAGGTGTATGCAGGCCTCTGGGTTTAGATGGTAAGAATATGTTTTCTCTTTTTAGGTGTTGAGATTTGCTTTGAACTTTATAATCCCCGAATCCAGGAGATCCAAGTGGTCAAATTAGAGAAACGGCTGGACGATAGTTTGCTATACTTACGAGATGCCCTTCCTGAATATAGCACTTTTGATATGAATATGAAGCCCGTAGTACAAGAAAGTAGCCACGAAGTTCCTATTAATCAGGTATGAATTGTATTTGTAGCACTGAAAGTTCTATATTGAATAAGAAAGAGTCCCCTTAATGAAAACTTTTAGAAGAATTTTTGCTTGTGACTAAACAACTTAAAATAATTCTTTCTTTCTTTCCTTTTTTTTTTTTTTTTTTTTTAATCGTCCATAGCTGAAAGTAAAAATGAAGCCTAAGCCCTGGTCCAAACGCTGGGAACGTCCAAAATTTAATATTAAAGGAATCAGATTTGATCTTTGTTTGACTGAAGAACAAATGAAAGAAGCTCAGAAGTGGAGTCAGCCATGGCTTGAGTTTGATATGATGAGGGAATATGACACTTCAAAAATTGAAGCCGCAGTATGGAATGAAATTGAAGCATCAAGAAAGTCCTGATTCTGAGAATCAGTTTGGTTATTTGCAGAGGATGTGCTGACTCCCAGGGGATTTATTTAAAGACCAATTTAATTTTATATATAAAGACGTATTCATTAAATCAACTGAACATTCATTTGTTTTTGAGTACCATTGCAAAAAAATAAAATTAGCGTGTCAGTTTATTACCTCAGAGTCAAATCGTTACCAAAATTCTCTTCATTGAGCCTGGAATCTGAACACGGAAGTGGTGGGATGATTCTTTAAGTTTGTGGAATAAATTATAAAAAGTGTATGCTACAAAGAGTAATAATAAAGTGAACATTGATGAACCCACCTCAGAGTAAGAGGTGAAACATGTAGTAAGATCCAGGAAGGTTAAGAAGTAGAACATTTACTAGGATTTGAGAAGATTCTTACATGTCTGCACTTGCATCCTTCTCTCCTCCCAGATACAAGCACTAGCCTTACTTTGTGTTAATCATTCCCTTGTGTCACATTTGATTTTATTGTGTACATATACATTCTAAAACAACACACCTGGTTTTGGAAAACCTGTTGGCAAATAAAAAAGGACAACATTGTCATTATTACATGAAAGCTTCAGGGAGAAGGTAACAGTCTTTTGCTCATAGTCTGGCTGCATTTTCCCTTATTGTTTGCAAAAGTCACTTTGAGGTAGTTCCTGGCCAAGGTTGTGAGTGAGTCCTGCTGAAAAAGGAGGCTCACCGCAGGGCACCTGATAATTGATGTCTGGCAGAAATGGGGTTGGGGGGAGTAGACTCCTCTATTTTCTGGTTTTCAGCTCATGAATCAAGCCCCAGCTCGCAGCATAGGTCAGAACAATACCTCTGTAGGACAATGTGAGTATCCTTGCTGTTCCATGTAGCTGAGACTGGAATGGAAATCTGGCATATAATGACATGGTGAAAACCAGCCTGCTGATAATTGGAGGTAGGCTTACCCGAGCAAGCTGTTCCTCAGGCTAAGAAGAGTACAGTACCTAGCACACGTCTTAATGAGGGCAACCTCCCGTTTTGAATTACACTGTTCAGATCTGCCCTCTGGTGCAGGGCTAATTTGGGATTTGCATTGACTTCTGTGCCGGTCTGTTTTCTGGATGTTTTGTTTTTTATTTTATTGGTTACTTATTTTGGTGGAGCACATCTTTGGGTAGCTTCTAGAGGAAGTATGTATGGAGGTAAATCTTTTGAGACCTTGCAGGTCTATCATATTTGATTGATACTTTAGAGAATTCTAGGTGTGAAGTAGTTTTCCTTCAGAATTTTAAAGATACTGCTACACTGTCTTGTTTCCAGTTGTGTTGAGAAATCCAAAACTATTTCAATTTCTGTTCTTTGTGACCTGAAACCTTTTAGGTTATCTTACTCCTCAAGGTAATGAAATTTCACATTGATGCACTTTGGTGTGGGTCTATATTTATCCATTATGTCTCGTATTTGATGAATCCTTTCAGTGTGCTAACTTGTGTCTTTCGGTTCTGGGAAACTTCCTGTTCATTGATGATTTCCTCTCCTCTGCTTTTCTCTTTTGGAAGCAGTTAATTTGATGTTGGTTCTCGAGGACTAGATCTCTTTCCTTCCTTCTCCAACCTCATCTCTCTTTAATTCAGTCTTCCAACTCTTCTTTGCTCTTAGAATTTTAAATCTGAAGGTCCCTTTTTGATTTCTGGATGCTCCTTTTCTTATATGGTACTTTGTTCTTATTTTATATTCTTGCCTATGGATGTGTTCTCTTACCATTGAGTACATTCATGATAGTATTGTATGTTGCTTCATTGGGGTTTTTTTAAAATTGTTTTTCTGTAGGATCTGTTGTCTTCAAATTTCTGTGTGTGTGTGTGTGTGTGTGTGTGTGTTTGTATAATTTTTTTTTTCCTATTTTAGGCTTTTCCAGGACATCTGGCAATCCTTGGCTGTCTATTTCTGGTCAAATAGTGAACTGAAAAGCTGATTAGGAGCCTTGGACTTGTGAGAAGGGTTGTTTTTAGGGTTATTGGGGTGGACTTTTTTTGGGAGTTCCATCCTCCACATATGTGAATGTCTTGGTTTGGTCACATTCTCCAGAATAGAGGCTTCTACTCCCCTTCCTGGATGGTATGGATGTGTCTGCCAGTGTTGTGGGAACCTGATGGGGGAAGGATGGGATTTCTGGCACTATATGTGCATGTGCCAGCTTGTCCATCTTTCCCCTCCCCACCAACACTACTGGCTTGCTACCCTCCATACGGGAAGTCCAGGAAAACCCTCTTTCAGATCTATAGAGAATAAACTTCTGGACTTTCGCTGGTGTGGGGAAGGGCTAAAGCCATGGTGAGGAATAGAGGAAGGGATATTAGGCATATAACCTCCAAACAGTTTTCATTAGGTTCTTATATTGGCCTCTGTCCTTAACCCCCAGGTGCCAGGGTACTCAATCTGCCGAATGGACAATTCTGAGGGTGAATTAGGTTGATTCTCACCTTTCTCCACTCCTGGCTTGATTTGCCTTTCTCAAGTCTGCTAATCAATCCATTATGCTTTGTCAGAATTGTGTTCTGATGGTTTGTTATCCTGTTCTCTCCTGTGGTTTTGTGTCTCATTCATAGGCTTTCAATGTTTTGTGCTGCTTGCCTGTTGTCCTGTTTTCTCCTTCCTTGTGGATTTGTCTTTTTCCCTGTGGTGTATTTTAATGGTAATTTGAATAATTCATCTGACAAATAAGCTTATGTAGCCATTTTTTCAATAATAGAGTTCTTCTCCAAAATAAATTTTTAGATTAAAAGAAATTTTTTTAATGTGTACTTATTTTTGAGAGACAGAGCACAAGCAGGGGAAGGGGAGAGAGAGAGAGACACACAGAATCTGAAGCAGGCTCCAGGCTCTGAGCCATCAGCTACAGAGCCCGATGCAGGGCTCAAACCCACGAACTGCGAGGTCATGACCTGAGCCGAAGTCAGACGCTTTACCAACTGAGCCACCCAGGTGCCCCATAAATTTTTAGATATTAACCTTGGGGTTCTCAGCATTCAGTGCATCCTTGATCTTTTTCACTAATAGTTGTTACACAGCCATCTGACTACTTTTAGAAAGCAGTGGATATCTTGCTGAGAAAGCTCAAAAAATTTTAGCAAGAGTCTTTGAATTTTTCTTCTCTCTCTTGTTTTTTGAGAGAGATAAGTTTTTTTGAGAAAATAACACGGGTTATTTTCACCTGTTGGTTATTGTGAGTAATGCTACAATGAACACTGACATGCAAGTATCTCTTTGAGTTGCTATTTTCATATTCTGTTTAAACATACTCCAGGTATATATCCTGGGATGTAATTGCTGGTACATATATATTTAAATGTTCCTTCCAATTTCTTCTTTAACCCACTTTCTGTATTGGCATTGGTGCTATTTAATTCTCACCTATTTATGAATTTTCCACTTTCTCTTTTGTCAGAGAGGGTACTTTGTATGATTTCAATCTTTTAAGATTTATGGAAAGTTGTTTTGTAGCTTAATTTATGGTCTATCCTGGAGAGTGTCCCACATGCACTTGAGAAAACTAGATTGTGTTTTTGGGTGGAGTGTTTGGTAAATGCCTGTTAGGTCTAGTTAATTTATAATGTTCAAGTCTGTTTTCTTATTGATCTTGTAAGTGTTTTATCCATTTTTGACAGAATATTGTATTTTCTAACAATTGTTGTAGAACTCTAGTTTTCCCTTTAATTCTATCAATGTTTGCGTCATATATTTGGGGGGCCTGTTGTTCAGTACATAAATTATTGTAATTCTATCTTTTTGATGAGTTGACTTATCAATATGTAATATACTTTGTTTCTTGTAACAGTTTTTTGCTTATAGTCTATTTTGTCTGATACTACTATAGCCACCTCTGCTCTGATTACACAGAGTGTCTTCTTTGGGGGGCTTGGCTGGCTTCCCTCAATAGAGCATGCAACTATTGATCTCAGGGTCATGAGTTCAAGCCCCATGTTAGGGATAGAGTTTACTTTTAAAAAAAAATACACACATCCACATATCTTTTGTGTCTTTGGCACTGAAGTGAGTTTCTTATAGACAGCATACAGCTGGATCTTGTATTTTGTTTTTTTTATCCGTTTGACAATCTCTGTCTTTTGTTTGGAGAGTTTAATACATTTACATTTAAGTCAATTAGTAAAAAGAATGAACTTCTGCTATTTTGTTATTTGTTTTCTTTATATTTTATATCCCTTTTACTTCTTTTCTCCATTACTGCTTTCTTCTGTGTTAAGTCGATTTTTTGGAGTGAACTTCTCATTGATGTCACAGATTTCATCTTTATATAGTGCGTGCTCCATAACAGATTTATAATTATTTTTTATGTATTTGTCTGTACTTAACCTTTACTGGAGATCTTTATTTCATCATATAGATTCAAGTTACTGTCTGATGTCTGAAGGACTCCCTTTAGCATTTCCTGTAGAGCAGCTCTGATTGCAAGGAACTCTTTCAGGTTTTGTTTATCTGGGAACATCTTCATTCCTCCCTCATTTTTGAAGGACAGTTTTGCCAGATACAGAATTGTTGGTTGGCAGTATTATTATTTGAGCATGTTAAATATGTCACCCCACAGCATTCCAGCCTCTATGGTTTCTGATGAGAATTGGCTGTTACTTTTATTGAGGATCTTTTGATCTTGAGGAGGAACGTTTCTCCTTTGCTGCTCTCGAGATTCTCCCTGCCTTTGTTTTTCGACAGTTTCATTATACTGTCTTGGTGTGGCCCTCTACATTTATTACACTTGGAGTTCACAGAGATTCTGGATTTGCAGATTCACGTCGTTGCTCAAACATTATTTTTGCCCCTTTTTTCTGGGACATCGATAATGCATATATGCTGGTCTGTTTGCTGGTGTCCCTCCAGTTTATCAGGCTCTCTTCACTTTTCTTCGTTCTGTTTTCTTTCTGGTCCTCACACTTGGTCACTGTAATTGTCCTGTTGTCAAGTTTGCTGATTCTATTTTCCGTTTTGCTCCAATTAGCTGTTAAACTCTACTAGTGAAGTTTTAATTTCAATTACTGTACTTTCTAGCCTCAGAATTTGTTTGGTTCCTTTTGATAATTTCTGTGTATTTATTTATGGATATTCTCATTTTGTTCACCTATCACTTTTCTGATTTCCTTTAATTCCTTGTCCGTGGTTCCCTTTTAGTTCTTTGAACATATTTAAGACAGTTGCTTTAACATCTTTTTCTATTAATTCCAATTTCTGTGGTTCTCCAGGGATGTTTTCTATTACTTTGTTTCTTTGAGTGGCCATATTGTCCAGTGTCTTTGAATGTCTTTTGACTTTTTTTGTTGAAAACTGGACATTTAAATATTATAATATTTCTTGAAATATATAATTATATATTTTAAAATATAATAATTCTGGAAATCAGATTTCCCCTCCTTCCCCAGAGTTTCCTTTATTATGATTATTGGACTGCAGTCCATTTGTTTACTGATGTTTCCAAACTGTTTTTGCAGAGATTTGATTCCTTACTGTGTGTGATCAGTCTGTTTCTTAACTTGTATTTAGATAGTATTTCCTTGAAAGCCAGGAGCTAAAACAAATATCTCTCCCAGTCCTTGCCAATTGTCTCTTCTGAGTTACTCCCTCAACACTTATCCAGGCTTGCACTAAGCCTAACACCCTGAGTTGAAAACTTAGGATCCTCTCAGATCTTTTCTTACCATGCTTCTTGCCTTTGGCATATGTGTGGCTTTCTAAATTTCCCTGTCTATGCTTTTGAGTAACTTAACTTCCCAAGGTAACTCTCTTTCCCCCTCCCCCAGCTTTTTTTCCCAGGCTTTAGGTGATTTATTGTGTATCTCAATGATAAATTTTCTCACCCAGGCCTTTGTGCATTATTGGTTTGCCTTACACCCATTTTTGAGCAATACCTGCTTTCTGGACTGAGTTTAAAGTTAGGCAGAGCAGGGATGAGTGCTCTGCTTCAGTCTTTCTATCTGTGGATATGCTAGAATAGATATAAACCATAATTTGTGAGTAGTCTGTTCTGTTCCTTCCAGTGATAGAGACCAAGGTCTGACACTGAGAATATAGCTGCCATTTTCAAGACTGCTGCCACATCAAAAGGGCAAATAAAAATGTCACAAAGCTTTCCTATTATTATGTGTATTATTTTTTCCAGTTTTATTGAAATATAGTTGACCTATAGCACTGTGTAAGTTTAAGGTATACAGCAGAATGATAGGACTTTCATATATTGTGAAAAAATTACCACAATAAGTTTAGTTAATAATCATCTCATACATAAAATTAAAAAATAGGGGGAAAAGGTCCACCTCTATTGTCACAAATGGCAGGAATTCCTTTTTTATGGCTGAATAATATTCCTGTCTGTGTTTTTCCATTCTGTAGGTTGTCATTTCTTTTGCTTTGCAGGAGCTTTTTAATTTGATGTAGTCCCACTTTCTATTTTTACTTAGTTCCTTGAGCTTTAGGTGTCATATCCACCTATTTTCTCTACCTTAATTGTAAGGATACAGTATATGTATTATATATTAAATCCATATACAAAATATGTGTTAATCGACTGTGTGATCAGTAAGGTTTCCAGTCAGCCGTAGGCTATTAAGTAGGTAAGTTTTGGGAGAGTCAAAAGTTTTATGTAGATTTTCAAGTGTATAGGGGTTGGCATCCCTAACCCCTGCATTTTTAAAGGGTCAACTGTACTTTCTATCCCTTTCTCTTTCTGGAATTCCCATAATGATATTATTTCTTTTGATGGTATCCCATAAGCTCTATAGACTTTCTTCACTTTAAAAAAAATTTTTCTTCACAAAAAAAAAGTTGTTTATTTTTGAGAGCAAGAGAGACAGAACCGGAGTGGGGGAGGGACATAGAGAGAGGGGGAAACACAGAATCTGAAGCAGGCTTCAGGCTCCAGGCTGTCAGCACAGAGCCTGATGCGGGGCTCAAACTCACAGACCATGAGATCATGACCTGAGCCGAAGTCGGACGCTTAACTGACTGAGCCACCCAGGCGCCCTTCTTTACTCTTTTTCATTCGTTATTCTTTTTGCCCTTCTGAGTGGATAATTTCAAATGTCCCATCTTCAAGGTCATTGATTCTTTTGCATGGTCGAGTCTGCTTTTGAAGCTCTCTGTTGAATTCTTCAGTCATTGTATTTTTCAGCTCTAGGATTCATTTGTTTGGCTTTTCTTTCTTTCTTTGACTTCCCATTGTGTTTATGCATTGTTTTCCTAATTTCCTTGTGTATTCTTGCAGTTGACTATATTTATTTAAGAGGATTATTCTTTTTCTGACCGTTCACAGATCTCCATTTCTTTAGGGTCAGTTGTTAAGAGTTTTACTAGTTTCTTTCAGGGTGTCATGTTTATCTGAGTTTTTGCAACCCTTGACTCCTTATGTTGGTATCTACACATTCGAGTAAGCAGTCTCTCTTCTAGATTTTCTAGGATTGCTTTGGCAGAGAAAGTTCTTCACCAGTCTTCTCAGTTTGGATGTTTAGACTTGTCAGTTGGTAGCATCCTTGGGCAGGCAGGGCTTGCTGTCAGGGTCTATTTTGGGGTGAAGCCACCACTGGAGCTCTGAGGTCAGCATGGGATGCTGCTGGCTGAGAACATTGGCTTGGACTGCTGGCTTTTTCCCCTGATCAAGCAAGGCTGTAGGATGGGCTCTGTGGTTGCCTGGGTTCTCTGGTCAGGCTTACTGGACAGGATGAGGTGCTATACTCAGCAGTAGGTAGGATTATGAATAAGCCTCCCTGCACTGGCAGGGCAGTAGAACAGGTCCCAGGTCCTGCAAGTTGTTTGGGAATGTACTTCGGGCAAGACTGTGCACTGAAGTCCCCAGCCAGATGGGGCCAGCTGACCCTGCCAGCGTCTCCACTTAAGTGTTGTTGGGCTTCTGGAGCTTTCCTGGTGTTCCAGCCAAGCTTTCTGGGCAGGCGGGACTCAGGGGCCACACTCAGCAGTGGGAAGGGCTGTCAACCAGCTTCCCTACCTAAATAGAGCAGGAGAGCAAGCTCTAAGCAGCCTCCCAGCTGTTCCTGGTTAAGTTTTCCCACTCAGATGGGGCCAGGAGCTACTCAGTGGTGATTGGGCCTATGATATAGCTTCCCGCCCAGATAAAGCTGAAAAGCCAGCTCGCAGCATCCTCTTTGGTGTTCCTAGTTAGGCTTCCCAGTTAGGAGGGGCCAGGAGCTACACTTGGCAGTGTTATAAATTTTTCTTCTCCACCCTGGGTGGAGCAGGGGACCTTGCTTGAAGTCTGGACCAGCAGGCTGTTTCTAGTCTTGTTTGAAGCTGACTTGCACCCCAACTTCTCTGGCTGAATGGTGCCACTGGCTTTGCTCCGAGGCTGATCAACTCTGCCTGCTGTGCTCTCTGCTCAAGCATAACGTCCAGGTGTTCTGACCAGGCTTTTCCTGTGAGGTAAGACTTGGTGGGACTCCCAGTAAGTGACCAAATGTGCTGGGGATGCTGGACGCCTATCCTGTGTTCTCTTTTCCCATGGGGGGAGAACCACAGGCTGAGGGAAGACCTCTTGTTGTGGTGCTGCCTCAGCCTAGAAGAGGGGCAATGTGGTGAGTGTGTGGATGCTCCCCTTTTTTAATGCAGTCTGTCTTGGTCTGTGTGGTGTGTGTGTGGGGTGTTTCAGCCTCACTTCCGTGTTCTAGGTTTTTTCAGAGGTGTCCATGCATACTTGTTAACCTATGTTGGTATCTTGGTGACTTCCTGCCTTTTATAAATTGTCTTTTATTTCATCCCAAGTTTGCTTGGTTAATATAAACATGACTGTTTCCCAGGGTTCTGAAAAAGTTGGTTGTGACCATTCCTGCTTCTCTTTCAATGTTTCTCTGGGAAGACAAGACCTTGAAATCTGCCCAGTCCATGATTTTGCTCGTGTGTGTTGTGTTTAAACCTCTGTTTAGTGTTGCAGTAGGACAATTAATGGTTTAAAAGAAATAACTACCTGAGTCTTTTGTATAATGCCCAGCATTCAACTGTTAATGTTTTTCCTATTAGAAAAAGAATGATCTATTTAAATATTCAGTTTTCAGGGATAATCTAGTCTTTAACCCGTTAGAAGGGCTCCTATGTTCCAGACACTGTGGAAGGCATTTCATGTCTCTTATTGTTCATAAAACCTTGTGAGACAGGTGCTTCTACTCCATTTTACAAATGAGATTGCTTCAGAGAGGTAAGCAGCTGTTCTGAAGTGTGGCACAGATGTTAGGTTGTGGGGCTAATGTTAAACCTCTCTGCCTGAGTAAGAACTCTTTATTTTTCTTTTTTAAAGTTTATTTATTTATTTTGAGGTGGGGGGGAGGGGCAGAGAGAGAGAGAAATCCCAAGCAAGCTTTTTGCTGTCAGGGCAGAGCCTGACATGGGGCTCGAACCCACAAACAGATCATGACCTGAGCCAAAATCAAGAGTCAGATGCTCAACTGACTGAGTCCTACCCCAGAACTCTTCTATTTTTTATTTTTAAAAAATGTTTCTTTATTTTTAAGAGAGAGCAAGAGAGAGTGAGAGAGAGCAGGGGAGGGGCAGAGAGAGAGGAAGATAGAATCCCAAGCAGGCTTTGTATAATCAGCACAGAGCCTGATGTGGGGCTGGAACCCATGAACCGTGATATCATGACCTGAGCTGAAACCAAGAGTCGGACGCTTAACTGACTGAGCCACCCAGGTGCCCCCTACCCAGAACTCTTTTAAAATCAGTTTTTAAAAAAGTCTCCAGGGGCACCTAGCTGCCTTAGTCAGTGGACCCTGCAACCCTTGATCTTGGGGTTGTGAGTTCAAGCACCAAGTTGGGTATAGAGATTACTTGACAAAATCTTTAAAAAAAAAATTAAAAAGTCTCCAGACTATATCAAAATACAAAGGATGGTGAGGGATGTTAGTATTTTAAAAAGTTCTTGATGTGATTCTAATGTACAACTAGTTCTGAGAATCACTGCATTTAACATTTGCCTCCTATAGAAACAGCAGAATGGAGGTGAAATTCAAGGCAGGTCATTTTGCTTTAAATTAGGCCTCTAACCAAAATGCTCAGGGAGTTTTCAGTGAAGGCAGTAGAGTGACCAAATTGTCCTGGTTTGCAGGGGACTTCTCTGATTTTAGCACCAGAAGTGCATCTTAAAAATGCCTTAGTCCTGGCAGACTGGGATGCCTGGCCACTCTACCAGGCAGATATTTATGGAATTTAATAATCTTTAACAGTCATTTGTGATTTAAAAATCCTAGAGGTGTTCCTAAAAAATTTGAGCACAATAGGGAAGTGGTTTCCCTGAGTTTTTCCCTCTTTAGCTTTAAGAAATCCAAATGGGGCACCTGGCTGGCTAAGTGGATAGAGCATGCAACTCTTGTCCTTGGGGTTGTAAGTTCGTGCCCCACGCTGGGTATAGAGATTATTTAAAAATAAAATCTTATTAAAAAATAAGTCCAAATGTGTCTAGGAACATTATGTGTTTTTCAATGAAAAATCTATCAATGGTTCTTTCTCACTTTTATAGAGCATTTAGTTTTTAAGAAAATTTTAATCTTAATAAAAAGTTTATTTATTGGAGGAGGGGGAGAGGGGATAGAGAGAGAATCCCAAGCAGGCTTCTCACTGAGAGCATGGAACCCAACTTGGGGCTTGAACTCACAAAACCGAACCCATAAGATCATGACCTGAGCCGAAACTGAGAGTCAGTCACTTAACCAACTGAGGGCACCGAGGCGCCCTTTTTTGTTGTTTGTTTTCTTATTTACATCTAAGTTAGTTAGCATATAGTGCAATAATGATTTCAGGAGTACAATCCAGTGATTCATCCCCTACATATAACACCTAGTGCTCATCCCAACAAGTGGGATGGGCCTCCTTGCCCATTTAACCTATGCCCCCACCCACAACCCCTCCAGCAACCTTCAGTTTGTTCTCTGCATTTAAGAGTCTCTTATGTTTTGTCCCCTCCCTGTTTTTATATTATTTTTGCTTCCCTTCCCTTATGCTCATCTGTTTTGTATCTTAAATTCCACATAGGAGTGAAGTCATATTTGTCTTTCTCTAATTTCATTTAGCATGAATATCCTTTAGTTCTGTCCATGTAGTTGCAAATGGCAAGATTTCATTCTTTTTGACTGTCAAGTAATACTCCATTGTGTGTGTTTATCCATTTATCCATTCATTTGTCGATGGCCATTTGAGCTCTTTCCTTACTTAGGCTATTGTCGATAGCACTGCCATAAACATTGGGGTCCATGTGTCCCTTCGAAACAGCACACCCGTATCCTTTGGATAAATAACATAGTAGTGCAATTGCTGGGTGATAGGGTAGTTTTATTTTTATTTTTTTGAGGAACCTCCATACTGTTTTCCAGAGTGGCTGCACCAGTTTGCATTCCACCAGCAGTGCAATAGGGTTCCTCTTTCTCTGCATCCTCACCAACATCTTTTGTTCCCTGAGTTGTTAATTTTAGCCATTCTGACTGGTGTGAGGTGGTATCTCAGTGTGGTTTTCATTTGTATCTCCCTGATGATGAGTGATATTGAGCATTTTTTCATGTGTGTGTTAGCCATCTGGATGTCTTTGGAAAAGTGTCTATTCATGTCTTTTACCCATTTCTTCACTAGATTTGTTTTTTTGTGTGTTGAGTTTGATAAGTTCTTTATAGATTTTGGATACTAAGCCTTTATCTGATGTCATTTGCAAGTATCTTCTCCCATTCTGTTGGTTGCCTTTTAAATTTGCTAATTGTTTCCTTCATTGTGCAGAAGTTTTTTTTATCCTATGAAGTCCAATAGTTCATTTTTGCTTTTGTTTCCCTTGCCTCTGGAGACATGTTAAGAAGTTGCTTCGGCCAAGATCAAAGAGGATTTTGCCTGTTTTCTCCTCTATGGTTTTGATGGCTTCCTATTTTATGTTTAGGTCTTTCATCCATTTTGAGTATATTTTTGTGTATGGTGCAAGAAAGTGGTCCAGGTTCATTTTTCTGCATGTTGCTGTTCAGTTTTCCCAGCACCATTTGCTGAAGAGAGTGTCTTTATTCCATTGGATATTCTTTCCTGCTTTGTCTATTCCATTGATCTGTCTGTTTTTGTGCCAGTACCATACTGTCATGATGATTACAGCTTTGTAATACAGTTTGAAGTCTGGGATTGTGATGCCTCCAGCTTTGGCTTTCTTTTTCAGGATTGCTTTGGCTATTCAAGGTCTTTTCTGGTTCCACAGAAATTTTAGGATTGTTTGTTCTTGCTCTGTGAAGAATGCTGGTGTTATTTTGATGGGGATTGCATTGGGTAGTATCGTAGATTGTTTTGGGTAGTATCGACATCGTAACAATATTTGTTCTTCCAATCCAGGAGCATGGAATATTTTTCCTTTTTTTTGTGTGTGTGTCTTCTTCAATTTCTTTCGTAAACTTTCTATAGTTTTCAGTGTATAGATTTTTCACCTCTTTGGTTAGGTTTATTCTAAGGTATTTAATGGTTTTTGGTGCAATTGTAAACGTGATCAATTCTTTTCTCTTTCTGCTGCTTCATTATTGGTGTATATAGATGCAGCCGATTTCTTTGCATTGATTTTTATATCATGCAGGTGTCCCTGTTTTCAAGGAATTTTTAAAGGGGCCCCCTAGACCACAAGAAATGCTTAGCACCATTTATTAACCAGTTAGGTCCAAATATTTAAAAATAATACACTTACATTTAAAATACTGCATTCTTAAATTGTGATTACTAATTGGGATGTATCTGCCACTAAGAAACTTATCAAACTTTGGAATAAAATTGGACATTACCACTCATTTTCTGTTCCACATTGATTTTCATAAGGTACTTGGTTTTTAATCAGTGTCCAAAGTTCAGAAATAACAGAAGTAAAACGAGTGAATCACCAAAGTAGTAATTAAAAATAGTTTGTAAACTGGGAGCACTTAAATCAAAACATGGAATGAAGCTCAGGTGTGTGTTATTATTATTTTAAGTTTTATTTATTTCAGTAATCTCTACACTCAATGTGGGGCTCAAATGCATGACCCCGAAATCAAGAGTCACATGTTCTTCTGACTGAGCAGCTGGACGCCCCTCAGTTTTATGTTGTTATAAGCAGTTTATATAGTGAGAAAGCAGTGACTGTTTATTCTTAAGTCATTGGCTATATTAGAATTTTCTTAAATGATAGTGAATTGGTCAGTGGTTCTCTCATATCAACCTTGGGAAACAGTTTAAGTTTTGCTTATGATTTTTGGAGGTGTAGACAATAAATGATCCAGGTCACTTGCAAAATAAGCTAAATTAAGCTTTGCTTATAGGACTAAACTGGTTTTGCCTCTTCAGGGAATTTTCAAGGCTGGTCTCTATTTGCTTTAACAACAGTAGCCTCTGAAAACACAGCTTCACAAACACATATTGTCTTCTAAAGTACTGTAACACGATCTGACAATCTGACATTGACACTGAATGAACATCCTCAAGCTAGCAGCTCCAGTGGTTTGTGAGTGGTGTTGAGCAGTGCTGGCTCCCTTGAGAATTTAAAATGTCCCACAATGCCCTGTGGGTTACAGCAGTGCCCAGGGCATCTCAGCTCAGTTCGGAACCTGTGGGTCTATAGTTACTTAATTCTGTCTTGAAACCATCTACATGAAAATACTCAATTGAATAGTCAACCTTAATTCTCTTTTTAGAGGCTTTTTATTAAATGTCAAATCTTTATTGACATTAATTCACATTTCTCTGGACTAACTCCATGAGACTTGACTATTTAAGAGAATATTGTCAACATAAATTAGTCTTTGATTCTCTTACAAAATTTTCCTGGGGCATTTCTGTTAGCAGATCACACCAAACCCCTAATGTGAAATCCTTCAGGGCAATGATTCTAAGGCAAGGCACTATTCTTGATGGAAATGTGTTAGGTTTAGGTTTGTTTGGGTGGAAAAGGGGTTAAAAACCACTTACTCAGTTAAGTGTCCAACTCTTGATTTTGACTCAGGTCATGATCTCCCAGTTTGTGAGTTTGGGCTTTGCACTGACAGCACAGATTGGGATTCTCTCTCCCCTCTCTCTGCCCCTCCCCAAATCACTCTAGTTCACTCTCTCTGTCTCTCTCTAATACGTAAACAAACAAAAAAACCCAACACTGGTCTAATGGACTATGTATGTTAAAAATAAAAACATCTCTGGATATCCCTACCAGTTTTCCTCGGTTAATATCTACTAATGACCTTTGAAAGTATCAAGAGCAGCAATTAGTATGGTATTCATTGGTACTATTCCAGACACTTGTCTGATCTATAAAGTATTTAAAATAATTGATGCAACACTGTAACATCAATAAAATACACAGATCTTAGGTTTCCCATTCAATGAATTAGCAATTGAGTACACTCCTGTACCCATTATGCAAATAATGTTATAGAGCATTTCCATCACTCCCAGAAGATGGTCTATTTTCATTCTTCCATCATTTTGGTTAGGTCCGTTCCTACATTGAATCATTATGTACTCTTTTCTAAATGCTTTAATGATGTTTTTGAGATTTATATTTATATACATTATATTTAATGTATATATAGACATTAGCCCATTTCTAATGCTGAGTAGTTTTCCATTTTATGAATACACCAGTTATACCTTCTGTTTTGGGCTAACAGTTATAATGTATACTCATGTTTTTGTGAACATATTTTTTTCTTTTTTATGTTTATTTTTGAGAGAGAGTGGGGGTGGGTGAAGAGGGGAGAGAGGGAGAAACAGAATCCAAAGCAGACTTCAGCCTCTGCTGAAGCAGTCAGCACAGAGCCCAACGCAGGGTTCAAACCCATGAACTGTGTGATCATGACCTGAGCCAAAGGCGGATGCTCAACCGATTGAGCCGCCCCGGTGCCCTGACATATTTTTTCCTGCGTAAATGCTCAGGAACGGTTTTGCTGAATTGTATGGCAAATGAATGTTTAACTTTACTAAGAAACTGATGAACAGTTCTCCAAAGTGGTCGTTCCATTTTATACTCCTAGCAGCATCGTCGGAGTGTTCCAGTGGCTTCACATTCTTGGTATTTGCAGATGTCAGTTTTCTTTCAGTCATTCTAGTGCGTGTGAAATGGTGTTATCATGGTGGTTTTAATTTATACTTCCCAGAGGACCTAAGATGTTGCATAAATTTTGAGTTTTGATTAAGTCCAACTTTTGTCCTTTTTTTTCATATTTTGTGTCCAAAGAAATCTCAAAGGTAATTTTTTTCCCTACATGCTTTTGTTTGTGGGTTCTACATTTAAATCCATGATTTTGTGTGTGTGTGTGTGTGTGTGTGTGTGTGTCTGAGTAGAAAATAAGGGTTAGGTTTTTTATTTCATACAAATATTCAGTTCAACCAATATTGTTCTACTTTCCTTTTCCCACTGAATTAACTTGTCAATTTGGTCAAAATTTGTCTATGTGTACTCTGTTTCTGGACTCTTGATTAATATAGTGTTCTCATTCTAATACCACAGATTAAACTTCATATAAGTTTTTTTAATAGTTTTAGTAATCTCTACATCCGGTATGGGACTCGAACTCACAACCCAGAGTTCAAGAGTCATATCTCTTTCTACCGAGCCAGCCAGATACCCCCCTTTAAATTTTGACATCAGATAAGCATGTCTTCCAACTTAATATTGTTTGGCTCTTTAAGGTCTTTGTACTTCTACATAATTTTTAATATATTAACAAACCAGTCTTTTTTGTTGTTGTTGTTAAGTCTAATGGAATTTTGATAGGGATTGCTAAATAGTCCCCTTAACCAAAAACCGTTTTCCAATTCACGAACATGCTATGTCTCTTGTCTTCAAGTTTTCATCTTCTCAGCAAAGTTTTGCTCTTCAGTGCAGAGGTCTCACAGATCTTTCTATACATTTGTTCCTAGGTATTTGATACTTGTTTTGCTGCTACTAGAATATTACTGTTTTTAAACTTTAAGTTTCTAATCAGATCACCAGCATGCCCTGGGCTTTGATTTTTTTGAAGAGTATGCTAAATTCACTAAGTCTGGCTGGTTCTCTTTTTTTATGGAGTACATACTTTTCTATGTAAACAGCCATATCATTTGTGAATGACTATTCTAAGCTTTTGTGTTCTAATCTTTATGACTTTTTCTTGATTGTATGGCTCTGACCTATAGGACGATGTTGAATAGAAATGGGGAGAGCAGACATCCTTGGTTTGCTTAGTGTTTCACCATGAAGTATGATGTTAAGTGTAGATGTTCTTTTGCAGATGCTCTTTGTAAGACTGAGGAATTTATACTCCTGGGTTTGTATTGTGAAAGGATGTTGAATTTTGTCCAGGGCATTTTCTGTATCATTCAAAGGATCACATAGTTTTCCTCTGTTCATAAGTAAATCATACTGATTGACTTTCTAATGTTAAATAAACCTTGCTCTCCTGGAATAAAACCTATTTGGTCAAGATGTATTATCGATCTTTTAATACATTACTAGGTTCAATTAGCTAATGTCTGAAGGACCTTTATTCTTGTGTTCATGAGGGATACTGGTCTGTTATTGTTCTGGCTTTTTCAGGTTTTGAATCATATATGGTATTTCTTGCGAGTCCTCTACACAAATATTTTGTCACAGGCCTAAGAAATGCAAAAATCATTTTGAGGTGTTTTTAGTGACCATTTTTGGGTTCCTAACAGCCAGTATAAGTTTTTTACAGAATAAGAATGATGACTTTTTAAAATTTCTTCATGTGAACAAAAGGCTGAAAAAGTCCAGGGAGACAATGGAGATGTGAGATGAATTACTAACAGAAAAAAGAAAAAATCTGCACTGGGGATTAAGGAAGTTTCACAAATGTTTTTGAATATCCTCCATTATAGTATGTGATGGATAAAAATTTTGAGGTTCTAACTCCAAGTATAATGAAGCCCGGTATAATGAAATTTAGTTAAATTATTGGGAGTTTAATTTGTAGTTTTGAAAGCAGGTCTAATATTTTCTATTCTATGAATAGAAAAAATCTCCAATACATCTTTAATTAAAAATGCAGGGGCACCTGGGTGGCACAGTTGGTTAAGTGTCCATCTCTTGATCTCGGCAAGGGTCATGATCTCAGCTCGTGAATTCGAGCCCCACATCAGGTTCTGCACTGATGGTGGGTAGCCTGCTTGGGATTGTCTCTCCTCTGTGCCCCTCCCTTGCTTGTGCTCTCTCTCTCAAAATAAGTAATAAATTAAAATACAAAAGTCAGCGGGAAATATCCAAATGTACACTTTAATAAAATTAAAAATTCATATGCAATAAAGATCTGCCATTTACGTTAGCACACACATATATGTTTGTGTAAGTAGAGAAAAGGTCTGAAATGATAACATTAAAATGAAAACAGCAGTTACCTCTGGGACAGTAATTGTGCAGGAATGCTAAATGCTTTCTCGAAGAGATTCTATTATATAATTTGTGTAACTAAAAGAGCGTTTTAACTGTTATAGAAAATGACACATCAATCTTAAAATAGAGCTTCAGGGACACCTGGGTGGCTCAGTTGGTTAAGCATCCGACTCCTGATTTTGGCTCAGGTCATGGTCTTGTGAGTTTGAGCCCCATGTCAGGCTGTGTGTGCTGACCGCACGAAGCCTGTTTAGGATTCTCTCCCTCTCTCTGCCCTTCTCCTGCTCTCTCAAAATAAATAAATAAACTTAAAAAAAAAATACACAGCTTCAAAACTAAAATACACAGCTTCAAAACTAGAGGTGATAATGTCAGAAGCCACATGCTCAAATCCTACAATATAGTATTTTTTTTCCTTATCTTCTTTGGGGCAATAATTTACAAAATATATATTCAGGGTTGCCCTTGAGTTACTTAATGGATTTAAGAAAAAATTATTCGTAAGCTCTCATTTTGAGAAATATTCAGTTTCTTTTCAATTACACAAATATTTTATAGGAAAGTTCATTACATGTTCTGAATATTTAAAATACTTGGATCCTGTCTAAGCCTATCACCAATGACAAAAACCCTAACAAAAGAGAAGTACCTAACAAGTAATGCTTTAGCAAACTAAAAACCTCATACATTAAATGACAATGAGGAAAAGAGTAACATAGGACAAAACATCAGTATCTTTAAAACAAAGTTCTTACAAAGCCATTAACATGAATGGACTTCAAAAAGAATTACAAATGGTCAAAAAAGTGCTCACTCTCCTAACAGCCAAAAGAGTACTTAAAATAACATTTTTTACATCTACTAAATTTGTACTGACTTAAAAAATAATACCTATGGCTGGTTGGGTTTCGCTGGCCTATTACACTTGTTTTGGCACAATACACCGGTACAGATTTCTGAAGGACAATTTGACAATCAATAGTTATCAAAAGCCTTAAAATGCCTTAATCAGTTAATACTTAGCAAATAATTCATTCCAAATAAGATTTCCATTTTATTTGTGAATAGACACAGGATGAAGAGAACTAAGAGATGTTGCTATGGTTGGTTCAGAAGACTCACCAAAGCCCAAGCAGCAAGGTTTCCCCAACTCCTCTCTTACAATGGAAAAGAAGTCCAAAGAATCAAAGGGAAGTATGTTACACTTTTACTGCTCCCATGTGCTCAATTCCAGCAAGCACCACAGAGGGGTGGCCTTTCGGGACACCCGAAGGTAAAATAAGGTGAAGGAATGGAGGGAGGGAGTTCTGCTGTACCGTTGCCCCACGCAAAGGAGCCAAGAGTGATTATATTAAAACTTCACGTTAGTACTTCCCATAGTTTGCTCAAACTTCTTTGATTACTGATTTAAGATGGTCTAGGTGATATTCTTCTATAAAGGATTCTGCTTGATTCAAAGCTTTTATTTTCATCAGAATAAGAATTATTTCTTTGACTTCATCCCTGGAAAACAAAAAAAGGGAAATGAAGTGTATTGAGAGCACAGAGAGTCAGTCATTAGTTGTTAATCTGAAACTTTAAGCCAATATCTAAAATAGCATAAAATATTCCAGATTTTACCCTTTTCTGTATTAGCATTCAAATATAGACTCTTATTAGATGCGTATGCTAGCAAATTTTAATGTGAATGACTGTAAAAAGTTAAATCCATCATGAGAAAGCTGAGTTGTGGTGTGGGGGCTATCAGCTTGTATGGGCTATTATGGTGGGAGTCTCAGTGGGAATATTTACCCGCAGAAATGCTACAAATGTTATTTAAAAATTTTTTTTAGTTTTATTTTGGAGAAATGCTTTACCAGAACACACTGTACGTAAGCCCCTAAAACATCTACTACTGTGAATGAGACATCCATCAAAACAGATCTAGCTACTGCTGGGTAAACATCAGGCTGCAGACCTGCATTTAACAATTGTTTGAGGTTTTAAAATGGCCAGGAAAATGAAAAACACATTGAAAACATGCTATACGAGGCTTCTGATTTATAGTTTCCCAAATTCCCCTGAGCAATAGTTTTCTGGAAATGCTTATTTTGGAAGAGATTTACATTTTAAAATATGAACTACCGGGGCACCTGAGTGGCTCAGTTGGTTAGGCGTCTGACTCTTGATTTTGGCTCAGGTCATGATCCCAGGAACTGTGTGAGATTGAGCCCTGTGTCGGACTCTGTGCTATGCTGACAGCGCAGAACCTGATTGGGATTCTCTCCTCTTCCTCTTTCTCTGTCCCTCCCCTGCTCAAAATAAATATACATAAATGTTAAAATAAAAAAATGAGCTGGGGCGCCTGGGTGGCTCAGTTGGTTAAAGCGACTTACTTTGGCTCAGGTCATGAGTTTGAGCCCCACGTCGGGCTCTGGGCTGACAGCTCAGAGCCTGCTTCAGATTCTGTGTCTCCCTCTCTCTCTCAAAATTAAATAAACATTAAAAAAAAAGTATGAGCTATTATGTGTGAAGTGTGAGTATAAAATAGTGATTCCAAAGGTTGCACATGAAAATATCTACCAATTCTATAGTGGTAGTCTCTAAGGACTTATTATTCATTGATTTAAAGATTTTGTTTTTAACTAATTTCTATACCAAATGTGGGGTTCGAACTTGCAACCCTGAGATCAAGGGTTGCATGCTCTAGCTGAGTCAGCCAGGTGCCCCTCCACAGAATTTTTCTAAAACTAGAGTAAAAGTACAAATCTTCCTAAAAATTGCTGAGTGTAAAAAAAGAATCCTTGAACTATGCTTATGGAAATACAAATATGCACAATTACCTGAATTCACTTCTAGATAATTTATGCGCAGATTGCAACAAGAACTGGATGAAGTTTTCTAGCTGGGGATTAGACGTTCTCATGGCAGAGTTTTGGAACCATTTTTCTGGTAAATATGCTGCTATCTGTTAATTAAAATACACAGTGAGTTTTTAGTAACAACAGTTATCTAAGGCCTTTTGCTAACATCAATCATCTCATTTAATCCTTACAGTGTTCATGCAGGTTGTATATTCTCCCATTTTACGGCTTATGGTTAATACATTTTGAGAAGTTTTTGCCGTCAAGGGTTGTACTTTTTAAAAAATGTCTATCTTAATGGCAACAGCTTAAAATAGACTATTCTTTATGACTAATCTATAGTGGTATTTGTAATACTTTCTATACTCTGTATTCCCGAGCCATTAAATTTGTCAAACACAATTTACAACTAAGCACCAGAAATGCCTAGACATCAAACACTTTTAAGTCAACATAAATATAAAATATATAGTTTTATTTCATACTAAAAGATTGGGTGACCTTGCATATGATACACATAAATTACAGTTAATGAATCAAGGAGGTGATTGTAAGATAACAGAATAAAAGAGTTGTGGTTTTGATTTTTTAATTTAATACACTGCTTTAAATGGTCATGCAGCTTAGAGTCAATTACATACAATTTTTCTTTTTGGGGGACACCACCACTTCACTTTACCATTCTGCTATAGGTAATACATGATTTGGGGGAAAGTTTGGTAAAAACAGAAATATGTTTAAGTAAAAAAAGAATTTCCTCAGAGCAGAAGGAAGACTAAAAGGAAAGAGAATGAGAGAAAGAGGAAAAACCTGAGATCATATTATACAAAGAAATTCTTTGACAAACAGGTTTTGCTATAGTTGGTAAGATCAAGATCAGTACTTACAAAAGTAAAGTTGGGGGAATAATACATCACATATACATTATAAGATATGTTAAGGAATGTATGCTTTTCAAAACAGAGTTGAGGAAAAAGATTTATCCTATTGTTTAATCACCTTTTTCAATTATCCAGAAAAAAAATGCAGACACATGGACTGCCCAGGGGCAGAAATACTTACCTCTTTTTCAAGGTTTAAAAACCAGCCTTTCCTGGACTGAAATTTAGTCTTTTGCACATGCTTTTCACTTGTTTGTATCACCAATCTCAGTAAGATTTCCACATAACTATCTTGCTTTTCCATAAATGATCCCAGGACTTAAAGCCACACTGTCTGGGCATGGTTTTCTAGCCACAAGCTGTGGAGAGAATGTCATGTGTCTTCTTCTCTACTTCTGAGAGTAGACTCTTAGGGTCAAAGGGGACTAAACTGAACCTGAAATACAGAGCATGGGCGATGAATTCAATTTTGGGGAGATAACGTAGTTTAAAACTACATGATATAAAATAGCCCAAGAAATCATAGTGGGGTAGGAATTGCTATCTAATGTTGTATGTTGTTTTAAAATTTATATTATAAACATTCTTCCATATCCTGAAACTCTTAAAAATGACTTATCTGATGAACAATGTTTTTGGATATCATCTAAGTTGTTTCTGACTATTATAAATCTTTGTACTTAAATTCTGATAGAAATAGCTCCTTACAACAGCAAACCCAAGACTTCACTGTAGCTTCAAGTCATCCCAGGAATGCCACTTTTTAACAGTCAATCCTGAAATTTCTGGATAGGCAGTGGTGTGGCTGTGACTTTCTCCTCCTCAATCCTTTTCTTTTGCTAATAGCTGTTTCTTCCATTTTGTACAACTCCTGAGAGTGTCTCTCTGCGTGCTAGGTGGAATGCTGCCCAATTCATTAGATCTCAAATCTACTCCCCTGAATTTTCTGTTTTAACAAATTAGCATGTGCATCTTAGACTTTTAACTTAGTAATTTTACTTCAAGGAGTTTATCCTAAGTCAAAAGTAAGAACTTTAAAGGTGTTGTAACCGTCATGCCCAAAGTCTCCAGAGTCCTACCCCTTCTTCCAGCAGTACGGACTGTTTCTCAGAACATCTGCACTGTGTTTTCCTCATGCTTTTGACAATACAAGGAATTAGGAAATAATAGCAAAAACAAAACAAAACAAAACCTGACCAGCCTAACAGGTAAAATAATATCCTTACTGTACTACTTTGCATTTCTCTGATTATTAGTGTTCTTAATCTTTTCTATGTGTTTAGGAATTATTAGAAAGTATTAAATTTTTTAAACATTTATGTATTTTTGAGAGACAGAGCGTGAGCAGGAAGGGCAGAGAGAGAGAGGGAGACACAGAATCTGAAGCCGGCTCCACGCTCCGAGCTGTCAGCACAGAGCCTGGCACAGGGCTTGAACTCACGAACTGCAAGATCATGACCTGAGCCGAAGTCGGATGCTTAACCAACTGAGCCACCCAGGCGCCCCTAGAAAGTATTTTTATATATTCTTTTTTTGGTAGATTTCCTGTTACATGTTTTGTGGCCATTTTTAATTGGAGTATCTAAATTGTTTACTAATTTTAAACAGCTTTTTAAAAATGTGGATATTAATCCTTGTTATGGCTTGTACCTTTTTTCTTTTAAACTCTTCATTGTAGAAAATTTCAAAGAGAAGGAATAAGTATGGTAACCCCAACGAACCTATCCTCCAGTTTTAACAATGATCAAATAATCCTGATACTTTTTAAATGCTTTTTGATTCACTGAAGTTTTATACTTTCACCATATCACTTACCCTTTTCTGATCATTTCTTCTTTTAAGTTCAAAAGGACTCTCTTACCATCAGACATATTTATCTTCTTGGTACAGTATTTTATAGTTTCATTTTTATACTTTATTTCATCTGAAATTTATATTGGTATTTACTGAGAAGTGAGGATTTAGTATTATTTTGTAAGGAGTTAACCAGTTGGTTTACCATTATCTACTAATTTTTCTTCTCTCTGCTGGTGATAATTCAAACCAGTATATGAGGGGTTGGTTGCTTTGGGGTTTCCTTTCTTTTTTTTTTTTTAAATTTTTAACATTTATTTATTATTGACAGAGACAGACAGAGCATGAGCATGGGAGGGGCAGAGAGGAAGAGAGACACAGAATCTGAAGCAGGCTCCAGGCTCGGAGTTGTCAGCACAGAGCCCAGTGCAGGGCTTGAACTCCCAAACTGCAAGATCATGACCTGAGCTGAAGTCAGACGCTTAACCGACTGAGCCACCCAGGCACCCTTGTTTTTGGGTTTCTAGTCTTTTAAATTGATCTGTTATTATGGGAGTACCACAATTTTAATTATTCTGTTACAAAATAGATTTTAAACTTTAAAAGAAAAAAGTAATCTCTACACCTAAAGTGGGACTTGAACTCATGACCCTGAGATCAAGAGTCACATGCTCTACTGACAGAGCCAGCTGGGTGCCTCACAAAACAGATTTAAAAACTGAATTTTAGGGGCACCCGGGTGGCTCAGCTGGTTAAGCGTCCGACTTTGGCTCAGGTCATGATCTCACGGTGCGTGGGTTCAAGCCTGGCATCGGGCTCTGTGCTGACAGCTCAGAGCCTGAAGCCTGCTTCAGATTCTGTGTCTCCCTCTCTCTCTCTGTCCCTCCCCCGATCACACTGTTTCTGTCTCTAAAAAATTAATAAAATGTTAAAAAAAAAACCCAAAACAACTGAATTTTAAAAAATGATGAAATTAGAATCCATTCCTAACCACTTACCTGGCTGCATTTTTTAACAACATCTGGCCCAGGACTGGCAGTAAGAAGAGCTATCATAAGGTAGCGATTTAGCAGCTTCCCAAGTCCTAGTTCTTGCAAGGTGTCATCTGGGAGGAGTCCATTCCAAAGAAGAATATTGTGGAAAAGCTAAAATACAGTATCGAGTATATGTAGCTGCTTCTCTAAAGGAAAACTGTAATAGTCTCCAACAAACATAAAACATTGGTCAAACTCTTTTAAAGTCTCCTTATTAGCACTGATAGAAGTGTCAATTTTATTTATTTTTTAAAGTTTATTTGAGAGCGAGTGAGTGCGCATGAACAAGCAAGCTCCATGTTGTCAGTGCAGAACCCAACATGGGGCTCAATATCAGGAACTGTGAGATAATGATCTAAGCCAAAATCAAGAGTCGGATGCTTAACTGACTAAGCCACCCAGGCAACCCAGAAGTATCAGTTTTAGAAACAGTAGAAGACAATTCTACAATTCTAATTTTTTCCAAACTCTATATATCTGCTCATCCTGTCTCAATTTTTAGAACTATCCCCCAAAATCCATCTCAAATAAGTTCACTGGAGCCTTTCCTGATCAAACAATTTACACTCCCAGAGCCTGGGGCGACAGGGAAGACCATAGGACCCAAGGATTCATAAAGGACTGCTGTTAAGCCAGTGCTACTGGGGCACTTAGGTGGCTCAGTTGGTTAAGTGTGTGTAACTCTTGGGTTTTGGCTCAGGTCATGATCTCACATTTCGTGAGTTTAAGCGTCACATGAGATTCTTTGGCACAGGGCTCTCTGCTGCTTTGGATCCTCTGTCTTGGCCCTCCCCCAATCAATCTCTCAAAAATTAACACTTAAAAAAAAAAGTGAAAAAGACAACTCATAAAAAAACAACCAAAAAGCCAGTGCTACCTGTTACCAATGTATGATCCTGATATACCATCAAACCTGACAACCTCATTGCTCTGATATATAAAATTAATAATCTGGGAGTTTGGAGAGAAATTGGGTAAAACGCTCATAAGAACTTCTAATAAAATTAATACTGGTTGCCTTTCTTCCTCCAAATCCGTATCTTTCAGTGAATTTTATAGTGTTTTCCATTTTCTTTCCAGTGCTATATTTACTGCAATGCCTTTCCATACTTTGTGTCATTGTTGATGTTGCTCCCTCTTCCCGTAAAGTCTTTCCCTGGCTCAACCACATGATAAATATGGATTCACCCTATTAAAAACTAGACTTGCTGAGGTCACTTACAACCTTCCTATTGTCCAATCCAATAAACATTTTCAGTCTTTCTCCTGATTCTCTTTGGTGGCATTTAATACCTTGGCTTCATTCTTAAAAACCCTTTGCTTAGTTTCCATGATGCCACCCTCCTGTGACCACTCTGAGCTTCACAATAAATTCTAAGGTTTCTCTGGAGACTTCATTTCTCTGCCTGCCTCTTATGGCAGTGTTCCCCAACATTCTGTCCAGAGCTGCCTTCTCATGCTTCACCCCATCTCCTCAGAGGCTGTCATTTCTGACCATGGCTCCAAACACTGCCTAGATGTAGCTGACTCCCGAATTTCCAGCTCAGATCTGTCCCCTGCAATTCAGATTCCTATATCTATTCCCATATTTGATCCACAGGTATCTTCAATTTACCAAATCACCTGAAACAGACCTTTACCTTTCCTTCAAACCTATTCTTACTGTATCCCCTTCAATGCCCTCAAAGAATGTCATTGTCAGTTACCAAGTTGCCAAAGTCAGAAACTTGGCTAGCACCCTCCATACTCTTTGTATTCAATTAATTAGTCATTAAGTCCTTTCAGCGCTTCATCCTAAATATCTTCTGAACCCAACTTCTTACCATCCCTCCCTATTACCACTAACTTAGCAATGGACTTCATCCTTTATCTTTTAATTTTCTAAATGTCTATTTATTTTGAGAGAGCGAGCATGCGTGTAAGCAGGTGAGGGGCAGAGTGAGAGAATCCCAAGCAGGCTCTGTGCTGTCAGTGCGGAGCCTGAAGCAGGGTTTGAACCCACAAACTGTAAGATCATGATGTGAGCCGAAATCAAGAGTCAGATGCTTAACCGACTGAGCCACCCAGGTGCTCGCTTCCTTTATCTTTTAGACTGGAAGTTGGCCAATGAGGGCTTGTGGGTTAATCTAGCTTGCTGCCTGGTTTTGTAGAGCTGGTAAACTAAGAATGGTTTTTATATTTTGAAATGATTAAAGAAAAAGTAAAAGGGTATTTTGTAACATGTGAAGACTATGACGTTGAAATTTCAGTGTCTGGAAGTAAAGTTTTACTGAAATACAGTCAGGCCCATTTGTTTACATATTTCTTGTAACTGTTTTTGCACTACAAAGGCAGAGCTGAATGGTTCAACAGAGACTATATGGCATTCAAAGCCTAAAATATTTACTATCTGGTCATTTACAGAAGTTTGATGATCTCTGCTCTACAGCACACTGGATTTAAAGTAAAAAAAATTTATTTTTGTAGTTTTTTGCTTAGTTTTTTGCTTACCTTTACACTCGACCAGAACTGTCTTTCTTGGAACTTTGAATGTGGTGATGTTTTGTTTTCTACAGTGCTAATTTGAAACAGAGAAGGAACAAAATGCAAACTGTTAATCTTTCAGAACCAGAGTTCAAAAAAAATCTTTTTTTTAACCAAACTAAGCCATAACACATTAACAGACTGTAATTGGAATGCTCTGATGACATCAAAATTACACTTACAAGTACACTTTGATCCAGCAACCCTATTTCTGAGAACGCCTTCTATAGGTATACAGAATGGTAGGTCTATCAAATTATTCACAGCATTGTTGCTAATGGTTTATCACTCACATGCCCAACAGTTACATTATATGAAGGCATATTATGCAGCTTAAAGAATGAAGAAAACTACTCTTGTGATGACCTGAAACAACCTCAAAGATGTACTAAGTCAAAAAAAGTAAGGTACAAGCCAATGGTTACAACTGTACTCCTTTTCTATAGAAAAGGTGGGGGTGATAAAGACTCTACCAAAACTACTAGAACTGATAAGTGAATTCAGTAGTCACAAGATACAAAATTAACATACAGAAATTTGTTGCATTTCTGTAATAATGAAGTAGCAGAAACAGAAATTAAGAAAACAGTCCTGTTAATAACTGTACCAAAAAGGATAAAATATCTAGGAATAAACTTAACCAAGGAGGTGAAAGACCTATACTCTGCAAACCATGAACTATGGATGAAAGAAAGAAACTGAAGACAACAAAAACACATGGAAAGTTAATTCCATGCTTGTGGACTGGAAGATCCAATACTGTTAAAATGTCTGTACTACCCAAAACAATCTATATAGATTTAATATAATCCCTATCAAAATACCAATGGCATTTTTCACAGAACTACAACAAATAATACTAAAATTTGTATGGAACCACAGAAAACTCCACAAAAAGTCAAAGCAATCATGAGGAAGAACAAGGCTGGAGGCATCAACTCCATATTTCAAGATATATTACAAAGTTGTAGTAGTCAACAGTATGGTAGTGGCGCAAAAACAGAAATATAGATCAATGAACAGAATAAAGAACCAGAATTAAATCCAAGCTCGTGTGGTCAATTGACGGACAGCCGAAAGGGCAAGAAAATACAAAGCGATAGAGGCAGTCTCTTCAACAAATGCTGCTGGAAAACTGGACAGCTACATGCAAAACAATGAAACTGGACCACTTTCTTATAACACACACAAAAATAAACTTATACCACACATACAAAAAATGGATTAAATACCTAATGTGAGACCTGACACCATAAAAATCCTAGTAGAGAGTACAGGCAGTAATTTTTTTGACATCGGCCTTAGCAACATTTTTCTAGATTTGTCTTCCCAGGCAAGGAAAACTAAAAACCAAAAATACCCTACTGGTTTCATAAAGTAAATCCACAATTAACAGATACTTTGTGGCTTTCTGTGCCAGGCACTGTTCTGAGCACTCTCTTTATCTTCACAATGTCCATTAATTTAATACTTCATTTTACATATGAAGATACTGATGCACACAAAGGCCCCAAGTCAAGTATCTGGGCTCCCAGAATCTGTGGACTTAACCACTCTGAGATGCCACCTGTCATGTTCTTAACATAAAAAAACCTGTGTCCAAGTGCCAGGCATCATACATGGCATACAAAAAGTAGCTAATATTTTGTTGAACTCTCAACTTGCATCTTAATAGGTGTATGCATATTTGAGAACACTTAAAATAGTTCATTTTGCATTACTTTCTTAAATCTGTATTGCATGATTAACTATTTCATAGAATCTAGATATTAACAGCTCTTACCTCTTTGGATACAGAGGAATAAAAACATCATCTTCTATTGCTTTCTTCATTCTCAAAACAATAGAATTAAGTAAATCCTATTATATAAAAATTTAAAAGCATCAGTGATAGTCATAGGTCTATTTACCAAAAGAAGTAATTTTAACAGTATACTACAAATAACTATTAATTAGGTACAAGAGAACTTTATTCACCACGTTGGTGCATACAGCTGTAGCTGGTGCATTTTCACTGCTGTATAGTACATTCTGTTGCATGAATACTAATGATGGGACATTTAGGTGGTTGCGAATATGGGAGCTATTACACACAATATTGTATAAAAGTTCTTGCACATGTCTTTTAACATACATAGGCATACATTTCTAATGGATACACACACAGGAATGGAACTGCTGGGATTTAGTTATGTCTCTACATTTACCTTTGTACACAATACCAAATTGTTTTCTGAAGCAGTGAGGTTCCATTTACATTTCCACCAGGCACGTATAAGAAATTCTGCCTCCCTACACCTTTACTAATAGGTGGTATCCTTTTGTTTTAATGTTTGCAATTCCTGGGGTATGCAGTCATACTTTATTATATTTTTTAAATATGTTTTTACTTAGAAGTGGGGGGGTGGGCAAGGACGGTGGTGGAGAAAATCCCAAGCAGGGTCCATGCTCTGCCTGGAGCCCAACATGGGCCTCGATTCCATAACCCTGGGATCACAACCTGAATTGAAATCAAGAGTTGGTCCCTCAACTGACTGAGCCACTCAGGTGCTGTTGTATTTAAATTTTTATTTTCTTGTTGAGTAATGTGATGATGAGCATCCACTCATATTCTTATTTGCCATTTGGACATGCCATTTTGCTAAGTACCTAATTAAAACAAAAGCTGCATATCTATGTATTCTTTTTTAATTAGATTTTTTTTATTGATTTGTAGAAGCCTTTTATATACTCTAGCTATGGGTACTCTGTTGGTTTATCAATGCACTTCGATGCAGTAAACTCACTTTGGCACATTTTATTGTTTATGTATCAAAAATTGGGAACCAAAATATTAAATCATAGAGACTTTTTAGGACATTATAATGTTATATCCATCCATTGCACAAAAATATTACTTAGCTAAAGTTTATAAAGACTATAGTAATATACAAAATTAATGAGAATTAAAAAAAAATTTTTTTTTTATAGTTTACTTATTTTTGAGACAGAGAGAGACAGAGCATGAGTCGAGGAGGGGCAGAGAGAGAGGGAGACACAGAATCCGAAACAGGCTCCAGGCTCTCTGAGCTGTCAGCACAGAACCCGATGCAGGGCTCGAACCCATGAAACTGCAAGTTCATGACCTGAGCCGAAGTCGAATGCTTAACCGACTCAGCCACCCAGGTGCCCCTTAATGAGATAATGTTAAGGGAAAGAAGTAGGATACAAATGTACACGTTCACTAAGATTATAACTTTGAAGTAAAAGGCTGGATGAAAACATCCTTATGATGTTTCAAGTCCTTATGAAAAGATAAAGGGAGTTTGAATTTTTTTTCATGTATTACCAAAATTTCTATATTATTACCCTTATTTAAAAAAATCCATTATTTGAAAAATAAAAATGCCAAACAAAAGACTATTTTTAAGTCAGGGACAACGTGTGTAGCACAAATTAAGCTGTCAAAAACTCTATACTGACCAAATAACTCATAATGTAGAATTCAACCAAATATTTTTTTTTTCACAAAAGCATATCTAACTCAAGTCCTGTTTCTTTTTCCAAATATCTATGATATATTCCCCCACGGCCACACATCAATATTTAATTAATATTAAAAACAAAAATTCAATTCTTTATACTCCAGTTCTTAAACATTCTGCATTATTTCAAAATAATAAAGATAATTTTTCAATGTCTCCATGGAGTAGTATCTGAACTTATGTAAATTACTGAGTTAGTGTTTGTACTAGAAAGGTTATGCTTTGGTTTTTTTTTTTTCCATTTAATTTAAATGTTTTTGGATGCTAGCCTTGACAAATATTTCCATATTGTTTTTGTTCTGTTTTTAAGTAGGCTCCACACTGGGCTTGAAAGTCACAACTCTGAGATCAAGACCGGAGATGAAATTGAGAGTTGGATGCTTAACTGACTGAGCCACCCACGCACACTTCCATATTGTTTAAATTTTTGTTTCTTAAAAATAGTTCTCTACAACAATGCTATAAAGGACATTATTGAGTCAAACAATGGAAGTGGAAGAGGGATGGTAGATTAAGTATAGTCAAGTTTACTGAAAATGATTAAGTGTCCCATGGTTTATAACAGACGATCTTCATTCTTAGCAATTATGCAATTTACTCTCAAATTTGTTCAGGAGAAACAAATCATTATGTGTGTATATATACAATGGGACAGCAAATAATAAAGCAAATGGGGCAAAATATTAATGATAGGTGAACCTGGGTAAAGGGCCCATGAGTATGCTATTTTTACTCATGAGAATTTTAAGTTTGACATTATTTCCAAAAAAAGACTGTTTAAAACAAATTCATATATTTTTAAACTGTGAGCTCATTAACTTTTCAAATATTCAAATACGTTATTTCGTGGGGGGAAAAATGGTTATCCAAACAGTAACCACACAACCACATACACACACCTGTGTATATATGCTTTAAAATACCTTTGAAAAGATTCTTCGAAGCTTTAGCTAGTTGTTTTTACACTGCTCTTTATAATCATAGAGATAATCCTGGGTGGCTTGGGCAGATGTTGAGGCCCTCAAGGAAGAGTGTGGGCAGGTACACACCACAGCAAGAGCAGCTGTGCTTTTGTGTGTCTGTGTATAGGGGTGTGTAAGATCTAATCCAAAAAAAAAAAGTTCTGTTGATTAAAAAAAAAAAAATCTGAAAATTAGCAATCTAAATAACCGATATCATTTTCACATTTGCACTAACTAGTCAACCAACCTATGCCTAAAAACATTTAATGATAGGTAATCACTATCTCCTGAGGCCACCCATATCTTTGGGCAGCTATTAACTATTAGATTTCAGTTAACAATGAGAAACAAACTTCTCTCCTGTATCTTCCACTCGCTGGTCCTAATTTACTTCTTAGGATTATACAGAAATCTAATTTCCCTTCCACATGACAATTCTTTAGATTCTAATACCTCACTTTTCTATTTTTTCTCTTTCCCATACCGGTTTAGATGCTCTTCACTTAATATACTTACACCCAGAATTAATTAAATGCAACATACCCAGGAAAAGTCTGATCTGTGAGTAGAGCACATATAACATTTTTACTCAGAACAGCACACACCCAGTAAAAAAAACTCCCCTTAGTCTTTCTGTTACTCAGGTGACACTACTGACTCACATTGGGTTTACTGTTGATTATATATATCCCTCTCTGGTTTACCTATATTGCTTCAGAGCTATTTCTTTCCTTTTATTTATGCAGTTGAATTTTTGAATGCAAGAGTAGGACATAATGTATATTCATTTCACATAGTATATTCTCAGAGTCAGTCCATTTTCTCATTATTTGAAATCTTTTTGGATACTATCCTACTATCCACTAAGTCTATGATAGAATTCCTAGCTTTGTGCTACTGACAAATCTTATTAGCATGCATTTTACATCTTCATCCCGTTCAATAAAAATACTGACCAGGGCAAATACTGAGAAGATATCTCACACTAAAAGACTACCCCCATAGACAGCCAGATCCCTCTTGGTCAGTATTCTTTAGGTATACTCTACCAGTTTCTTGTGTCTCACTACACCACTGTTAAGCTTATCATTCTCCATTTGATCCATAAGAACGATCATAGCATACTTAAATGTATCACCTACTCTAACTGCACAGGACCTTATTTATTATGAAAGTAACTGAGATAGTTTGAGTCAATAAGCAATCACCTGTATTTAGGAACTCTATCAATGACAGATTACAGTGATCACCGCTTTTTTTTTTTTTAAAGTGTTCATAATCCACCTCTATAATCTATTTTAGAACTTAAGAATCAAAACTATTCTCAACAGGGATTAGGTTACAGAATCATTTGGTTCTTACTTCGAAAACAGGAACTATGCTGTATGATTCCATTCTTCTGGAACCCTTTTTATCTCTTCAATTTCTTACACATCACTGAATAAATTACAGTGATCTCACTGGCAAGGCCTACTGTCTTAGTAGCCAGGAACATTACATGGTTCAGTGATTCTTAACTAGGAGTGATTGTGTCATGCCCAGGGAATATCTTATAATGTCTGGAGATGTTTCTGGTTGTCAAGACTGGAGAGCACTACTGGCATCTAGTGGGTAGAGGCCAGGGAAGCTGCTAGCATGCTACAATGCACAGGACAACTTCCCACAACAAATAATTATCTGCTCCAAATGCCAAGGCTGCTGAAGCTGAAAAATCCTGTTGTAGTCCAGTGTCCTACTAATCACACAAAGAACCCATTTTCAACATTCATAGTGGCAGGGCTTCCAGAATAAAAATTACCGGTATGAAAACTTCATGAATAGATCTGTAACACTTTTGAAAGACTTTAGTTATTATAAATTGCAAAGTGCCAGGCCTACTGCTTAATACCCAAGTAACCTTTTACAAGTGACATGGCCCTCTGGGCTCCACCTTCTTCCATCGGTAAAATGCAATTAAAGTCAACACGTTTTACAAGGTTATGAAGGTCAAATGAGATAATGTGAAAGTGTTTAATAAATGGGAAAGCACTGGGGTGCCCGGGTGGCTCAGTCGGTTGAGTGTCTGACTTTAGCTCAGGTTGTGATCTCACAGTCTGTTAGTTCAAGCCCCGCATAGGGCTCCCTGGTGTCAGTGCAGAGCTTGCTTTGAATCCTCTGCCCCCCCACCCCTCTCCTACTTGTGCTCTCTCACTCAAAAATAAACATTAAAAAAAATAAATGGTAAAGCACTATTTATATTTAGGTTATAATTACATAGTCTCATTTGGGAGCAAATACAGGATTCCTTCCATATCTACTTCCTTGTAGCTCTTCTCTACTAATCCTGGTTCTATGCTCTGTAACAACACAGACTAAATTTTTCCTTCTGCAAATACAGAATCTTCATGCATATCTTCTTCTAAGTTAAGCATCTCTAATTTCTGCAATGATTTTCATATGTTATCTGTCTTTATCCTGCTGGAGGAAGGTGAAAAATGCCCTCTTCCCCATCAGTTGCTATGTTTAAATCCTTTACTTTCCATTAGGTCCCAGTTCAAATGCCACCTTGAACATAAATTCTTCCATGGTGGAACATCACTTCTTTCTCCTGTTTCTCTTTTGAAATTTCACAGCATTTTATCTGGGCTGCTCAGGGAAGGTAACGTGGCTTAGGCTTTAAAATATGATTAATCAAGGTTCAAATCCTGGTTTTAACTCAAGATATTACTAGGAACAAATTTCTGAGATTCAGTTTCTTCATCTGTAAAATGAAGCTATCATCCAATTTTTAATAGGGCTGCTAGAACTAAGTGAGATGACACAGGTACAAGACCTACCAGAGTGCCAAGTACACAGAGGGAATTAAATAGGTGTTCCTTCTCCTCCCCCACCTCTCACTTCCTATTTTATTTATTTTTAAAGTTTATTTATTTTGAGAGAGAGAGAGAGCAGATGGGAGGGGCAGAGAGGGAGGGAGGGAGAGAGAGAATCCTAAGTAGGCTCTGCACTGTCAGAGTGGAGCCCAATGTGAGGCTTGAACTCACAAACCACAAGATCATGACCTGAGCCAAAATCAAGAGTCAGTTGCTTAACCAGGAGCCACCCAGACACTCCTCACTTCCTATTTTAAATAACAATTTATGTACATCTTATTTCCTTTAAGATCACATGCTTCTTGAAGGCAGAATCATGCCAATTTCTCTCTTCCTCCTACTTCTGACAGCTTCCCTCCTTCATAATAATTCCAAGTGCTAAAATTTAATGGTGTTCAGAATATGAATGTGACATGTCACCTTGGTTATTATACTCCAGATACTCTCTAGTCAGTCCCTCTCAACTTCCTTAAAGCTCAACATATAATTGGGTTACTGATTTAACTGCATGAATACACGACATTCTCATCAACAGAATGATTAAAAAAGAGAACCACAATAAAAGTAAGATTTACCAGACTCTCACCGAGGCCTCTAAAAGGTCCCTCCTTTTATGTGTTAAGTAAAGCTAAATTCTAAATCATGGTAAGATGAAAATCTATACTACTGAACTTTTTTTAAAAGGATTTTTTAAAAAATTTTAAGTACAATCTACACCCCAATGTGGGGCTCGAACTCACAATCCCAAGATCAACAAGACTCACATGCTCCACCAACTGGAGCCTACCAGGTGCCCCATATCCTATTGAACTTTGAATCCTTAAAGGGATTACTGTTCTTAACTTTGGCAGACTATAGATATATAGTTAATATCATGAATGTTAACCTAATTTAAAAATAATCATTAAAGCAAACACAAAATACTACTAGATTTTTGCCAAAAGAACAAAGGTAAAGAATTCCTTTTTTCTTTTAGAAGGTACAAATTTGCACTAATGCATTTATGCCTGCTCATCTCTGTAGTGCCAATGTATATTCACAAACCTAAAAGATGGCTGGCTGGACATGAGACTAAAAATCAGACCACTGAACAGAGAGGAATAAACTAATTAGAATAAAAGTAATAATTTGGGGCTTATTACATGTATGTGTATTCTATAATTAATAATGATTGTCATCCCTGTTAGAGTGTTCATAAATATGAAGTATGTATAGTCTTTCATCTTATTATTCAAAGAGGAAAAAAATCCTAGTTTCTATAAATCAGAAGTAAATCTATCTTTCCCCAAATTGCTTTCTGGTAATTCCTTCTCCTGCATCTCCTATAAACAAACATTTATAACAAAATTATATAAAGCTATAAATAAATCAAGAAGTTCATAACTCTAGAAATTATTACCTGTTTGCCTTTACTAACTTCATTTTCACAAGTGGAAAGTTCTTCAAGAATCACTCTGCAGTGTGTTATTAAACTTGTTGTCTGTGAGGTCGACAAGGGATCCCAAATGGATTCTACAAAGTCTGAAACAAAGGTTTCAGTAGTGTACAATTTATTTCCTAGATTGCTTTGCCTGTCACGTATAAACAACTGAGGTCTTTAGAAAAGACTTCCCTTCTTTGCAATTTAAAATCCATGCCATTCATTACCATTATGTATTTGCATACATCTTCAATTTCCTTGTCCTTTTTGGGCTCTAACTCATTTCACTTAACCACAGCCCTAGTTAAATCCACTTGTCACTGAATCTGTGGCTGCCAACTATGCGGCTAAAACATGGCTGGAAGAAAAACACACTTTAAATTTTATCACTGTGAAGCCCCAGCGAACCTTTCAAGCTGTCTAGCAATCATTGTTTTCCTGGCTGATTCCCTCTCTCTCTCATCCAGATGATTATTTCCTGTTTTTTCCTTCCTCCTCACTCTCTGTTAATGGACCTGACTCTTTTAGATGACTATTCTTCTCTTCTCTTGTTTTTGTCCTCAGCTGATTACTTCCTCATTGATGAGAAAACAGATCAACCAGAAGAGAAATTCTATGAAGGGACTACCACAGAATCTATACACCTACCTGTATCTATGCCCACATATTCTTGTCTTCCATTCTCATGGATGAAACACCCACACTCCTCGCTAAGGCCAATCTTTTATTTGTGCAAAAGGTCTCAACCTCTTTGGCTTATTGGAAGATTCTGTTCCTAGAATTCTGCCCTCTTTATTTATTTAAAAATATTTTTAAATATTTATTTTTGGGGAGAAAAAGAGTAAGAGACAGAGTGAGAGAGAGAGAGAGAGAGAGAGAGAGAGAGAGAGAGAGAGAGAGGGAGTGAGGGAGGGAGGGGCAGAGAGAGAGGGAGACATAGAACTTAAAGCAGGCTCCAGGCTCTAGGCTCTGTGCTGTCAGCCTGATAGAGCCCGATGCGGGCTAGAATTCACAAACTGATATCACGACCTGGGCTGAAGTCAGATGTTTGACTGAGCCACTCAGGCACCCTCAGAATTTTGCCCTCTTAATTTGGTATTGTCATCACTTCTACTGGATCTTTACCATAAGCCTACAATTATTCTCTTATATTAAAAATAATCCCTCCCTTGACCCTTCTTTCCCTTCTAGTACTGCCTTCTTTCCTTCATTTTACAACAAAATACTTCAAAAACCTCTCTAAACTATTTCAAATTTCTCTATTAACTCTGAAATACACTTCAATTAGGTCTCATCTCCAACCATTCTACCTAAACCACCATCACACGTGACCTTCACACTGTAAAACTTAATGGTTGGTTCTAGTCCCCATCTGATTTATCTGCACCAGTTGATCATTCCCCTTACAAACGTTTTTTTAAAAAGTTTTATTTATTTGAGAGAGAGAGAGCGCGCGAGTGAGCAAGTGCAGGAGGGGTAGAGAGAAAGAGAATCCCAAGCAGGCTCTGCACTGTCAGTGCAGAGCCTGATACAAGGCTCAAATCCACGACCCATGAGCTCATGACCTGAGCCACCCAGGTGCCACCAAGCACTTTTTTTTCTTGGCATCCAGGACGCCACTCCGGGTTTCGCACCTACCTCTCTGGTGTCCTTTGCTGGCTGCCTGTCATCTCTTTTGACTTCAAAAACGCTGGAGTACCTCAGGACTCAGCTCACTTACCTTCTCTTTCCTATTTATGTTTATATCCTTAGTATTTAAGGTCAGGCTTTAAATGTCATCCATGTGCTGATATATTCCAAATTTATGTCTGCTACTTGGACCTCTCCTTTATACTCATATATTCAACAACCTAGCTGACACCTCTACTTGGATGGTAGGCATCACAAACTCAACTTGTCAAACTGAACTCTTGATAACACCTTACCGTAAAGCTCCTTTCCGTCTTTTCCATTTCAGGAAATGGCAACTCTGTCCTTCCAAATGCTCAGGCCCAATCCATGCAGTCACTCGATTCCTCTCTTGTGCACGCAACCAATCCATTCTCAAATTCTGTTAGTGTTATCTTTGAAATGTATGCTGAACTCGATCACTTTTCACAAACTCTAGCCCAAGCCAGTATCACCTGTTACTTGATTATTACAAAAGCTTCCTAAGTGGTGTGCCCACCGTTCATTCTCAACACAGTAACCACAGAGAGTCTGTTAAAATGTTAGGCAGATAGTACCATTTCTCTGTTCAAAACTCTCTGGGCACCTGGGTGGCAGCTGACTTCAGCTCAAGTCATGATCTTGTGGTTTATGAGTTCAAGCCCTGCGTTGAACTCTCTGTGCTGACAGCAGAGAGCCCACTTCAGATTCTCTGTCCACCTCTCTCTCTACTCCTCCCCTACTTGTTCTCTCTTGCTCAAAATAAATAACTTAAAAAAAATTTTTTTTCACTTACAATAAAAAAATGAAGTCCTTACAAATGATTATAAGGACTCATATCGTGTAGCTCATGTTATCTTGTTAACCTCTTCCTGATGTCCACCCTTCCTCGCTCCAGTATAGCTACACTGGCCCATGTGCTGTTTTTCAATCAAATTAGGCTGGCTCCTACCTCAGGGCCTTTGCATTTGCTGTTTCCACTGCCTTGGATTCTCTTTCCTCAGATATTCATATGGCCTACTTCTTCCTTTTGGAATTGGCCAATCTATTTTATTTATTTACTTATTTTTTATTTTAAGGGAGAGTATGATTGAGTGGGAAAGAGTGCCTGTTGGACATCCAAGTGAATGTATTCAGAAGATACTTTGATTAGAAAGATACCGACTTTCTCCATTTCCTTTAGACTTAAAAATTGTGTAGAGTAGTATTATCCAAAGTAACTTTCTATGGGGCGCCTGGGTGGCTCAGTCAGTTTAGTGTCTGACTTCGGCTCAGGTCATGATCTCATGGTTTGTGGGTTCGAGCCCCGTGTCGGGCTCTGTGCTGACAGCTAGCTCAGAGCCTGGAGCCTGTCTTCGGATTCTGTGTCTCCCTCTCTCTCTGACCCTCCCCTGCTCCCGCTGTCTCTGTCTCTCAAAAATAAATTAAAAACATAAAGAAAAATAAAAAGAAAACAACCAAAGTAACTTTCTAAATGATGGAAAAAACACATTATATCTACACTATCTGATGGCCACGAGCTACATATGACTAATAAGAATTTAGTGTCATTGGTGTGACTGAGGAACTGAATTTTAATTTTATTTCATTGAAATGTGTATTTTAATAATCACATTTAGTTACTGGTTACCACAATGAACAACACAAATATAGATGACACTAAAGGAGAGCATAAAATAGCCTAGAGGACTCATGAAGAGTACAAGGGCATCCAGGACAGAACTTGAGGATAAATATACAGTATTAATGTCTCATAATTCTACTTAAGGTTTAATTTTAAGTGAAGTATTTGGACTTTTCAGAAGGGTATTTAAATCAGTCATACATATTCTGTGCTATCATTAAGAGAGCTAGGTAAAATTAGTAACTTCCTAATAGTGACCATGATTGCACTGCAGGTACGCTGAGAAAAATCTTAAAAGTTTTAGCCAAATTGGCTAAGAAGCAATATAAGTGGTTGCTTCATCATTTTAGAGAGCTCTACAGACTGCTATCAAAATCCATGCTCAGGGCCATGGTGAAACAGATCTTTCTCAAGTACAATTTCAGATTAAACAAGCTTTCAGATTGAAGCACATGCATCAATGGTAAGTGCAGATGTGGGGAAGATGTAGTAATGTTTTTTAAAGAAAAGAATAACAAGGGGCACCTGAGTGGCTCAGTCGGTTAAGTGTTCAGCTACAGCTCAGGTCACGATCTCGCTGTTCCTGAGTTCGAGTCAGGTGTAAGGCTCTGTGCTAACAGCTCAGAGCACAGAGCCTGCTTCGGATTGTGAGTCTCCCTCTCTCTCTCTGCCCCACCCCTGCTCATGTTCTGTCTCACTCTCTCAAAAATAAACATTAAAAAAAAGTAACAAGAAAGGGGAAGAAGTCAAGAGAAAGGAAGAAATACATGTAGTTGGAATCAAAGTATGCCCCTAATAAATGACTTCGGTGTAGTAAAAGCAACACTAATCTCAAATGCTAAAGGCTGAAAATTACCAGCAGTCTGGTAGCCAATCACCTGTGCAAACAAGCACTTTTAACCACCTTCAATTACTACATCTCTTGATTTTTAATGCATATTACGTTTCCTTGTATTTGAAACCTTCTGATAAAAAAATCTGTGACTGTAACAGAAATTCATGATCTTAAACTCTGTCAGAGTACAATTTAATTTTATCAAGATTACAAAACAGTACCTGTAAGTCGAGGAATAACTGTTTTGTTGATGACAGCAGACAAGATTTTCTTATCAGAACCATCTTCTTTCTTTGAATCTTCCATACTGCTAGCCATATATTCTTCTATAGACGTGAACCATGGCATCTGTTTTAAGCCTACAGCATCAAACTTATAAATAAAATTATTAAAGGTATCAATACATTCTTAGTTTATTTTTAAAAAGTTAATTTTTTCAGTAATCACTAGAGCTTTTCTGAGAATAAAAAAAAGTAATTCCATATTTTAACCCCCTGTATAAAGCACTAGACCAAGGGTAGGCAGCATGGCATGACTAAGGCATGATGTCTCAATAATATGACAAAAAACTATATTCCATGCATCATTCATATGACAAATATGCCAAAAATGCCATATTCAGAACCCATCACACTTCACTAATGAAAACAAAATATACATTTGTAAGAATATCACTTAATATGTAATCCGCTTATAAAAATTCATTTATATCATACAAAATTGACTTTTGGTTCCCTCAATTCTCATAGGCACTAAAGTGTATTTACAGGTGGTTTAGCTTACTGGCAAGTAGCAGATGGCCAGTTATTATTTGTTGAAAGGATGAACAGATCTCCACTAGGTATAACAGAGTACTCAAATCAGCCTGAGTGCTTAACAACGAGGCTCCTGTACCACAAACTACTTATCATTTCCTTAGGGATAAGCATAGATTCTGTAGTATGAAGACTGCCTGGCCCTGAACCCAACACAGAGCAACAGGCATGCATGACTGGAGCAGAGAAAGATAAAAGGACATGGCTATGTCTCCTTCACTTGGTTAAATTTTTATCTGTTTTCCTCTATTCTTACAACTCCATTTTCTCATTTCCATTTTCTTACTAGGCATATCCACATGGATGTTCCACTATCATTTCAGCATCCACGTACAAAGTAAAACTTCCTTGAACATCTTTTTTCCCTCTGGAAAGTTCCCATTTCTATTAATGGAACTACCACTATTCTAATAACTCAGAATCAAAATATTGGGGTCACCTTTCAATGTGGTGTGTTAGGGTTACTCTTAGTATTTTACTAATTCTTTAATTCTAATTCCAATATAGTTAAGATAGTTATATTAGTTTCCGGTGTACAACACAGTGAACTCCACAGATCCATATACCTCTCAGTGCTCATCACAAGTGCACTCCTTAATCCTCATTGACTACTTCAGCCATCCCCTTAGCTCCCTCCCTTCTGGTAAGCATCAGTTTGTTCTCCATGCTTAAGAGTATGTTTCTTGATTTGTCTTTTTCCTTTGCTCATCTGTTTCTTAAATTCCACATCTGAGTGAAGTCATATGGTATTTGTCTTATTTCACTTGGCACTATACTCTCTAGCTCCATTCATTTTGTTGCAGATGGCAAGGTTTCATTCTTTTTTATGGCTACATAATATTCCATTGTGTATATAGACAGATACACACACACCACATCTTCTTTATCCTTTCATCAGTTGATGGACACTTAGGCTGCTTCCATATCGTGGCTACTGTAAATAATGCTACTATAAACATAGGGGTGCATGTATAAATTAATATTTTTATATTTGGGGGGTAAATACCCAGTAGTGTGATTACTGGATTGGAGGGTAGTTCTATTTTTAACTTTTTGAGGAACTTCCATATCATTTTCCACAGTGGCTGCACCAGTCTGCATTCCCATTAACAGTGCGTGAAGATTCCTTTTTCTCCACATCCTCACCATCACTTGTTTCTGTGTTTTTGATTGTAGCCATTCTGACAGATGTTAGGTTATATCTCACTGTGGTTTTGATTTGCATTTCCCTAATGATGAATTATGTTGACATCTTCTCATGTGTCTGTTAGCCATGTGGATGTCTTCTTTGGAGCAATGTCTATTCATGTCTTCTGCCCAATTGTTAATTGGATTTTTTTGGGGGGGGTGTTGAACTGTTCTTCATAAATTTTGGATACTAACCATTTATTGGATATGTTATTTGCAAATATCTTCTCCTATTCAGGGGGCTGCCTTTAGTTTTTTTGTTTACTTCACTGTGCAGAAGCTTTTTACTATTCTTAATTCATAAAACCTCCTATAATCAACCCTTTCTTTCTCTTCCCTTTACCACTATCACTGTATGTAATGGATTCACTACCTTGGACCTGGACTATAGCAATAGCCTTTCAGTATTATCTCCATCTCTTCCTTTCCTCCAAGTTACCCAGCTGTTAGGGCTTCTTAAAACATTACTTCCATAATGCCACTCTTCCCACTACTTACCAAAATAAGTTCCTATCTCTTAATTTAGGATCTGAACCTCTATGCAGCCTCTAGCTCCTGAACTAGGCTTTCTCCTTATGTACCTTTACAAAAAAGGTTTTCCTTTTTTTCTCCTGTTTTAAACCTTATATACCCTTTAAATCTCATTTAAATCCCCCCTCCTCAGTGCAGCTTTCCAAACCAAGTATTCCCAATATAGTATCTCCAACTTCAGAACTCTTGGTACCTATGTCAAACAGACTAAAATTCTTAAAAGCTAATACCACCTTCACATTTTTAAATGATTTAAAAATAACCTTGAACTTATCATAGAATGAGGTTAAAAAACAACAAAAAGTGTTTCCTTGACAGATGTTTAGTGCTATTCAGCCTTAAAAATAAAGGAAGAACCAAGAAAAGATGAATGCAGGTTACTACCCCAAAGCACTAATTATCAATTCGAACTCTGTATACTTTAAAGCTAACCTGGTAACAAGGACACTTCAGTAATGAACAGGATAGAACTATTTCTTTTAATATGTTAAATTTAAATACCTTAAGAGGATTCCAATCAATCAACTGAAGTCGGATGAGGGGATTTAAAAGCTTCGGTATGCATAAACTAATGAAAGCTTCATAATAAGAATCAGGAAACTTTTCTCGCCATTGTTGAAATTTCAACAAAATATTTCGGATATTACAAAAATCATCATGTACATCTTCAAAAATCTTCTTGTGATCTTGTAAAATTTTATCTGTAAACAAAATGAGTCTCTGTATATTATGCATTTTAAGTTTGTGAACTTTGCTTCCTAAAACATAGTCATGTATAAACTATGTACTCAACAAAGCTGAAAACTGTCCTTTGGATGTTAGCATCTAAATTAGCTTTTATTAAAAAAAAGTCACTTTAATAGCAATATTCACACTAACAAAATCCATCACTTATTGACCTTCTGTACAAGGCAGGTGTAACTACCTATTTACAGACAAGAAACAAGCAAACATGAGATTCAGGGAGGTCGATGGATCTAAGATCACACAAAATAGAGACGGTCTTCAAACCCATCTGTTTGACTGTAAAGCCCACATTCTTTCTTTTTAATTTTTTTTTAACATTTACTTATTATTTTTGAGAGACAGAGAGAGAGGGAGGGGGAGGGGCAGAGAGAGAGAGAGAGACAGACAGACAGACAGACACAAAATCCGAAGCAGGCTCCAGGCTCCAAGTTCCAAGCTGTCAGCACAGACCCCCACGCGGGGCTCCTGTGATATCATGACCTGAGCCAAAGTCGGACACTTAACTGACTAAGCCACCCAGGTGCCCCTGTAAAGCCCATATTCTTTAAAATATGCAACATTTTACCTATGAAGCACTAAAATAATATTACTAAATTTAAGTGTTTTATTTATTTTCAAAAGATTTTAAAGTAACCTCTACCCTCAATGTGGTGCTCCAACTCATAATCATGAGATCAAGAGTAGCATGCTTTACCAACTGAGCCAGCCAGGCACCCCTAAAATTAATTGTTTTCAATTAAAAATGGTAATATAGAAAGTATGCAGTAGAGAAATGAAACCAAAATGTTCATGGTTCCTTTACAAAAGATGAGAAAAGCTGAGAGAAAAAATAAAGATGCAGAAAACTCACAACGTTCCTCCATTTTAATCCCATTTTTTCAAAGGGAGGAAAAGTCTTTCTTTCTTTCTTTTTTTAAGTAAACTCTACCCTCAATGTGCGGCTCGAACTCATGACCCCAAGATCACGAGTCATAGGCTCTATGGACTGAGCCAGTCAGGCACCCCAGGAAGTCTTAAAGGGGAAAAAAATGTGTTCCTTTTTTCTTGAATTTCCTCAACTATATTTAAAGGGAATCATAGCAGAGCATTTCCTACCATTTCAATACTTCAAATTAAGACATATTAGAAACCCAGTAACTGACCTTGGGTTTTTTGGAAGTCAATCATGTCTGCTGAAGACAGTTCATCATCACTAGATGTCCCTTCCTGATGATCACAATTCCCAGACAGTGCCCTTGCTTGTCTTCTTTGTGACCTATGTTTTGGAATAAACCAAAAACAAATTAAAAACAGTTTCTAAAAACAAAACAAAACAAAACAAAACAAAACACAGTTCCTGCTGAAAAGAAATGCTTTAAAACAGAAACTAGGAGTCATCATTTTATTTAAAATGTCTAGAATATTTTATTAGCACATCTCATTATTAGCACACAACTTTGTTATTATTTTTGGCATTTTAGCTTCATTATCTGACTTGGTGGTTCTCCCTCTTTTTCTCACTACCCAGATTTTAAAGAGGGGGTAACAATATAATAATAACTGGCTTCTAGTTATAAGCAATTTCCAGACTGATAAATGCCATCTTACTCATTCTTTTTGACTGATTCAATATATCAGTGTGTTTTTAAACCCTGGGGTAAGGACTGTTTAACTTTTGGTTTTAGGTCATTCTCACAAATTAATGTTCAGTTATGGTTATTATACCATATGGGCTAACTATAGTTAAGTAGTGAAAAATATTTGCTCAATGATGTTCTAAGTCTTCACTTTATATAGCTACCTTCGAGATTCAATCTCTTCCAAAATCCTTGGAGTTTTTTCATCTACAGCCAAGCTTCCATTTGTTGATGTCTCAGCTTTGCCTGTTAACAAATAAAATTAATTTCACACTATAAATTCTTCAAAGAAATAAAATGAAACATTCTGAAAACAAAAGTTGCATTTTGGGTGTATATACATATAGGTATGTATATGTATAAATAAATATATACGTAAACACATTTAATATGCTTAAATTGCATACTTCATCATGTAATGAAATTACAATGCTAATTCCCTATCACAATATTAACAGGCATTGAGCCTGCTAGCCTAAGACACCTTGGCTGGTGAATATAGTTCAGCACTTGAGACAGTAATAAAATTCTACCATGTTTCTTTTTCTTGTATTTTTTTTCAGTTGTTTTCACCAGTTTTTTTTCTATCCCTGATTATATAAATAATATATATAATATTTGCATTACCAATAAGTTAGTCATATTATTTCTTAGTCTGTACCATAATTTATAACTAACTACAGTCATGTGTTTGAAAGTCATTTTGCTTTAATCAGCTACTTGTTTACGATCTCATCTCTTTCACTATTCCCCAACAGCACCTTAATCAAAGGAAGGCATCTCTGAAAATACAAAACCAGTGTGAGAACCAAAAGGCAGCATCCAAATCTTATTTGAGATCTTATAGATGATTCTCTACTGAAACCCACCAAAATGTCTTTAACCTCTATATCTAATCCGTGATCGGCCATGAAATCTTTCTTAAGTTAGATTTCTGACACAGTCTACAGACTTATGTCAACTCATCTCAACAAAGTCAATACATGGCCATATACTGTCTCAAATACCAAATAATCAGAAGTTATAATTTTTATTTTTTTGTCGTAGACTTAAGATATTTTGAAGCCCTAGTTCTAAATATTTTGGGGTTTTTGCAAAGGGGTAGGTGAAAGGCTAGTGGGAAAATATACAAAAAAGCATTTTTTATACAGGAATAAAAATATTTTTATTCTCTAGCTGATAATCTAGCTTAATGAACAATAAATCATATTGAATATGAAAAACACTAACGTGATAACTGTTGTAAATACGTTGATTCATGTTTTAATTCATCTTGCCTGCGTTTCATAAAGGTCATGGCTTGTTTTAAAAGGAGTGCATGCATGGATGACTCTATTTCTTGGATGCTGATAATCTGAAATACACATATAACATTTTGTAGATCATCAATAATCAATTATAAAAAGTAATACTCAGATAAGCATATGTATGTGCTCAATACTCACATAATAAGAGGAACATTTTCAATACTACATTTTAACTGAAAAAATATTGTAAGATACAGACCTGGCTGCCAATACTTTATTACTGATAATCAACTTACTGTACTAACACAGCTATAAATACCATAAGTAATGAAAGCAAATGGGCTGGGGTCAGGAATATGGATAAGAGTGAACAAATAACTATTAGGATTTTTTAAAAACTTTGAGAGAGAAAGCACACGTGCATGAGTGGGAGACGGGCAGAGAGAGAGGGGAAAGAGAGAATCCCAACTAGTCTCTGCACTGGCAGTGTGGAGCCCGATGTAGGGCTTTAACTCACAAACTATGAGATCATGACTGAGCTAAAATCAGAGTTAGATGCTCAACTGAGCCACCCAGGTACCCCCAAATAGGATTCTTTATTTCAGATATTAGGAGGAGAAAACAAAGGGTACAGCTATTTTTCATAAGCCGAGGGGGCAGACTGTAGGAGAGCACCTGAGGAAACATAAATCTGAAAAAAAGGGGAGAACAGAAGAGACCTAACCCGATAGGTAAGAAAGGTATGAAGCAAAAATGAATGATTAAAATCGGCATTCTTACATTTCTTGGGCAACAATTCTCCCCACTCCAAAGATGTTCCCATAGCAGCTGCCCTGAGTACATCAATGTGTAGGCCAATGAGACCGTAACAGTTTAATTCTTCAAGGATCAATGAAGAAAGTTGTATTGCAATAAATACTTCAGAAAGTAACTACCAAGTGACAGTAAAAGGTAGTCAACTTGAAAAAACTGGAGAGAAAAAAATCCAACTGGTAGTATTTTAAATGTAAATAAAAAGCAATGAAGTAGAGTGTATTTTTTTAAATGGTTTGTCTACTTAAAAAAAAAGTCAACTCAAGACCCAAATGTCAAAACTTAGTATGTATAAAACAAAAACAGAACTTGGAAAGAATGATTTATAAATCTGATTAACACAAAAATGTCAAAAGATCAGGATGTCAAAGAAAACCCTGCAAAGAAATCAGAAGACAAGCTGGAAAGTTTACCTATATCAAGTAGCATTAAAAATCTTAAGCAGCAAAGAATTTTCACTATATGAGGGGAAAAAAAAGTAAAAAGGAAAAAGAAAAATTGCCACTATGAACTAAAAAGATAACAAGGCAAAGACAACTCACAAACAGACTACATGTGTTAATAAAACAAAGGTTTTGAGATCAAAATAAATATGTACAAAACCCATTATTTATTAAAAAAACTTAATGTTATTTTTGAGAGGGGGGAGAGAGAGAGAAAAAGAGAGAGAGAGAAAGAGAATCCTAAGCAGGCTGTGCTCACAGCAGAAAGCCCAATGTGGGGCTCAAACTCATGAACCGTGAAACCATGACCTGAGCTGAAGTCAGATGCTTAACTGACTGAGCCACCCAGGTACCCCTATAAAAAACATTTTTTAAAATGAAGTAGGCTGAAAATAAAACTGATGTAATCTTTCTGGTATTCAAATAATTTAGCAATGTTTCATAAGCCTTAAAAGATATTTAGAAACTCTGACTTAATAATTCGCTTTCTAGGAATTTTTTTTAAACAGAATTTTAACACAAAAATTTAACTTTGTTATTTATAATACCAAAATAAGTGCAAAAACACCTGTCTAATATTAAGGGGACACTTAATATCATAGTATGTCAAAAATGTGTAGGAAAATCCTAAAGAAAAGTATTTAGTTGTGGGATTTAGACTTTTAAAAAAAATCTCACGGTAAGGGGATTTCTTTATAAAAATGACATACTGTATTTATGACCATGTACCTTTTCATTAAGACAGTCAATTAAATTTTCCACATAAATTTTCATGCTTTTATAGAATTTAAAGTTTAGAGCTTGATTTGATGAATTCTCTAGGTTCTGGATGGTACTCTTCGAGCTCTTTACATCTTGTATATATTTTTCATATTCCCTCAGGTGTGAGCGGTGAGTATCCTGTAGCAATGTTAATCTAAATAAACAAAATAAAAATAAATGAAAACTGCTTGTTTCTCCATCTTTTATTTCTACTACAGTAACTATTAGTCTAATGAAATTTTTCTCAGAGTTACCTTACAGAAACCACCACGGAAACAACCATATAAACCTGGGTTTACGAGACTTGCTGAGCAAAGGAGAACACCACAATGAAAGAGGTCTCAAAGGAAATGGTAGGAAAGGACATGTACAGGTTTTTAGGTGCTTGAGCTAATCAGAGGATAATTTTAGAGTGAAAGTTAGTAAGTGTGGATTGATCAGAATTTGTAAACTAAGTGAGTTGCTAGACAATCCAAGGTCTTATATATGAAATACAGGAGTCCATGTGGAGTTACTGTTAAATCAGTTTGTGGTCTTTCTTGGAATATGGGTATTTTTGAATAAGCTGGTATTAAACCATTTGAGCATGTTATGACTTGGTGTAATTTAACGTTTTGTGACTCGATGGTTTTATCTGTCTCTAGAATTTGATGTTGAGGCATATTTCCTGTTTTTGCTGTAGTCCCCCATACACTGCTCTATTGATAGGACAGCCCACTTTTTTAACTCTTATGAGTGTCACATGTATCAACTAATGTAGCATGAAACAAGTATCAAATATAATTCAATATCTATTTTTTAAAAGTCATTTATCTCTCCATATATTTGCCAGTAGAGGAATAAGAAACACCATTTCTTTAAAAATATCTGGAATGTGTTTTCCACTAATATTCAACACTGTGAGTACAATTCAAGAATTAACTATAAATGAAGTAACAAATTCATAGTATGTGGACTTGAACTTTCTTAAAAAAAATTCAACTCCTCCAGCTAACTTGCTGTATATAATGAAAAATCATTACTAAGCACCTGCTTAGACCAAATGTCATCTTTCATTTTTTTCCTTAAAGACCAAATGTCTTCTACGTTTCCCTGGAACATACATAATAATGTCTTGTAGTTATTTTGTGCCTTTTCCTCTTTTGCTACCTTAGTGTTTTTTTTGTAGACATGCCCTCAGTCTTTTCTCATTTTCTTTTGTGCATCTCCTATACGTTTGTATATGTGTCTGTGTGTTTACCATGGGGATTACAAAAAACATCTTATAGTTCTAATAATTGATTTTAAGCTGATAACAACTTCAATCGCATACCAAAACTCTTATTCCTTACTTCCTCCACTTGTTACTGAAGTCCCATATTACATTTAAAAATTTTTTTATTAACGATGTTATAGCTTTTTGTGTTTATTTTTTAAATTCTATACCTGAACTGAAAGTGATTTTTACATCACCTTAGAATACTACATGATTCTCTATTTGTCTACATACTTAATCTTTACCAGACACCTTTATATATATGTATTTTAAACCAAAGCTGTGTCAGAAATTTTATTAAGAAAACTCTATACCAAACGTAGGGCTTGAACTTACATCCCTGAGATCAAGAGATGCATGCCCTATAGACTAAGCTAGAGAGGCACCCCAGACAGCCTTAGATTTTTCATATGCTTCATGCTACTGGCTGGCCTCCTTCCATTTGAACTTGAAGGACTTTTTTTTTTTTTTAAGTACACTTTCTTTATCCAGGGTGATAAACCAAACCAGAACCCAAACATGTAAAAACCCAAGGTGCTAGAAATACAAACTCAATTCAAATTCAAGCTTGTCCAGACCCTGGTCACAAACCCTAGTGAGGTGCATGTGAGTACCAAGTCAGGGAGAAGGGGACAGGAGTGGAGCCAAGAGAAATGGTGGGAAGGGGGCTCCCATAGTCTCCCTAGGGATCACCTCACAGTGTCACCTCTACCTTCCCAGTGACAGTGAAAGCCTACTAAGTCCTAAACTTTTAACCTCCACCCATCCTTGGCCAGGGCTTGGAATGCCAGTCCCAAATGGTTCTACCCTCCCTTGTTCCATCCTCACTTGCTCAGATGTCCAGTCTCACTCTTCTCCTCCTCCATACTCTTCTGTGATTAGTAGCAGGTTAGGGTACCGTGTGAACTACAGTGAGGCTAAGGGCCAAGGGGAGGCAGGGTAGAGACAGGTGAAAAGAGAATAGCAGTCCAAGAATCCCTCTCCATGGGATCCCAAACTGAACTATCAGCTCCTCTTTTGCATCCGCCTGGATCTGAGAAAGTGCACTGTAGGCATAAGCAGCTATCCTGGAGACCTGATGCAAGTCAGAGAAGGGGATGGGCTCGCTGGCCAGCACCTGGTGGGACTGGCTGGTAAGAGATGGCAGCAGCAGCAGCAGCTTCTTCCAGTGGGTCAGGCTGCTCAGCACAGCCAAGTGTGCGCCGTACTCCCTTACTCGTGCTGCTTCATGCCCTGGGTGTCTGCAGCAGACACATCAATGATGTTGCTGGCTGCTTTAGCAAGGATGGGGGAGAGCGGGGCCTGTTCATCTATGTGAGTGAAAGGCAGGCTGTAGTAGCTGGGCTCAGCTCCATTGAAGGCTTTGGTAGGGGGGCTGCTAGGGTCAAGCAGCAGCATCCGCTCCTCTTGATTCTGGTCTCAGTCCTTGTTCTCGCTGCTCTAGGAGTGCCCCATGGCTGGGGTTGGACAGGGTGTTCCAAGTTGTGGCGAGGGGGGACAATGTCCAAAGACAGCCCTTTTGGTCACATCTTGAAGGACTTTCTTTTTAAAAAAATTTTTAATGTTTATTTTTGAGAGAAAGAGAGAGAGAGAAAGCGTGCACACAGGCAGGGGAGAGGCAGACACAGAATCTGAAGCAGGGTCCAGGCTCTGAATTGTCAGCACAGAGCCTGACATGGGGCTTGAACCCACGAACTGCAAGGTCATGACCTGAGCTGAAGTCGATGTTTAACCAAATGAGCCACCCAGGTGCCGTTTGAAGGATGTTTAATAGCAATTTTTGTAAGGCAATTCTAATGGTGATGGACTCCCTCAGCTTTTATTTGAGATCTTTATTTTTCCTTCATTTTTTAAGGACAATTTTACTGGTTATAACAGTCTTGGCTGGGAGTTTCTTTCAGCACTTTGTACATATCATTCCAGTCTTTCTGGCCTGTAATGCTTCTGTTGAGAAATCTCCTGATAATCTTATGGGGCTCCCTATCAAGTGAGAAGGTGCTTTTGTCTAGCTGCTTTCAAAATTCTTTCTGCCTTTGAAAATTTGATTATATGTTTCAGTGTGAGCTTCTTTGGGTTTATCTTTCTTGTAATCTTTTGAGCTTGAAACTGGATGTCTATTTCCTTTCTCAGATTGGTAATTTTTTGGCCATCAGAGCTTTGGACAAGTTCCTGCTCCACTCTCTTCTCCTCCTTGGACTTCCATAACGTGTATATTGTTCTGCTTAATGTGTCCTGTTAAGTCCCTTAGGTTTTCTTCACTTTTCTTCATTCTTTTTTCTGTTCCTCTGGCCTGTAATTTCAAACCAATGGTCTTTTAAGTCACTGCTTCTTTCTTCTGCTCCATCAAGCAGGTTGTTGATCCCCTCTGGTGAAATTTTTTTTCTTTTATAGTTTATTGTCAAGTTGGTTACCATATAACACCCAGCGCTCATCCCAACAAGTGCCCTCCTCCATGCCCATCACCCCCCCGCCGTCCCCTCTGCTCCTCCCCCATCAGCCCTCAGTTTGTTCCCAGTATTGAAGAGTCTCTCATGCTTTGTCTCCCTCCCTCTCCCTAACTAACTCTTTTCCTCCTTTACCTCCCCATGGTCCTCTGTTAGGTTTCTCCTGTTAGACCTATGAGTGAAAACATATGGTATCTGTCCTCCTCCTCCTGACTTATTTCGCTTAGCATGACACCCTCGAGGTCCATCCACTTTGCTACGAATGGCCAGATTTCATTCCTTCTCATGGCCATGTAGTATTCCATTGGATATATAACCCACATCTTCCTAATCCATTCATCAGTTGATGGACATTTAGGCTCTTCCCATGATTTGGCTATTGTTGAAAGTGCTGCTATGAACATTGGGGTACATGTGCCCCTATGCATCAGCACTTCTGTATCCCTTGGATAAATCCCTAGCAGTGCTACTGCTGGGTTATAGGGGAGTTCTATTGTTAATTTTTTGAGGAACTGCCACACTGTTTTCCAGAGGGGCTGCACCAGTTTACATTCCCACCAACAGTGTAGGAGGGTGCCCATTTCTCCACATCCTCACCAGCATCTGAAGTCTCTTTGTTCTTTTAGCCACTCTGACCCGCATGAGGTGGTTATTTCAGTGTGGTTTTGATTTGTATTTCCCTGATGACGAGGGACGCTGAGCATCGTTTTATGTGTCTGTTGGCCATCTGGATGTCCTCTTTGGAGAAGTGTCTATTCATGTCTTCTGCCCATTTTTTCACTGGATTATTTGTTTTTCAAGTGTGGAGTTTGGTGAGTTCCTTATAGATACTGGATACAACCCTTTATCCAATATGTCATTTGTAACTATCTTTTCCCATTCCATCGGTTGCCTATTAGTTTTACTGATTGTTTCCTTTGCAGTGCAGAAGCTTTTTATTTTGATGAGGTCCCAATAGTTCATTTTTGCTCGATTCCCTTGCTTTGGGGATGTGTCGAGTAAGAAATTGCTGCGGTTGAGGTCAAGGAGGTTGTTTCCTGCTTTCTCCTCTAGGATTTTGATGGTTTCCTGTCTCACATTCAGGTCCTTCATCCATTTTGAGATTACTTTTGTGTATTATGTAAGAAAGTGGTCTAGTTTCATTCTTTTGCATGTTGCTGTCCAGTTCTCCCAGCACCATCTGTTAAAGAGGCTTTTCTTCACTGGATTCTCTTTCCTGTTTTGTCAAAGATTAGTTGGCCATACATTTGTGGGTCCAATTCTGGGTTCTCTATTCTATTCCACTGGTCTATGTGTCTGTTTTTGTGCCAATACCATACTGTCTTGATGATGACTGCTTTGTAGTAGAGGCTAAAGTCTGGGATTGTGATGCCTCCCGTTTTGGTTTTCTTCTTCAATATTACTTTGGCTATTCGGGATCTTCTGTGGTTCCATACAAATTTTATGGTTTGTTCTAGCTTTAAGAATGCTGGCGCAATTTTGATTGGGATTGCACTGAATAGAATTGAATTGTGTAGATTGCTTTGGGTAATAATGACATTTTAACAATGTTTATTCTTCCGATCCATGAGCATGGAATGCTTTTCCATTTCTTTGTGTCTTCTTCAATTTCTTTCATAAGTTTTCTATAGTTTTCATTGTACAGGTCTTTTACATCTTTGGTTAGGTTTATTCCTAGGTATTTCATGGTTTTTCATGCAATTGTGAATGGGATCAGTTTCTTGATTTCTTTCTGTGCTTCATTATTGGTGTATGACAATGCAACCGATTTCTATACATTGATTTTGTACCCTGCGACTTTGCTGAATTCATGGATCAGTTCTAGTAGGCTTCTGGTGGAGTCAGTCGGGTTTTCCATGTAGAGTATCATGTCATCTGTGAAAAGTGAAAGTTTGACTTCATCTTTGCCAATTCTGATGCTTTTTACTTCCTTTTGTTGTCTGATTTCTGATGCTAGGACTTCCAGCACTATGTTAAACAACAGTGGTGAGAGTGGACATCCTTGTCGTGTTCCTGACCTCAGGGGGAAAGCTCTCAGTGTTTCCCCATTGAGGATGATATTAGCTGTGGGCTTTTCATAAATGGCTTTTATGATGTTTAAGTATGTTCCTTCTATCCCGACTTCCTCAAGGGTTTTTATTAAGAAAGGATGCTGTATTTTCTCAATGCTTTTTTTGCATCTATTGACAGGACCATACGGTTTGTATCTTTTCTTTTGTTAACATGATATATCACATTGATTTGCAAATATTGAACCAGCCCTGTAACCCAGGAATGAATCCCACTTGATCATGGTGGATCATTCTTTTTTGTACGCTGTTGAGTTCGATTTGCTAGTATCTTGTTGAGTATTTTTTCATCAGTATTCATTAAGGATATTGGCCTGTAGTTTTCTTTTTTTGTTGGGTCTCTGTCTGGTTTGGGAATCAAAGTGATGCTGGCTTCATAGAATGAGTTTGGAAGCTTTCCTTCTATTTCTATTTTTTGGAATAGCTTGAGAAAATGGGTATTAACTCTGATTAAATGTCTGGTAGCATTCCCCAGGGAAGCCATCTGGCCCAGGGCTCTTATTTGTTGGGAGATTTTTGATAACTGATTCAATTTCTTCACTGGTTATGGGTCTGTTCAGATTTTCTATCTCTTCCCCTCTAAATTTTGGTAGTGCATGTGTGTTTGGTAGTGCATGTCCATTTCTTCTAGGTTGTCCAGTTTGTTGGCATATAATTTTTCATAGTATTCCGTGATAATTGCTTGTATTTCTGAGGGATTGGTTGTAATAGATCCATTTTCATTTGTGATTTTGTCTATTTGGGTGCTTTCTCTTCTATTTCTGAGGAGCCTGGCTAGAGGTTTTTCAATTTTATTTTTTCAAAAAACCAACCCTTGGTTTCATGATCGTTCAACTATTTTTTTGGATTCTATATTGTTTATTTCTGCCCTGATCTTTATTATTTCTCTTCTTTTGCTGAGTTTGGGGTGCTCTTGATGCTCTGCTTCTAGTTCCTTTAGGTGTACTGTTAGATTTTGTATTTGTGCTTTTTCTGGTTTCTTGAAATAGGCCTGGATTACAGTATACTTTCCTCTTAGGACTGCCTTTGCTGCATCCCAAAGAATTTGGATTGTTGTATTTTGACTTTGTTTCCATATATTTTTTAATTTCTTCTCTAATTGCTTCAATCATCCTTTAGTAGGGTACTATTTAACCTCCATTATTTGGAGGTTTTCCAGACTTTTTCCTGTGATTGATTTCAAGTTTCATAGCATTGTGATCTATGCTATGAAACTTGTGTGTGCATGGTCTGATCTCAATTCCAGTGAATTTTCAAATCACTTACTGTATTGTTTAGCTACAGAATTTTTTTTTAATAGTTTTGCTTTGTTGATATTCTCACTTTGTTCATGTGTGTTTCCCTGATTTTGTTGTGTGTGTTCTCTTATAGCACATTCAGCTTCTAGGAGTAGATTATTCTGAATTGTTTGTCAAGTAATTAATAGATCTTTGTTTTTTTAGAATTGGTTCTAGAGATTTATTTTGCTTCTTTGGTTGTGCTAGGTTTCCCTGTTTTTTTATGTCTCTTGTTGTGTTTGGTTGTTGTCTTGTACATCTGAAAATGCACTTAAGGGAATAGCTTCATATAGTGGAAGAACATCACCAATCAGCCTGGCGAGAGATGTGGAGGGCAGGGGGAGGTCTTCTCAAATCTTTTATGGGGGATATATCTTCTCTGGGTTTCTATATGAAATTTCCCTATTACAGAATTTGTGGGTTTTTTAAGTTTTCATAGTCTCTTGCTCTCTTTGGTGTTTATCTGAAGTACTCTAAGCTTTCTGGCTCTTTAACAATGGCGCTCTCTTTTGTTTTCTGTGGCCCCCAGGTATCCAAGGTACAACGGTTCAGGATGCTGAGATAGACAAGGCAAGAAACAGTCCCTCAGACAGTCCCTCCAAAAGCCCAAAATTATATGTTCCACTCTTTTTTTTCCCTCTCAAGGGAGAAACTGTGAGTTGGGCTTTTTTTGCTCTCTCACAAGTAGTGTGGGCTTGCAAGAGTGGCATGAAATGGCTTTTCTTACCCATTACAACGTGGCTCTTCTTGGCTTTGAGCTTGCTTGGCATAATGCAACTTTCTAAACTGGTTTCTGGAGTTCTCATAAAGGCTTTTTGGACTGCATATTGTAAGTTTGTATCCTAGGAGGAAATGAGGTATGGGGTTTCCTACTATGGCATCTTGCCATCACTCCCAACTTATTATTTTTAAAGATTAAAGATTATTTAACAATGCAGATAAAAGCTTATAAAATATTAAAGCAAGAGTTTGAGGGGCACCTGGGTGGCTCAGTCGGTAAAGTGTCCGACTTCGGCTCAGGTCATGATCTCGCGGTTCGGGAGTTTGAGCCCCGCGTCAGGCTCTGTGCTGACAGATACCTCGGAGCCTGGAGCCTGTCTTCGGATTCTGTGTCTCCCTCTCTCTCTGACCCTCCCCTGCTCACGCTGTCTCGCTCTCTCTCAAAAATAAATAAAACATTTAAAAAATAAAGCAAGAATTTGATACATATGGATTTTAACCATGTAGTATGTATCTATCATAAAGATTAAAAAGACCTATATAGAAAGGAAATCAGTTGTGCTAGTGCGGTAATACAGGTGATGCTATTTTTTTACTACAAGTCTGTTTAATATTAGTATTTGTAGTTAATAATTAAAAAGAACATAGTGCTTTTTTCACTATTAAATGTCGGGACAAATTATTTTAAAATCAATTCTACTTACCTAGTATTTAATTGCTTCTTTATAATTTCTAAATTTACTGGTGGAAATGAAGTGGAAGTATCAAACTTCTTCACTGTTTGAGATTCACTGCTGTAGGAAAGATCTAGGTCTCGTCCCTAAAAATATGAACATTTGTATTGTTTTAAAAAACTCATTAATCTTACAAATATCAACAGCACGAAAGGAAACTGGGTATTCCAATGTCTCACCAGCTCAAATTTCCGTGACTGACATTTTTCAGTTATAATAAAATGCTTTTATAATTCTCACAGTTTTAAAACCTGGAACTTCAAATTTGCATGCAAGTAGAAAATTACAAAATCTTACTTTTCACAAAAGCTTGCTTCCTGGTTATTATTTTTTTTATTTTAGAGAGAGAAGGAGAGTGTGCACAAGCGAGGAGTGGGGCAGAGGGAGAGAGAAAGGGAATCTTGAGCAGGCTCCATGCTCAGTGAGGAGTCTGACGTGGGACTCAATCCCATGCCCCTGGGATCATGACCTGAGCTGAAATGAAGAGTTGGACCCTCACCTAAATGAGCTGCCTGGCTGCTGGAATTATGCAAACCTAAGCAGAGTAAGGACTGTGACATGTTTTTTTCTCAAAGTATTTTTTTTCATGCTGTTGGCTACACTGATTTTACTAAAAAGGGGATGGGGGATCTAACTCTGTTACAGTTATACAAATAGCCCTCTAAATCATTTCTCTGGTCAGAAATTTCTAAACACTGTTATAACCAAACACTTTACTTAATTTCTTAGTTTCAATAACATGGAGATCTTAACAATACTTTATTTAAAAGAACAAATAATCTTTCAAAGCATTGTTTTTTATTTTGTTTCTTGTGCGTGTGCAAGCAGGGGAGGGGCAGAGGAAGAGAAAGATTCTTAAGCAGGCTCCACGTCCAGTGCAGAGCCCAACGTGAGATCTCATGACTGTGAGATCATGACTGGAGCTAAAATCAAGAGTCGGACACTTAACCAAGAGAGCCACTCAGGAGCCTCTCAAAGCATTCTTGTTAAACAGAAAAGAATATAACTTTATATTTATATAACTCAGAAGCACTTTGTTTTAAATCATTATGATTTTGAGACTTATAGCCACCTACTCATGTAGGTAACATTATCTTTCCATTTTACTGATGAGAAAACAGATTTAGAAAATCTGGGGTACCTCTGGGGCGCCTGGGTGGCTCAGTTGGTTAAGCGTCCGACTTCAGCTCAGGTCATGATCTCACAGTTCGTGGGTTCGAGCCCCATGTCAGGCTCTGTGCTGACAGCTGGCTCAGAGCCTAGAGCCTGTCTTCAGATTCTGTGTCTCCCTCTCTCTCTCTCTGACCCTCCCCTGCTCATGCTCTCTCTCTCTCTCAAAAATAAAACATTAAAAAAAAATTAAAAAAAAAAGAAAATTTGGGGTGCTTCAGTGGCTCAGTCCATTAGGCATCTAACTTTAGCTCAGATCATGATCTCATGGCTCGTGGGTTCAAGCCCTGTGTTGGGCTCTGTGCTGAAAGCTCAGAGCCTGGAGCCCGCTTCAGATTCTTTGTCTCCCTCTCTCTCTAACATTAAAAAAAAGTAAAAAAAAAAATTAAATAATTTGCTTAAAGTTGCATAAATATTTATTGAGCACCCACAACATTAGGCACAGAGGGATAAAACACTGAATAGTTAATAATTCTTGACCTCATGGAGCATATATTTCAGTGGTATAGCCAGAACCCAAATCCAGGACTTTTGAGCTCAAGAACAGTACTTTTTAAATTAGTTTTGTTTGAAACATATTTATTTGTTTAAGCTTTACATTTACACACCTAACATGTGTCTCAGTTACCATAAAATTGAAGATAAAAAAAAATATATGGTCCCCTTAAGTGGCCTAATAATATGTGGAAGGTATTTATAATCTAGTGGGAAAAGAACATGACATATAAAGTGTAGTGAGTTGAACAGTGGCCAAAAGAGATGTCTATGTCCTAATCCCCAGAATCTGTCAATATGACATATTTGAAAAAAGGGTCTTAGTGTTTGTAATTAAGTATCTCAAGATGAGAACATCCTGCATTATTCAAGTGGGCCCTAAATCCAATGTCAAGTGTTCTTATAAAAGACACATAGACATACAGAGAAGGCAATGTGAAGGAGACAGAGCAAGGGGTTATGCAGTCATAAAGCAAGGAACACCTGGAGTGACCAGAACATGGAAGACAAGATTCTTTCTCCAAAGGGAGCACAGTCCTGCTAACACCTTGCTTTAAGATTGCTAGTCTCCACAACTGTGAGAGAATCAGTGTCTATTTTAAGCCATCAAGTTTATAATTTGTTATAGCAGCCTTAGAAAATTAATACACATGGTATAATAAATTATTACCTCTGTGATTTTAACTGCTTTCCTCATCTGCTGCTGTTCCCAAGTATCTTGAATTTCATCTTCATGACTTTCTTCACTTGTTTCTTCATTTCTAGGTGCTAGGAAAAAAAATTCATAATAGTATTTTTCCATTCTAATAGAATCAGCTAACATTTTTGGGGGGCTTATAATGTGCTGCTGGCTTAGCAGCTTTACATGTGTTAACTTATTCTTCACAATAATTCTGGGAAGAAAGCACTATTATCATCCTTATTTTATAAAGAGAACACTCCTATCAGGAAATTAATAATAACTTGTCTAAGAAATGTGCTGAAGCGGAGACTTGAATCTGGGAATCTGTACTTATCACCACTGTCCCACTGAAAACACTATAGTTTCAGATATGGAGAAAAAACATGGAAAAAATTGAAACATTTGGTATTCCTTAGCAGAGGTTATAAATTCTTTTTTTAAAATGCTTATTTATCTAGCGAGAGCAAGAGCCCACACATGAGCAGGGGAGGAGCAGAGAGAGGCAGAGAATCCCAGGCAGGTTCTGCACTCGATCTCATGAACCATGAGATCATGACCTGAGCAGAAATCAAGAGTCAGATGCTTAGCCTACTGAGCCACCCAGGTGCCCCCAGAGATTATAAATTCTACCTGATTTTAGATAATAATTAGAATCAAAATATTGAAAAATAATTTTTGGGTTATAAGGAACCAGAAGTCTCATTCTGAAAAAGTATTATTTGAAGTGACAAAAATTTTGGTAAAACATAGTATTGTTTATAAATGAGAAATGTGAAAACAGTCCTTTGAGACCTAAGGACTATTGGTAGAGGAAATTTTTTCTTAGAGCAGGGGAGATTTTAATAATTGAAACCTAAAATCTCTGTACATGCTTCCATGCTAAAAAAAAATCTTTACAAAGGTGACAATGAAAGGTTTCAAGATCAAAAATAAGACTGCACAATTCTTTAACCTGTCAAAAAAGATCAAGTGGAGGTCAGATAATATTATTACACATTATCTCTGGTAATAACATTTTAATAAATTTATTTTTTAGAGACTATGATGTTACTGACTAAATTGGTATTAAATAAAAACCAACTTCTAACACCTTTTAAGATATGACAGATTACATTTTTATGGAGATTTGATGATACTATATTCTAGTGAAAAATCCCTTAATGTTCATATATTGTAAAAAATTAAGTATGTACTTGTTTCATCAGCCATCCTTTGTCTAAGTGTTTGAGGCTTTAGGGTAAACGGTATTCTCTTTTCATGGTCATCAGGCTCACTCTCAGGATCTTCATCACTGTTTTTCTTCATCCCAGTGATGGTAGAGGTATGTTGTACATCCAAAGAAATATAATTATCTTGGGTCCTGGCCAATTCACGTTTCCTGCGGGCTGCCTGAATAAAAGCTGCACCAGGGATATTTACTGAAAGAAACAAAGACAATGACACTGAAAACCAAACACCAACAGAAATACATATTCCTTGTATTTAAATAAAAGGCACCATTTTTCTAATTTTTTCACTATTCTAATATGAATGTAACTACACAGCTCAAAACTTATATCAATTATGAAAGAAAATTATCTTTATAGAGATTAAATGTAAATTAGAAATGAACCAAATCTAGAAGTATCAGAAAACGTTCTACCACTTCATTTCATCTTTGAGCTCTCTTATTCATCAGATGTTGTTGCTTTTTGTTGAGGGCTTTTTCTCATTTCCAGAAGCTCTGAGACTGTGAGGGGAGTAGGGATGTGGAGAATTGAGCAGAGAGTTGCTTAGTCAATGAGAACTGTAGAGGTTAGAATGAAGGGGAATATGCCAGTGAAGACTCACAAAGAGGGACACTATATTATGCCCTGCCCCACCCCAGAGCATCCAAGCATACAGGGAGTAAGATATTAAAACCACACAGCCAAGTCAGCCTCTAAGGTCCTGTGGTGATTTCCACATGAATAAATGTAAGTTAAAAAGTGTAAAGAAAATAATCAGGTTCCTTGAAGAGTATTTAAGTGACATCTTTTAATAGAGCCTTGCTTTAGTTTAGTTTTTTGTTTTTATGTTTACTTTTGAGAAAGAGAGAGAGAGCACAAGCAGAGTAGAGGGAGAGAGAGGAAGGGAGTCAGAGGATACAAAGTCGGCTCTGTGTTGACAGCACAGATGTGGAGCTCAAACTCATGAACTGTGAGATCTAGCACCTGAGCTGAAGTCAGACGCTCACCACTGAGCCACCCAGATGCGCCTAGTTTTTATTTTATAGAATATAAACCACATTAATGTGGACTCTTCCAACTCAAAACAAGTTTCTTCATGCATGATCTAAGCTGAAATTTATCTTTACTTTCTGGAAAAAAATAGTTTCTTAAGCAAAATACTAAGGTAAACAATATGGGAAAAGAAATTTTCACTATTTGAAGCACTTCAAAATGTTAATTAGGGATGTCAAACCACCAAGGCTCAAGTAAAATGTCCTAAACTTTACCACAAACTGATCCAGATTCTTAAAAAAATTTTTTTCTCTTTTTATTTTTGAGAAAGGGAAAGAGACCCAGAGCACGAGCAGGGAAGGGGAAGAGAGAGAGGAAGACACAGAACCCGAAGCAGGCTCCAGGCTCTGGGCTGTCAGCACGGAGCCCGATGCAGGGCTCAAACCCATGAACCATGAGATCATGACCTGAGCTGAAGTCAGATACTTAATCGACTGAGCCACCCAGGCCATCCATGATTCAAATTCTTTGAGAAATAAATAGAAAAGGTTATGTGCCTGGAGAAGTGGAAATGTTCCAACTTTTGAAACAGAAAAAAAAGAGACAGAATTCAGAAATTACTAACCAAAATACCTGACACCGGTCCTAAGGAAAACAAAAAGTGCTTGAATTATGAAATGGTTAAGTGGTGATCACTAGAAATCGATATGTTCATTAAGAACAAAGAATATCAAATCAAGTGATCTACTTTTTATACACTAGTACTAATTTAAAGATTAGGATCAGGGACATGATGCAGGTCAAATGTTTCTCCATATTCCCAAAGCATTTAATACTTTCCTTGTGGATAATGTTAAAAAGTGTGGGGAAAATCACATATCGCACTGGATTCTTAACTGAATAATTACTCAAACGAAAAAAAAGTTGATCATGAAGCACTGTAGCCATCTGCTAGAGGACTTTGTATTTTGTCTTTTCTGCTTTAATAATCTTTTTTCTTTTTTAAAATTTATTTTGAGAGAGAGTACAAGCAGGGGAGTGGCAGAAAGAGAGGGACAGAGAGAAGCCCAAACAGGCTTTGTGCTGTCAGCCCAGAGCCTGACGCAGGCCTCGATCACATGAACCATGAGATCATGATCTGAACCCAAATCAAGGGTTGGACGCTTATGACTGAGCCACCCAGGCACTGCCCCTGGTTTAATGATCTTAATGTGATATGAATGAAGATAAAAAGACATGTCTTTAAAACTGGGAGGGACAGTTAATATATCCTAACCTTCACTACAGGCTATATTAATATTTCTTGATGCTGGTTACACATTAGAACCACCTGGGAAGTTTGATAATCTACTGGTACCCAAGCTCCCCATCCCAGAGATTCAGATTCAGTTGATCTGAGGTGGAGCTGAGCAATAGTGTATTTTTACAGTCCCCTGAGAAACTTACTGTAAAACCAGGGTTAAGATGATATACTCAGGTTCAAATACTCAAGTTTATAAATACATAAATAGAAATACTTGAAGTGGAAGTGATATTTGCAAATGACTTGGTGGGGTTTAATAAATCACAAGAATGGACTCACTAGTGAGACACTAGTTGTATATAAAGCTAATCCTCTCTCATGCTACAATAAAGAGGTAAAATTTCAAGAGTATTATCCTCTCTTGTCTATACACCAACACCTAGCATAAAGGTTCCCACATAGCAGATGCTGGCCAGACATGGAATGAATTAATAAAGTTAGCATATTGCTTTTTAATATGCAGATTTATAAATTAAATAATTTTCACATATATCATCTTATCTAAGGAGTAGAGGTTAGTATCATGCCCCACGAGTAACACGCTGTACCTGCAACAATACCAAGATAGTAGTCCACTACTGGATCATTCTAATAGTTCCACTGTCTGAACAAAAAAATAAATGCACTCCTTGGTCCATGTACCAATCTCCAAACTTCTCACATTCCTTCATATTTTCTTCTCCAGAAAAAAAGAATGTATCCCTCACAGAACAAGTCTTCAACTTTCAGTGTTTCTGAAATGCACATTTCAGAAGGGAAAATTCTTCTCTGTGCTGTACTGTCCTGTACTCTGTGAGATGTTTGTCATTTCTTGTCTCCAGGGCACTGCGGGCCAACAATATCTCAGTCACAATAATTAAAAACTATCACACACATTTGCAAACACTCTTTTCTCCTTAGGTGGACATTACTACCAACACTTTACAACTACTGGCTTATACGGTCTAGTCCACTATCTTCTATAGCAGTACTGTGACCATTTGAATTTATCCAAATTCCAAATCCAGTTCCTTAGCTGCACCAGCCACATTTCAAGAGCCCCACAGCTACATGTGGCTAGTGGCTAACGTATTGGACAATGAAGATATAGACCTTTTTCATTATCAAAGAAGTTTTATTGGACAGCACCTCTATTGAGAATCTAGACAAGGCTTCACTTATCTACTAGGCTTCAATTCTTAATACTGGTTTCATCTTTAAGTACTTCTGTACCTTGTAAACTTACATAAGAAAAAAAAATTACAAGAGCTACTGCTTGTTATTTAATGTTGATAAAGCACTTATTACGACATTACAAGTCTTTAAAAATGCATTTAAACAATTACATTTCCAGTTAATTTGTTTCTTTTATAAAACTACACATTTTATTTTCTGAGAAGGGGTCCCAGACTTCATGAGACTGACAAGAGTCCACAACACAAGTTACAAACCCTTAAGCTTGAGTAATAGGCCAGAAGAATATTTTCATCAAATATCTGCTACAACTTCTAAACTCTGTCACTGTAGTGCAAAAGCAGCCACAGACTTTTATTTGCAAAAGCAGGTGATGGGTCATATTTGGTTTACAGGTGGTAATTTTCCAACCCCTGAACTGGACTGATCTTTCTAAAAGACAAAAATGGTCATGCCATTTATTTGCATTAAATTTTCAGCAATTCTCCCAAACTCTGTTTTATCTGACTCCAATTTGTCTCTCTTCTTTTTTTGTTGTTCCTCTTACACTCCAACCAAATATTTTCATTCCAACAACTATTTTTAGTTCTCTCCATTTGCTATGTTGTCTTCCCTAGAGTTTTATATTTGCTATCCTGTACCCAAAACACCCTCACTAACAAATTCTTACCACCCTTCGGATACTGGCATTAATCACCCAGTGTAGCACACTGGTTAAGAACACAGGTTCTAGAGCAGACTGCCTGGGTTTGAATCCTAGCTCTGCCTCTTACCCGCTGCCTGACCTTGGGCATGTCATGTAATGGAAAAGAGCAGAGAATTTGGGAACTTTGACAATCATTAGTAATGACGTACTTGCCCCATACTTCACTAGAGTTAGTTGTGTTACCAATAATAAGAATCACTGTGTAGAAAATACTGATGTTAGAAATAAAGTTAACAAAAAAAATCACAAAATTTACCAACCTATTGATGAAAATTCTTCTTCCAAAGAGCTAGAGCTGTTGGATGATAAACTCTGATCATCTTTGCTTTCTGAGGAATGATGTGTTTCACCTTCTTCATCTGTTGAAAGATGAACCATCCTGGATTCTAACAGGATATTTTTTGAATATAACAAAGAGTCAAGATAGTGGAATCAGTAACTGAAATCCTACACAACAAATAGCATATGTATAATACAGTGTTTTAAATTTTCTCCAAGTATTTGAAATATATATACAGATCTTTCTCCATTTCCATTCTGAAACCAATGGATGATCTAATAAATGTACAGACTTACCCTATTTATACAATCTACTTATCTAATATTCTCTTAAAAGATGCAACGAGAAAAGGAAACAGTACAAAAAAAGACAACAAAAAGTGAAGGAAAATTTAAAACAAGAAAGAAAAATAGTGGTGGTAAGTTGAAAAAGAAAAAAACTAATGTACACTTACTATATGCTAGGCACTGAAATCTGTTTTACAAGGTCTATTTCACACAATTATAGAATTTCGCAATTCTGTAAAGTAAATGCATGATATTATTGACGAGGACATTAGAGACTAGAGAGGCTAAGTAACATGTCCGGTGTCACAAAGTTACTAAGTGGAGAAGAGAGCTTTCAATCTAATTTCATTCGACTCTGGAATTTAGACTCTCTTTATATCATATTTCAATGGCTGGTGGCAAGTAGTACTGTTATGAGCACTGTGGTCTCAAACCACAAATCTCTTTGCTTCTACTGTGTGATTTTGGGAAGGACAGTTCCAAAATCTGCCAAATAATCTATTAAGCAAAGACAACATTAAGAGATAACACCCATAAAGGTGTTGTGAGAACTGAATGAACAAAATGTGAAGAACTCATCGTATTATCGACAAGAGAGGGCTTGTTAGTTTACAATTATTTTGAAATATTTTATAAACTTGAAAACTTAAAGATTACATAAATAGTACTCTTTATCTTAAAAATGTCTCATAATTAACAGACCTAGATAGAGTTTAAAAAAAAATCTGGAGATCAAAACTTAGAAGACAAAGGAATACAACTACAGATTACATCCTTCTTTGCTACTATTTATGACTGCTCCTGCCTGTTCCCAAAGTGGATGACCACCAGAGCATCGGTTCTCGGAGCACGGTACATCAACCTCTGGAAGTCCCAAGCACCTTTTCAGAGGGTCTGTGAGTTCAAAACTATGCTCGTCACAATATTAGCATGTTATCTGCCCATTTTACTGTTGCCATTTACATAATGAAGCAATAGCAGTGGTGGGTACAACTCCTGGCTTCTCAGTATGAATCAAGACAGTGACAGCAACGTGTGGTAGCAGCCGCTGTATTGTTCACCACCATGCATTGCCAGGAAAAAAAAAATCCAGTCGCACTTACCATCCTCAATGGAGCAATTAAAAGTCACTAACTTTATTAAATCTTGACCACTGAGTACACATCTTTTAAACATTCTGTGGAACAACATGGAAGTGTGTATAAAGCACTCTTGGGGCCTGCTGGAACACAATGGTTCTCACTGAAAAGCACTTGTGTGATGAGTTGCAAGGTGAACTAGCCGTGGTCTTCAAGGAGCAACGCCATTTTACTTGAAAGAATGACTGACAAACTCTAGTTATTTCTACATTTATACCTGACAAATTTTCTCAAAAATGAGGTAAGATGTGCCTATCACTTCAAGAATTAGAGATTTCAAGGGAAAACTGGAATTTTGGAAAACATATCCTGCACTGTGAGCATCTTTGCAATACTTAAAGACTGATGACTAACTATCAGTAGTAACACAGTAGCATTAACAGATTTTGGGGGGGAATACTGTATAATAAAATGTACCAATATTTGCAAACTCTGTGAACTGATACTTTCCAATAGTCAATGCATGATGTAACCAGTCATGTATGGGCAAAAGTTCCATTCAAGTGCAAAACAGACCAATGGATTTTAATGTAACGGCCTATAAGAAAACTGGAAAACACTATTTCAGCTACCATGTTGCAAACTTACCTTTAAGAAATTACTGTTGAGCTTTGTTGTTAATAACAAAGCAGAACACCTCAATCAACTAAACGGCTATTAAGTATTCCTATTCCACCACATACCTGTGGTTTTCTTTTCATATTTCAAATGAAACAACCTATCACAACAGATTGAATGCAGAAACATCAAGATTTGCAAATGGAAAACAATGTCACTGTCACTACTTTTTTTTTTTTTATAAAATAGTTATGTGGGAGAGACCATTTTAATCTCAAAACTAACGGAAAACTGCATTCTTATTAAGCTCCAATTCTAACCAGAACACATTTTATGTAAACATCTTCATGCTGCTTAAATTCTAGATTTAAAACCGCAAAGGTACTTCAAAACTACTGCCTTGTAGTTCCCATCATTATGGTACAGTCTACAGCATCTTCAATCCATTGTGCTACCTGGTGACATCCATCGTCATTCTAATCTGCGTTCTTGCAAATAACTGATGAAAAATAAAACAAGCAAAGGAAAACGTCCCCTAGATTCTTCTAATGTACTTACTCTGGTTAAGTGTTTTCTAGAAAACTCACTGGCGACGTTTCCAAAAATACATAAAACTTTCCCCTAGCAGTATCAGAAAACTTTTTTTTTTTTTTAAGGTCTGTGACAATTAGGTTCTTCATAAACAACAAGTACCGCACTAAAACTGTAACTGGGAAGAGTTCACCTTACGGTGCAAACACAGACGAGCCACAACCACACAGGATTCTTTCTAGCCCCCCAAGGAGCCCGACACGGAGATGCGGGCAGGGGGCAAGTGAGTGCTCGGAGTCGGGCAGTCTGGCTCACGGTCGCCAGAATTCAGCACTGCTCGAGGTCCGAGCGGTTCCTCCGGAACACCCCGCGGGCCTTTCGCGCCGCCCCGCCCAGCGTCACGTCGGCTCCGCAGCCGCCCAGCCTCACCTGGGACGCCCGAGCCGCAGTCAGCGCGCTGAGCCATCCCCGCGGCGCGCCGGGAACTCGCCCACACCCGGCCGCGGCCGCGAGGGCCCCGGGCCCGAACACGCCGGTCAGCCACCACCGCGCGGCCTCCTCCACTGGGCGGCCCTTCCTCTGTAGGGCCAGGGGGCGCCTGCTCTTCCGGAGCCCCGGGATCAGCAGACGGCTCCTCGGGGTCTTCGCTGTCACTGGAGTGGGCTCGGCGCTGCCGGAAAGTCCTCTTCGGCCTGTGAGCCATGGCTGAGGCCGAGGCCCCACGCACCAGCGCTCTTCCGGCACCCGCCAGCCGAGTCGGTGGCGTCCACGGCGGTGCGCGCTCCCGTTTATAAGGCCAGGCGGCCGCGTGCGCGCGCTCGTTGCGCACGCCGTGCGGGCCGCCTTCGCTCTGCGCATGCGTGTTCTGCCTCTTTCGCTCTGGTCTGTAGAGTTCGGTTCCCAGGGCGGCCTGGAGATGCAAAGCGTTCTCTTTGCAAGCACTGCTTGTGCTGTAGTGCAGATTTGTTGTTGAAAGGCCTGGAGATGAGTGCCACGGTGAGCCGCACTCACAGGCTCTCCTTGTGCAAACACTGTCTAGGAATAAGTTACTATACCCACATCCTAGACTGGAACCGCATCTGCTGTCTTCTACTTTCTGAAAAAAGTAAAATTCTCTCTCTAACCAGAAATTAAACAGAAAACTTGAAGGGTGTGTGTGTGTGTATATATGATTGCTTCTGAAAGCTAAACAGTAAAATCTACACATAAATCATAGGTGCGAGAATAAGCAAAAATCAAATGATTGCTCTCAGGTGCCAAGGTTTCAACAGAACCTGGTTAAATGCTTTGGTCCATAAAACAAAAGTATTTTGAAAACCGAGGTTGTTGTTTACAAAGACGCACAGCGATAAGAAGGATGGCAAAAACCGTGGGAAACTTGGACTGTATCCATTAAGCTCTGTGTAGAAAGAGGAGGCCTTCCCCAGGGACTTTGAGTTGTTAGTTTCCTTGGTAAAGACCATTCACATTTACTTGGGTGCCCCTGATCATGTCCATCTGAAGCAAATAATCATTCAGTTCATTTAAATTCTCTTGCTGGGCTTTTCAGTTCATGCTTTGAAGTTCAGGAAGACTTTGCAAGAGGTTCGTCGAAAGGATTGTTTTAAGAGATAAATTTCCAGGTGCTCACCTCCCTCTGTATGCAGCTGCCCGAGAACCCCTACATTCATGCAGCTCTCTGCCAATGAAGCCTTTCCTCCCCTTCTTAGGAAGAGGAGACACGATTCTCTGTCCATTCCAAATGTACTACAGTACATACCCCCACATGTAAAAAACCTTTGCAGCATGTAAAATTTTATTGTGGGATAAGAAAATAAATACTTCTAAAGTCATCATAACAATTCTGGAAATCAGATGTTTCCAATGGCTTACTTTCAACAAAAATGGAGGACCAGTAGCGGCAGGGTGGCTGAGTTGGTTAAGTAGCCTGCAGACTCTTGATTTTCCCTCAGGTCATGATCTCAGGGTTAGTAGGATCAATCCCTGTGTCAGACTCTGCACTGATAGCATGGAGCCTGCTTGGTATTCAGTCTCCCTCTCTCTGCCCCTCCCCTGCTTGAGTGAATGCACACCTGCACTCTCTCTCAAAAACAGAACAAAACAAAACAAACAAAACAAAAAACTTTTAAAAAAGTGGAGGACCAACTAGAGCTGTCAGTTAGCTACTCAAAATAATGTTTAATTATGAATCATTGACTTTTGCATGGAGTTCAGACAGAGTTCTAAGAAGATAGGCATTGAGAAAATATACCCCTTCATATGTGGAGAGTTTTCTCAGCGCCTGTATAATATAAAAACAAAGTATGATAATGTAGTTAATACTGAACACTATGCCATTTTAGCAATAAGTTACAGCTGTCTGTGAATGCTAAACTAATGTGCGTGGGAAGACTATGTTTGTCATTATGAGATGCATTCCCAACAAAAATGTTCTTCTGTAAAAAAAAAATTGTGATGTGTTTTGATGTATTTATATTGTGTTGATCAAGTGTGTTGAAGTCCACTGGCCAAAAGCTACCAGGAGGACACTAAGTCAAATAAAGTTTATTTAGCTTATCTCAGCAAAGGAACATATAGACCGAAGAAACCATGGTGTTTCTTTGTAAAGGGGGTAGAGTGGGGCTTATCACAGGATTTGAGTTTGTGGTAGGAATTTTTTTTTCAAGTTTTTATTTAAATTCCAATTAGTTAACATATAGTTTTAGTTTTACATATTAGTTTTAGGTGTAGAATTTAGTGATTTATCACCTCCACCCAGTGCTCATCACGAGTACCCTCTTTAATGCCCATCACCCTATTTAACCCATTCTCCTACCTCCTCCCCTCTGGTAACCATCAATTTGTTCTCTATAGTGAAGAGTCTGTTTCCTGGGTTTCCTCTCTTTTTGCCCCCATGTACCTTTGTTTTGTTTCTTAAATCCCATTTATGAGTGAAATAATATATTTGTCGTTCTTACTGAATTATTTTCCTTTCTTCTAGGAGTTTTTTTTTAATGTTTTATTTATTTTTGAGAGAGAGAGAGAAACAGAGTGTGCATTAGGGAGGGACAGAGAGAGAGGGAGACACAGAATCCGAAGCAGGCTCCAGGCTCTGAGCTGTCAGCACAGAGCCCAACTTTCTGCTAGGAGATTTTTGAGAGCTAGGGAAGCAGGACCAGATTTCAACTGCATAGTGTTAAGCAGCTGGGACAGTTCAGCAGCTGGGTACCTCAGTAACTTTGTGCAAGAAGTGGGAGAAACAGAAGAAGAATCTGAGATTGGAGTGTCATTAGTAAGAAAGTGGCAGTCACTCAGAAGAAAATTTGCAGTTACAGTATGGTCTTGACTTCCAGTTGAGTTGATTTTCACTTTCTCATTACAAAAATTATAAAGATGACTCAATCCATGATAAAAACATTATAGCTTTGTATCACAAAAAATTATACATATGTAAAATATATACACCCCACACACATGTATATAATGTATACATACACACCACACACACTTTTATAGGGAAATGTACATTGATAAATAAAAGACTTTCAAAGGGTATGGCTCAGTCGGTCAAACATCTGACTCCTGATTTTGGCTCAGGTCATGATTTCACGGTTCCTGAGTTGGAGCTCTGCATTGGGCTCTGCGCTGATAGCACAGAACCTGCTTGTGATTCCCTCTCTCCTTTCTCTGCTTCATTCTCTCTCACACACACACAAAATAAATAAAATTTAAAAAGTTAAAAAAATATGGGGTGCCTGGGTGCTCAGTTCATTAAATGTTTGACTTTGGCTCAGGTCATGATCTTGTGGTTCGTGAGTTTGAGCCCTGCATCCTGCTCTGTGCAACAGCTCTGAGCCTGGAAGCTGCTTCGGATATTGTTCCCCTCCCTCTCTGCCCCTCCCCCACTTGCTCTCTGTTTCTCTCTCTCTCTCTCTCAGATGGATAAACATTAAAAAATTAAAAAAATTAAAAAATTAAAAATTAAAATTAAACATAAACTATATTTTATTAGATAAAATTTTGTAGGGCATAAGAATATGAATTCGAGGAGAAAAACAGTAGTATAAAGGGCTTGGATTTTTTAAATGGATGATGAATATTAAGTAGGTTTGGTATTTAGATTACATTAGATACATTTATTTTATTTATTAAATTTTTTTTTAATGTTTATTTTTGAGGGAGGGAGAGAGAGACAGAGTGTGAGCAGGTGAGGGGCAGAAGAGAGGGAGACACAGAATCCTATGCAGGCTCCAGGCTATGAGCTATCAGCACAGAGCCTGATGCAAGGCTCAAACTCACAAGCTGTGAGATCATGACCTGGGCTGAAGTCAGAAACTTAACTGACTGAGCCACCAAGGTGCCCCTAAATTACATTAGATACATTTAAATGAATGACTGAACACATCTATTTAAAATAAAATTGCCAAAATGTACAATACACCAGAAATTACATCCTTGGCAACTGTCAAAATTTATGATGAGAACTTATAAATGTATACCTGAAAATTTTCTGAGATAATGGATTTATTCTTTATTTATTTACAGAGGGTGGGGAGGGGCAGAGAGAGAGAGAGAGAGAGAGAGAGAAAGAGAGAGATTGAATCCCAAGCAGGCTCCGTGCTGTCATTGCAGAACCCTGATGCAGGGCTTGATCCCACCACAATGGTGAGATCATGGCCTGAGCTGAAAGTGAGAGTCGGACGCTTAACTGACTGAGCCACCCAGGGGCCCCTGAGATAATGGATTTTTAAAACTTCTGAAGGAATATGCAAGGCAAACAAAGTATGAAGCTCACCATCACAGATGACTCTATCACCTCTAGTTTCTTTCTGCTGACTATGGAAACCGTAGTTGCTCAAAAAACAGAAAGAACACTTCTTGCCTGGGACGTGTCATAGGGATTGTATTTTAAAAATTGATTGGAGGGTAGAGTTATAGTTAAAATAGACATCGCAGTGCATTTTAAGGGGTAAATCCTACCAATAAGCCCAATTCTCTAGAAATCCACCCCCTATCCCAAATCAGATTTCTTTTTTTTTTTTTTAACTTTATAGAGTATTGTCACGTTGGTTTCCATATAACACCCAGTTCTCTTCCCCACAACCAAATCAGATTTCTGTAGCTATGTTCACCTCCTGGGACAAGGGTAGCAGGATCAGAATAGATAGCTAACCATGGCAGACCAAATAGAATCTTTCACTAGGATATTGGCTTTGAGAATGAGCCACAATTTATTGTCTCCACACAGTCTTGAGTTAACACTGCTGATGGGAATGAAGAACTCAACAGCTGAGGCCAGGGTAGTGGCAGCACATCTGACATGAGGAAGGCTGGTGGCTCTTTAGTTTCTCAGGGGAGAGTGTCAGAGGAGACTTAGTGAGTGACAGGGGAGAAGCAGGCTGCTGAGATTCCTAGCTTTGGTGTGGCTGTGAGAAAGATCCCTTCTCCAAGTGTACCCCAAAAGGTGCGACTTTAAAGGGGAAGATGCCCCCCATGTTTACACATGGAGATAGGAAAGGAGTAGCCAGAGAGCAAGAATTGCTTTTTCATGAATACTAGGAGTTTTTCTCCAAAGAGGGCGAGGATAATGCCAGATCTCCTTTTTGCCCACACCCTATTTACGATAATAGGTTATTAAATTAATCCACTGATGATTAGGAGGCTTTGTATTATTTACCTGTTATATAATTAAAAATTGCAAGTTAGTAATTGGCATATGAATAATACCAACTTCTAGAAATCAATGTCATATTTACTCAGACTTTTCCCCCACTGAAGTGAAATAACGTTTTATTTAGCATCTCTTGCCCTTGATCTGTGGGTTCTGAGCTCCCTCTAGTGAGACACAGGCTACTTACAGAAGAATTTTATCAAAGAATCTTTTGGAAATTGCTTCCTTCTTATTATAGAGCTATTTTTTCACTCACTCTTGTTACAAGTAATGGATATAGATTCCCTTTTTAAGCTAACCTATGTCAAAATTTCTCAGATGAAAAAATTTTGCACAGTCCTGTTTATAAGTAAAGTATCACTCTCTCCTTTGAAAATTAAAAAAATGTTATTATGGAAATGCATCCATAAAATATGGACCTAATTGTACTTTCATTTTTCAGTATCTATTTTTTGAGCACTTACTATATAGAAAACTTGTGCTGGGACGCAAGGGTCACAACACACATGGGGTCCTGCTTCCAAAGGTCAAGTGCTATTAGCCAAATTAGCCCTACAGGTTGGCTTTACTGGAAATGCTTTTTTTTTTTTTTTGAAAGGGCAAAGGAGGCAAGAATATACAATGGGGAAAAGAGTCTTTTTAATAAATCATGTTGGGAAAATTGGACAGCTACTTGCAAAACAATGAAACTGGACCACTTTCTTATACCATACATAAAAATAAACTCAAAATGGATTAAAGACCCAAATGTGAGACTCAAAACCATAAAAGTCCTAAAAGAAACATAGGCAGTAATCTCTTGGAAATTGGCCTTAGCAACATATTTATAGATGTGTCTCCTCAGGCAAAGGAAACAAAAGCAAAAATAAACTGTTGGGATTACATTGAAATAAAAAGCTTTTACACAGTAAAGGAAACCATGAACAAAACAAAAGGCAACCTAGTGAATGGGAGAAGATTTTTGCCAGTGATATGTTTGATAATGTGTTAATATCCAAAATATGTAAAGGACTTATACAACTCAACACTAAAAATCTCTAAAGAATCCGGTTAAAAAATGGGCAGAGGACCTGAATAGACATTTTCCCAAAGAAGACGTACAGATGGCCAGGAGACATATGAAAAGATGCTCAACATCATTAACCATCAGGAAAATGAAAACCAAAGTCACAGTGAGATATAATCTCACACCAGTCAAAATGGCTAGTATTGAAAGGTAAGAAATAACACGTGTTGGCAAGAATGTGGAGAAAAAGAAATCTTCATCCACTGTTGGTGAGAATGTAAATTGGTGCAACCACTGTGGAAAATGGTATGGAGGTTTTTCAAAAAATTAAAAATAGTTATGCCATATTATCCAGTAAGTTCACCATTGGATATTTACCCCCAAAAATGAAAACAGTAATTTGAAAAGATATGTACACCCCCATATTCACTGCAGTGTTATTTACAATAGCCAAGATATAGAAACAACCCAAATGTTTGTAGATAGATAAATGGATAAAGATGTGGCGTATATATACAATGGAGTATTACACAACCATAGAAATGAATGAAATTTTGCCATTTGTGACAACATGGCTGGAGCTAAAGGGTATTATGCTAAGTGAAATAATTCAGAAAGAGAAAGACAAATACCATGTGATTTCACTTATATTTGTAATCTAAAACACAAGCAAATGAACAAACAAAAAATGAACAGACTCAAATACAGAAGACAAATTGGGGGTTGCTAGAGAGGAGGTGGGTGAGGGGATGGGTGAAACAGATGAAGGGGGTAAAACAATTTTTGTTATAAACTTCCAGTTATAAAATATATATCACGGACATGAAAACTACAACACAGAGAACACAGTCAATAATATTTTAAGAACACTGTGTGATGACAAATGGTGACTACACTTTTTGTGGTGAGTAATGTATGGAATTGTTGAATTAATATGGTATATACCTGAAACTAATATAATATTGTATATCAATTATATTTCAATAATAAAAAGTTGTGGTAAGAACACTTAAGATGAGTTCTACCCTTTTAACAAAAAGTTATTTATTTATTTATTTATGTAAAGTTTATTTATTTATTTTGAGAGAGAGAGGGTGGGGGCAGAGAGAGAGGGAGAGTGAAAATCCCAAGCAGGCTCTGTGGCGGTCAGCATGGAGCTTGACGTGGGGCTCAATCTCATGAACTGAGCCAAAAGATCATGACCTGAGCCGTTTTCAAAAGTCAGATGTTTAACCGACTGAGCCAGCCAGGTGCCCACTAAAATTTTGTTAAAGATTTTATATTTTTAAGTAATCCGTACACCTAACGTGGGGCTTGAATTCACAATCCCTGAGACCAAGAGTCACATGCTCTACCAACTGAGCCAGCCAGGCATACTCCTTTTAACAAAATTATAAGTGTACTGTACAGTATTGTACAAGAGAGCCCTAGAATTATTTTCATTTTGTGTAGCTGAAACTTTATACCTATTAAACATCAACTACCCATTCTTCCTCCTCCAAGATTCTGGCACCACCCTTCTCCTTTCTGCTTCTATGAGTTTGGCTATTTTAGATACCTTATGTAAGTGGAATTATATAGTATATTTATTTCTGTGACCTAGCATAACGTCCTCAAATTTCATCCATATTGTTGCACATGGCAGGATTTTCTTTTTTAATGGTGAATGACATTCCATTATACATGTATACCACATTTTTATACAGTTATTGGATGAAGGACATTTAGGTGGTTTCCAAATCTTAGCTATTGTGGTTAGTGCTACAATGAACATGGAGTGCATGTATTTATTTGAGGTCTTGATTTCAGTTATTTTGGATAAATACCTAGAAGTGGGATCGCTGGGTCACATGGTAGTTTTATTTTTAATTAAAAAAGGGTTTATTGATTTCTTTTGAGAAACAGCAAGTGAGAGAGAGAGAGAGAGAAAGAGGGAGAGAGAACAGAGGAGGGGGCAGAGAGAGAGGGAGAGAGAGAATCCCAAGCAGACTCCTCACTGTCAGCGCAGAACCCGATGCAGGGCTCAAAGTCATCATGACCTGAGCTGAAATCAAGAGTCGGTCGCTTGACTAACTGAGCCACCCAGGTGCCCCTATTTTTAATTTTTGAGGAACTTCCATGCTGTTGTCCATATTGACTCTGCCTTCCTACATTCCCACCAACAGTGTGCAAGAGTTCCAATTTCTCTACAACTTTGCCAACACTTACTGTTTTTTTTTTTTTTTAAATACTAGTTGTCCTAACGGGTGTGTAGTGATATCTCTTTCTAGTTTTGATTTGGATTTCCCTGATGATTAGTGATGCTCAGCATCTTTCACATACCTATTGACTACTTTGGAGAAAGTCTATTTAAAACCTTTGCCCATCTTAAAAGGGGATTATTTATCTGTTTGCGATTGAGTGATAGGAATACCTCATATATTTTGGGTATTAATCTCTTATCATACATACAATTTGCAAATTTTTTATTCCTTTCCATACATGATCTTTTCTCTCCGTTGCATGTTTCCTTTGCTCTATAGAAAGTTTTCAGTTTGATGTTGTCCCACTTGTCTATTTTTTATTCTGTTGCCTGTGATTTTGATGTTTTATAAAAAAAATCATTGCCAAGACCAATGTCATGAAGATCCCTAATATTTCCTTTCAGGAGTTTTACAGTTTAAGGCTTTGCAGTTTAAGGGTAGAACTCATTGGATTAATATATTTTGAATTGATTAATTTGTGTGTGCGGTATAGAATTAAGTTCCAATTTCATCCTTTTGCACATGGATACCTGGTTTTCCCAACACCATCTATTGCAGAGGCTATTTTGTTCCCATTGGGTTTTCTTGGCACCTTTGTCAAGGATCAGTTGACTGTTGACTGTATACGTGTGCATTTACTTCTGGGTTTGTTTTTGTTGTTGTTTGTTTTTTTAGTTTAGTTTAGTTTAGTTTAGTTTAGTTTAGTTTAGTTTTGTAGAGAAAGAGAGTGTGAATGTGAGTGGGGGAGAGGGACAGAGGGAGAGAGAGAATCCCAAGCAGTCTCCATGCTCACGCATGAGCCCGATGCAGAGCTCAATCCCATGATCCTGGGAGGACCTGAGCTAAAATCAATTCAGACAGTCAACTGACTGAGCCACCCAGGCAACCCCTGGGCCCTCTATTCTGTATTGTTATTTTATATGTCTGTCCTTATGGCAGTACCATACAGCTTTTAATTATGGTGGCTTTTGTAATATGTTTGAAAGTCAGGAAATATGAAGCCTCCAACTTTGTTCTTCTTTGTTAAGTTTGTTTCGCTATTTGGCCTGCTTTACAGTTCCATATAAATTTTAGATCTTTCTTCTATTTCTGTAAAAAATTCCCTGGGATTTTAATAGGGATTTTATTGAACTTGTAAATCATTTTGGGTGGTATGAATATTGTAATAATACCAAGTCTTCCTATTCATGAATACTGGAAAGACATTTCCATTTATTTTATTTATTTATTTTTTAATGTTTACTTGTTCTTGAGAGACAGAGACAGAGCATGAATGGGGGAGGTGCAGAGAGAGAGAGAGAGAGAGAGAGAGAGGGAGACCCAGAATCCGAAGCAGGCTCCAGGCTCTGAGCTGTCAACACAGAGCCCTACACAGGGCTTGAACTCACGAATCATGAGATCATGACCTGAGCCGAAGTTGGACGCTTAACCAACTGAGCCACCCAGGCACCCTCCATTTATTTATCTTCTTTAATTTTATTAGTGTTTTGCAGTTTTCAGTGTATTAGTTTTTCACCTTCTTGATTATTCCAATTTCTTTCTTTCCTTTTTAGTTCTTTATCTTGCCTGATTAGTCTAGCAAGGCTTTCAGTAAGATGTCCTCTAGGAATGGTGAGATTGGGCATCCTTGTCTTGTTCCTGATCTTAGAGGAAACACTTTCAACATTTCACTGTTTAGTACAATATTAGCCTGGATGTGTCATATATAGCTTTTATTATGTTGGGTATGTTCCTTCTGTACCTAATTTGTTGAGGTTTTTATTATTAGATATTGTATTTTGTCAAGTGCTTTCTTGGCATCTATTGAGAGAATCATATGACTTTTCTCTTTGATTCTAATAATATGGTGTATCATATTTATTGATTACTCTATGTTGACTTGTCCTTGCATCATGGAGATAAACCCCATTTGATCATGGTGTATACTTCTTGTAATGTGTTGTTGAATTTGGATTGTTAATATTTTCTTGAGAATTTTTATATCTATACTCATCAGAGATACTGGTCTATAGTTTTCTTGTAATGTCCTTACATGGCTTTCATATCAGATAAGGACACTATAAGAAAACTCTTAAAGTGAATTTTGGCAGGTTCCCTCCTCTTCCATATTTTGGAAGAGTTAGAGAATAATTGGTGTGAATTCCTCTTTAAATGTTTAAATGTTTTAAAAAATATTTTCCTATGAATATCCAATTGATCCAATTTAATTAAAAATTAAAAATTATAGTAAGTACACAGAGCAATTTAATATACTCTTATCTCTCAGGTTTGATAATTTTCAACTTATGGGTAACTTGTTTCATCTCTACTCCAATTCACTTCTCTCCTCATACACAATTTTGAGATACATCACAGTCATGGTGTTTCATTCATAAATATTTCAGGCATCTCTAAAATGTAAGGACTATACTATTAAAAACCAAAATTATAATATAATTATCACACTTAAAAATAATTAAAAATTTTAACATCATAAAATACCAATTACTGTTCAAATGACAAATATTCATAAACATGTATATTTATATTTATTTATTTATTTTGCAATTTGAATCAGGATCTAAATGAGGGTCTAAATGCTGGTTAGTTTATATCTTTTAAGCTGATTTTAATCTATGATAATCTCTGTTTCTCTCACTCTTGGTCTTGCTTCCCTCCCTTGCATTCTTGTAATTCAGCTGTTGAAAACACTACAGATTTGTTTTCCAGAGTCTGGTTGTTTTTTGCTCATTGCAATGTACATGTTGTCATGTTTAACATGCTTCTTTGTCCTTTGTATTTCCTGTAAGTGGAGGTTTACTCAGATTCAGGTTCAACTTTTATAGCGAGGATATCTCATAGATAGGGTTATTTTCTGCCATCAAAAGACATATAATGTCTAGTTGTGTGTGTGTGTGTGTGTGTGTGTGTGTGATAGAATAACTGCCATTAAAGCTTAATATCTGGGTCTGATAATTCACTAGAGTTTGAAGATGGTGATAGTCTAATTCTATCATTCATTTAAAAAAATATATTAGCTGGAATGCGTTTTAAACGAGAAACTTTAGGACACCTGGGTGGCTCATTCGGTTAAGTGTCTGACTCTTGATTTCAGCTCAGGTCATGATCTCACGGTTCATGAGTTTGAGCCCCGCTTTGGGTTCTGCACTGACAGTGCAGAGCCTGCTTGGGATTCTCTCTCTTTCCTTCTCTTTGCCCCTCCTCTGCTTGTGCATTCTTTCTCTCTCTCTCTCTCTCTCTCTCTCTGTCTCTGTCTCTCTGTCTCTCTGTCTCTCTCTCAAATAAATAAATATGCTTTAAATTTTTTTTTAAAAGAGAAACTTCTTTTCTAATATTGGGTATTGAATAGTATCATTCATGCCGCAAAAAGAGTCTAAATGCTTATTCCTTCCTTTCTCTTTAAACATTTTCAAAAAAATAAGTTGCTTCATAACATCCCCTATCATGACCAATTAGTATTTTTCAGGTTTTATGTGTGCTCATGGTTTAAACACATAGGCTGTGTTTTGGATCACTGCAGTTATTATTCTAATTGATAGTCAAATTATCCCAACTTTAGCCAAGGGAAACAAATAACATATACCAATGTTACATAGGCAAAGGAGAAGGGAGAGGAGAAGGAGGAGGAGGAGGGGGAAGTATTATCAAAATACAGGGTGTTTTCTGAATAGTAATATAGATAGGCCTTAGACCTAGAAAGTAGAAATTGGACTCTCTTTCCATATCTTTTGTTGGCATGTCTGCTTCTTTATCTCTCACGAGGAATGAGTCAACTCATTCTCTCAACTTCTTAGTTTTCACGGTAGAAATCCTTCTGAGTTTCACTCCATTCTAGCTTTATCTTTTACTCAGAATCTCCACTATCCTTACCATTGACAAACCTCAGGAAAAAATGAAGAGAACATAGGGAATTCTAAAACTATAACTATTAAAGTTTCAAGAAACTTCACATTTTCAAGGCTGAATTCTTGCCATTAGCCACAATAGCAATAATGATTCTCCTTCTTGGAACCATAAGTTATGTCCTTGCGAGTTCAAAACAAGTTGCTTCAAGAATTTAGGCATTGTTTTCAATCCTAAATTCTAGTCTCTTAGAAGCCAATTAAGATTGAATGCTACTGGAGACTAATACGGAGCTTCCAGCTTACTTATCAACAAGCTGCATTTCTAACACCTACCCACCTAGGTAGACTCTGCATGATCTGAAACCTCGATATTTAGTCTTGTAAAGGAAGCATTAGAGAAAAAAATGCCCTCAAGCCTCAATGGAATAGACCTTACCTGGTAATGCTAACTACTGACATCCTGGTAACACTCCAAGGTTTTGATGTCAACTTAAAAGACATATATTACTTTCCTCTGACTACTTGATGTCCATTCCATTCAGAGACCTTAAATTTATAATTTTTAGGAATTGTCCAGAAGGCTCTGACTACAGAAATCTTTTACCCAAGATGACAGAACACATTGCTAATTCCAGAAAAAGTAGCTTCCACCCAAGAAAAGATTTATTTTCTATTTTTTTACACTCGTTTGCTTTTCCTTTACTATACTATCAATCTTATTTATTATTGTATTTTGATACTCTCTCTGAGCTAACTAAAAGACTTCTCAATGCAATCTCCCTTATCTTTATTCTGTTATTTTGGACTTTGTATGGTGTTTGCCACTTAAGAAAAAAATGAAACATCCTGATGTGTTTTTCTCAGATCATAGCTAGGCTATGAATTTAACTGTCTGCTGACAAATTTAATAACTGTTCCTTCAAACACTTCAAAAGGTAGATTATCTTTTATAGGACCTTTCATAACTTAAATTTCCCTCACATCATTAATCCTAAACTTTATTTAGTCCTGCAAAAATGAAACCTTGATGTCATGTTAGCAAAGTGCTTTTGCTAAAATCATTACAAGTATATCAGCAAAACCTCGTCTTTCAAAAATAAGAACTAATATCAGGGCCTTCCTACAGCAGTCAGTTTGTTCTCTTCACAGATATACATACTTTGCCCCTCCTTTAACTCCACTCAAGGAATCTGCCCAATTTGAGGAACAAAAATTTTGCCTGTTCCTATTGTATTAATTTATACTTACACTCTTGGAATGCTGTCTCTGTGAGAGTACTACTTATATGAAATATACCTGTTTGTTACACACTGTGTGCATTCAGAATAATTGTTAAAGATTTTCAGAAAATTAAAAGTACTGGGAAATCATGTTTCCCTGAAAACAATGCCCAGAATATGTAAAAAGAAGCAAGTACAGGCTATTTGGAAAAACTTCCTGTAAGTAAAACTAATTCCCTCTTTATGCTTGGAATGCATAAAGGAAAACTAACTCCCTCTGTACATAGGCTAAAATTCCCAGAGTTAAAAAAAAAAACACTACTGAAAAACAATGTCAAAAATTAGTAAAACTTACAAATTATACACTTTTGCTCTTATAAACCAATAAAGCAGTTTAAATTTAACTTCATTAGCTAAAGTTATCGTGGAAAGTCACATGGCCTTAGAATTATTTTTAACTAGTGAAGGAAAAACATATGCTATAGCAATTACTTATTTTTGTGTTTATGTACTAGAAAGCAAGTAAAACAGTGCATGACTAAGCTAAGGAAAAAGCTACCTGGCTCTCTAAAATAGACCCAGGTAGATTCTGGGACATATTTTCATTGCCTAGAATTTATACTATAGGCTCCTGACTCTGAGACTTATTACAAGGGTGAATAAATAATCGTTTTGTTCAGGTAATTGCTTTTTTTTTTTTTTTTTTTTTTTTTTTGCAGTTGGCCAATGTATGTCATCCAGATTCTTAAATGTTACTGTATAATCATTGTCCTGTGGGATGACTCAACAACTCATCCTATGACAGAAGGGGAAGGAGGGATTAACTGAAACATATTAGCTGTTTTATATTAGCTGTAAGTTGCAGAACAACTAAGCTGGTCAAGCACAAGTAATTCCAAGAAGCACTGAGGAGACTGTGAGGCTGTATACCACAGATTTAAATGATACCAGTACTCAAGGCTATGACATTTTCTCCAGCAATGCAGATGCCATTGGAGGTAAAAAAAAAAAAATGACATAGATTCAGTGAATTCATGGTTGGAAATTTTAGATGGGCTATGTAGTAAAGAGTGCAAACAGAGGAGTCTGAGGGGACGTTGAGTCCAGACTGGCTACAGAAGGAAGTGAGGCCCAGGGAAGGTGCCTGGACAAGGCAAACAGGACAGGTGAAAGGAATAAAAGTCTAGCTGATGAAGAGTAAAGGCAGCAGGAATCAAAGTGTAAGAGAGCTTAAGGATTGGAAGACTAAGTAATAGGAATAGTGGTGTTTTGGTAAACAGCTACTTCTCCAGGAAAAAATCCCCCTAATTTGTAGGGTTTGGGTTTTGCTGCTTTCCATGGTACTGGTATAGATACTGTCACACCTACCTAGCTGGCAGGACACTATGCCACTGCTGAAGACCAGTGCAAGACTTCAGTTCCCGGAAAGTTCAGACCCTCCTCTCTCTTCTTCTAATCCCGCCTCCCCTTTCAGAGAGCAATCCCTCCCTCTGTTGCAGATGCTCTGTGTTCAGTGAGCAAAGATCTGGCCAGTGCCCTCAAACACCATTGTTCCTGCCTCTCCCAGAAAGAAAATCACTAGTGAACTTGTGAAACCCTGCTGCTCTTCCCTTGCCAGTGGCTATGCCTTAGGGTCCAGTACCAATAAGTGTGTCCCCAGGAAAGATTAATAATTGGATACCTTTCAAACTGCCCTTTAAAAAAACTCACCTTTAGGGACACCTGAGCGGCTCAGTTGGTTAAGCATCTGACTTTAGCTCAGGTTATGATCTCGCAGTTTCTGAGTTCAAGCCCTGTGTGGGGCTTTGTGCTGACAACTCAGAGACTGGAGTTTGCTTCAGATTCTGTGTCTTCCTCTCTCTCTGTCCCTCCCCAACTCATACTCTGTCTCTCAAAAATGAATAAATGTTAAAAAAAATAAAAATAAGTAAATAAAAATAAATGTGCATGGTGTGTACTTCTCTGCAATAGAAATATGATATGGGGCACCTGGGTGTCTCAGACCTGGGGACTTCGGCTCAGGTCATGGTCTTGCAGTTCATGAGTTCAAGCTCTGAGTCGGGCTCTTTGCTAATAGCTCAGAGCCTAGAGCCTCCTTTGGATTCTGTCTCTCTCTCTCTCTCTCTCTCTGTCCCTCCCCTGCTCATGCTCTCTCTCTCTCTCTCTCTCTCTCAAAAATAAATAAAAACATTTAAAAAAGAAGACAATATGATATTAAAATAAGTAAAAAAATTAAAAAAAACCCCACCTTTATTTAGTGGGGGCAGGGAAAATGTATTTTCTATTAACTAGATGTTATATTTACTTCTTACAGTAAAAATAATTTGCCTGCTTTTGTTAAGTCCCATATAACTTCTTAAATTTTATATAATAAAGTTAGTCATTCATTCTTTGCACATACTATATTGTCATGTAGGATTTGGCTTTAGAATTTTAGCCATCTTGATCTGTGTAGGACTGTTAACTGGCTGCTCTTGGTTTGTAGAGTATAATTAGCTTCCTGCATATTTCTGAAAAATACTCAATAGCCATAGGTCACCCATAGTTATGTTTTTATTTAAAACATTTTTTTTTTCCACATGAGGGCACTGTCTACTTTGGCTTTGGCAGTTCTCTGAGGACACATTTCCCCTTTTGGCCACTGATGTTGTAGCACCCTTCTAGATCTGTTGAACCCTACTGCGTCTACAAATGTCAGGCTGCCGTGTTACGTGAGAGCTGAGCATGGCAGGTCCTTGCCTTATAGAAAAGGAGAAGTGGGTAGTACTTCTCCACCAGCTCTTGTCTGTTGTCTCAGGACTGCTGGCCCATCGATTCTCCTAATTACTACAAATCCCAGTGGCAAGCACACACTCCTGTGGGCAGACAAATTCCTCCAATGGTGCTGGGTCTCTGCGTGGACGTTCATTCTAATACAAGACTTAACACTCCTGAACTTTGTACCACATCCTAGGTTCTGACTACAGGAACTGACACTTCATGGAATTCTGGGTGATTCGTTCTTGCCTTTGCATTTAAATAATGATGGACCAGGTGTTTTGACCCAAGGCCCAGGAAGCTGGGCACATTTGAGGCCCGTTATCTCATGAGGGGACAGTTGCTACTGATGCCTAGACTGCATGAAGCCCGCCTCAAGAGGGCACAGCACGCCAGAACAAGACATACAGAGCACCTCTTGGGGCAGCTGAGGGAGACTGGGGCATTCACAGTACTCCAAAGATGTATTATTTAAATGTCTTATCATCCTTTACCTGTCGGCCTGAACTCCTGGCCAAGGTATGTTCTCTCCTGGAATCTAGGGTGCTATAGGTTCAAGCAGACACTTGCACCCTCAGCAACCCTGTCATCTGAGATTTTACTGCTTGGCAAGAGCAGCAGGCAGGTAACTACACACAATAGTGTTGCTCTAAGAACCAGTTCCTCGCAGCTGCCAGACTGGCCGGGGCTAAATAGGTGGGTGAGCTAGTCGAAATGTGGGAGCTGCATATCCCTTCTGGATACCTTGCCCAGGCACTATGACTATGTCATGATACCATCTGGCTAGCTGAATCACAAAAGATGATCCAAATGGGGTTTTGTTGGATCAGAGGCACAAAATAACCATTTCTGATATTTTTGGCAGGACCATGAAAAGACCCCTGTACCTAAAAGAGCTGCTGTGTCCCCTTGAGTGGTCTTGATTTACAGGACATTCTTTTTCATGTTTCCATTCATGTCATGCTTTGGGAGTGATGGACGTTTTCTCTAAGATGCATACCAGGCATAATCCTGCATGCTTCTCGTCCCACTGGCATCTTGATATCATCCTGCTATCTGCCTTTCAGCTCAGGTTATGATCTCACAGTTTGTGAATTCCAGCCCTGCATCTGGCTCTGTGCTGACAGCTCAGAACCTGGAGCCTGCTTCAGATTCTGTGTCTCCCTTTCTCTCTGCTCCTCCCCTGCTCGTGCTCTGTCTCTCTCTCTCCCATAAGTAAACATTAAAAAAATAAAAAAATAAATTGGACAGCTCTTCCTCTTCTATTATATGAAACAGTGTATCTGATATAGGGATTACAGCTATGCCATATAAAATACTAATCAGTGGCTACATGTGACTAGTGAGCACTTGAAATGTGGCTACTAGGGGAACTGAATATAAAATACTCAGTGGATTTCAAAGGCTTTGTGTGAAAAAAAAAGTATGTAAATTATCTCACTAATACTTTTTTTTATTTGAGAGAGAGAGAGAGAACCCAAGTTGGGGAGAAGGTAGAGGGAGAGAGAGAGAATCTCAAGCAGGCTCCATACTCAACACAGAGACTGATGCATTTCTTTATCCCATGACCCAGGGATCATGACCTGAGTCCAAATCAAGAGTCAGATGCTCAACTGACTGAGCCACCCAGGCACTCCTCTCACTAATACTTTAAAAATAAGCTTTCTATTATCACTTATCATAATGAAATATTTTCATTATTTTAAATAAAAAATTTATTAAAATGAATGTCACCTTTTTAGTGTGGCCACTAGAAAAAATAAAATCACACAGGGTTTCACTTAATATTTTTATGGAAAAATACTAGATTAGATGTTCCTTTAAGGTTTAGTAAAACTCATTTATAAAACTATCTAGGCCTATTGTTACTTGTTGGGAGAGTGAGGAAAACTTTTGATTGTTTGTTTATTTAGTTAGTTAGTTTCAAGTTTTTATTTAAATTCATTTAGTTAACATATAGTGTAATATTAGTTTCAGGAGTAGAATTTAGTGATTCATCACTTACATATAACACCCAGTGCTCATCCTATCAAGTGCCCTCTTTAATGCCCATTACCCATTTAGCTCATCCCGTTTATTTTATTTATTTATTTATTATTTTTTTAATATAATTTACTGTCAAGTTGGTTAACTTACTGTGTATACAGTGTACTCTTGGTTTGGGGGATAGATTCCTGTGATTCATTGCTTACATACAACACCCAGTGCTCATCCCAACAAGTGACCTCCTCAGTGCCCATCACCCATTTTCCCCTCTCCCCTGCACCCCCATCAACCCTCAGTTTGTTCTCTGTATTCAAGAGTCTCTTATAGTTTGCCTTCCTCTCTGTTTGAAACTATTTTTTCCCCTTCCCTTCCCCCATGGTCTTCTGTTAAGTTTCTCAAATTCCACGTATGAGTGAAAACATATGATATCTGTCTTTCTCTGACTGACTTATCTCACTTAGCATAATACCCTCCAGTTTCATCTACATTGCTGCAACTGGCAGGATTTCATTCTTTCTCATTGCCAAGTAGTATTCCATTGTATATATAAACCACATCTTCTTTACTCATTCATCAGTTGATGGACATTTAGGCTCTTTCCATAATTTGGCTATTGTTGAGAGTACATGTGCCCCTATGAATCAGCACTCCTGTATCCTTTGGATAAATTCCTAGTAGTGCTCTTGCTGGATCATAGAGTAGTTCTATTTTTAATTTTTTGAGGAACATCCACACTATTTTCCAGAGTGGCTGCACCATTTTGCATTTCCACCAACAGTGCACAAGGGTTCCCCTTTCTTCACATCCTTGCCAGCATCCGTTGTTTTCTGAGTTGTTAATTTTAGCTACTCTGACTGGTGTGAGGTGGTTTCGCAATGTAGTTTTGATTTGTATTTACCTGATGATGAGTGATGTTGAGCATCTTTTCGTGTGTCTGTTGGCCATCTGGATGTTTTCTTTGGAAGAGTGTCTATTCATGCCTTCTGCCCATTTCTTCACTGGATTATTTGTTTTTTTGGTGTTGAGTTTGGTAAGTTCTTTATAGATTTTGGATACTAACCATTTATCCAATATGTTATTTGCAAATATCTTTTCCCATTTCGTTGGTTGCCTTTTAGTTTTCTTGATTTTTCCTTTGCAGGGCAGAAGCTTTTTATCTTGATGAGGTCCCAATAGTTTATTTTTGCTTTTATTTCCCTTGCTTTTGGGGATGTGTTGAGTAAGACATTGCTGTGGCTGAGGTCAAAGAGGTTGTTTCCTGCTTTCTCCTCTAGGGTTTTGATGGTTTCCTGTCTCACATTTAGATTTTTCATCCATTTTGAATTTATTTTCGTTTGTGATGTAAGAAAGTGGTCCAGTTTCATTCTTCTGGATGTTGCTGTCCAGGTCTCCCAGCACCATTTGCTAAAGAGACTGTCCTTTTTTTCCATTGGATTCTCTTTCCTGTTTTATCAAAGAATAGTTGGCCATACACTTGTGGGTCCAATTCTGGGTTCTCTATTCTATTCCATTGATCTATGTGTCTGTTTTTATGCCAATACCATGCTGTCTTGATGATTACAGCTTTGTAGTAGAGGCTAAAGTCTGGGGTTGTGATGCCTCCGTTTTAGTTTTCTTTTTCAACATAACTCTGGCTATTAAGGGTCTTTTGTGGTTCCATACAAATTTTAGGATTGTTTGTTCTACCTTTGAGAAGAATGCCTATTCAATTTTAATTGGGATTGCATTGAGTTAGCAATCAATGTAGATTGCTTTGGTTTAGGGCATCCCATTTATTTAATGGTTACTTGTTCACTTTGGTTTTTATTTCATGTTGAGTTAATATTGCTAATTTATATTTCTCTAGGAAATTTTCTGTTTTACTCAAGTTTATACATTTTGGGGTGACAAGGTGTTTTTTAAATACTACTCTATTATATAAAAATTTTAATTCTATGCATATTTTTTTGTTCCTAATACTTATTACTTTTTTTTGACCATTTTTGCCAGAGATTTTAAATCTTATTCACATTTTCAAAGAAACTACGTTTTGTTTTACTGATAGTCTCTATTGCTTTTTTTCTGATTAATGAATTAATTTTGAGTCTTTCTTTAGTTTTTATTTTCTGTCATTTTTTGACTTTTGAGATATATAGTTACTCATTTAATTTTTATCTTTTTGTTTTTTTATATACGCATTTAAAAACAATTGTAACATGAAACATTGCTTTAGCTATATACATTAGTTTTTTTTAACGTTTATTTATTTTTGAGAGAGAGACAGAGTGTGAGCAGGGGAGGGGCAGAGAAAGAGTGGGAGACACAGAATATGAAGCAGGCTCCAGGCTCCAAGCTATCAGCACAGAGCCCCATGCAAGGCTTGAATTCATGAACTGTGAGATCATGACCTGAACTGAATCAGAGACTCAACCGACTGAGCCACTCAGGTGTCTCTAGTTGTTTTTTTTTTTTTTTTTTTTGTTTTTTTTAAGGAATCTCTACACTCAATGTGGGGTTTGAACTTACAACCCTGAGATCAAGAGTCTCATGCTCCACCTACTGAGCCAGTTGGGTGGTCCAGTCAATATCCACTTGTTTTGACACATAAAACTTTCATCGTTATCCTTTTATTTATTTAGGAATTTCTATTATTATTTTGTTTTAACCTATGAATTAATAAACCATTTTATCTAAGTTTTCAAGAATATTGATATTTTTGAAAAAATGTTCTTTTTAGTATTGACATGTAATTAATTTCATTGTGGTCATAGAAAGAGGTCTGTATGATATGGATTTTTAAATTTTACTTTACTTTTAAAAATGTTTATTTATTTTGAGAGACAGAGTGAGAGAGAGAGAGCATGTGTGTGTGCACATGAGTGTGGGTGGGGCAGAGAGAGGGAGAGAGAGAATCCCAAGCAGGCTCAGTGCTCAGTGCAGAGGTTGACACGGGGCTTGATCTCATGAACCATAAGATTGTGACCTGAGCCAAAACCAAGAGTCAAGTGCCTAACCAACTGAGACACCTAGGTGCCCCAAATTTTATTTTATTTGTTGAGACTTTTTAGTTTACAGGTTTTATTGCTCAAATAATCCATATACAATTTTTTTCTTTGCTTAATATACTAACTTCTGACTGTGGTAACATGATTGTTTTGTTTTTAAAAACATTTCTTCATATAATCCTGTCAATTTTTGCTTTATCTATTGTAAAGTTTTGCTGCTAGTACACACAAGTTCAAGAGTATTACACTTTTGTAATTATATAATGTCCTTTATCTCCTTTAAATAATTGAATTCTATTTTATCTGGTATGAATATTGTTACACCAACTTTCTTCTGGTTAGTATTTGTCAGTGTAACTGCCAGCTTCCCTGACTTTTTATTCCTCATTTTCTTTTTCTTTTTCTTGTTCTTCTTGTTCTTGTTCTTGTTCTTGTTCTTGTTCTTCTTCTTCTTCTTCTTCCTCTTCCTCTTCTTCTTCTTCTTTTTGTAAACACAATTATAGAGTCAAATATCCTATGAGCCTTGTTGTAAAAAATCTAGCACACCCTATTTCTCTCCTCGTAGATGAAATACCTTTAAGTTCTTTTAGATGAGTCTTTTAGTATTTATCTCTCCCTCTGTAGTATGCTAATATCGCTCTTTCCTCACTTGTTTCTAAATATATCTATTGACTTCTCACTATGGAGTAATAAAAGCAAACATATACAGAACACTTGCTTTGTGCCAGACACTATTCTTACGTGTTTTACATATGCAACTCATGTAACCCTCAACAGCCCTATGAGGGGATCTGGGGAACTGCTTCTTAAACACTTTCAGCCAGTCTTCTATTTGCAGCATAATTTTCATTATTTCTCCCCATTCCAGAGATCCCTGATGCTACCAAATCCTAGGCATTCGAGTCTACAGTGTAAATCAGGTTGCTTTCTTGTCTTGTTTTTTTCACTACCAGCTAAGTCAATTACCAAGAATCCACTTGCTTTACAGCTTCCAAAATTTTATGGCTCATGTCTTGTTTGCCATTTTCTTTGTTTTTTAGGTGTAGGCCTTAAAAACATTTACTGCCATGTTTAGTGGGATTTAAGACTGAATCATAAGTAAATTCATTTGTTTCATCTGTCATTTTTTACCTGCAAGTCTGGAACAGCTTTTTATCCATTCATTTTCAACCTTCCTGTATTGTTTTCACTTAGGTGCATGTCTTAAGATATAAACTTAAAATCAAAAAATACTTCTGTCAGAGAAGAGAGGCATTTAATCTGTTTATATGTATTGTGAATCATTTCTACCATTTTATTTTATGTTTTCTCTTTATTATCCTTTTCCTTTGTTTTATTTCCCCCCATATACTGGAAGGTGAAGGTTTCCATATTTTCTCCCTATTTTTTTTTCCCAAGGAGGTTTGGAAACTATAAACTATATTTTTTAGACTTTTGGTAGTTTTCTCTACATATTTAAAATAGAGTTTTTCAAGGTCTTAGGTCAACTCCTAAATAGGACAAGGGCCATATCAATTGTCTCTTTATCATTGAATCCTTCTCTTTTGTCTAGAATTTTAGTGGACATATTTTTAAACATATAAAATTAATTCCTATTTAAAAAAATGTTTACAGTTGATAGTGAGTTACATTTATCAATACATTTTAGCACTTGCTGCACTACCATTATTTTTTTGTGTTCCCTACAATCTCTCTGGTTTGGCCCTTCTTCTAATAAAGGATTTTTTAGTAGTTCCTTCAGTGAAGGTTTGTTCATGACAAACTCCCATAATCTTTGTTTATATGAAAAAGTCTTTATTTCTTTCCATCTTGGAATTATAGTATAGATATATTTTTTCTTTCTTCCTCCCTTTTTTTCTTTTCCATTCTTTTAACAAACAACAGTGGTGTGCTGGAGCCAACTTACAGTGGCTCATGAGAACCAATTGTCTCTATTGCTCCTTAATTCCATATTTAGTGACACATAGCTTGAAATTGGACGGTGGGAGTATGTACACCATGGAAATTGGCAAATGCTACAAATCAGAGTTTTGTTTTGTTTTTGTTTTTGTTTCTGAGAGCTGGTCACTAAACATTTACCAGCACAGTACTATATCTTGAGCACCTATAGTACGCCAGGCCCTGTTTTAGTTGTATGATCCATCAGGAATGAAAACAGATCAACATCCTGGCCTTGGGGAACTTAACAGTCTAGTGGACAGAGACATCAAGAATTGATTAAATAAATTGATAACATAAATAGTATTTCTAATGATCATAACTGCTGTGATGAAAATATAAAGTGGGGTAGGGGATAAGGAGTGTTGAGTAGTGGGCGGATTTGCAAGGGAAGATTCACTCTGGCAAAACTCAGAGGAGATGAGGGAGTGAGGTCTGCAGATATCTGATGGAAGAGTGGTCTGAGTAGAGAAAACAAGTGCAAAGCCCTGAGAGGGGAAGGCATGACAACTGCTGTGTTCAAAGAATATCAGGTTGTCTATTGAGCCTCTGAGTGAGATGAAGGCTGGGAGGGGGTGGAGGAGAATACTTTGAGATGAAGTCTAAGTAGAACGAAAAACCGGATTGGATAAGGTAATGCCATTCAGTATAAGAGCTTTGCTTTTTATTCTGAATGATAATGGGAAGCCATTGAGGGGTTTTGGTCAAAGAAGTAACGTGATCTGACATAGATTGAAAATAACCACTCTACAAACTGAGCGTTGATGGAGGGAGTGGGTGGAGATGGGCTAGATGGGTGATGGGCATTAAAGGAGGGCACTTGTTATGAGCACTGGGTGTTGTATGTAAGTGGTGAATCACTGAATTCTACCAATATTGCACTGTATGTTAACTAACTGGAATTTAAATAAAAATTTGAAAAAAAAAAAAAGAAAAGAACCACTCTAGCAGCTGTGTTGAAAACAGACTCTAAACCTTAGTGATTTTCTTAACCAATGGTATGTGGCCAAAGTGATGTTCTAGGACTTTCAAGTCTGAGTGAAAAGAACCCTTGCATTTCTGCCTGGGTCTCTTAAATATTTACTCTGGGCATCAGACATCATGTAAGAAAGATCTATTACTCTGAGATTACCATGCTATAAGGAAGTTAGAACACTTTGTGGAGATAGAGATGCCTAACTGGCCTTTAACTATAGAGTCATTCTAGCCTAGGCATCATATCTGTAAATAAAAAAGCTTGTGTGCCTCCTGCCTCAGACTGCCCAGCTGAACCTGTCAATCCCCAGAACAGTGAGAGATAATAGTAAATTGCTATTTTAAGCCATTTAGTTTTAGGGAAGTTTGTTATGCAACAGTAGATAACTGAAACAGAATTCTTTGATAGAGAGCTGGCATAAGGCAATGAGGTCAGATGAGCTCATGAGGGAGAAGAGATAAAGGAAGGAAGAGATCCGAAGATTGAATCCTGGACTGTTCCAACATTTAGATGTTGGACAGATCAGAAAGAACATACATACATACATACATACATAAATGAAAGAGAGACAGTATCTCTCAATGCTTTTAAGATTTTGTTATCTTCTGAAATGTCTTTCTGGAAAAGGTAAATCTGCTGTCAATCTCAGTCTTTTTAAAAATAATATCTTTTCTCTCTGGTAGCTTTTAAGATGTTTTCCCTTTTTTATGTTCTATAATTCTTCTCTCTAGTTAAGTCTGGGTTTATTTTTATTTATCTTACTCAGTAGTTGGAGTATGTGTTTAATGTAAGGACATACGATTTCAAGGCTGGAGAAATTTCAGCCACTAATTTCTCAAAAATTCCTCTTCTATTCTTCCCTCTAGTTTGTAGGATTCCTATGAGACATATGTTGACACCTCTCAATTTTTCGTCAATGTCTCTTGCTGCTCTCTCTATATGCATGCATGTGTGTATATATGTATGATGTGCATATATACACATATAAATGTGTGTATGCATAATGTTTTCCTGTCCTCACTGCTGTACTTGGGTGATTCCTCAGACTATTTTCTTCTTAATTAATTCTCTCTTCAGCTATATCCCTTCTACAGTTTGTCTCATTCATTGATTTAAAAAATTTTTTGATATTTTCATATTTTAATGTTTCTAAATATCTTTTCTATACCCAGCTGTACTTTAAAATTTTTCTGCTTGCTTTTATTCTATAGTTTCCTTTTCTTTTTAAGGCTGTATATCCTTTACTTATGTGATTGAATGGCCTAAAATGTTTATTTAAAAGTCATTCAGACTGGTCTATAAAATTAATCTCCCTTAGAATGAATTCAAGCTCATATTCAGTTTGTTAAATGTCTTTCTTAGCATTAGATACCATCTTGTTATTTGGAATTCTGTTTTATCTATATCTTTGGCCTCCCCATGGCTCTTCTAATCCGCAGTCCTAGGCAGAGCAGAGAGTAATTTTCTTTAGCCTGCTTTCATGAAGTGTGGATCCTTTACTGAATCCTGTCGTAGGCAGGGGGTTTCCTCTAATTCACTACCTGGTCTGGTGAATCATTTTTATTCCCCATTACTTCCTAGGACCTGAATTTCTAATAGCTCCTGTTTTGCTTCTTGATCCAGAGCTCAGCTCCCATTTTGCATTTCTTTTCCATGTAAGGCATATGAAAGTATTTATCTTTTGTTTTCAAACAGTTTTTGCTTGTTTTGTTCTTGTTGTTTTCATTTTTTAAAATTATTACTGCTGTGTATTTGCAGCAGAAGGAGTGCTTCAAAGCGTGAATTTACTGCTCTCCCTTCCTTCAACACTTGCTTTATATCCACTTGTTGGAGGTTTAGTGAAGAGTTTATTGCTCAAATTCTGCTAATTGTCCCTATTCCCTGTTTAGGTTTTTGTAAATGAAGTAGAGTCCCAAACTGAGTCAAGGAGTACAAAATGTTCTAAAGTATAGGTCTGTTTTTTTCTTTTTTCTTTTCTTTTTTTTAACATATTTATTTATTTTGAGAGAGAGAGAGCTAGAGAGAGTGAGAGCGAGTGTGCTAACAGGGGAGGGGCAGAGAGAGCGGGAGATAGAGGATCCCAAGCAGGCCCCACGCTGTCAGTCAAGAGCCTGATGTGGGGCTCAATCTCACGAACTGTGAGATCATGACCTGAGTTGAAATCAAGAGTCAGAGCTTAACTGACTGAGACTCACACTTGCCCCTAAGCATAGATCTGTCGAGTAAAGTAGATTGGAGAACTGGTGGCAACTCTCCTTCCAATCCTACACCTTGGATTCTAATTTTGACTTCCTACTGCCCACCCCCACCCATCTCACTTATAGATTGTGAGGCTTAAAAATCCAGTCACTTTGGGGCACCTGGGCTACTCAGTCGGTTAAGTCTTAGACTCTTGGTTTTGGCTTAAGTCATGATCCCATGGTTTGTGAGTTTGAGCCCCACATTGGGCTCTGTGTTGACAGTGTGAGCCTGCTTGGGATTCTCTCTCCCAGTTTCTCTGCACTTCCCTCTCTGCTCTCTCAGATAAATAAATAAATAAACTTAAAAAAAAAAAAAACAGAGTCACTCCTTGCTGGGGTGGTGGTGGTGGAGGTGGGGTCCCTGCCTGGTGATCTTATTTCAGGAGCTAAGTGAGAAGATGTCAGGGGATGGGATCTACTTCACAGTAATCAAACCTCCAAACCTATACTAGAGGCTCAGTCTCTCTAATTCTCCAACCATATTAGTATTCTTCCTTCCTATAGGAAGGCCAAGTTCAGGGTCTATACAGGGTTAGGAAGTGTTTGTACCCGGCCTGTCCATGCCCTGTAAAGACATGAGAAGCTGAAAATACAGTATTCTCTTAACACTTCTAATCTAATAATTCTATTTCTGGAAATAAATCCTAAGGAAATAATCAGAGATGTGGTCAAGATTTATGCACAAATATGTTTGTGTTAACTTTTACCCATAATAGTAAAGAATTTAAGGAAAAAAACCCTTAATATCCAAAAATTATAGTTCATTTTTATGATAGAACATTATATAGCTTTTATTTTCAGGATAGTTAGTGACATGGTACATGGTAACAGTATAATACTAAATGGAGGGGAAGGGCAAGATGGCGGAGAAGTAAGGAGCTCTGTAATCTTTGCCCGCCTGCATCTATTAAACTGAGAAGGACTGAAGAGACATTACTCTGATCTGCAAGAGTTGGAAGAGAACACACAGACTCCAGAAAGAAGACAACCTCAAAGATGCCTGAGTGAGTGAGTGCAAACTGGGGAAATTGGAGGATGGGCCGGGCCCCGGAGGTGAAGAGGGGTGGGAGCCCCAACCCAACACAGGGAGAGAGCACTGTGCCCCGGAGAGACAAGGGGAAGAGAAAGAGACTGAAAACGCTCATAGAACTGTCTGTAAAGAAGAGATGAAAAACTCACTTCAGGATGGAGAAAGATATTGTCACCCCATATATAACCACTGGGCGTGGGGAGATAAATCTGTCCCATCTAGCTGGCGAATTCTTCCTTGGGCTCGGCAGCAATGGCACCCATTCCAGGCGACACCAGGAAAAACAGCCCCATCCCCCTACGTGATCCCGGCTAGGAAGCCGGCCGCCAGTGCGAGTACGTCTCACCTCGGGCAGCAGCGGCACCAGGAGAAACAACCCCCGCCCTCTGTGCGATGCAGGCTGGGAGGCTGGCCACCAGCGGGAGCGCATCTCATCTCCGGTGGTAACATTAAAGTGCATGGACTAGGATTTGGAAGCGAGGCGGAGCTTGGAAAATACAATTTGGCTCGCCTGAGGCACAGGGAGATTGGACTCAAAAGAGCGGCATGCAACACTTGGTTCGAGCAGAGCTTGGGCGCCACCGTTCTTCTCCCAGCAGCCACCAAGGCAGGGCCTGGGAGAGCAGTCCCCGAGACCTACCTACATGAAACCACGCTCATACGCACGGGAGAGCTGCCCCCCCATTTTTTTCTTTTTTCCTTGTTTCTTTTCTTCTTTTTTTCTCTTGCCATCCAGATATATTTTCCTTTATCTCATTCTTATCTCTCCTCTCGGCTGGTTATATGCTTTTAGACTGTCCGTAGTCTTTTGCTGTCTCTGTCCCCACCCCATTTTTTTTTTCTTTTCTTCTTTTCTTTTCTTTCCTTTCCTTTACTTCCTTTCCCCTTTTGGTTTCCTTGTTTGATTGATTTCTCTGTGCGTTTGTATGCTTTTGTTCCCTGTGTGTTCGTCTGTTTTCCTTTTCAGGGCTACCTCAAGAAACAAGCCAAAGTACACATGGTGGAGAGTCCCAAATATCACTGAGTAGGGAAATAAAATAATCAAAGGCACAACAAGAGAAACCGAGAAACACCAATAAAAGAACACTTCCTGAAACGACAGGCCCTACACAGTCAATGAGCCTCCTTTAATAGAGCAATACTAACAGGTGCACAGGGCATAATGAGCTTTTAAAACTGACGAGACAGAAAGCTAGCCAAAATGACAAAACGAAAGAACTCTCCTCTAACGAAACTCCAGGAAGAAGTCACAGCCACAGAACTGCTCAAAACAGATTTAAGCAACATAACTGAACAAGAATTTAGAAGAATTGTCATAAAATTAATTGATGGGCTTGAAAAAACATCAAAGAGGCTATTGATACACAGACTACGGACCTTCAAAATAGCTGTGT
>CM053576.1:86503248-86664263 GCA_028646485.1 Cryptoprocta ferox
GTACTCACCAAACTCCACACCCGAAAAACAAACAATCCAGTGAAGAAATGGGCAGAAGACATGAAGAGACACTTCTCCAAAGAGGACATCCAGATGGCCAACAGACACATGAAATGATGCTCAGCATCACTCATCATCAGGGAAATACAAATCAAAACCACACTGAGATACCATCTCACGCCAGTCAGAGTGGCTAAAATGAACAACTCAAGAGTCTACAGATGCTGGCGAGGATGTGGAGAAACGGGCACCCTCCTACACTGTTGGTGGGAATGTAAACTGGTACAGCCGCTCTGAAAAACAGTGTGGAGGTTCCTCAAAAAACTATCAATAAAACTCCCCTATGACCCAGCAATAGCACTGCTGGGGATTTACCCAAGGGATAAAGAAGTGCTGATGCATAGGGGCACATGTACCCCAATGTTCATAGTGGCACTCTCAACAATAGCCAAATCATTGAAAGAGCCTAAGTGTCCATCGACTGATGAATGGATTAGGAAGATGTGGTTTATCTATACAATGGAATTCTACATGGCAATGAGAAGAAATGAAATCTGGCCATTCATAGCAAAGTGGATGGACCTCGAGGGTGTCATGCTAAGCGCAATAAGTCAGGTGGAAAAGGACAGATACCATATGTTTTCACTCATAGGTCTAAGAGGAGAAACCTAACAGAGGACTATGGGGAGGGGAAGGAGGGAAAAGAGGGAGAGGGAGGGAGAAAAAGCACGAGAGACTCTTGAATACTGAAAACAAACTGAGGGCGGAAGGGGGAAGGGGAAAGGGGGGGTGATGGTCATGGTGGAGGACACTTGTGGGGAAGAGCACTGGGTGTTATATGGAAACCAACCTGACAATAAACTATAAAGTTAATAAAAAAATAAAAATAAAAAAATAAAAAAAATTATTCTGAAAAAAAAAAGAAAAAAAACCAAACTGGAGATATTTGTCATTATAAAAATGTTTATACATTCAAATAATTATAAACTAAATTCAAATTAGAGGAAAATAATGGAAAAAGATTTACAAATGTATCAGGGGGAATAGCCTAGGTTATGCTGAAGTAACAAGCAGCCCCCAAGTATCAAGAATCTAACACAACAGTTTACTTTTTGTTCATGTAATTAATAAAATTTAAAAACATGTATTAAAATCTAGCATTGGGAAATAGCTTAGTTCTGCTATCTGAATGCCTTATTGGGAGTGTAGTATTAAATTGCAAATTTTATGGGGGAAAAACTCCACCCACATATAACAATCTAAATACACAATAATGGTTATTTATTAAATATGAATGTTGAATCCAAATGCCATAATAACATATAATCACTAAAAATGATATTTTGGAAGAGTATGTAGAAATATGGAAATATGGACTCAATGTATTCTCTAGAGTAATAAGTGGTTTACAATGCATCAGATATAGAGTATATGATTCTTAGTAATCTTGCAGTGAAATACAATCTTTATAGAAAAATAATTAGAGTGAAACACAACAAAATGTTTTTTTATTTATTATTTATATGGTTTATTTATTTTTACTTTTAGAGAGAGAGAGAGCAAGAATGGGGGACACGGGCAGAGGGAGGGAGAGAGTCTTAATGCTCAGCATGGGGCCCAATCCAGGGCTTGATCCCACAACCCTAGTATTATGACCTGAGCTGAAATCAAGAGTCAGACACTCAACTGACTGAGCCACCCAGGCACTCCACAACAAAGTATTTTTAATAGTAAATATTTCTAATTAGTGATGCTTAGTAATTGCAGCTGATTTCTACTTTTATCTGGCATTTTTCTATATTTTCAAAGATGTCACCAATTACTTGTGAAGGAAAGGATTAGCAAGAACCCTGCATTTATTCTTTTACTTTATGGAGGGAAGACTTGGGAAAAGAAAAAGATGGCTTGGTTAATGCCCTTTGTGAATGTGCTAGTGACAGACTTACTAGCAAACAGATCATTAGTATTCAACACTGGGGAATCTCTGACACACTTTTAGCAAGAGGTACCTGGTCTGTCTAGACTTGCTTATACAAAATAAACCTGGATTCTATGGGTTTCTGGAGCATGAGTCACTGGAAGATGTCACAAAAGCTATGTACTCATCAAAGCATAAAATAAAGATATTTCCTGACTATATCATAAATATAAATGCTACCTGTACTCATCACATAAAGACCCTGTATGTTAAATCTGGGCCAGAACAAGAAAGAATCTTGGCTAAGGTGTTTGTAGTTTTGGACTTTTCCACGCTCTATGATTTGTGAGTATGTGAATTTTTTTTTAAAGTTTATTTATTTTGAGAGCGACAGAGAACATGAGTGGGATAGGGGCAGAGAGAGAGGGAGAATCCCAAGCAGGCTCAGCACTATCAGCTCAGAGCCTGATGCAGGGCTCCATCTTATGAAACTGTGAGATCATGACCTGAGCCAAAATCAAGGATCAGATGCTTAACCAACTGAGCCACCCAGATGCCCCATGATTATGTGGATTTTAAAGTTATTATTAAGATGCAAAACTGAATAAGATCTCTGGTTCTTGTGAATCTAATTTGATGATGTAAATCCTTCGTGTTAGCTCCTTGTATATTCACTACCAGAAAAAAAAATGCTTAAAGAACATGAAACAAGTAACAAACTCACAGGAATATAAGGTACATGCTAGATTCAAGAAAATAGAATCACTGGGATTACTTATTACTTGGCTTCCAAATCTATAAACGGTTTGGAGGGGCAAGATTAAATGCAATACTCACAAGAAGGCTCTTTGACAATTCTATGATCTATATTACTATGATCACTAGTAACACCATTGTAATCTATGTGTAATCAAATGCAGGTCCTCAGTCAGTTGGTTGGCTGCATGGAACACTGGTCCTAGTGAGAGCAGTTCTTTTCTGCCTTCAGCTGAAATTGCTCACTCTACATCCATGAAGAATAAGTCAACTCAGCCAGGAGTTGGGAGATAAAATGGTACATTGGGCTCTGAGGTTAAGGTGCCTGGGATTGAAATCTGGGTACAAAATTTACCAGCTCTATGACTCTGAAAATTCAGTGGCCCTTTTCATGTCTGAGCGTGTTCATTTGTAAACTACAGATAGTTGCATCTGTTTCCTCATGCATGAGAACTAAAAGTACATGAAGGCTAGCACTATGCCAGGGCCAAAGGAGGTGCTGTTATTAATTATCTGAATGAATTCACTATTTACTAAAAGCTTAGCTAATTACTTTCCTGCCTTCACTGAGATAGGGTCTTCAGAAAGCCTTCTGCTTTCCTCCATATTCCTCCATACCTTTTGGCATGTGGTTTTTCTCATGATTAGTTAAAAGCCTGTAGGTTAGAGTACAAGTAAACAAAACAAAACAAACTCCCTTGTGGAGTTTTGAAGAGAAAAACAAATAGAAAGTCATTTGTACTGATTGGATTTCGGATTCCTAGAATGTAACCCCAGAGCATTTAGACCATCTGGTCTAAATGGATTAGACCAATTATGGATTTTGAATATTTTCTGATTTTATCCTATATAATAATCATTTCATCATCTTTTCCTGTTTTCAGAAAGCTTTGTAATATCAAGCAGCATACTGAGCTCCCAAGAAGCCATTCAAATAGCATTACTAGGCAGGTACCCATTGTCACCAAGGAAAACGGCTCTATTTCCCTCTCAGCCTCATGACTTTATTTATTTGACTTGCTTGTCAAAGCTGATGGGGATTCCATGGCCCTGATTCCTGGCTATTCACCCAAGACTGACATTTTCTATTTCTTCAAATCCTTCGGTAGTAATAGAAATAAGAATTCTTTATGATTTCCACCCAAAGAGTTTCTTCCCCACCTTGTGGAGATGCTCATCTTTAACTAGTTAACAGATTAAGGCAAGCCTAGTTTTCATGTGTGCTCAAAACAGAGAACTGTGATTGGGTCCAGCTTTGCTTGACAGATGCAGGTAACCCTTTTTTCCCATCAGAGCCCAGGGCTTGACTGCAGCCAGAGCACTTATTGCATTCTGTGTGGATGTCACGGAACTCTGAGCATTCAACAGTAATGACTCTGAAGTCACATTTCTTTTCAATGCATTCATCTCCTGAAATTCATCTTTCTAATTTCTGCTGTTCTGAATCCCAGCAGAGTTATGATGAGTTTAAGTGTTCATCAATTAATGTCAAAACTCAATGTAACACCTTCAGAACTGCCTTTGACAACCACTAGAATACAAAATGAATTTGCTAATGATCAGTTCTTGAACAGAAAGAGTCCTTAGGAATTTGTGATGATGGGACATGTAGGCTCAGCTTATAAAATATGCATGGGTTTTTAAAATAGGGATCAAAAAAACTGGGAGCACAGAATAAGATGAGGGCACAAAGAACAGTCACATGACACCAGGACCCTGAAACTATATTTTTTCAAATTTATAACTTTTCTGTTCTTTTGGTTAACTACAGTTTACCCTGTTGCTATTGGAAAAACTCACAGGCTTCTCCGAAATCTCAATTCTTCCCAAGTCATATTTTATTGGTGTTTATTTTGTTGTTATGGTAGAAAACATGGGCATTTCTATTACTTGTAAGTGCTTCAAATCAATTCTATATTGATGATTTTCAACAGAATGGGCTTACTTTCTTTTGGGGACAAAGCAATAATGCATGTGTGCTCCTGTGCAAATTCTCACATGCTCTATTCCTGCTTTATTACATCCATATCGTGAACTGATAGGGCCTTACAAGTACCAGTTTGGACCCAACTCCCTCAAGGGAGGTTTCCAGTGCTCCTATATTGAGTGTTTGTGGCTCGATTCCAAGCCAGACTACATGGCTCTTTGCATCTTCTACATGGGCAAGGGCACAATCTTTGTTTTATTTTGTTTTTGTATGAGAAAGCTTTACTTTTATTTTGACACCAAGGTGAATGCGTTGCTGTTGTGTTACAGATCATGCATAGGTACAAATTTAAGAAATACTGGCAACCGGTTTTTACATTTTTTTCCCAACAAATTCCCGAAATGGGGGTATATGTACATCCTCACCGACATCATCTTCAGATTCCTTGATTGTTTCTGTCCAGCTAGCTTGCTGGGACCCTAAGAGATTGCATTCCTTGGTGTGCTGGAGGATGCGACTGGGGTCTGACATCTGCCTGTCTTTACAATCTCCTCCCACCCAGACTATAATTTTAGACACTGAGATTAGGGTCCACTTTCTGGGCAAACTGAGCTCTTTCTTTCACAAGAAAGGAGATCCTCTCCGCCTGGAATGCCCTTTTCTCCTTGTCATCCAGAAAGACTCCCTCTCAGCATTAGGCAAAGTCAAGTTCTTTCTCCTCTCTCTTCTTGTGGCACTTAACACCCCCTTACACCCTTTATCACATTTGCTGAAGTTGTTTCCACATCTGACTATTGTGTCACTTTATCCTTGGCATCTGGGAACGGAAGCAGTGCATACTGGGAATATCTTTGTTAAATGAGTGAGTAAAAAATTAAAAAAAAAGAGGGGCACTTGGGTAGCTCGGTTGGTTAAGAGGCCGCCTTGGGCTCAAGTCATAATCTCATGGTCCGTGAGTTCCAGCCCCACGTCAGGCTCTGTGCTGACAGCTCAGAGCCTGGAGCCTGCTTTGGAATCTGTGTCTCTCTCTGCCCCTCCCCTACTTGTACTTTGTCTCTCTTTCTCTCTCAAAAATAAATAAACATTAAAAAAAGATGAGTGAGAACACCACTGAATGACAGGGCTGAGGGCTGGTGTTATTCAATCCTTGCTCCCCCTGCCCTCTCCAGGGCAAATTGGGTTCTCATGGAGCTAAATTCAAATTCCCAGTGTCCTATGGCAGGAAAAGAACTTAGAGTTTCACACATTATTTCATGTCTGCAAATACCAGCAGAGTAATGCCAGTTAGAGCCAGTAATACATGCTAAGTTGGGTAGTTAGTTGGTGTGCAATTTGATTTCATATTAGTTTGAAGATCCTTCTGCCCTTGCCCCCCTGCCCCCCCTCTGGTAACAAATGTCTAACATGTTTACTTACAGGCAAATTTAACAGATTGATAGATAGATATATTCACTAATTTCCCAAAATGCATTACATGGAATGTGTCCCATGAATAGTTTCCTGAGTAAGGGACTCCATGGACGAACTAACTTTGGGGGCTATGCCTGACTATACCAGCTCATGTCAGTTCAGGTCTTCCAGGAAGCAGGTGCCAAAATGGGATTGGACACACAAGAGATTTATTTGGATAGCGCCTGAAGAATAAAAGGGAAGAAGCAGGCACAAGCAGAAAAGAAGAAGGAAAAAGGAAGAGGACAGGTAGGAAGAATCTCAGGTTACAGTGAGGTGCTAGGAAAGCTTCAGTGAGGATGGGAGCTCCCCAATGGAAATTACCTGTTGGAGGAGTCCCGTGTCCAACAGGAATGTGCTTGCACTGGGGCCCACACTGTGCCTTCCCAGAGGGAAAACATGGCATACGCACAAATGCGGTGGTGGATCCAGAGGGCTGGCAGCTGGAGTCATCAGTCAACTTTGCTTTCTGCAGCAGGAGGTCTGAGAGGCATATTTTCATGGCTGTCACACAGGTTTTATTGTAAAAGTACTTGGTATGTATCATTTCACTTAACCTTTATAACAAACTCATGAAAGAGATAAATTCTATTATTATCTCCATTTCATAAAGCATAGGAGGGCTGATAACTTGCCCAAGACCCTACTGACAGATCTGGAATTGGAGCCTAATCAATCTGGCCCCAGACATTGTGAGCTTAAAACTGCATCATATTGTCTCACAATATCCCCTTTTGGAGAATCACAATGCACCTTCTCAATACCCCCACTCCATCCTATTGCCATATCTGTTTCTTGTTCACAGTGTGCATAACCACAACCAAGGCTCTGAGAAGTCCTGCAGTAAACATACATGTTTAAATGTGTTTAGTTCAGTGCTTTCCAAATTTATTGGCCTATGGAACCCATAATTCATAGTACCGATGTTCTCCAGAACACATTTGGGAAAATAGACTCAGTTTTAAATGATTGGCAACAAATTCTTCCCCCAAGGCAAGGTTCTATGGGAATTGAAAAAGACATTATGAAGGTTAAGCTCCTAGGTGGGCAGAGATAAGTTGTCATAAAGGCAAAGGGAGCAGAAGACTGAGGTTCAGTATAGCAGACTTCAGGCCTCAGTTTCTCTGCTTTCTGAAGGAGTGGCTTGGTTTGCTAACTGCTTAGCCTCGGCATTTTAGCTGACAATCATAGATCATAGTGCAGGCTTCCCAGGGTTGTGATTCAAATTAAGTAATAATTTACATAAAGGTACTTATCCCAGTGCCTGGCACACAACAGCTGCCATCAAATATTAATTTCCTTTTTTAGTTTTCCCTCATAGAAGAATTAACTGCACTTAATTTATCCTTTAGCTGAGGGCTGGTTTTCTCAGTGACAAAGTGTGCCTGCCTGACCAATGCAGAATGGCTCTTTGCTTTAGGATAGTTACTGGGAAAATTATTGGGAAATAGAAATTTTCTGTTGAAAAAGGAATTGGGGGAAATGTTGTGGATTGGAGGGAATTTCCATATTTGGGTTTTGATTAAAATCTAGGAGGATGTGGGGTGCCTCAGTGGCTCCATTGGTTGGGTGTCAGACTCTTGATTTCAGGTCAGGTCATGATCTCATGGCCGTGAGACTGAGCCCACATTGGGCTCTGCACTGACTGCACTGATCCTGATTAGCATCTTCTCTCTCTGACCCTCCCCTGCTCTCTCTCTCTCAAAATAAATAAATAAGCATTAAAAAAAATCTAGAAGGGTGTGTCTTTAACCTATACCTTGCAGGACAAGAGAGCTTAGATGATTAGCTGTATCCTTGCTTACTTTCCTCATAAAGATAAGAGTTGAGCACCAGGAATGAAGGGGAAAGGTAGAGGAACTATGGGCTCTGGAGAGAGATGAGCAGAGACAGGCTGCTGTATCCTCCTTCCTCCCTGGGAAGGAAGCCCTGAGCACATCTCTGTGCTGATGGCCCTGTGCTCCTTCCTCTCCTCCCCTGCTGTGGAACTCACTGGGTAGCTCCAACCAGTAGGCTCTCCACTCTGGGCTATATGGGTGGGGATGGGTGGTTAACAGGCTCTGGGCATTAGGACTTTCTATACACGAGGGGATATAACACTGGAGACTTGGTCACTTTGGTCTTCTGATTGCTCTTCCACTTTTTCTGTAATCCCAAAGTACAGAGAAGCCCATTGCCCCTTCATTTTCCCCAAGGAGACTTTGCCTTCTCCCCCTTCTGGGCTCACAGTGGAGAAAGGCTACAGAAAGGCTCCTCCTCTCTGCCCCTTCCTTCCTCATTCAACCTTACACATTTTGTGTCTTCTTTTAGTTCCTGGGCTGGCTCAGTGTTTCATTCTGAACCCTCCTCTTTGTCCCTTCTTTACTCTCTGCACAAGTTATTTATATGACAGCCCACCTTCCTTCCCCTTCTAGGATTTGGCATTTTTCCAGGCTTCCTCCTGCTACACCTGTGTTGCTGTTTGAGTGTCTTTAGTCTTTAAGGGCTGATGAGGGGCAGAGATGCTCCCTGCCAGAAGGCAAGGCCGATTGCTTCTGGACACATATCATTATGTAGCCGGCCCTGGCCTTTATGTCTTTTCTGGTACAAATAAACAGATACAGCAAAGGATAATAGGTGGGCTGCTAGGAGAATTGTATGAACAATCCCTTCCCTCTAACCTAAAGAGACCAGGTTTTATTTTTGAGCCCTGTAGACTCCTTTCCTTAACTAAATTTTTTAAATTTTTTCAGAAGTAGCAGGTTCATCTTAGTTTGCCTTTTTGTTTTGAAATCCCACTGATCCTTCAAGGTTTATTACACATACTGCACGATCTGGGAGCCTTCCCTGATCTCTCTGTCAGAAGGAATTACTCCCTTCTCCCTGTTCTTAGGGCACCTTGTTTTGGTCACCCTAACAGCCCTCTGCCTCAGTGGAGTTTATGTGGCAGGTAGTTTTCATGTTATTCTCTTCTGCTGAGCTGTCAGCTACTTAGGGCACCTTCTTCAAATCTTTACCACTTGACTCAGCCAGGTATTCTGGAGAGAGCAATAATTCTCAAGCTTTAGTGGCTGAAAGGTAGAATATACAAACAGACAATTGTCACACTGTATATGACAATAGAGCCTGGCCCACAACCTGTGTAGCAAGCAGCCTGGGAAGCCAAACCACACCCTTTATAGCCATTTACCCAGAGCAGTTAGGTCTTGGACGATAACTGCCAGTTATAAAAAAAGTAAGCCTCTGCTTGTGCTCATTTGGATGATCTTCCTTTGTTTCTTTCTACATGGCACAAGAATCACCCAGAGAGGGGCACCTGGGTGGCTCTGTCAGTTGAGCCTCCAACTCTTGATTTTGGTGCAGGTCATGATTCCAGGGTAGTGAGATCCAGCCCCACGTTGGGCTCTGCACTGAGCATGCAGCCTGCTTGAGATTTTCTCTCTCTTTCTCTCTCTCTCTCTCCCCCTGCCAACACCTCTCTCCCTCCACCCCTTTCTCCCTCCCAACACCTCTCTCCCCCATGCACACACACACTCTTTCTCTCTCAAAACAAAAACAAAAACAAAAACAAAAACAAAAACAAAAAAGAATCATCTGAAGAACTTGTTAAAATACAACCAAGACCCTAATTTAGTAAGTATGGGGTGGGGCCTGAGATTCTGCATTTTTAATGAGCCACCAGAGGACTCTGAGTAGCACTGAGATGGAATGTTCAGGTCAAAGGATACTATTATGAACTATTAATCTCTGTTCTCCTTCCACCAAATTTGCTTTCCTTGTGCCTTGTCCCATCACATGTCGAGGCTGTTCTGAGTTCAGGATCTCAGGGGAGAAAAGAGGCAAGCAGGAGGGAAAGTCTCAGGGACTTTCCTTCTGGTTTTTGTTTCACAAAAGGTACTGATTTTTGACATGGGGCTATTTTTTTCCTTGCAGGAAACATTTTACCTTTCTGGTTGTCAAAGCTAGGGGTTATCTAGTGGGTATGTGTAGGATGCTGCTAAACATCCTACAATGTAGAGGATAAGCCCCTGCTACAAAGAACTATCATGTTAATGTGGGGGAAGGATGAGGAACCCTAATATCGAAGAGTAGAGAGACATAGATGGAATGTTTGAGAGCAGCAAGGGCTTTCCCCACTTTTTAAGGTTTATTGGATTGTAGGAGCTGGACAGAGGAAAAGAGGTGAGAGCAGAGCTGTATGTGGGCTATCTCCCTATATACAGAGGACTTGTACCAATGTTCCCTGGGGAGAACTGTGGGGAGACAGAAGACATAGTGGGGAGGACTGTAAGTTGAATCCAGATCAAGAGGGACTGCTGGACGACTTCAGAGATGACCATCCAAAGCTGCAGTTTTCCCTTAGCTCAAAGCATGGAGATAAGAGAGAGAGAGTTGCTGCAAGGTGAACATACCAGGTGAGGAGGGGGAAGGGATATCTCAGGGGCAAATGATGAACTGATGACCAGGAGCCGGATGTGAGGGCTCCTTGGAGAACAGATGACATAGAGAACCAGAAAGGACTCCCTCCCCTTGCCTTGTACTTTGAGAGCCCCTGAAACCTAGATACGGTCTTGAAAAAAAGAGGCATGATGGACCCTAACGGGCTGAGATTAATTTCTAGTATAATCAGGGCCTGTGGGAAAATAAATCTTCTTGTAATTTTCATTGTTCATGGATAATCTGCTCTGCTCCAGAAACCTCACATGTGTATTCAGGATAATATTAATAAATATGGATATTAAAAACTTAACAGGATCCCAAATAGAAAACAAGCTGAGTGAGAGAAAAATAAAGAGAATATTTTCTGCACATCTGAGTTTTGGCCTGAGATCCTAATAATTAAAAGCATCTACCCCCACATTCAGCCTGGACATTGAGAATTAAAGCCATGCCTTACTGTCTACATTAATATGACTTCATGCTATTCCTCTGTCTTCATTAGCAAAACTTTACTATTTGGACAAATGGTTTGATTGTTCATTATAGGAACTTCCCCAAAGACCCATCAACTCTTCAATGGAAAACATCAACAGACAGCTTAAGCCTTAAGAGTTTTTAAAATCCCTCTCCCTAAAATCCTCACCTTACTGTTTCCACCAATCATAGACTATTGAATTGTAATCCTTGCACAGTCATAAGCAAACCCCCAAGTTTTCTCCTCAATCCCCCCTTGAAAAAAGACCTGCCTTAAATCAAATTTCCAATTCTTAATACATTCTGACCTTACCTCATCCCTTCCTGGCTGCTGCCAAAGCACTGCTAGAGGGTTTTCTCCCTTAGTTGTGATGAGTAGTAAACTCAGCTTTGTCTATTTACAGGTTGTGTTGGTGACATTTGGGAAACGAATTTTCCATGCTCCATGACAGTAAAAACAATCAAGGAATGCCATCTTTGTTCCCAACATTTCCCCTTTTCCTGGGCCTCCTTGTGTCCTCAGGCCTCCTGATTGCATACATTAACCCACACACATTACTGATGGCCCACTGGACGCTTGGCATGGGTGCAATTTGTTCAGTGTTCTTTTGTTGATTGTAAAAGATCCATGTTGTGTCTAGAGACAAGGAGGTAATGCCCAGCAGAAGCAAGTGGTTTGGTTCATAGGATTCTTATTTGGCCTGATGCTTCTGGGCTTCATGGTACACCTGGGTAGGTTGAGTACTGCTGGGGAAATATAATTAAAAACAAAATCTTTTTCCAACCTAGAAAACCTCTCCACAAAAGTAGTAGAGAAAGAAAATGTACTTATTGAGTAAGTATTAAGCCAGAATGTGATGTGCATCATAGGAAATCTGCCAAGAGATTACAAAGACAGAAAGGAGACTCACTCCCTAATAGAGCCAAGAGGACACAACCTATTCCACACATGTTCTCGGGGTAAACAATATCTAGTCCTTAAGTAAAAGGACTTGATCACACACAGTTCCCTTGATCACACACAATTCATCCTAACTTTATTTTGTAATTGGGTGATTGCCTGTGCTAGCTAAATTGGCTTTATCCAGAGGAAAAATGAGTATCTTTATGACAAGATGTAGTATTTGCAACTTGGAGCAAGGCACCCACTGAAGTTGGGTTCCTAGCTTCTCACAGAAATAGGAGTGCTATCTCCCTTGATGTCTCTGTTTCAAAAAGATGGTTCCTAGGTCCTTAAGAAAGACATTCCTGGGTCATAAAGCTGACAAAAGCCCTATCTAGTTTTCAAAAAGATTTATATACATCTCAAAGAGAGAAGAAAGTCTGGTCCGGCCTGTTATTCTTTTTTACAACAGGACTAAAACCCTCTGGTGACATCCAGGGGATAGGCTGGAAGGAGGCCTCCAGGCCAGAGGTCTCCCTAGTTCACCTGGCAACATAGAGATATGCAAATTCCATCCTATCCAGTAGAAGTTCAACTGACTGTTCTCTACCTTGGGAAGGAACAGTTTTGCCTCCCTTTGCACATTAATTTTAATATATCTTTTTAAAAATATTTTTTAACGTTTTTATTTATTTATTTTGAGAGAGAGACAGAGAGCAAGTAGGGGAGGGGCAGAGAGAGAGAGAGAGAGAGAGAGAGAGAGAGAGAATCCCAAGCAGACTCCACACTGTCATCATGAAGCCCAGTGCACTTTCAAACTCATGAACTGTGAGATCATGACCTGAGCTGAAACCAAGGGTCAGCTGCTTAACTGACTGAGCCACCCAGGCACCCCTAATTTTAATATTTCTGATCTCATTTGAACCAGTTTTTCCATCTTGCTGGTTCCCTCAATGAGTAATCAGTTAAAAAGAATGTTTAGTATATGTTTATTTTATATCTGTATGAGAGTGAGGAGTTTACTGTTTTTGAAAAGTACCCTAAAAGGTACCTGGCACAGATCTAGTCTTATCAGCATCCTTGAGTTCCATTCTCTGGTCTAAACTTGGCTGTATGACTTTGGAGAAATCCTTGAGTTAACGACTTACTTTTTAGATGCTACTTAGGAAAAAACAGTAGAAATGGACACTAATTGGGAGTAGAACCTGGCCAGATATCTCTGACAGAACCACAGATAATTACTGCATAACCTGGTTCATTCAGTCAAGGGAGTGGGATTCATTTTGTTCATGTTTTCCATCAGTAGTTCCCTATGTGTGTCCTTTGTATTGGATGGTCAGCCTTTTATTTGTCTAATGCACTTTATTCTTATATTCAGGGGGAAGGTGATATTTGTTCATCTTCTTGCTCTATAATGTTATGGGTTGTTTGCTTTTTACTGTTCTCAAAATGGCATCAGGATTTATGGTATGATTCTTCTGGTTCAGTGAACCTCATATCTCCTGTCATTGGCAGTGCTCCAATGCCGGGAGCTTCTGAGGAAGCCAAATAATAATAATGACAATAATGATTTGCCCAGGCATTGTAAGATGCTGTACATGAAGTAAGAAGTTTTGTTTCCAATACCATCAGAGAAGAGGCTTTTGATCTGAAGCATGAGATGTGATGAATTCACCCGTGTAATAATCGAGAATGAATTGTTAATTTCCACGGGCACCTTCATTATCGGAGTTCTGGTATTACACTTGCATTGAATTCCTAGTTTGCAGCTTACTAGCTGCATTGCCTTAGGCAAAGTTAGTTAATTTCTCTAAGCATTAGTTGACCCCTTTGTTAAATGGGCATAGGGATAGTATTTACTCCCAAAAGCTTCTGCCCAAGATCTTGATTTCTCTGCAGGGCTTGTCCTCCCACCAGCTGCCAGATGGATGCCTTTCAGGTGTGGACTCAAAGGGCATTTTCTCAGTGAGAGTTTCCCTTCTTTCTCTTTCAATTACATTCTCCTTGAGCATCTTAATTTAAAAAAAATCACACTGTTTATGCTTTGTAATCATGTATGGTTGAGCTTGTTTATTCAATTTCTGCCTCCCCTGATAGAATGTATGGTCTGTGAGGGTGTAGGTGGGGTAGGATTCTACAACTCTATGCCTAGCACCTCATACTGTGTCAGGCGAGGAGTCAGTGTTCAGTGACCATTTGTTGAATGAAGAAATGAAATATTTAAGAGTAACCCTCAAACAGAAGCACTTAATAAACAATGTTAGTTGCTATTGTTGCTGCAGTCAAAGGAAGAAATTCAGGTCATTTAAAAAGCAGTAGATTGAAAATGGTCTATTTTGGATATTCAGGTAAACTAGGAATGATGGGTTTTTGGGGGGTGCTGGTGGGGTTCAGAGCTGATAACCATGAAAGGATGCTTGAAGACGTTTTTGATGCAGAAAGGTGATTTTTATTAAAGCACAGGGACAGGACCCATGGCAGAAACAGCTGTACTGGAGTTGTGAAGAGTGCTTGGTTATATACTATGGAATTGAGGGAGGTAAAGTCAAGTGGAAGTTTCTTAAAGGGATTTTCATATGCTAAAGACTCACAGATTACTGGAGGCCTAGCTATTGTCAAGATAAGGTAGTTTTTCCCTCTAGCAAAGCATTATCATTAAGACAGTAGGGAGTTCCTGGACTTTAGGCTATTGATAAGATTGGAGGGGGGTTTGGTAAGTGTACTAAGATATTTGTAAACTGATGGAGACTCATAACAGTTTAATCATTGGTTTTCTCTCCTTTCCTTTGTTCTTGGGCAGCCAGGAACTCCTGAGGAATATTACACATATCCCACTTGTGAGGAGGGGGGTGTGCTAGCTTGTGCTTTGCCCTTAGCTTGCTGTATGGTCACTCATCAGGAACTTTTTTTTTTTAACGTTTATTTATTTTTGAGAGAGAGAAAGAGTGCAAGTGGGGGAGGGACAGAGAGAGAGAGAGAGAGATAGACAGAGAGAGAGAGAATCCAAAACAGGCTCCGGGCTCTGAGTTGTCACCACAGAGGCTGATGCAGGGCTTGAACCCACAAACTGTGAGATCATGACCTGAGCTGAAGTCCAACACTTAACTGACTGAGTTACCCAGGCACCCCAGGAACATCATTTAGCATAACATTATTCTATAGGGTATGTATTCTCCCTTTCCCGCTACTTAAAAACCATATTCCACCCCGGAATGCTCTGAAATGTTATTAATGTTCTGCCTCAACTTCTCGTATCATATTCTATGTACTGAGCATCTTGTGTGCTGATGAGATCTGGCAGATAATGAAATTAATTTTTATCAAAAACTGTAAAAGCAGTTGAAATGATTTCTTGACAGGTTTGCAAAGCTCTGTGCCAGGGTGCTACTAGTTCTGTAAATGCTACTTACCGAAAACAAACAAAACCAATTATTTAAAAATGTTTTTGCATTCTCTTCTGCTGTGTTGCATGCCAGATTATTATCATGTGATGAGACAAGCTGAAAAATGAAAACAGAAACACTGGGAGAGCATGGGAGATTCTTTTGTTCTTTGAGACCATCATTTTGAAAGAGTTAATTCACTAAAACCAAGGTTTCTAATTCTATTTCCCCCTCATAAGGTGAAGTGTGAGTGTTCTCAGGGAGGCCATAAAATTGAGACACTGAAGTCCTTTGAAAATCAAATTCAGTCTGCTCAAAAGGCAAGCTTTAAATTATAGCCATGGTTTTCCTTTTGGCTCCATTCTGGGGATTTCTGCAACACAGCCACTGCTCCCAGCATTAATGTGTGCACACAGGTCCCATTAATGTTGGTTGGAGCTCCGAGTGTGGAACAAGCTTAGATCTGTAGGTGGAAGGTCAGCATGGCTGCGCTGACACTTGGCACGTGGCTCCCCCATCCAGAGAGACACAGGCAAAACCTCCAAATCTGTCAGTGTCTTCAATGACCTTCCTCCACGGGGCTTTCTGTTGTCTTTACCCACTCAACAGGAAGCTTCCAATCCATTACTGTGTCTGCGAGGCTCCACATTAGAACAGAAAAGAGTCAATTTAGAGGTCATTTACTCCAACTCCTTCATTTTGTAGAAATGGAAGGTGTGGCTTGGAGGGTCAAACACCCTGCCGGAGTCATCCCACTGGGAAGCAGCAGCGCTGGTGTGACAATCTAGATCACCTAGTTCCTGGGAAAATTACACAACACTGCCTTTGCAAATGACGGCAAAGAGGTTGTCTTTTCCTTTTATTTTTAAAAATACCTTTTCTTTGTGCTTGGAGTTTGGAACCTGCAGAGAGGAATGCCTATGTTTTACAACCCTTCACAGTTGTTAATTGTACTTGGCAAGTCAGTCTGTTCCCAAAACAGCTCAACAAAGGTTCTTGCAAAACGACTGAGGTCCATGTAGTCAAGAAGCTGGATAAAAACTGATTAAACATTCCTTTTAATCAGAATCTGCCCATGTCCACCCACTGGTGGCTTTGATCCTCTTCAAAAGCTTTAATGAAAATTGCCAAAGTATTCCTTTAAGTATTCATATCATTAATACTATTTAAGTGAGGAAGTCTGGTAGAATCATCCAGAATTTCCACAAAAAGACTTACCAATCCTCACTTTGCAGTGAGCTGGTTTTTCAGCAATTATGATGATTTTTATTTCCTTATTAGTAAAATTTCATCTTGGGCTCCCTTTTCTGTCATTATACATAATTCAGTGAATGGAATTGCTACTATGTCAGACAATGGACCGCTTGCCTTGGGTAAAGCCCTCCAATCTCCTTATTTTCATTCATACCATTTATACTAAACCTGTCTCAAGTAAACAGCTCTCTTGACAAATCACCTGTATCTTCACACTTTAAGGCAGAAACGAATCTTCTGTGTTCTTGCAAAACACCATGCACACAGCATGTAGAATTTTGGGTTATTTAAAACACACCAGAAATATATTGGAGCACAAACAAACCCCTTAATCATAGGTTTCTGAAATAGGCTAGGGGTTGGTTTCTTTTCTCAGAAAATTCATCAGAGGTAGCTAAGCTTGTAGATAATCCTCCAGGTAAGTGGGAAAACAACACACTGAATTCTGTGACATGAGCACCGTCACTGATCCCTCAAATTTGGAATTATGTTCACCTTCTTTTCTCAGATCTTTTGATACTCAGATTTGCCTAATGTGGTATTTTGATGTGTGAAAGGAACCCTAACATTTTCACTTTTCAAAACCAAAGTCTTAGATCAAATAAAGGCTGCACATCCTTTAACATTTAAAATTCTCAGCCATAGCAGTATCCTGAAAGTCTAGATGAAGGGAAAGCATTTTACTGCCTAAGCCTGATAAATACCAAATAAACATGACTGCTCTGAAAACACAGATTATTATCTGCTTGTGTTCACGTCCATGGTCACAAGAGGAGTCAAATCTATTTTGTCACTCTAGTTTGTCAATATTTATGTGCTAAACTCACTATCATCTAGAATTTCTTTCTGAACATGAGCACTAGGATGCTGATGTCTCTTCCATCATTTATGTGTATCTTCCAGAGGCTTCACTTTCTAGGCACTTGAGTCCCAGGACCACTAGGCATGTCTGACTATTGCCAAAATGCAAGGTCTGGCAGCTACCCATATGTTCTATGCCTCATATCAGATGAGTGAGATGTGTACATTTGGTCAAGCAAATGAACTACTACTTCTTGGAGTTGCCAGATTCTGTCCTTTCCAGCTTCATGATCATTACACTTGCTCACAACAGCCTTTGGCTTAGACAATAAAAAAGTCTCATTTCTAGTGTCTCAACCTCACCTCTCACCCCTTGCCAATCTTCTCATAACTTGTAGATAAATAATGTTGGAAAATATCTTGGATAAGATTACTATGTTGTCAAAAATATTTTAATATCTGGATGATAAAAATGCCCAAACTTCTTAGTGTGGTCTATACTACCTCACAAAATCTGTCTCCTTTTCTGCCTTAACATCAGTAAATTCTTCTGTTTTCCTTGCCTACCTCACTTCAGTCTCTTCTTTCTGACTTTTGAACACAAAAGCCTCTTTCTGTCTAGAGGTTGGATCTCCCACATTCAGTTCCTTCTGGCTAGACCCACCCTTCCACACGTTTTCACAAGTCTGACATCTTTCTGTCCCTTAAAGATCTCTTCTCTAGTGTCTTTTCCTCAGAGGGCAGTGAGAGCAGAAATGCCAACACCTGTGTTCCTTTCCATAGTGTGTAGTTGTCTCAGGGAAGTGGCTGATCAGTTATGGACTACATTTCCAAGTTCCCCTTGCATTGGGATGGGGTCATGTGACCACTTTTCATTGATGGAGTGTGTACAGAAGTGATGTGGCCATTTCTATGCTCAAGGACTTAAAGAGTACCCTTGGCTTTTCTATCCTCTTTGTTTCCATCCATTGAATTAAAAAAAAAAGGATTCTGAGGTTCTAGGAGAAGACAGAGACAGAGGATGTAAGGAGTCTGGGTCTCTGAATTATTATATGGAAGGCTACCTAGTGAACAACTGATTGGATTATATGTGAGTGAGAAATAAAAATCTATTGTGTTAGGGATTCTGGATGGCTTAATCGGTTAGGTGTCTGACTATTCATTTTGGCTCAGGTCATGATCTCATGGTTTCTGAGTTTGAGCCCCATGGCTGGCTCCATGCTGACAGCATGCTTTGGATTCTTTCTCTCCCTCTCTTTCTGCCCCTCCCCTGCTCTCTCTCTCTCTCTCTCTCTCAAAATAAATAAATAAACTTAAAAATTTATTGTGTTAAACCACTGAAATTTTGTAGTTTATCTGTTAAAAGCAGTTGCTAGTATTACCTTAAACTAGATCAGAGGCTTTCCCTAAGAGACTTTCATTATTTTCTATCATTACATTTTATTCATTTTCTTTACAACACATATGACAAATTAAACTTATGTATTTGTTTACATTAATTCTTCTCTTCTGTTTCCCCCACTAGGTTATATATTACATGTAGGCAGGAAAAGTATTTATATGCAGTGCCTAACATAGTACCTGGAACATTGATAGGCACTCAGTAACTATCAGTAGAATGAATTGATACATGACGGAAGAAAAGGTGAAAGTAGTGGTAAAGCTAAAAAAAAAAAAAAAAGGTACAAAGAGGTGCTCATGTAGGGAAGATGGTGGAGTAGGAGGATCCTGAGCTCACTTTGTCTCATGGCCACACTGAGGTAACAACTACATCTATACAACTAACTCTGCAAACAATCTGAAGGCTAGCAGAACAGACCCTCCACAGTTAGTCATAGAGAGAAGGACACATTGAAAATGAACGGTAAAAGGGGCAGAGATGTGGCTGGGAACCAAACCCTCAGCATGACTAACCAAAAACGGGAGGGATATCACGAGCATGGAGAAACAAGAGAATCATATCCCACCTGGGCATGGCACCCCCAGAACTGGGGACTCACAGTAGGATGATGAGTTCCTATGACATCTGGCTTTGAAAATCAATGGAGTTTAATCTGGAGTTTTCAAAATCAGTGAGCATAACTTTAGGAGAGCCAGAAGGTAACAGGAAATGGAGTCCCTGCAGTTAATGAGCTAGCATACTAAATAACCCAGCCTGAGACATGGCACAGAAGAAGCAGTTTGAAAAGCACCTGGAGTACATGTGAATGAGATCTGTTTATTAATCTGAGAATATTTGATGGAAGGCATGGATCTGAAGGAGATTTTTTTGGGAAAAAAGTGGCGGTGGGCGCCATTTTTCTTCCCCTACTCCAGCCTAGATAGCCAATGCTTACAGGGGCCAGGGCTAATCCTCTCTATCTGCTTTATGAGCATCGCATGCCCACCCTGGCATTCTCTGGTAGATTACTCTATTCAACCTTCCCTCCTTGGCAGGCATTCCTCCAAAGTGACTCCTGCCTTGAAGAGTGAGGCAGATAACTGCCACACACCAGTGTGTCTACAGTTCCTGTCACTGGACCTCAGAGCTGGCTGTCAAGGGAGTAAGCCCTTTGGTATACCTGCAGCTGTGGCAAAGAGGCTAATTACAGGCAGCTAGGCTGACTGCCAATTCTGTCCAACAGCCTACAGTAGCCATAGCCAGGCATCTCAACAACACAGGGAACAAACCCTCCCAGTGTGCTCACAGCAGGCAAAGCTCAACGCAGCCACCTGGGCTGAAAGCAGTCATGGCTCAGTCACAATAGGAGGATGCACTTAGCCTATACAGGGGGAAACCCTGGTATTGCCTAGTTCTAGTGACCAAGGAGGATTTTCCCACAAACTTCTTCTATATAAGGTCAGTACTTTCAAGGCTGGGAGATGTAGCCAGCCTACCTAATACACAGAAACAAACACAGAGAGTTAGACAAAATGAAAAGACAAAGAAATGTGTCTCGAATGAAAAAAAAGACAAAATCACAGTGAAAGAGCTAAATGAAATGGAGATAGCAACATGCCTGATAACGAGTTCAAAGCAATGGTCATGAAGATACTCACTGGACTTGAGAAAAAAGTGGGTGAATGCAGTGAGAAATTCAACAGAGATAGAACATATTAAAAAAAAGATACAGTCAGAGCTGAACAATTGAATAAATGAAATTAAAAATATACTAGAGGGAATCGACAGCAGATTAGAGGATGCAGAAGAATGGATCAATGATCTGGAAGATAGGGTAATGGAAAGCAATCAGGCAAACAGCCATAAATGAATGAATGAATGAATGAATGAATAAATAAATAAATAGTTAAGGGAACTCTGAGACATCATCAAGCATAATAACCTTCATATCCTAGGGATCCCCAGAGGAGAAGAGAAAGAAACGGGCAGAAAACTTACATAAAGAAATAATAAACTAAAAACTTTTCTAATCAGTGGAAGGAAACAGACATCTATGTCTAGGAATCACAGAGATCTACTAACAAAATGAACTCAAGGAGGTGCATACCAAGACACATAATGATTAAAATTACAAAAAAATGATAGAGAATTTTTAAAGCAGTGAGAGAAAACAATGATATACAAGAGAAATCCCATGAGTCTATCAGCTTATTTTTCAGCAGAAACTTTGTAGGCTAGAAGAGAGTGGCATGATGTATTCCAAATGCTAAAAGGAAAAAAAAAAATACAAACCCAAAAACCTGTGTCTGCCCAGCAAGGTTATCATCCAGAATGAAAGGAAAGATAAGGAATTTCCTAGACAAACAAAATTTAAAGGAGTTCATAACTATTAAACCAGCCTTATAAGAAATGTTAAAAAGAATTCTTTAAGTGGAAAGAAAAGGCCATAAATAGAGGTAATAAAATTATGAAAGGAAAAATTTACATAAGTAAAAGCAAATACATATTAAAAGTAGTAGATTAACCACTTATAAAGTCAGTATGGAGGTTAAAACACAAAAGTAGTAAAATCAATTATATCTACAAAAATAGTCATGGGATACACAAAATAAAAAGATGTAAAATATGACATCATATACATAAAACATGGAAGAGGGAGTAAAAATTTCATGCTTTTAGAATGTGTTCAAACTTAAGCAACCATCAACTTAATTAATTTAATACAGACTGTTATACACATAGGATGTGTATAACATAGGATGTTATATATGAATCCATTGGTAATCACAGATTAAAAACTTGTAGATGATGCACAAAAAATAAAGAGAAAGGGATTAAAGCAGAACACTAAAGAAGCTATCAAACCACAAGGGAAGAAAGCAAGAAAAGAAGAAAGAAACAAAGAAGAACTACAAAAACAACCAGGAAACAACTAAGAAAATGGTAATAAGTACATACATATCAATAATTACTTTAAATGTAAATAGACTAAATGCTCCAATCAAAAGATGTAGGGTGACTGAATGGATAAAAGACAAGACAAAGCTATATATTGCCTATAGGAGACTCACTTCAGACCTAAAGACACATACAGACTAAAAGTAAAGGGATGGAAAAAGATATTCCACACAAATGGAAATGAAAAAAAGCTGGGGTAGCAATATTATATAAGACAAAATATACTTTAAAACAAAAAGTGTAGCAAGAGACAAAGAAAGGCATTATACAATGATATAGGGACCAATCCAACAAGAGGATATAACTGTTTAAAATATCTATGCGCCTAACACAGAAGCACCTAAATACAAAGCAAATATTAACAGATATAAAGGGAAAAATGGACAGTCAATAATAGAAGGGAACTTTAACACCCAACTTAAATCAATGGATAGGTCATCAAACAGAAAATCAATATGAAAATAGTGGCTTTGAATGACACATTGGACAAGATGGATCTAACATCTATCCTAAAACCGCAGAATACACATTCTTTCAAGTGCACATGGAGCATTTTCCAGAATAGATCACATGTGAGGCCACAAAACAAGTTTCAACAAATTCAAAAAGACAAGTCATATCATGCATTTTTCCAACCAGAACCCCATGAAACTAGAAATCAACCACAAGAAAAAAATCTGGAAAGAACACAAACATGGAGGTTAAATAATATGCTCCTAAATAATGAATTGATCAAACACAAAATAAAAGTCATTATCAAAAACCACGTGGAGACAAATGAAAATAAAAACACAATGGTCCAAAATCTTTGGGATGAAGCAAAAGTTGTTTTAAGAAGGAGTTTATAGAAATATAGGTTTATCTCAAGAAATGTGAAAAATCTCAAACAACCTAAAGGAACTAGTAAAAGAACAAGCAAAGCCCAAAGCTAGTAAAAGTAAAGAAATAACAGAGATTAAAGTGTAAATAAATGAAAGATTAAAAAACAGGAAAAAAAAGATCAGTGAAACCAAGAGCTGGTTCTTTAAAAAGAAAGAACACAAAATTGATAAACCTTTAACCAGATTCACCACGGTAAAAAAGAGAGAGAGGGGGCTCAAATAAATAAAATCATAAATGAAGGAGGAGAAATAACAATCAATACTATAGAAATACAAAGAATTATAAGAGAATAAATCTCCTAAAAGAAAACATGGGCAGTAATCTCTTGGACATTGGCCTTAGCAACATATTTATGAATATGCCTCCTCAGATAAGGAAAACAAAACAAAAAATAAACTATTGAGTCTATGCCAAAATAAAAAGTTTTTTGCACAGCAGAGGAAACCATTAATAAAACAAAAATGCAACCTAGTGATGGGAGAAGATTTTTGCAAATGGTATGTCCAATAAAAGATTAATACCCAAAATATATAAAGAACTTATACAACTTTGGGTCACTTAGGTGGCTAAGTCAGTTGAGCATCCTGATTCTTGATTTTGACTCAGGTCATGATCCCAGGATCATGGGATTGAGCCTCGCATCAGGCTCTGTGCTGAGTATGGAGCCTGCTTAAGATTCTTTATCTCTCTCTTCTTCTGGCCCTCTCCCCTGCTTGTGCACATGCTCTGTCTCTTAAGTAATAATAAAAAAAGAACTTACTCAACTCAACACCAAAAAAACCAAGTAATCTGATTCAAAATATGGGCAAATGACCTGAAGAGGCATTTTCCTAAAGAAGACATACACATGGCCTACAGATACATGGAAAGATGCTCAGCATCACTAATCATCAGGAAAATTCAAATCAAAGCCACAATGAGATATTACCTAATAGTCAGAATGGCTAGTATTAAAAAACCAAAAAATAACAAGTGATGATGAAGATGTGGATAAAAGGGAACCCTCATACACTGTTGGTGGGAATGAAAATTGGTGCAACTATGGAGAACAGTATGGAGATTCTTCAAGAAATTAAAAGTAGAAATCCCATATGATCTAGTAATTCTACTACTAGATATTTATCGAAAGAAAATGAAAACACTAAGTTGAAAATATATATGCACCCCCATGTTCACTGCAGCATTATTTACAATAGCCAAGATATGGAAGCAACCCGTGTCCATTGACAGATGAATGGATGAAGAAGAGGTGGTATATATTTATTCAAGGAATGATACTTAAGCATACCAAAGAATGAAATCTTGCCATTTGTGACAACATGGGTGGATCTAAGTGAAATAAGTCAGACAAAGTAAGACAAATACAATATTATTTCACTTATATGTGGAATCTCAAGAACCAAACACATTAAAAAAAACTCAGATTCTTTTTTATTTAAGGTTTATTCATTTTGGAGAGAGAGAAGAGACAGAGTGCAAATGGGGAAATGGGGGAGGGACAGAGAGAGGGAGACCCAGAACCTGAAGCAGGCTCCAGTCTCTGAACTCTCAGCACAGAGCCTGACACGGGGCTTGAACCCATGAACCATGAGATCATGAACTGAGCTGAAGTCGAATGCTTAACTGAGCCACCCAGGTGCCCCCAAAAAACCAGATTCTTAAATGCAGAAAACAAACTGGTGTTTGTTGTCAGAAAGGAGGTGGGTGGAGAATGGGTGAAATAGATTAAGGGGATTAGGAGGTACAAACTTCCAGTTATAAAATAAATAAGTCATAGAGATGAAAAGCACAGCATCGGGAATATAGTCAATAATATTTAATAACATTATTTGGTGACAGGTGGTGACTACTCTTGTGGTGAGCACTGAGTAACGTATAGAATTGTCAAATCAATATGTTGTACAACTGAAACTAATATAGCATTCTATGCCAATTATACTTCATAAACAAACAAATAGCCCTACAAAGACAATATCACCCATCAGGGTCAAGAGTAGAAGCTTGAGTAGTTAGGTATAAGCTCTGGAGGTGAAGAGGCCCTACTTCTTAGTTTGCATACGACTAAAAATTATGTTAACAGCCAGAGTCACTAAATCTTGTATCAGTATAAGTGGTTGTAGAGGATGTGGAAACAATGAACTAATCATGGTACTCTTTGCTTATTTTTTTTACTTTTTAAAAAAGAATTTTTAAGAATGCTAGTCCCTTGGAAATGGACTGATAATGTACAGAAATGTCGAATCACTATGTTGTACACCTGATACTAATATAACATTGTATGTCTACTATACTTCAATAATAAATGAAAAAAAATAGATGTCACTATCATAAATAAAAATACTCTCTTTGAAGACTGTCTCTCTTAGAATATATGAAAACAGATTTAATATCTATATGGTAATCCCAGATGTTTCAGAAATATCACAGACTGGGTGGCTTAAACAACAGAAATTTATTTTCTCAGAGTTCTGAAAGATGGAAGTTCAAGATCAAAGTGTTGGTAGATTTGGTTCCTCTTGAGCCCTCTCTCCTTGGCTTGTAGTGGCTACCTTCTCACTGGGTCCTTACCTGGCCTTTTGTCTGTGGGTAAGTATCCCTGCCATCACTTCCTCTTCTGATAAGGACACCAGTCATACTGAAGTAGGGCCTTACCTTTATGACCTTACTTAACCTAACTTACCTTTTAAAAGGCCCTATCTCCAAATGCAGTCACATTGGGGGTTAATACATGAATTTGGGGGGACATAACTCAGTGCATAACAGCAGAGAAACTCTGCACCTGAGAAAAATTAACTCCAAAGATTCTAGGATAGAGCCATCTCCAGAGAATCCAGGCTGAGATTTATCTTGAACTTTTGAGCCTTAGCTTTTAAAAAGAATGCTAACAGGGGCACCGACTGGGTGGCTCAGTCAGTTAAGCATTCAACTTCAGCTCAGGTCATAATCTCACGGTTTGTGAGTTTGAGCCCCGCGTTGGGCTCTGTGCTGACAGCTCAGAGCCTGGAGCCTCCTTCAGATTCTGTGTCTCCCCCTCTCTCTGCCCCTCCCATGCTCATGCTCTGTCCCTCTGTCTCTCAATAATAAATAAAAATGTTAAAAATTTAAAAAAAAGAATACTGACATATTTTGGCAAGGTCTCTAAATTTTTTATTAAGGCTGTAGGTTCTGTATAAAAGTACCTGCCAATCTATGCAGTACCTGGAGACTTATCTAGGCTCCTCCTTCAATAACCTCCCAGGTACTTTCTTATTTTTGTTTGGTGACCCTCTTGCCTTGTTGCTGGATTCTAGCTCTCTGCTCACTATTTTTTTGTATCGATCTCTCAAAAAGACTCCCTGCTTGGCTTTTAAATTTGCCCTGAATATAGCCCTAAGTTTCTTGCCCTGTGACCTGAGGCCATTGAGGTACACTCATGTCAGTTTAGCCTTAAACAACCTGGGCTCTGGCTTATCTGGAAAAGAGATTGGACCTTGCTTTGCTTGTCATGAAGAGTAAAATGCAGCTATTTTGTACTTTCTATAGGATAAACCAATTTGAATTAGATTAGTGAAAGACTGTAATTATAGATAATTTATAGAAAAACACCATCTTATTAATTTGAGGCTTGCATAATGAATGGCAAAATCAGCACACAGTTTGTGCCATTTTTAGGCAGAATGCTGTAAAGAACTGAAAATGTTGGGCTTGTACTGTTCAGGAACAGCATTGGAGAGCTGGTCAAACCCGAAGGATGGTTACATAAATGTTTTCTGCTCCTTGAAAATGAAATAGAGTTTTAACAAATTATAAAATACAATGATAACCTTGAGGAAGTGAAGAATTATAAATTTCATGCCATAAACAGTATAATTTGTCAATTCCATGCCTGTCTCACCTATCCATTAATTATACGTTGCTGAATAAATAGAAGCTTTACCTGTTTCTTATTGAAAGGACACGTAGACATTGCTTCTAGCTACACGAGACAGAAAACTTGCTAATGTTTGAAATATCCATTGAAGTTTTCTAGAAGCAGATGGTTATAAATGTGCTGTATTTGAACTTTAAAACTGCTTTGAAGAAACATACTTGTTCTCAAGTGTCTGAAGAACAGAGATTCGTCTAAAGAAAATTGGTAGAAATGAGACAACTTGAAGTTCAAGAAGTTCTGGACAGATGAGGAATTAACCACAATCTAGTTGCTATTCAACATATAAGTTAAACCACCGTGGCCATCTCTTTAGACAAGCTTCGTAAATTTCCAGAGATATTAAACTCTAAGATCCTAAATGCCCAAGGCAAAGAAAGTAAAATAACTAATATAGTTACAAGGTCTCACAGGAAGCTAAGTAGATTATTATCATTCATAAGAAAATTTCCAAATTAATGACCTAGAGAGAATAATATCTGGGTTTAATGATTCTCACAAAAGACATGTCTCTAATAATGAGTAAATAATGTCCATTTGATTTTTACCTTGTGGTGGGCTGGCCTATGGTGAAAAGCAAAGTAGTTAACACCTTTTATAACCTTGGAAAAGCACTGTGGGAAGTAGCCTTATTAAAACTGGCTTCAATTTCTTAAACTTTATGGAATCAAATTCCAAAAGGCAGCCATATTAGAATAAATGTAGCACTATGATCTGTGAATTGTAACTCAGAATTTTTGAGAGAACTGAAAAGCGAAAAATTCATTTAACATATTTTTTGAATACAAGAACAAACTAGCTTTATTCTCTTTACACTCCACCAATTAAATAAATCAAATTCATTTTTAATTTTTTTTGAGCCATTGATAATACTATTGGATTCGATTATTTCTGCTTCTTAGGCATTGCATGTGGCAGGAGTGAGCTGACATAAAACTACAAATTGTAGTTAGCTTAATTTGATGGAGTTTCTTTCTAAGTGAAAGTTCATTTTCATCTCTTTCATATTTGATACTGGTGATTCCCTGTCTTTGAACTCAATTATCCTGTAAAAGCTGAACTTTTAGCAAATGAATCCACAGAGACCCAGAAATTTAAATTAATTAATCAGTCCAGATACTATTGAATAATTGGCTATTGAATAATCTGCACTTGGTGACATACAAGCACACAAGCATGAAAATATGTTTCTCCACTCATTACTTTTAATCATGCTCTGTTGCATCTCCCCTTTTTGCCTCTTAACTACCTCTCGGGCACTTGTAGATAGTAAAACTCAAACCAGTCCAACTCTAATTTCATATAATTCTCAGCAGGATGCCTGATCTATGGCTGGATGGATTTGTAGTGGGAGGGTGCTGTGGCAGTTCCTGTACTTCTCCCAGCTCCTCTGGGTTGGGACAATGGGGAGGGAACAGGGTAAAAGAGCAGAGGCCCTTATACTTACTGGCTTGCCATTGTAATCTTCTCTTGCACACTGCAGCTTCTCCAGTGAACAATGATGGAGGGGTGACCGCCTCTCTGTGTAAGGACAGAGGTGCTGTTCTCTCTTGAGACCTATGTATAGGTTCTTCCAAGGCCCTAGAAGGAAGGCCTGCAAACTGCAGACTGCCTGTATAGGAGATGTGACTTTGGCTTCTGCTTTTCTATCCCACTTCCCTGTTCCTGCTTCCTAGCTGTCTTCCTTCCCACACCTGGGTCTCTTATTCTTGGGTTCTACTTAAATAATAATAAGGAAGCTCAGGTCCAGCCAACTTGCCTATGTGTCCACCTGACCCAATGGAATTGACATGTTTGCCATGACAGAGGTGTGACTGAGAGGTTTTCCTCCTTGTGGCCCCCACCTTGTCCTGAATGCCTCACTGATTCTCATCTCTAGCTCAAATAGGCACAGGTGGGTATATCAGCAAGTCTGTTTCAAAAGCCAACTTCATGAAGGGATGTGTTTTCCTTTCCTGCAGGCCCCTGCATCTCAATGAATGAGTCTCTGGTGCCTCCTTTGTTAGCTTGGAACTGGGGAAATCTTCCTCTTTCATTCAATGGGATCAAGAGGAAAAGCTGAAGTTTCTGCTCCCAACTCTGATATTTATGGATTCTAACCTAGTCATTTGCTAGTAGACACAGGAAATGAGGATGGTAGGTGGAGCGTAAATGGGGTCAATGTGGCTGTCTCTTGGTTTGCCTGAGGATGTGTCCAGTCCTGGTGGTTTTCCTTTCATATGTGAATGATGGGATCCTTTGTCTTCATCTCTACCTAACTACTTGATATGTTAAGAAATGACCAGCAAGATGTGGAATAGCCCAGATAAGCATGGGCCATAAACTGGGATCTGTGCAAAACCAGACCAGAAGATGATGCCAGATAAAGAAGGCTGAGTCCATGGTCTTGGAGACACCATTCCTTCAGCCATTCTTGGTTCAGTGGTCAGCAATGTATCTTCAGTTAGGGTCTGGTAGTAAACTCCAGAATACACTGTAGTGATACCTCTGAATATTTTGTTCTAGTGATCTACTATTTATGATTGGGTAATTATAAATTGTTCTATTAGCTTGTGCCATATGAAATTGCCATTTTTCCCCAAATCAAATAGTCAAATATTGCCAATTTTATAGTGTTAAGTCTAATTACAATGTGGATTTAGTCATTCTTAATCGGAATAATACATTTTGTTGTTTTGTTTGCGTTCAGAGTTGAGACAGTTTTGGAGAAGAGAGAAAGTGGCAGTTTTCAGCCAAAGTCCTGACTAGTTTAATATTCAGGCAAAACTGATGAGCTTCTCCTGATTATTGAAGGGAACTTAAACAGGAATGAGTGATAGAGGTGTTTTATTTTGTTTGTTTTCTGTTTTAAAGAGTTTTAAAAAAATTTACAGTAGAATTTATCAATTTGAATAATGGGTTTGGTACATATTTAAAAGATATTTCTAGGTTTTTTTCATGAAAAAGAATCAAGGAATGTGACCAGTTATCTAGAAAACAGTATTTATAAGAAGTCAGGGAAACCTGATCATAGGTTTTAGAATTTGTCAATTGTTAAATACTCTCTTTTTTTTGTAAAATATTCTACTAAGTGAACTCAGATGGAATGTTCCAGAATGACATTGTCTATTTCTGTCATTACTATTGTTACCAGGTAGCCGTGTCCACAGAATTTCTGATTTATGGGACATAGGTCTTCTCACAAAGTTGTTAGGGAAACAAAACCATCTCATGAACTAAAGACTGCTTTGTACCAATATGGACAAGAGAGAGAGAACATAAGTTTAATATTTATCATACTTACATGCATGTAAAGTAGCATTACATTAAAAAAGGACTACAAAGTATGGACAGAATTTTACACAGATTTATGCAAAAAAGTAGAAGACAGAACAACTAAAACTTCTCTTATCTCCTTGAGAGACTAGGGATGCACTTGCGGTTATTTTACATATACCTTGTGAGAGACCCTGAACTAATTCTGAAGGTGCTTACAGTTTCAAGATCAGAGGACCTGCAAACATACACCTTGATGTTTAAAGGTTGAAACGTTTTTTTAAAAATTTATTTTTGAGAGAGATCGTGCAAGCAGGGGAGGGGCAGAGAGAGAGGGGGACAGAGGATCTCAAGCAAGCTCTGGGTTGACAACTTCCACACTGATAGCAGCTATCTCAATACTGGGCTCAAACTCATGAACCCTGAGATCGTGACTTGAGCTGAAGTTGGATGCTCAATCGATTGAGCCACCCAGGTGCCCCAAAATGTTGATTTTTTTTCTATTTTTGAAATCTTTATTTATTTTATTTTATTTTTTTATAGTTTATTGTCAAGTTGGTGTCCATATAACACCCAGAATGTTGAACTTTTAATAGGCTTATTGTATGCTCAAGGAGATACCCTGATGAGATAGGGGGCTTCCTCCTCCAAGAAAATGTCATTGGTGTACACTTATAAGGTCCTGGTTAGAGTGTTATTGATGCTTACATTTGTAGAGAACAGTTGTTGTGTATCACAAGACTTAAACACATTCACATCCTTCGACCCAGTGATTTAAGCTCTAGAGGTCAATTTCTAATAAATATTTCCAGTTGTCTTATTTGTATACAGGGTAGTTCATCTCAGAATTATTTAGCTATATGAGCAAGAATTTAGAAACAATCTAATATCTATTAATAAGTATTGGTTAAAGTAAATATCATGCATTCATCAAATGGATATTTTGATGTAATTATATTTAATGACATGGGAAGATGCTCATAATATATCATTAAATGAAAACAACTTCACCTGACAAAACCTATATATAAAATCCCAATCTCTATACCTAGACATCTACAGGACAACACCCAAAGGAATTTAATGGGGCCATGGCTACAGGATGTATGAGGGATAGCTTATATTTTACTTCATGCTTTTGTTTGTATCTTCTATAGTTAACATTTTGAGTCAGGAAAACAAATGTTATCAGAAACAAAGTGAAGTAAATTGTAGTGAGCTAGCATTTAATAGTAGTTGCTGTTCAAAGATATCTAATCATTTTTAATAAAAACTCCTTTTGAACTTTCCATTTGTGCTATTGGAGGGCCATCTGTTTTCATATCTCTCTGGCTGTATTTCATCTGTACATATTTACTCTGAGGACCTGGGGTTTACTCTTATAAGTGCATGTCTGCTACAACTTCTTTTGATCTTGAAGAGGAAGCATTAGACCAAGGGCTGGAAATCTAAATCATAACTTTAACCCTTTTATGATCTAGTGGTAAGCTGTAGACACATTCCTTAATGTCTGCTTCCCCCTGGTTTGTCTGCCATTATACAGAAAATGGACAAAGGAGCCAAAATCATATCCCACTCAGCTGGATTCACCTAAGTGCAGGTGGTGGGTCAGGAGGCTCCAAAGCTAGGGAGGAGGAGATACTGAGGGCTCATGTGGGTGGATGAAGAGAAGGGACAGTCTTTCCAGTTTCCCTCTTCTTTGGAGTATAGACTTTTTTGTCTCTCTGTAGAATGAAATCCCGACTTGTTGTTCTTCTCTATGATGGAAGCAGTGGATAGAATTGTTAAAGCAAATAGAAAATACCAATGAAAGGTACTCAGAGGGGATGAGCTGCTTTTTTCTGTTGTTTAAAAAAAACCTGTCTTCCAAATTAAAAATGTATGCAGAATGCTCCAATTTTCTAACATACAATAGAAAAACTAATTATAAGGATCTTTTGAAAGCTTTTTGATTGAGAAGTGATGCTCAAACTGATATGCAGAATTATTTGAAAAATATATTAAAAATTGTTGAATATTGGTGATTCACATTTGGCATATCTGATGATTCTCAGGTAAAGAGATGATGTCACCATCATCTGGAGACCTGACTATGCTTGCCACATTAAACTTCATTGCATTATTTTTAATATCTGAAGATTTACCACTAGATGGCACTTAAAATCCATGAGACTCAGTGATGCTTCCACTGGGTGGCAAGAAAAGACAGAACAGGAATACAACTTCGTCCTCACAACAGCATTATCTACTTTTGCAGGAGAAGAAAAGCAGAGTCAAGATTATTTCGAGACAATTGGAGGGTAGGATTCTTAAAGCGAACATATAAATGATAGAATGTTTCTCTTTAAATATAATTTCCCCTCACCTAAATTGCTATTGATGAGTAGGTGTTTAGTATTAAGACAACAGGCTGTTGGACTAATGAGGGTTTGGTGTAAACAGTGAGCGGCCGTGTTCCTTCTGAAGGAGGTGTGGAGAACGAGCAGGGAATCAAAATGCGATTTTAGTCCCAGCTCAGTGCCTGCTCTGTTGTTTGGCACCAGGCTAACTGCTCTCTCTGCCTGTGGTTAATTTGGTTTGTGCTTCTCTCATACATCAGAGGAGCAGCACCTAGTATAAGGACATTATGATGCACGAAAAGGAACAGGGGAGTAGAACCATTGATTTCCGGGGACGTGGCAACAGCAGTCCAATCTCACAGGTTGTGGCAATCGGATACAGAGGCAGTGATGGGTGGACTTGGAGGAGTGGCACAGGTTCATTTTTAGCCAAGGCCTTACACAGCCCGGTGAGGGGAAAAGCAGAGTAAACAATGGCTAGTGCTAGGCCCCAGGGGGTGTGCACAGCTGAGGAGAAAAATGGCTGCCTGGGTAGTCCCAGTGGGGGATTGGCTTAGACTCTACAGCCAATCACCACTGTGACCTTGGGCAAGTTAGAGTGAATTGGGGCCTCTGTTTTCTCACTGAAAAATGGGAGAGTTCAGTTTCTGGAATTTCTGAAGTCCCTCTCAAATTTGTAGATCACGTCAGGACAGATACAGTCTTTTAATTTAGTCATCACAACAAGTGTTTCAAGTGGGCACTGCAGAGATTTTATTATCCTCCCTGTTTTCTGCAACAGGACATGGGGCTGAGAAAAGTCTACTCTTGTTGCTGGAAGGATGACCTGGAGGGTACCAGCTCCACTTGGAATCCTGTGGAAAATACAGATTCTCAGGCCACATCCTTGACCTGGTGAATCAGAGGCAGCATTTTTAACAAGGTCTCCAGGTGATTCACCTACACATTAAAGCTTAAGGAGCACCCTGGTGCTCTATGCACTGCCTGAAAAAGTCCCTGCTATGACTTCTTTTCTTCCTTTCTGTTATGAGGCCACCCTTGAACTTAAAGGTGGGATTGATTTATTTCTTTGGCAAATCTTTATTTTAAGTACCTACCATGTGTCAGCCACTGTTTTCCTTCTGGGGTAGCAGAGAGGAGCAAGGTGGGAAGTTCTCTATCCTTGTGGAGAAGGACAGGAATTCCTTATAGGAGTCCTTTCTCTTTTCTCCTTCCTTAAGTGGTGAGATGAGGCTTGCAGTCTCTCACAGCCTTTACTTGGGAGTGTCTTGAGTTTCTAAATATCTAAGACAGGGTTTTTGAACCACAGTAAATTGATATTGGGGCTCTAATAATTTTTTATTGTGGGGGATTGTCTTGTATATGTCGCTCATGTAGCAGTATTCGGGGCCTCTGTCCACAAGCTTCTAGGAGCAACCCTTAGTCATTACTGTGATAACCAATAATGTCTCCAGACATTGCCGAATGTCCCTGGAGACTTTAATCCCTCTGCCCACAGGATATTATTCCCTAATCTAAGAGGAACTAGGCTACAGTCAAGGGGAGATGCAGCCAGGAGCCAGTCAAAGAGCCTGACTGGGTATAATGTTTTCAGAAACAGAGAGGTAAACAGGATGTTGAGCTTGCTTTCACTGTCAACCCCCTTCTTCATAGTAAAGAAGCAAATATGGGTTATAGAGGACATGATCTATTCAGAATTAAATAGTGTTCATGTACTTGAAGTTTGTTTAGAATTGCCTCTTAGGGACATGAAGAAAAGTAGAAGAGAAGAAATCTCTCTACAGTTTCTACACTCAAAGTATGCTCTAAAATTAGAATTGTTTCCTTGGACAGTCAATTTTCACCCCCTCCCCCCCAGTTTTTCTAGGTGCAAGTACAGTGGTATTGCTTATTATACACTGAGAGAGAGTCTATAGATAGGCTGGGATTTCACTGTAGGTTCCCAAACAGCAAGATGCCTATTCTGCCTTTGGAGCCAGTAGGATTTAAATAATATGCCCAGAAGACTCCTTACCCACTAGCATTGTCAGGTTCCTAGTTAAATTTACAGGTGAGTGTATATACTTCTGAAGTAATTTTAGTGCAAATAAATACTACCAGGATGAAATGAGAGCACTTCTCTTGAACAAAAGCCAAAGAAGAACAGAGTTGTACAAACATCTTGTACCTGTATCCTGAGTGGAGGGAGATGTAACCTTTCCACAGTTCTGTGTAAATTCCAGAAGGCTAGTCTGTCTTGACTCGATTGTAGCTTGACCTCTGTCCTGTAGGGACTAAAATTGACTTCCTGAAATCCCTTTTCAAACTAAAAATCTACTCTCTTGCCTCATTTGTTTAACCCCTGTGATATAACATTAAAGCAGCGGACTTGCCAAAGGAGTGCTGAGGGTGGGCTCGGGCAGCGGGGGGAATCTCCGTCCCACACACAGCCTTATTCCCTGCTGGCAATGTGAAGTGTATTATTGAAAAAGGCTGGCAGCTCAAGGCATTGTTTGGCTTTCTTCCTTGGCAACAGCAAGCAGCAAACTGTAGGGAAGTTTTCCCCTCATCTACTGGCACCTTCTACCCCAGTGAAATGCAATATGTAGTCTGCACACTGATCCTTAAGAAGTGAATAATTCACTTGAAGTAATTTCTCTGCTACCATGTTTTCAGGCATCTTTGCTTACTGTGGAGAGTATAGGTATCTTGTTTACAACCAATCAGTTTTCTCTGGAAGACGTTAGGATAAAGCCCCTGGGGTATTCAGGTGAAGGCGCTAAGCGTAAGTAGAGCCCTCAGGCCAATTGCAACATCTACTTCCTTGGTAGGCAATGAATGGGTTGAGAGCCCCACCCCAATCACCTAGCAGCTTGTTACAAATGCAGAATCTTGGACCCACTCTAGACCTACTGAATCAGGTTCTACATTTTAACAAGATCCCCAGGTGATTCATATACATATTTAAGTTTGAAAAGCACCACTATTGTTGATCAGTACTGCTCAACCTTGACTGTGGGTTAAAATCATCTGTGGAATTTGGTAATGTCCTGATGCCCAGGCTGAAACCCATACTGGTGATTCTCAACCAGGGGTGACTTTGCCCTCCAGAAAACATTTAGCAACATTTGGCGACATTTCTGGTTGTCAGTACTGTAAGGATGCTCCTGACATCCAGTGGGTAGAGGCCGGGATACTGCCAAGCATCCTACAATATGGCGACAGCAAGAATTATCTGGCCCCAAATGTCCACAGTGCCAATGTAGAGAAACCATGTTTTAGACCAATTAGATGAGGATCTTTGGGAGTGGGAACTAGCCACCATGTATTTTTTAATACTTCCCAAAGGATCCCAATGTGCAGTCAAGTTTGAGAACCATTGAGAGAAGCTTTGTTGATAGAGAGCCAACAAGACTAGGAGCTAAGATTAAGAGGTCCAGAAAGATGATTTGGTTTCAGAACATACGGTAGGTTGAGCTGTAGTGTATGTCCAGTGGTTTCAGCTGTGGGGGAAGGAAGACTGAAACAGGGAAATAGATGGGACTAGTTAGAAATCAGAAAATTTTTAGACCTTAAACAAGCAGATTCAGAGACTTACTCTAAATCCAGCAGCAAGGAACTAAAGGGGATAAATCAGGACTAAATCCTAATCATAGGAATTCTTCCAATGACTTATTTCTGCATAAAAACCATTCCAAAATGTAGTGGCTTCAGTCAATGATTTATTATTATCTATCACAGGTCTGTGGCTTGACAAGTTTCATCTGGAAACTTGCATAGGGTCTCTCATACAGGTGCGGTTAGATATTGTCTGAGGCTGTGGTCTTCTGGCGGCTTTTCTGTGTGAGACATCACTTACATGGCTGTCTCTGAGCACCCAGCTGAAAGCACATCTGGGGCTGTAGACTGGAGCACCTCTCCATGACCTCCCTATGTACTCTGGGCTTCTCTCAGTATGGTAGCTATGTCTCAGAGGAAGCATCCCAAGAGCAAGTATTCCAAGAGACTAGAGCAGGTTTGGGCCCTTGTGAATGAAAGTCAGACTATTGATGTTTTCTTAGGAATTATACTTTCTGAGAACTTAAATAAACGTTTATATAATTAAATTCGTATACTGTTAAATCTCCTTGACATAGCACCAGCAATAAGATTCAGAGATAATTCTATAGGTGTTGGAAGAAAATTGATACTGAAGTATTTGTGAAACAAAGGACTGCTGAGAAAATGAAAGTATCAACATATTTTTTTCTCCTTTTTTCTCACCCTTTCCCTTTCTATATTCAGACCTTTATATCTCCCAGCTCTGCTGATCAGCAGTAACATGTTTTCTTTTTTCATGGTGATAGTATGGGTGGTGCTCATGGGGTCTATTTACTAAGAAAATAAACTTTAAAATTTTAAACAAAATTGAAAAATATTTTTTTAAACTTTTTTTTTTTTTTGAGAGATAGAGAAACAGCACAAGCCAGGGAGAGGTAGAGTGGGAGGGAGACACAGAATCCAAAGCAGGCTCCAGGCTCTGGGCTGTCAGCACAGAGCTTGACACAGGGCTTGAACTCACAGACCACAAGATCATGACCTGAGCCAAAGTCAGACACTTAACTGACTGAACCACCCAGGCGCCCCTTAAACAAGATTGTTTTTAATGTTCAGGAGTGCTGCTCATTATAAGTGACTCATTCATTCATTAAACCAACCATGTAGAAAGATATGGTTGGTAGTCCTATTTGTCTATAATGTATTTGAAATAATATCATAGTTAAAAACTATTTTGGATTTAGATTTTTTGATAATTCAGACCCATTTCTCTTAAATGATTTTTTTCTTTTTGTAATTATAAATCACAGCCATCTCTCTGAGATAGTTCACATTCCGTTTGGACAGGGAAAAAGTTTATAAACTTGGTGGGAATGCAGATGTGTTGTTTATATTCTCTGAAAAGAGCCAATAAAAATGCTCATTCAATAAAATTAAAATCCCCAAGGAATCTTAGGGTATTATTTTTTTTTCCCTTTCTTCATTTGGTTTTCATGAGATTTATTATCATCAAGGCAACTGATTCCTTGGGTTCTTGATCTTCTGTTAAAATATAAGTTCCAAACTTTTTAGGAAATAAATGTTTGCAGTCAAGGAGTAATATTGCTATTTGGCTAGAACAAATGGCTAATCTTTTGCAATAATCAATGGACTCTCCACTTAGTTTATGAAACACATTTCACCAGTTCCTTAAGACTGTTCCACTTTTCCCGTCATACAAGTGGGGACCATAAGAATTATTAGAATGAACAAGTCCTACCTACTTCAGGACTTTTCTTAGGAACAATTTTGCTATGTTCTCTTCACAATTGTACCATCCTCAAAGAAGTATCACTCAAAGAAAGCTGACCTATCAAATTATCGGCTACATTTCACAGAAAAAAAAAATCACACGAGCTCAATATGTGGACCACCAAGTGTGGGTAAAAGGGAGAATAGTGTGAAAAAGAGAAATTGACAAGGATTAAAAGATTCAGATCTAGTTGCAACTCTGTCACTACTTAGAAGCCCCGAGACAAGGATTTGACTTTATGCACTACCCCGAATACTTCCTGAACTTAGAGCTGGTCAGAGGGAAGAGGGAGCTCTGATTTGCCTACCCGGGGTGAGATAATATATTATCAACAGAGCTTAGAGGTGAATGAGTGCTGTGTAATGAAGGCGTCACATCCCCCTATTCCCTCTGCAGTGATTTTCAGCGATCCCTTTCTGGTGTTGGCAGGAGCAGCTCTCTCCTTGAAATGAATGGGAGTTCTTTGTACATGCAGTTCTGCCCAAAAGAAGGGCTGTCAGATAACAGCCCTGAGACAGTCTGTTCCACAACAGAAACAGAAAGACATAGAGCATCCCCTGAGCCTGGAGAGAACTAATTAATAATAAAATAAGACTTTACTTCATGCAATGTTTCTTCTTTTCTTAGACTTGAGGCCATGCATGTGGAAGTTAATGGTCCCATGAGAGAAGTAGGCAGTGATTATACATAAACTGAAAGAACAAATGACTCTGGGCCCAAACTAATCATTTCATTTCTACTCTCTGCTGCAGATGCATCATCCACCCTTTGTTACCCATAGATTTATTCTACTTTGGAAAACACAAAGTATTCCTCAAGATATTTTTGGTTGTTTATATCAGGAATAACATACAGTATCCTTGTTCTCCTTCTGCAATCCAGAGCATCTCAAGTACTACCAATGCTTTCTCATTCTATGTTTGTATTTTGGAAGAGGAAAGAACAGTAAAGGTATCCTTTCCAAGTAAAGTATTAATCATAAAAGAGAGCTAATAGGCACAATCACTAAGTGGTGACACCTGGCATTTAGTGAGAGCTCAGTAAATAAATTAATTTCATTAATGATTTGTTAAATAAAGTAATGGAGTAGAACTATGAGAACTGTTAGAAATAAAAAAGAGGATCGGTTTGGCTTGGTTGGAGAACTTGTGAATTTTATATTTTGTTTTCCTTTTTCCTATTTAAACAAAGAGGCTTGTTGATTATGCTGTACTTCCAACTTCTCACTAAATCATGCCATCTTTGCATAAAGATTCAGGATAAAAAAAAGGAAACCTATCATATGCTAAACAGTTTCACCTATATTGTCTGACTTGCTCTTCCCGATAGCCCTATAAAGTTAGTGCTGCCATATTGCTACATCTTCCTATTTTCTAGATGAGAAAAATGAGGTTCATTAATTTGTCCTAAGGTCATATAACAATAAACAGCAGATCCAGCACTTGAACCCAGATCAAACCTCAAGACTTTGGTCATTTTTTGCAACACCAAATCTGTCTTCTCACTTTTATCTCCCCTAGATTGCATGCTTAATGCTTCTAGGATCTGTGCTAGGAACAACATGTCAGCATCTCTACCAAAAAACTTTCAGTTATGCAGTCACTATATTTATATTGGTCTCCATCTAAAAATACATCTGGTCTAAACTTGTCACTGCTAAGAAGATCAGTGATTTAATGAGCCTTATTAAATTATAACCCTAGACACATATTAACCAACTATAAAATGACAGACCTATAAGATGTCTCAAGTTTTATCTTCCAGTTGGAGGTTGTCTTGGAAAGAATTGTAAAGTAAGTAGTTCATGGTCATCCATCCATTCATTTAACAAATGTCTGTTGAGATTTTAATGTGGAAGGTACAGTTCTAGATGTTGATAATATAGTAGGGAACCAAAAGACAAAGCTCTTTCTCTCATGGAACTCACATTCCAGTGGCAGGTAAGGAGTAGAGGCAGCTATTAAATAAACGAGGAATTGTATAACATGTTTGGTGGTGATAAGTGGTGTGGAGATAAATGAAGCAGGGAAAGGAGACAGAGAATTGGAGGGGTTGAAGGGATGGATAGATGAGGTCATGCTGTGTTATACTGGATGGCCAGATAAGACTTCTCTGATGAGGTAAGAGTTGAAAGAGGTAAAGCAGAGAATCATGTGAATCTCTGAGCATTCCAAGAAGAGAAAACAGTGAATGTGAAGGCTTTGAAGGAGCATTCGTGGTGTGTCAAGTTGCTGCAGGGAGGCCTGAGAGTACAGGAAGGAAAGGAAAGGCAGAAAGGAGACAAGAATGAATGTAAATAGGGTTGGAGGACAGATCCTATGCAACAGTAGGGCTTTGTCCCCTGCTGCATCCAGCACACCTCCACATTTCTTATTTTCAGAATATTTTCCACTATTTCTGTTATTTCCAGACATTCAGAGAGATCCATCACACATGTGTCATCCTCCAGAGGCCATGCAGTGCTACGGTTCCCTTCAGATTCTGTAATCACACTCTGTGGGTTCAAATCTCAACTCTTGCATGTGATTTGGGCAAGTTACCCAACTTTTCCATGTTTCACTTTCCTTATCTGAAAAATGGAGATCTTGATGATGGTGATAATGGTGATGATGATGATGATGATAATATTGTCTACAATCCTGGAACTATCTTAAATATCACATGAATTAGTATGTGGATGGTACTTAGAAGAGTGCCTGACACATAGGAAGCACCATGTAAGAGTGGGTTGGTCTTATTCACAGAGAAGATAAAGATCTGCTTAAGTAAATCACAGTACCTAGGATGTCATTCTTCCCAAGGATATTTTCCTTCCAAGAGACACTGTTTCCTGACATTTTTAAATGGTAGAATCCCAGGCATGAGAGGCACTCATGTAGAGGAGAGATTTTTGGTTGGGAAAGCCTTCCCAGCATGCCTCCTACAATACACTGTCATAATTTACTTCTGTTGACAAATAGACCAACCCTTCCTTCCACCAGAATTCTACAGGGAGTCCCTGCTCCTTAGTTTTTTTGTTGACCCAATATGCTTACGACTTTCAGTATCAAAACCTTCAGTTTTATTTTATGTTAGGTTGTAAATGTTATGCATCCAAGGATCCACACTTGCATAAAAAATAGGGCCATCACTCCACTGTGCACTCAGAAAGGAGAAATTGCTCCAAGCTGCAAGAGAGATGGCTCATCTTGCACATCTGAGACTCAGAAGCAGTGGAGGATTGAGCTATAAGGGGAGGGCCATTGTAGCATATGCTCATGAATAATGAATCTGACATTATAGCTATGCAAATGAAACACAGCAAGCTCTAAGCTAAAACTTGGTTTCATCATTTATTCACGGCCTCTTGTGTTCAGCACCTGGATAGTGCTCAGGATAGTAAAGGAGCCGAGCAATCTGCTTGCTATACTTGGGGTAGAGAAGGCCTGCCTGAAGAAGCCAGATATCTGCGACAGTGCAATTTCCATTGCATGCTTTGCAGGTAAATGAGCAGTCTTAGAGGAAACGCATGCTCAGTTGCCTAAAAAGTGGACAAAAGTGAGAGCTTATTAAGGTACGGAGTGACAATAATAGCTGATGCTCAGGGTAGTGGACAAAGACAAGTTAGAGGCTGAATGTAATCCAATGCATTTTGTGATCATTACATTTTAATATTTAAATTTGCATAGCATAGACATAATGACCAATTTCATCCCTCAGAGGGAAGGTCTACATTTTCTGGCAGTCTTGAATTTACTTTTAGAATAAACAGTGTATTTTTCAAAATCAAGCATCAATAAAATATTGCAATTATGGAGAGAGGAGGAATTTGTACTGCAAAGGTGTCCAGATTTGTTTACATATTGTGCACAGGGAGAACCCTTCATTTCTGCCCCTTCACTAATAAAGGATTGCCCACGGAGAATTTTTCATGATGGAGGGTCTCTTACTATGATTGATTAAGATTACAGTGTAAACCCAAAGCACAAGAAAGGACCCAGGCCTGGTAACTGTTTACCTAAAGAGCTGCAGAAAACAAGATGACTCTGGCTTGTTTTTACAAGCTCTGTGGAGGAAAATTTCATATTTTCCTTATGTTACACAGTTATTTCCTAACTCTGACAGTTAGGAGAGTCTTCCTTGTATTGCAGACAAATCTGAATTGATCTCAATATAATAATATGAGAAAAAACCCGTGTCAGCACTGAAAAATAGGAAACATTGTCACTCACATGCCAAAGGCTATGAGGAATTTCTGCAAGATGAGACTGAATTGAGCAAAAAAGGGAATAGCCTGTGAGTTGCCCTGCACATTAGAATTGCCTGGAGAGCAATGTAAACCCAGATTTCTGAGCCTCGTTCCCCAGTTGGCTGGTTGCAGTTGGTCTGGGGGAGGCCCAGCCAGTGGTGTTTACAATGCTCAATGCTCCTAAGGTGTTTCTGAGGTACAGTCAGGATGGGGATCCGCTGTTTTATCCAAGCTCTCTGGTGGGCTCTAGCTTAGAGAAGCAAGAACTGGGGCTAATGGCAGAAGAGGGCTGAGGCAGAATGCAGCAGACATTTTTTGATCAGTGAGATGCAAAAAGGCCTCAAGTCACCCTGAGTGGGTGTTCCCCAGAGGTGCCCAACCCCAGAAACTTATACTCCATGTGGACAGCAGCACCCTTCTGTTTAGCTTTCAGTAACGGGATTGGAGGAAGCTGTTCCTGAGTGGAAGGCTTGCAGGCACAACTTCTCAAATCGGCAGGTTCTTTGGGTTCAGGGTGATGGGGGATTGGGGACCTGTGAGGGTGTCTTGAGGCAGCAGAAGCCTTATCACCACGCCTGACACCTGGAGCTGCAGCTGCACCAAACTGAGTGAAGTTGCCCAAAACCCTGTTTCCCCCTGCTCCCTTTGCAATACTGGATTATGAAAAAGGCAACTAGTGCTCATCGGAAGATCCAGCAAGAGATCTCTATTCAGCAAACAAGCGGAACTTGAGGAGATCCACAAGAGAGACACAATTTCTGTGCATTTAAATAAGCAGGACTTGCTGAGGTCCAATTATACAGCAACCCTGTGCACGCCTGCTCCATCGCTTCTTCTATTGGTGTTTGGTGAAGTACCTGGCAGGTGCAATTATGTTCAGAGAATAGAACTAGCCTGATTACTTAGGGTCCCAAAGCAGTCTCATTTCAGTGCAGAGTAATAATTAAAATATCAATATAAAGCTTTTCTTCTCTCTTTGCTCTGCTTGTTCCTCAGACTCCATACCCAAACCAGGAGGCAGGGGCAGGAAAGGGCATTCATGGATGCCATGGCCATGACCTGGGACACTTGTGGCTTGGCAGACATTCAAAGCTGATACTTTCTTTTCCAGAGGCTTCTGTGCAGTTTCTTAGACATTTCTCCCTGGGCACACCCTACTGCATTGCTCTGGATGAGAATGAGGTTACTCCCTTACTGCCCTCCTAGACCTCCTCCTTGCGTAAAACTCTTCAAGGGCTGTCCCCAAAGCCACACTCATTGAAGAGGCGGTTCTTACAGCACCCTGATACCTTACTCTGGAGAAATCTTTCAAATTCCAGCTGACTTGTTAGCTGCTTCAATTCAACTCTCTTACACCTTTTACGTGGATGAGAGGTTGAGATTTGAAAATCCAGTTTGCATACCCTTCCTTATGATTCCTATTTGGTGGTCTAGCACCCCACTTTGGGTGGTGGGGATCACTGTTCCCAGGTCATACACCTTCGTGGGTGTATGACCTTTGCAGTTACACAGAATTCCTCACTCAGAAGTGCCCTGAGCTTGGGTTAATTCTCTGCTATCACAATCTCGAACTTCTTAATAATTTGTAGACAAGGGGCTCTGTATTTTCACTTCAGATGGGTCCAGAAAATTACGTATCTAGTCCTGGTTGCCCCTATTAATGTGGGGGCTTTCACTGATACTGAGAAAGTATCTCTTTTTTATTGTCTCATTGCTCCTGTTTATGGAGGAGATTCCAGGCCTGTGTAGAATTCTCATTTTTGGGTATGGATAAACTGGAGGGGAAAAAGAAACCCACACATACCAATTTGGGGCCTATGAAAAGACTTTAAAGCATAAATGAAGAACAGGGCTAATAGGAGGCAAAGGAAGGACATACTTGAAAAAAGATTTACCGTAGGAAACAAAAGTAATTTAAGGCAGCATCTGCTTGTACTTTCAATAAAATTCAATTAAGCCTGGGCTCTATGAAACACGAGATTAAAGATGAGATAAGACAATAAATATCAAAAGTAAGCTTGCTTACAGGAAGGCAAAAATCAAAAAAAAAAAAAAAAAAAAGCCAGACAGCAGCAAGAATGATGGCTTTGAAATAAAAAATGAGTTGGCAGAACCTTGTAATGTATTACTAGTACAGTAGGCCCTGAGGATAATTGCAGCGGTAATATGGACGATGAGCTTGAGACAGTCTCCAAATGCTGGAAAAAGCAATGAGATAGAAGCAACCTCAGAGAAGAGGGGAGGCAAAGGGGAAGTAGCATACAGGGCAGCAGAGTTCCTTTAGGAGATAAAAGAACAAATGAGACAGAAGCAATGTTTACAGACAGCCAAAGATTGCCTACTTGCCCCTGAGGGGGACAGACTCACAGCGGAGGGAGTAGGGGACCACCAGGTTTTATATTAAATCAACTTTTCTTAGCAATAAAAATACTCGCCACAATAAAGAGGTAAATATGAATGGCAAAGCACCCTGGCCTCGTGGACTAATAACTTTTGAGTTTGAGGGTGTTTTGCTGAAAACCCTGTGAATTGTCTCCCTGGTTCTTTGACCAAGTACCAGTGATACATGCAGTTATAAAATATCCCCATCATTTCCTATTGAAGGTCTCCATCAGGGAAGAGACTAAAAACAATAATACCATTTATGAATACTGAGACCTTACAAATGCTTTCCTTTCTACTTTGTGTGAACCTCCCAACAATGCCATGGGGAGATAGTAGTATCAGAGGTTACAGACCCCCAGGTAGAAGTGTCACATGTCAATGGCAGGGCCTGAGTCCACATGAAGGTGTAAGCAGAGCTGTGTTTATGGCAGCCAATCAGAAAAGAGATATACTCAAGAGCTTGGAGGTGGTTGAGAGAGAGGGGGATCTTCCATTATTGTGCTATAGAGACCTGGTTGTCATACATCTCTCTGATGACACCTGTAGACAGTGGATGCTGATGTAAGGGGCAGGGCATTGGAACCCTCATTTGGGTATTACAAATGCTGTAAATATGACAGTTGAATCTAGCAAGAAAGGACCAATAGATCTGGCTTGAATAGAAGTTCCATCACAGCCAAAATGCTCTAGACTCTTTTTGGAGCCTTGTAGAATCAGTAAACAATGCACTTCTAAATATCTGAAGTCAGTTTTTACAAGCAGTGGTTTATTTCCCTAAATGGTATGGCTATTATAGAAGCCTATTAGAAAGATAAACAGAAAAGAATAAGCCTAGTTTCTGAATAGAACCACAGAGATAGTGATGTTAGATCCATTCAGTTTCTTAGTAAAAAAAAAAATAATGGGTTTTGGACTAAATAAGGGGTAAAAATGGCTACAGAGCATTTTACTGGGCCAAAGTCATAATGTATGACAGGGTCATAATGTGTTTAATGAATCATGGAATGTTCTAATTCAGGAGTTTAGAAATGGTAAACACTTAACACTACTATTTTCCTGCCCATGACAGACATTGCTGGTCTATTATAACAGTCTTGCTTGCTAAGCTTAGACACATCTTCAGAAACATCTTCAGTATGGCATTCTGAGAAGCATGCCTCAATCCATCAGAGATGGTATTTAGGATGTCATTCCTAATCCAGCACAGCTGTCTAATTTCTCAGGTAAGGTTACTGAATCTCAGAAGGACAGACTGACACAAAGGTCACACAACCATTTGGAAGAAGAGCCAGGACTATAACTTGAATCTTTGATTCTCTACTCAAGTAATCTTCCTATTTTACCTTATTAGAATTCAAAGTTGGGATAAACTCAAGAACCTTAAAAATTTAGTCCAGGGGTGCCTGGATGTCTCAGTTGGTTGAGCATCCGACTCTTGGTTTAGGCTCAGGTCATGATCTCATAGTTCATGGGTTCGAGCCCCACATTGGGTGCTGTGCTGGCAGCACGGAGTCTGCTTGGGATCCTCTCTCTTCCTCTCTCTCTGCCCCTACCCTGCTCATGCATGCTCTCTCTAAAAGTAAAAAAAATAACCTTAAAAAATTATAGTGCCAATCTAATTTTGACACGTGTCTTTGCGTTATCACTATGTGACATAAGTTTGATGCATATGTGTGTATATCACTACGTGATAACTGTGTGTGTGTGTGTGTGTGTGTGTGTGTGTGTGTGTTATAACTATGGATCAAAAGTTATCTCCCAGAGGCCAGACTCTAGCCCTGGAATTTACAAATTCTTTCAAACTCAAATTTCTTCCATTTGAAGTAGAAAATTTGCTCCCATTCCAGAATAGACCACACAAACTAAAGAGACAAAAAAGCCTTCAAACCTCCCATGAACCCTGTCTTCTTGAACCACTGTCCTGCCTCATCTTTCCCTCTCATCATGCTTCTTGGAAGTGACTAAATTTGCTTTCTCTATTTTATTTTTTGTTGTTCTTCAAATCTCTTGTAATTTGACTCTGACCCCCAATACTCAAAAGAGCTACTTAGCAGGTCAGCAGCGATCTAATAGCTAAATCTAATAAACTTTTATTATTCCTACTATGACCCCCCACTTGATGCTTATGACCACAACTGGTTCTTGAAGCCCTTCATTCCTTGACAGTATTTTCTCTCAACTGCGCTTTTATATCACTTCATTCCTCATATCCTTCCTTCTCCTCCTTGGCATTTGTCTTTGGCTCATAGCCTTCCTCTTCTTATACACTATCCTTGGGCAATATTATCTGCTCTCATTATTTTAATGTCCACCTGTCTTGTGATGACTCTGAAATCTATCTCCAGCCATGATGCCTCTTCTGAGTTTTGGATTTATATATGCAATTTGCTGCATCAGTATGCTTGGTGATTGTCTGGCCACTTGAAAATCACCATGACCCAAAGTGAACTGGGAATCTTTCTCTCTAAGCCTCAGATCAAGCACACTAACTTTGGGGTATGTGTATGTACTGTCTTTTTTCATGGCACTGCTACCTATCTTGTTACCTGAGCCCCAAACCAGTGAATCAGCCTATATTTCTCTCTCCACACACCCCACTTTCAATCTCCACGTCCTGTTCAAACTCAAATTCTTAATTAAATCCCCCTAGTTTAGGTCTGTATCACTTGTTGCCTGAATGTTGTAAGAACCCGCGAACTGTCCTGCTGCCCTTAAACCCTCCCTTTCCTCTGTGTCCAGGGTGGACCCTCTCAAATCACTTCTTGCCTTGTTACTTTGGGACTCAAAACTTTACATCAGCTTTCCTTTGCCCTTAGAATAAAGTTCATGCTCCTTCATGTGATTTCTGTGTCTTGGCATCTTTTTTTCACTGTTCTCCACATATCTGCTTACTGTACCACCAGTAGCCCATGCCTGGCACATGTATGGTACTCTCCCATCAACTTCTTCCATAGCCTTTCTCTCAAATAAGTTTCTTAGCCTTGTTCTGGTGTATGGAGTCCCAAACATGTTATATATAATTGGAACATAAGTGCCTGCCTAGGACCCTGAACACTCCTTGTGGGGACAAACCTTCATAAATCCTCTGGTATTTCCTCACTGCAAGCTTCAGAATCTTCTTAATAATGGGGAAGAAGGAGGTGAGTTGCAAGATAACCACTTAGATTGGCCTAACTAGACCCTGAAAGCCATATGCCAACCAGGGAACTCCCAAGGCTAGAGTGCAAGTCTGGTGGAGAGGGGGCAGAGTATATGGAGCAGAGGTGCTGACTCTGGGACTGAAGTTCTGGAAGCCTAACTCTCAGGCTCAACCTGAGTAATTCCCATCCTGGCTTGGTGATGTCTAAGTAAATGATACATAATATGAATTCCCAAATCATTTTATGATTCATTTCCTCCAGGCATCCAGGACAGGGGCAGCAGTTTGGGGCAGTGGGGAACTTTTTAAACATAGTGTCAGCAACTAAGAAACCAGAGCTTCCCACAATTGGCAGGAAGATGCTGGCACAGCCTTGGGTGAGGCTTCTAATGGTTTGAATCCCTTCTCATCCTTATTCACCTGGCCAAATCTAAACAGACCTTTGAAACTTGTCTACTTAAAGTGTAGTCTGCAGAGCCTCAACATTGGTACCACTTGGGGTCTTGTAAGATACAGAATCTCAGGCTCAAGATCAGGTCACCTAAGTCAGAATCTGCATGTTACCAATATCCCCAAGTGATTTAGTATGTACTCAGTCGAGAAGCATTGCCTTATTTATTTATTTATTTTTAATTTATTTTAACTTAAAAAAAAGGGAGGGGCACCTGGGTGGCTCAGTTGGTTAAGTGTCTGACTCTTGAATTTGGCTCAGGTCATGATCTCACAGTTCGGGGGACTGAGCCCCATGTCCTGCTCTATGCTGACATCATGGAGCCTCCTTGGGAGTCTCTCTCCTTCTCTCTCTGCCTCTTTTCCACCTGAACTCTAAAGAAATAAATAAATAAACAAACTTAAAAAAACAAAAAGAAATACTGGGGAGGGAAGGGAAGCATTCTTGGCAGAGGGAACAACAAGAGCAACAGGCAGAGAGGATGCGTGGTTGGCAAATTTGAGGAAGACAAAAGAAGGTAGTGGGCTGGAATAAAGCAAGTGGGGGGGCAGGATATGACATAAACTAAGGACCTACAGCCTAGATTATATTGGGATTTGCTGCTCATGGTAAGTATTTTTGATTTTGTATAATGTGCGATGAAAGCCATCAGGGGGTTTTGAGTAGGGTTGTGACATGCACGGGTATTCATTGCAAAGGGATTACTCTGGCTCTTGGTGAACAGCCTGTGGGGGAGTGTAGCAGGAACACTAGCTGAAATGCACTTGAGTCAGAATGCATGAGGTCGTTCTATTTACACAGGTACGACTGAAACTTGTCTCTGCTTTCCCGGAAGAGTTTCCCAGGGCAACCTATACACCAGCTCCTGGGTGGTCTTCTGTATTACTCATCGCCACAACACGACCTTTCAATGTGTCTGAGCTGTGTGTGAGGCAGCCTTTGACAGGTGTTTACCCATTCCTCAAACTTCTTACGTCTCATTGTTGTGCTTGCTGACTGACATGCCACACCGTATAATTTATGCCCAGCTGAGTCCTAGCGCCATGCATTTTTCATCCTTTTAAAATTAAAAACAAGAATATATACACATACCCTTGCTATTTTATGAGGCTTTCTTACTCAGCAAAGTGTCAGTTTGACAGCTGTGGTGCTTCTCCCACTACCAGAAACCTGGGTGGCGTTAGGAAGGCCCCCTTGGGGGCTGATTAAAATCTCTGTCTGGTGTCACCTGCCTGAAACAAAAGCCTAGTGCCTTCTGCCACCAGGCAAAACACTTGCAGCACTCAACATGAGGCATAGGGTTTCATCCTTTGGAATAAAATTTAAAACTGCATCTGCTGTAAGGTGTTTGGAATTTAGCCTAGTTGTCAAATTGGATCTAACTTCAAGTGTGGCAAAATTGTGAAGTCGGTAAAGTTTGGTTTTGGTGTCTTTAGATTACTTCTACTACTGCTGCCATGTCTACAATAAAAGTAACTACCACCACCACTACCATCACCACCACAATGATAGTTAATTTTTACTTATGCCAGCTGCTGTCGATTCATCATCTCATTTAATTCCCTGGACAATTTTTGAGATATGTACTATTATTATCCCCAATTTACAGAGGGGAAAATTGAGACTTAGAAAAATAAATAATGTGTCCAGGTAGTGGGAATGCTTGAAATTCAAACTTCCCTGAATCCACATTCTCAACTCTAGGTTATGTTGCATCCTGTTTTCCTGTTTTGTCCATTTATTCACTCATTCATTCCACTACATCATTAGCCCCTTCATCGTATTCATGCTCTATAGGAAGTTATCCAAGGACAAGAATGTTCTGAGAGATCATGGGGCTGAAAGTCAGAGAAGAGCCTCTATTTATCAAGGGCCTGCTCTCTTGTTATCATAGAGCTTTTTCCTTGTTATCCTTTTCATTGTTTTGTAGATAAAGAAGCTGAGGCTCCCTTAGGTTGGGATCCCCAGAAACAGATTCTAGGATGGGGATTCCTGTGGAAGGAATATTAGGAAATGTTCCTCACTGGAGTGAGAAAATTGGGGTGGAGAAGAGGAGTGCTCCCCTTTGGTTTCTGTAGTTGTTGTGGGTCTTAATTCAGATATACCCTCACAGGGCCAAAATGACTGGGATACTTATACGCCTGTGCCCATTAGTTACTGGCCAAGGGTTGCTTACATCCTCAGGTACTTTGGGCTCTCTATCAACCTCAGGGCATCTCTAGCAAAGAGGTGTAGTGCAGACCTTTGAGAAGGATGAGCATCATAGGTCAATCTGCACAAAAATGGACTTTCCAGACTTTCCCCCCGAAATCGGAACTCTAGGAAGCTACTACTATCTACTTTTAAATCCAGTTGTGTTGACAAAACTCAGGAGAAATTCTGCTTTGGGGCTCCTAGGGAGGCTTATACTGTTTTTTTTCCCCCTTTCTTCCTTTTATTTTTTGTCGTAAATTTTTTAACAGCTTTATTGAAATGTTTAATCCACATACCATACAATTCACCCATTTACATTGTACAATTCAATGACTCTTAATATATTCACCAAGTTTTGGAATGATCAGCAGTGTTCAATTTTAGAATGTTTTAATCTCTCAAAAAAGAACCCTCCCGTTAGCAGTCACTCCCTATTTCCTTCTCTCAGACTCTGGCACACAATAGTTTACTTTCTGTCTCTATGTCTCTTCTGGACATTTCATATATAACATATGGCCTTTTGTGTCTGGCTTGTTTCACTTAGCATATTTTCAAGGTTCATCCATATTGTAGCATGTACTAGTACTTCATGTTTTTATGGCTGATTAATGTTACTTTTTAAGGATACACCACATTTTATTTATCCACTTCATCAGTTGATGGACATTTGGGTTGTTTGTACTTTTGACTATTCTACTATGAATGTTCATGTGCAAGGTTTAGTGTGAATACTTATTTTTCATTCTCTTGGATATATACCTAGGGTGGAATTCCTGGAACATATGCTAACTTTATGTATAATTTTTTTTAGGAACTGTCAAACAGTTTTCCAAAGCACTGAACAATTTTACATTCCAGCCAGAAATGTCTAAGCATTCCGGTTTCTCCACATTCTTGCCAACACTTGTTATTGTCCATCATTTTGATTATAGACATTCTAGTGGGTGTGAAGTGGTATCTCGCTATGGTTTTGATTTGCATTTCGCATTAGGGATGGGATGCCAAGTGTTTTTTCACATGCTTATTGGCTACTTTATATCTTCTTTGGGTAAATGTCTATTAAGATCCTTTGCCAATTTTTAAATTGGATCATTTGTTTTTATATGTTGAGTTGTAATAACTGCATATTATGGATGCTAGAGCCTTATCAGATATATGATTTAAAAATGTTTTCTCCCAGGGTGCCTTAAGTGGCCCACTTGGTTAATTGATTTTGGCTCAGGTGGTGATCTCAGGGTTGTGGGATGGAGCCCAGTGTTGGGCTTTGTGCTGGCTGTGGGGCCTGCTTAGGATTCTCTTTTTCCTCCCTCTCCCCTTGTCTGCATCCCCAACATTGAGCATGTTGTTCCCTCTCTCTCTCAGAAAAAAAGAAAAAGAAAGTGTTTTCTCCCATTCTGTGCATTGTCTTTTCACTATCTTGATTTTTTCCCTTTGAAGCATGAAAGCTTTTAATTTTCATGAAGTCCAATTTATTTTTTTCCCCTTTGGTTGCTTGTACTTTGTGTTATTTCTAATAAACATTTGTTTAATCCAAGGTCACAAAATTTATACTTAATGTTTTTTTTTAAGAGTTTGATCATTTTAGTTCTTACCTTTAGGTCTTTGATCAATTTTAAGTTAGTTTTTGGATATGGTGTGAAGTAAGGGACCAACTTCATTTCTTTGTAGATATCTAGTAGACAGTTGTACTTTCTTGTTTCAGGCACCATCCCCTCCCTCTTCTTCTTCCTAACTGGATTGCAGAGGTGATGACTGGTGGTGCAGCAGCCAGCTTATGACTATGAGGAAAAAGCCAACAGAATTTTGGAAATTCTGGCCCTGAATGGTTAACTGTGCTTCTTATTATGTAAAAAACAAAACAAAACAAAACAAAACCAAACCCCCAAAACCTCCTCAATACCTCCCAAGCCAACAACCTCCCAAGCCACAATTATGAAAGAGTTTTCTGTTATTTTGTAGCCTAAAGCACTACCCTCTGATTCATTATTTCTTCGTTGTCCCCTGGAGTAGATATTTCATGTACTGATTGATGTTCCAATTCACAGTGACTCCACCTTAACAGAAAATGTTCCCAAACAGAAGAGAGCACCATATCAATCATGGGTGGTCTGTAAGACCTCCTATTGCTGGCCAAATGTGAATGATCAGGGCTGGACTCACCTAAGCTGTGTCAGTTATGGTTGTTCTTTTAGCACTATGCAATGTTGAACTGAGATAACTTTTGAGGGAAAGTTAATTGTTTTCTCTATCTGAAATCTTTGAAGTAACAATAGCTTCTGTCTTTCTGAGGCTTTTGTTTCTTCCTTTCTTGGCTTTCTTGGATTCTTTGCAACAATTTCTGCTGTTCCCACACTAACCCATCTTTCAAAATTTTGTTTTTGGCTAATTGGCTTTTGTCAAAGCTACATAGAATTGGTTTCTATTACATGGGACCAAAGGAGCCATAACTGTACATTTTTTATCTGGTCCCATCCTTTATTTACCCAGATGGGCATTCCTACAGCCAAATGGATATTATTTTCTCTACATGAAATTAGTGTATGAGGTACTAAATCCAAAACTGCCCTCGAATAGTCCAGGAGCTACACTATTCTCTTCCTTCACAAATATAAAATACATAGTTTTCTTTAAAAGGTGCTAATAATCTTTCCTATTAGGTCATAGACAATTTAAGAGCAGTAAAGGTAAAATCCAGGGTAGATTAGAATAGTCATATATTTACACACTCACTATTTTTCTGAATGAGTTTGTGGTTCACAGTATTTGTCATTTTGGTAGACCACTATCAGCAGAACTGCAGGATATTAGCCCTTCCTTCACTTGGGAATAGAGTAGTGAATGACTCAGACCAAGGTTTACACCTATTCAGACATTTCTTTTCAAAGATCCATGAGAAAGGACTCTGGAAAACTCTAGTTCCAGTGAAAGCAGAGCATCTTCAAATTCCAGTCTGGCCTGGACTGTCTGAAGTTCAATTGTGATTTACCTTTTACTCTGGGTAGGCTAAACCCAACCTTCTGAGGTCATGATGGGGACTTTTCTGTCAGAAACTTTTGGCCTCATACTGACATCTTTCAAAATTTTATTAAATAACTTAATGCCTAATAAATACCAGATATTGTGCTAAGAGCTAGAGATGTAGACATGAATAAGATAAACCCTTTTTCTGCAAAGCTTTCACTATTTATTCCTATTATATGATAAAAGGAACTCTGCCACACATTCTACACAAATGGTATCATCTCTCCAATTATTATTATTTTTTTGATCATGATAGTTTAGTCTGTTTTTGAAACCATGTATCTATCTATACATCTGTTTATGTATGTATGTAGGTAGGTGTGTGTATATATCTGTTCCACCTATCAACCCATCCTCACCCATCCACCCACCCTACCCATCCACCCTATCCATCCATCCATCCATCCATCCATCCATCCATCTATAAAGTATAGGCTACGTTATATCGTGGTAACCAATAACCCTAATATCTCAGTGGCTTTACGCAACAGAAATTTATTTTTTAGTCAAAATAAACTTCAGGTTTTTTGACTGGGGAGGGCTCTGTTCCATGTTGTCCTCCCTCAAGGATATACCCAGGTTGTTGGAGCCCCCACCACCTGGTCACTGTGGTAGTTTGAAAGGAGCACTGAAGGGTATTACACTGGCAATTAAAGGCTTGGATGTAGAAGTGACATTGTTCTTGCTAAAGTAGTCAAATGGCCCAATCGAAGTCTAAGGGGCAAGGAAGTGCAATCATGTGCCCTAAAGGGGATGAGCTGGAAAAACTGGTGAGAAGTACAAATATCTAACATTCCACTTCCTCTCTCTGGCAATACCTGCCTCCTTTTCCTCTCCCTCTCTCTCTCCTTTCTCCTTGTCTCCCTCTTTTTTCTTATCTATCTTTGCCTGTTTATCTTCCTAAATTTAATTTGCCATTTAATTTAATAAAGTATAGCAGTTAAAAAACTTCACTTCTTTGTAGATATCTAGTAGACAGTTGTACTTTCTACAAGTGGGTAGCAGGAGGTTTCTCTGTATTATCATACAGCCAAATGTACATAAGCCCAAGTTCTTTTGTATTAACAGAAGTAAAGATAAAAACATACAAGCAAAACCATGTATCCTACCAGCAATACAAAATCAGAAAATTTGATGACCAGTGTATTAGTTTCCTATGGCTGTTGCAACAAATCACCTCAAACTTGGTGGATTATAACAACATGCATTTATTCTTTTGCAGATCTAGAGGTCAGAGTAAAATTGGCATCTAAGATGTTGGAGGGCCTGGCTCCCTGGGGAGGCTCTAGGGAAGAATCCATTTTTTGCCTTTCCCAGAGTCTAGAACTGCATTTCTTGCTCATGGACCTTTCCTCCATCTTAAAAACCAGGAGCATAGCATCTTCAGGTCTCCCTCTGCTTTTTGGTTATATCACCTTTTTCCTGATCTTTCTCTTTAATCAAATATCCCTCTGACTCTAAGGATATAAGGTTACATTTAAGGTTCACCTTAATGATCCAGGATTCTTTCCACATCTCAAGAACCTTAACTTGGTTACATCTGCTAAGTGACTTTTGCCATAGAAGGTAAAATTCACAGGTACCAGGAATTAGGACCTGGACATCTTTAGGAATTATTACTCAGCCTACCCACTAATTATATGAAAAATAGTAAAACTGGATGTCTAATGGAGACAGAGATTAAGAATATTGTTTATTGATCCATCTCTGTACCTAATTTTCATAGCAGTTACTAGAGCAGAACTTACTAGAAAAGAAATGGGAATCAAAATAGTACAATAATTAGTAATTGTAGATCATTTTCTATTGCTGCTCTTACATATTTTTTAATGCTGATTTGGAATTTCTTGCACCCAGAGATTACATTTCATATTCAGAATCTAAATGCATTTTGTTTTATAAGTATAGTGACTGGATCTGCTGCATTTAGCAGAAAATTCATTGCTTATACCACTAAAATGAAACTCGTTGGAAACATTTTGTACATATGGGGCTATGAATTATGATTTTCCCTTTACAAGATATTTGCAAGTCAGAAAAGCAAAAATCATTGCTTTCTTCCCTCTCTCCCCCTCCTCCTTTGGGAAGGGAGCAGTGAATCTCATCTTTTGGCAGGTTAGAAACTTCCCTTCATACTCAAGCAAGCTTCTGCAGACACCCAAAATTAAAGACTAGATGCTCACAAATGTCACACACATCTAAAGAAGATGGAACCTAAATTGAATATTAATGAGTAATGAAAGTTGAAAACAAAATTGCCTGTTGGAAATGTGCTCATGAGTTATGGGAACAAGATCTAAGTCTTCACTTCCCACTTCATTTTGAAAATAGCTGTCCATGAGGTGGTTAAGTGAGCCCTGGGATTTTGATGTATTTTTCCAGGATGACTGCAGACTCTTGAGCAAATAATTTGTTCCATATTGCTGAATTCCTAAGAAATAAAATTACTCACCCTAAAAAAAGTCTTTTCAGGACTTCAAGGGTAATTTCTGCCTGGTGTGTTCAGTGCCTTTTACCCCCATCTTTTGGCTATTAGACTCTTATGGAGCTAATGCAATAATTCCTTGCCACTTTTCTCTTGCAGCTGCTGACAGGGTGAACTTTTTTCTTGGGCCTGTGGTGTCTGGCTGTCAGGTGGACTGTAACTGCTTTCACATTTTTATTCATTAAAGGAACCGAAGTGGGAATACTTCAATGTCTCCTGTGGCTTCCATTGAATCTTTGAGGTGATACAAACCTGATCTCATCAAAATTAATGGCTTATGGTCATTCACACTATTACTGTTAATAGGGTTGAGCATGCATTATCTCCTGCAAAAATGGTGCTTTTTGGGACCTATAATACAGCATAGTTTGGGAGTACAGTTGACCGAGACTGCCCACCCGGTACAGTGGGAATTCACAACACTAAGCAAAGATAGTTTGCAAGATGAATCTTGTGAACATTGGCTGCAAATTGCTGTTGCTCAAGCAGGTTGTGGTAAAAAAGAGCAATGATGTATAAGAATATGTTTTAAAAATGTACTTGTGTTAATGAAACAAAAGCTATACTTTAGACTCTGTAATATAAGGAAAATTGTTTTCTTTTAGTATAGACTGGCAAAGCTGGCCATTTGGCTGTTTTAGCTTATGGTTCTCCCTCTCCCCCACACCTCAGCCAGGTTTCTGAAAGAGCAAAAGGGTCTAATACATTAGACTTAACTGTTTAGTTTCACCTCCTTCCATGTGTCCATTCTTCTCAGAAAGCCAGTGAAGTCATGAAACTTTGTCAAGGCTGGTATGATTCAGCTTTTGATTGAAATAGGATAAGACTGGATCTTGGGGCATGCACAGACAGAGGTCACCATTTAGTGTGAGGGAAAAAGCAGAACTGGAAGTAAATTTGGGTCAGATGTGATATTGATATTGCAGGAAGTATCAGTCAAAGTGGGGTCAAGAACCAAAGACAGCAGCAAAGGGACAAAGCATGGGAATTTATTCAGGTATAGAGTAGTCCTCACAAATTTATGGCTGCTTTTTGTTGCATTAGGGATTATTCTGATGGCTTAAGGTCATATCTTTGTAATCAGTTGGCACTTAAAATCAATCACTAGTATGAGTTTACCTAACTATACATCTATCCATTCATCTACCCATTCATTCACAAACACGTTCCAAGTAATGCAGTGGTAGCCTTTACTGGGGACTCTAGGCTTCTTGTATGCCTCCTCTGCCAGTCAGCCCTTATGCCAAAATAATATGGAAGGATGAATGCCAAGGACATTTCTTGGGCATAGATGTTAGGGAGATTTGGTTTCTCACCAGACCAGTACATTTAAAAAAACCTGGAAATTCTTCACACCTGAATGGAGTCACCCACTCCAGGAAAGCCCTGGGATCTGATACAGACACTTCCTCTCTCCTTCTTTATTGTGTTTTATTTTTTTCTTACTCCACAACAGTAAGAGTTAAGGCTGTGGATCTTGGGGGAAAGAGAAAGGCAATCCTAGAGATACATCTCTGGCTCAGACTGATGGCACTAGCCTGAACAGGCCTGCCCAGTTTGCCAGGGAGTTTATCTTGGTGAATGGAGTAAACCTAAGTGTAATAAAGGGTATTCATTTGCCTGGCCTTGAGCTCTATGCCCCTCTTTTCAGAGATCTCTTCATATGGCTCTGACGGGTAGGACTTTTGCTCTTCAACTCCAGGTTTCTAGCTGTAGCTCTGTCAGTTTCTACCTACTACAGGAATGGCAGACTGGCATGGAAGGCAGGAGTTAAGTTCTGGGCTGGCAAGTGGTAAGAAGTTTCTCCAGAGAGTGTTGGGTTGTACAGTGGGAGGAATGACAGGTGAAGAATTTTTTGAATGGACAGGAATGGGGAAGCACCAGGTCAACAAGTCTGGCTCAGGAAGCTCGGTAGTAGGAGAAGAAGTTCTGGGGAACCAAGGACCCAACCCAGCAAGCCAGAAGGTTAGGCATCTGGGGCAGCTGGAAAAACAAAAGAAGCAGTTTATCTTTTGAAAAGAAACCGGTGTATCCTTGAGAAAGGAGCGGTAAAGAAAAGTGCAATGAAGTGCAGAGAGGTGTAATACTAGCTTGAACTGAACACTGACCTGGGTTATTATTCAGATAATTCTGACCAATTTATTTGTAAATAGTTTATATTGGTAGAATGGAACAGGAACATCTTTTCCAGATGTAAGTTCAGAATCCAGGGTTCATCATGATGGGACGGATAAAATTAACTGTTGTATAGCTGTTTGTCCTAGTTATTTGTTTGTTGGTTTGTTTATTGTTTATTTATTTATTTATTTATTTATTTATTTATAAGTGAACTCTATGCCCAATGCAGGGTTCAAACTCATGAACCTGAAATCAAAACCTGAGCTGAGATCACAACTGACTGAGCCACTCACGTGCCCCCATTCTAGTTTTTAATGGTCAAAGGGTGCCTTTGCTGTAGTTTTGGCAAAACATAAGGGAATTGGAATTTAGGACTCTGAGAAATCACACTCCATGGTCTCACAATGTATAGTTGTCTACTTAAAACATTTCCAACAGTCTTTTTGTCAACTTATAAAATAATACATATTCATCATGGAAAAAATTTAATACAGAGAAGCACAAAAAGTAAAAGTAAAATTACCTGTCTATAGATAATTGCTTTTAAGAATTTATTAGTATTATTTTTATTATGTTTTTCTTTTGAGAGAGAGTGTGTGCACATGTGCATGCAAGTGTGGGAGGGGCAGAGAGAAAGAGAGAGGGAGAGAGAGAATCTTAAGCAGGATCCATGCCCAGCATGGAGCCCGACATGGGGCTCAATTTCACAACCATGAGATTATGACCTGAGCTGAAATCAAGAGTCATATGCTTAATCAACTGAGCCATCCAAGCTCCCCTAATTTAGATTATATTCTTTCAATCTTTTTACCGTGCATTAATACACAAACACAGATTTTAGGAAAATATGATCATACTATGTTAATTTTTTCTATAATCTGCTATTTCACTAATACACAGCAATAGCTTTCCAAAAAGCTATTAATTTATCTTAGTAATCTATTTAATCAATATCTTATTGTTAAGGAGTTAGCCCTCCTCCACTTAAATTCTTTACTGTTATTAATAGTGCTACTATGCACATCATTTGATCAATCTCCAAATATACAGTGGATGCTTAGAATTTACCAAACCTAGTACATAACTGAATATAAATATAGCAAACAGACCTAGTTCCTATTTTCATACAGGTAAAAGAGACAATCAACAAATAAACCCACAGGCATAGGTATTTTGTGGCTTCCCATGAAGGGTAGGATCACCTGCTCCTAAAACTGGATCAGATGTTGATGGAGACCAATGATGCTGAAAGTGCCAACAGGGTATGAGAAAGTTTGTTACTCACATAATGGGACATTCTAGAGAAAGAAGGGCAGGTGAAAGCTGGTCTGGATGGCTTGAGCAAAGTAGAAACAATGTGGGGGGTTAGGCTTTTACAGTGACCAGGAGGTGGGGACCTGTGAGGTTTGAACCTCCCGCTGATACAGATCAGGAAGGACAGAGCAGGCAGGGAAGAAGGGTGGGGATCTAAAAGTGATTCAAGGTCAAACTTCAAGAAAGGTGTCAGTCCAAGTGTGCCCAGAACACAAAATGGGGAAAGGACAATCTCTTCAATAAATGATGTTGGGAAAAGTGAATATCCACATGGAAAAGAATGAAACTGGACTCTTGTCTTACACCACTGAAAAAAATTAACTCAAAACGGATCAAAGACTTAAGTGCAAGACCTGAAACCATAAAGCTCCTAGAAGAAAACATAGAGAAAAAGGTCCTTGACATTGGTCTTGGCAATGATTTCTTAGATAAGACAACAAAAGTATAGACAACAAAAATGAAAATAAACAAGTGGGGCTACATTAAATAATTTCTGTACAGTAACAGAAACAATAAATTGGAAAGGCAATGTACAAAATGGGAGAAAATACTCATTATCAAATAAGGGGTACATATTTAAAATATATAGAGAACTCAGACAACTCAATAGCAAAAAGCAAATAATCCCATTAAAAATGGGCAAAGGGACCTGAATAGACATTTTTCCAAAGAAGACATACAAATGGCCAATAGGTGCATGGAAAGATGTTCAACATCACTAATCATCAGGGAAGTGCAAAGCAAGAACATCCCTGTGAAAATGGCTGTTATCAAATAGATAAGAAATAACAAATGTTGGCAAGGTTGTGGAGAAAAGAGAATACTTTCAAGAAGTTGTCCTATGAAGGAGCAGAGAAATTTGGCATTTGCTGAAGGGGAATATTGGAAAAAGGGCTTTATAAAGATAGTTTGTGTTCTGATGGGATTATTCTTTGGGGACAACTTTTGAGAATATTTATTTTTTATTTCACAGATTGCATGAGAGGCTGTATAGCAGAGTTTAGAAGCTTGGGCCCTGGAGCAGGTTCAAATCCTAGCTCTTCCCCTTAGTGGGTGTGTGACAACCTTGAGTGAGTTACTTAACCTCAATGTGCCTTAATTACTTCATTTGTGGAATGAAGGTAATGATAATAGTACCTACTTCATTAGGTTGTTGTGAAGATTATATGGGTCAATATTTGCAAAGTCCCTAGAACAGAGCGTGGCACATAGTACACACTATATAAATGTTTGCTAAATAAGTAAATGTGGAATGCTGCAAATGATCATAAGTGGAGTTTCTAATACATGGGGTATGTACCTTTTAAAGCCTTTAGCAAAACCAAATTGCTTTTCACAAAATATCACATTACCAGTTTGTATGCTCATGGGAAATGAATAAGAATGTTAGTTTTTGGATGTCCTTACCAAGATACTTTAAAACTCGTTGCATTTTGCAAAGCAAAAAAAAAAAAAAATTGATATCTCATTGTTATTTAACCATATTAGTTCACTTAATAGAGACTGAACAGCTTTCAAAAGTTTGCTGGCAATTCAAAAGTTTCCTTAATTTAATTGTCTGTTTTCATCCATTTTTTTCCATTGGAATGTTTCGCTTTTCCATATTGTCTTTAAAGAACTATTAAAGTATCTCTCATAAAACTTGCAATTATTTTCTCCTTTTGTTGCTTCCTTGTTAAGTGGTGGTTTGGAAGCCAAAAATGTTCTTTATTTTTGGTCACATATGTACATTTTTTGTATTTCTCCCATCTCTTTCACTCAGAAATGAGATATTCATCTATTTTATTTCTTGTAATTTTATAGTTTTATTTTTTGAATTATATTTACAATCTAGCTGAACCTTATTTTTGGGGATGATATGAAATAGGCATTTAATCTTATTTTTACACATATATTTAGGCAGTTTTACTAACATCATTTATTGAATAATCCATCCTTCTCTAACAGATTAGACATAAACCCTTTATCATATATAATCATCTATTAAGATTTGGATCTATTTCTACTCTTTCTACTCTTTCCATTGTTTTTTCCTGTTGTTCCAATGATCTGTTCTCTTTATGCTTGTCTCAGTGTAGCACTTTCAATTATAATGACTTTGATATGCAAAATTTAAGTAAAATATATAATTATAAACATAATATAATTTTAACTGCTTCTGCAAGATCCATTAAAATTAATTTTTTAAAAATTCATTGCTTGTTTCTGCATGTTATTTTTTTATGTGTTTTTTTTTTTCAAAGTTCTACCTACACATTCTGGTAGGATTTAGATTAAATTTGCATTATCCTTATGAAATAATCTAAGGCTCCCATGGTATTGTTTCTGTACTGGCAGGGCCTTGTGTGTGAGCAAGACCTGCAACTATTATGGGGTATCACTCCCATATTAGATCACTAATCAGTTGACATTTGAGTTATCAAAAGGGAGATTACTGTCTCCCTTTCCCTCTGCCCCACCCCGCTACTCTCTCTCTCTCTCTCTCTCTCTCTCTCAAAAATAAATAAATGTTAAAAAAATTTCAAAGGAACACAGAGAGCTTTTCAAGACATTAAAAGTGCAAATGATAAAATGTTGGAAGATGATCCAAATTTAGAAAGGAGCATAATTTACCAAAGCATAGAGGAGATGCTCACTCCACCTGCTAAGTTATACTATGAGAAGAAGAGAAGCATTGTTGAAACTACAGAGAAATAAAACACCTGAATTTGTAATGCATCTAATGTTTTAAATGAGAGTGCATCAAATGTTAGTTTTATTTTTTCATTCCCATCTAAATTTATAACTGACAGTGAGTTTTTAAAATCTTGACAAAAAGTTTTAAAGATCATGAAACAAAAGCCACTTCACACAGTTTCAGTTTGTATGGGCGTTTTTAATAATTCTGCACTACTGTGCAAAGCAAGAGTGGCTACATCCCTCATATTTTCACACCAGCTGTTGGAGGAAAGATGAGTAATTGGTGAGATGGGCCATCACTTAAAGGTTGATTAGGCTAGATATGGAAACTTGGGACACAATAATATTTTCTAAAAATTTTGCACCATTATATTCTGGTATGTAGTATCGGGGAGGAGGTGTTCAAGGCTGCTCTTATGTTCTTTCTTTTTATGGGTTTTAATTTTTTTATATTTGCATATGTTTTGTAGGAGTGTTTCTGAGCTTTAAGAGGATTGCTCATTTGTCCCATAGCCTGTCCTTACTTCCACATCTGATAGTTTAAAATAAGGCTGTTTGTGGTAATGTGCTGCTAGGATCTTTTCTCTCTTCCTACGAAACACGGATGCTGTATGAGGAAGGGCAGTTGTGATTTGTCCTTACCTTAGATTGAAACCTCTCCTGTATATAAATGATTGAAGGGTGCTTTGATTAAAATACATGTATATTTCAGGGCACCTGGGTGGCTCAGTTGGTTTAGCACCTGACTTTGGCTCAGGCCATGATCTCATGGTTCATGGGTTCAAGCCCCATGCCAGGCTCTTGTGCTGACCTCTCAGAGCCTGATGCCTGCTTTGGATTCTGTGTCCTTTTCTCTCTCTGCTCCTCCCCTGCTCAGGCTCTCTCTCTCTCTCTCTCCCTCTCTCCCTCTCTCTCTCTCTCTCAAAAATGAATAAACATTAAAATATTCATGCATATTTCTTGCTATTACAGGAAGCTTCTTAGAAAGAATCAAGGTTATGTTACTGATCCAACTATGATTTTCCCCAGAAATTCACAACTCTTTTTCTAACAATTCTTCTTTGCCATACTAAAATGTTTAATCTTTAAAACACACATAAGAAGAACCTATTGTTCATAACATTTTTTATTCAATACTTTAGTGTATGATTTCACGATAGACAAGAGTGTTTGGAATTAGGAAGTTCAGTATGTGATAACATATTTAGGGGACTGAGTTATCTATATAATTTCCTCAGCTGTGGATTTTACTTGGTCTAGACCATATCATGTATTGAAGAAAACAAACAGCACAGAAGTGGGAAGCAAAAGTATGAGGGATTATATTTCATTTTGATTGACTGTTCTACCTGGCGCAGTATTTAAACTGTTATCATAAGTTATAGGAATCCCATATCCAGAGCATCTAAATGTGATAAGAAATGGCTCATTAGAGCAATAATGGCTGCTGAAAAATTAATAGTGTTGACTGCAAATGAAAAATAATCCCCTCCTAGAATAGATCACTGGATTCTTACTTTATTAACACTGGCTAACCCAGCAATACAGATCCTTAAAGCGTCTGATAAAGAGTGGGTATATGAATTGATTGGTACTTCTAACCTACAACACTACTTTACATAATTTAGATTCTGTTGGAAGATACACAGAGTTTTATCAAATATTGTCTTTTTGGCAAACATCAAAATGAAGACTCCAGCTTCTTTACTTTAGTCTTTTTCTGCGTTGCTTCTCTCCATGCTTAGTGTAATTTTTCATTTTTATCTTTCCTTTGCTCTTGTTTTGTTTATTTTAATATCTTTTCCTCCCAAAAATGATTTGGATAAATTGTCTTTGTGAAAATACAATGAAAACTACCTTGTGATTGTTTCTTGGGAAAATGATTTTAATTTGTGATAGAAGGTACTGGGCAGCAAATGCAACCTAGATAATGTCCGTGATTGCTGCTATAATTATATTCGTCATGATAGCAGAATGGGGCTGCTTTGTCTCTTTTTTCATATAGTCATGCCATTCAACATAGATTTATAGACATTTCAGTTTTATGGAGATGGTGTATCAATGTACAAATTGTTACATATGTAGGGCTCTGAGGTTTGAAATAATTTATGGAAGTCTGCTTTGTTTTAAAAGCACATACTTTTCTTGGGAAATAAAATCTTACAGGTAAAACTAAATCTGGACTAAAGGAGAAAGACTCTCATTATATGCTAATTGTGAATGATATAGCTCACTATGATGGACATTTTTATTTTTTAATTCCATAAAACTTTGGAAAAATAGGAACATACAAAATAAAACAAACAAAAATACTTCTATTCCTATACTCCTGAGATCATCATTTTTACCTTTTTAGAACCTACTTCACCAGATGAAGATGTCTCCCTTACTTAACAAAAATAGGCATAATACCAAATTTTCTCTTTGGAAACTGGTTTTTTTTCACTTCACACTCTAACAGAGATATTGACCCACTTCACGACATTTTAATGATTCCCTAGCAATCTTATGAATAGATGCATTACTATTTATAGGTTAAATCTATTTTTGTTAGATATTTATGTACTTTCTTAATTTTTTATTGTGATGAATGTGTGATAAATATCACTATACATAAGACATTTTTGCAGATCCATTGTTATTTCTTTAGTATAAATACCTAAAGGAGCTTTTCATGGTCAAATTGTATAGAAAATAGCCAAAGTAGAGTCTAGAAGAGCTGTCCCAATCTGCATTCCCACCAGTGGAAATGAGAGAGTCAATGCCTCCAAACACTTGCTATGGAATTGAGTAATTTTAAATACCTGGTAACTTGAAAAGAAAAAGAATGACATGTGGTTTTGCTTTGCCTGTTTTTTTACTTGCAAGACTGAACATTTTCTCATTTGTTTTAAGAACTTTATTTTGTTTCATTCTTTTTTCTTCTCTTTTTTTTGCTTGGTTCCTTTTTTTGTTTGCAAATGGTCTGTTTGTGATTGTTTTGCATTTATCTACCAGAAAAAAAGCAGATAAGTAAAGAGAAGCTTAAAAAAAAAACACAGGTGGGGGTGCCTGGGTGGCTCAGTCCGTTGAGCGTCCAACTTCAGCTCAGGTCATGATCTGGCTGTTCATGAGGTCAAGCCTCGCATCGGGCTCTGTGCTGACAGGTAGGAGCCGGGAGCCTGCTTCTGATTCTGTGTCTCCCCCTCTCCCTCTGTCCCTCCCTGACACAGGCTCTGTCTCTTTCTCTCTCTCAAAAACAAACATTAAAAAAATTAAAAAAAAAAAACACAGGTGGAGTAGATATAGTAAATACTATTCCAAATACTGGAAACAGTGGAGTCACATCCACAGAGTATGGAGGGCATGGAGGTTGTAGACCGCAAGATTATTACTGAATCACGGTGACTTTTATGTGAAAAGGCTACAAGAAAGTCATTTCCAGAAATCAGAAGGCTAGAAAATAGAGTATCTGTCAATACTTAAAAAAATTAGTCAAAATGTTAATCCTACTGTAAGATGGAGAAAAGTGCATGTCTAATACTTAGTGCCTGATATTTGTGAGCCATTAGTGCTTTACATATACTAACTTTAACGGTGACTACCTCCTGGAAGGAGCAATAAGGAACAAATAAGAAAAATTTACCCAAAGGAAATAATCAAAGTATGTATGCAGAAATGTAGCGGTCACTGTTATGATAATAGTGTCTTATTTAATAATAATAAAAAGATATAAACAAACCAAATATCCAACAGTTGGGGTCTTGGCACTATACAGTGGGATTGGATATGAGGCAGGCATTAAAAATGATGTTGAGGTGCTCCTGAGTGGCTTAGTTGGTTAAGCATCTGACTTCAACTCAGGCCATGATCTCACAGTTCATGAGTTTGAGCCCCACATTGGATTCTGTGCTAAAAGCTCAAAGCCTGGAACCTGCTTCAGATTCTGTGTCTCCTTCTCTCTCTCTCTCTCTGCCCCTCTCCCATTTGTGCTCTCCCTCTCTCTCTCTCTCTCTCTCTCTCTCTCTCAAAAATAAATAAATAAACACTAAAAAAATTTAAAAAATAATGTTGAAAAATACTGAATGACACCTGAGAGGCACTGTGCTAATTGTTTTACATTCATTATCCTCTTAAATTACAACAGCTTTATGAGGTAGTGTAACTGAGGATTAGAGAAGTTAATTTGCTCGAGGTCATATAGCTAGGACTCAGACTGAGATCTGTACAATTCTAGTGTCCTTACTCATCCACTATGACCTCCTCAACATACAAAGATACATGGATGGCTCCCTAGATATGTCACTACAGAAATCTTTAGGATCCTTAGCACTAAGGATTTTTTCTTTCTACAAGTAATATGTATGCATTTGAATTTAGGAAGAAAAGATTATCAAACAATAAAGTAAATTTAAGAAAAATAGTAAAAGAGAAGTTTTTGAAATAAAGGAGTGAAGAGTCAGAATAGAGAATTCTGGGCACAGTTGAAATGGACATTACTTTCTCACAAGGAAAGATGTGGGAGAGAAATAGCCTAGTTCTTGTTGGCTTTTTCCACAAGTCTAGAACCTTAAAACACAAGCTCAGGTTACCTGTGAAAAGTATGATGTGTAACTATTATTATTTTTTAAATTTATTTTTGAGAGAGGGAGAGAGACAGAGTGTGAGTGGGGGAGGGGCAGAGGGCGAGGGAGACAGAATTTGAAGCAGGTTCCAGGCTCCGAGCTGTCAGCACAGAGCCTGATGTGAGACTTGAACCCACGAACCGTGAGATCATGACCTAAGCCAAAGCTGGATGCCCGACTGACTGAGCCACCCAGGTGCCCCTATAACATCCAAGGGATCTGGCAGATTGCCAGAAGCTACACTGGTGTATCAGTTAGAGTATAACCAGGAAACCAGAAGCCTCTATAGGTATTTTGAGATGAGGGAATTTAATACAGAGAATTTATATATACGGGCTGGAACAACTGGAAGAGCCAAACAGAGGAGAAAGGGACTGAGAGAGAGGACACAAATTGAGATGATACCCAGAGAGCAGAAATAGCTAGAATCCATGTGCCTACACACACTGCTTTAGTGTTAGGGACTCTATAGCCATCTGTTTCAAATTTAGTGAAGGTTTCTAGAAACCCTGGTTTCCTCAACAAGAATTGCAAACTTCATCAATGCTGTCATCATCACTGTGCTATAGATATTACTCTTGCTGCCAAAGTGTCATTCCCCCCAGCCCCCCACCATTTCTCATTATCTCATTTTGCCTCCTATTGGCAAAATCTAACTGAAGTCCAGTTGGCAATGTGGCAAGAAAATTTAGTTTTCAGCTTCCAAGCTTTCTATCATAACTGGCAAAGCAAAGAAGGGTGGGGAGAGGGACTGAGAACAAAGATTCAGGTGACTGACACCGTCTACTTTTAGTCACTCAGTATCCATTCACATCTTCTGCCCACATGTAATTTCCATACAACATTCTGTTTCCATCTGATTGAATGCATGCACCTCTTCTATAAACAATGATGCTATTTCCTCATCTAATTCACTGAACAATTCCTCCTGAATATTTCACATTTTATAAGCTAAATTATAAAACTATCATTACTTTTTTTTGAATAAAGAAATGGGGGAGATAGAAGGGAAGCAAAATTGCTCAATATGTATCTAACTAATTTCTACTAGTGTATCTACATAAAAAACAAGGAAGAAAAACATTTATAGTTGCTATAAATAACTATAACTATAATATGACTATAACTTGTCATGAGGTTGTGTTGATATTTATAAAATTCTTCTTCCATTAATGTTTCATTTTTTCTTTGCTTTCAGCCAGTCTCTCTTCTCATTAAAGTTCCAAATCTTCATTCCTAAAATGTCTGCTTACAGATAATTTTTTTTCTTGGGTTGTTATTGTCTTCTTGCAGCCTTTCTGACTGGAATAGAAATAGTAAGAGAAGCATTAGGAAATCCCTAGGGTTCCAAACACAGTCTTCCTTGTTCTTACACATTACTGTGTGATGGCAACACAGTTTCCTTTCGATAATTAACTACTCTTTATGCCATTTGATTTTGTGTCATGAGAACCCTGAAATATCTAGGTGGCCATCTCAACTTTCAGTTCAATTGAACAATTGTATTCCTTAATGAAGCCATTCGTTTCCCAGGAACGGAGGCCTGTAAAATAGCAGAGCCCAATATTATGGGGGCATGGCAATATTCTGTGAGTGGGTTATTAGGTGTAATAGAAGAGCCACTACCGATTCTACCACTTGGTTCCATGATCCATCTTTTCAGGTCATGGAAGAAAGAGCATTATATATTGGTTACCAGTTCAAGGCATATGCCACACCTTGAAGGATAACACCTCCCCCTTGCAGGTCACATAATTGAAGCATCAGTAAGCCACTCTACTATTACCTCCACCAGCTGCTTTTAGATGCAGGAACACCATTAGTAAGGATAGCAGATCCTCTGAATATGAGTACATTATTAAATTTTGATGTAAAATGAACTCATTTTGATTTAAAATGAGCTCCTTGATGAGAAGCAATGTTGTGTAGGATAACATATGGTACTGTATTGATTTTCTAAGGCTGTTATAAAAAAAGTACCACACACTAGGTGGTTCAAAACAACAGAAATTTAGTCTCTCACAGTTCTGGAAGCTAGAAGTCTGAAACTGGGGTATCATCAGGGCCATCCCTCTTCTGAAGGCCCTAGGGAAGAATCCTTTCTTGCTTCTTCCAGCTTCTGGTGGCCCCAGATATTCCTTGACTTATGGCAAGATAACTCCAATCTCCAAACGCCAATAACTATCTTTACATTTCCATTTCTCCCTGTATCTCTCTCCTCTTATAAGGACACCAGTCATTGAATTTAGAGCCTGCCTTAAATCCAGGATAATTTCTTCTAGAGATCCTTAACTAATTATGTCTGCAAAGATCCTATTTTCTTTTTCATTTTGTTATGTTTATTCATTTTTGAGAGAGAGAGAGAGACAGAGCATGAGGAGGGGAGGGGCAGAGAGAGAAGGAGACAAAGAATCTGAAGCAGCTCCAGGCTCTGAGCTGTAAGCACAGAGCCCGACACGAGCTCGAACTCACGAACTGTGAGATCGTGACCTAAGCCGAAGTCTAATGCTTAACTGACTGAGCCACCCAGGTGCCCCAGATCCTATTTTTAAATAAGGTCACATTATGAGGTTCTGGGTAGATATGATTTGGGGGGGGTCTTTTTAATCCATTACAGATACCATTGTGAATGAGCTATGATGGACATGACCCATTGTTATCAATCTGCTGCTAGGTGGCTGGATGATCCCATGTTGAGGGATCCACCTTGTCCTCTGCGGTTGGCAGGTAAAGCATTCAGTAGTGGTGTCAGCTTGAGTAGCCTTAGTGAAGAAAGTTCATGTTGTTGGGTCCTCCTTCCTTATTATTCACTTTGTATATTGTGCAAGTACTTTGGTGGCTGAGAAAAGGGCTGGTTGGCACTGACAAAATGTGTAATCTTGTCCTTGTGATTATTGAGAGCCTCTTCTGAAGTGGATACTCTTTAGTGAGTATTAATATGAGACCCAAATTTCCTTTAAGTCTTGCCCATTGTGAACTATACATCCACATGCCTCTTCCTAAGCCATTCTTATCACCAATCAGATTATGTATCTTCCAAGTACCTGATCACCTGGTTAAACTAGAGGCATTCACTCACTGTCCATGAGTCAGTGAAGATCTAACATCAGTCTTTTTCTCTGTCTCTATATAGTGGACAACCAGACAGACTTCTTAAAGTCCTACCCACTAGGATGGTTTGCTGTCCCCACAGTCTTTCAAGGACTGTAATGCAATAGCAGCACCCGTCCAGAATGTACCAGCATGCCATGTGGTTCCATCTGTAAAGTAGACCCAAGATTTTTCTTTCTTAGCCAATTGTTAATATGGAACAATCTACAAAGTAGTATTTTAGGATTGAGAGAGAAGCAAGAAAGCAGCAGGAGAAGGTTCTAAGATAATTTTATTTGTCTTCAGGACTTGCTCAATTTCAGGCTGATTCCCATTTGATGATGAAATATTGCTGTGCATGTCCAACTTCATGATTTTGTGGATAAAATAGAACTCGATTCATTATGTATAAGTTAGATCCCTGATCATGTAGTATCCTTTGGTCAGACATTCATCTGTAATAGGGGTTACAGGCAAGCCAGGAGCTGTTCTTTCAAAGGGTAGTTATATGTATAAGGGAACTTGGCTTTACTCCCAAATTCTAGGGATTTCTGCTCTGACTTTCTAATTGGAGCCTTCCTGAGTCTTCATAAAGTATTCCTGATTTGCCACAGAATCTTCCAACATTGTCAAATCTCCTGGGTCATATTGTTTTAGTGCACACAGAATAATTGCCTCCCAAAGATGTCCACATCCTAATCCCCAGAACCTGTGAATATGTTACCTTCTATAGCAAAAGGGAATTAAAGTAGTGGATGACATAACCGTGATAATCAGTTGACCTTAAAAGAAAGGATTATCCTGGATTAACTGGGTAGGCCAATGTCATTGCAAGACTCCTTAAATGTGGAAGAGGGAGGCAGGAAAGTCTCTCAGAGTGATATATGTGACTCAACAGATCTTTGCTGGTCTATGTGGTGTTTTGTGGGATGTCAAAAGGATAGAGGTTTCTAAGTCCTAGATTATAATAGAAAACTGCAAAGTTAACATAACCTAGAGAGGTAAGTCAGGGAAGGTATCCTATTGCTTCTGCCATGTGAACTAAGCTACTTTTAGTAGCCTTCGCTAATTGATACAGATAAAACATTTGCTGTGTTGATTTGCTTCAGTAAATAGACCATAACTCTTTTAGGATCTGAAATTGGAATCATCACTTGATTATGTTTATGTCATTCTCTAAGACTCATCTGCCTTATGCACAGGTCAAATAGGGGAGTTAAAGAAGGAAGTAATAACAACCACAAAATTCAGTCTTTCAAATCTTTCATGGTGGCATTTATCCCTGTAATTCCCCCATGGATACAGAATTGTTTTTGGTTTACTCTTCTGATAGTTATGGGCAGATGAAGGGCTTACCATAGTTCCTTCTTATGATAATTGCCTTTGTTTTATTGATCAGAAGCCAGTAGAAGATTTTATAATTTTTTAAATATGACTATTGCAATTATCACATTGCAGTCATCACATCACATCAAGAACTAGGAAAATAAACACAGATGATATGTACATACCCAATGGGCCCACAGTAAGGCAGGCTAGGGCCACATCTCTCTATCATTTGGCAACCATAAGCATCTATTAGGTCAGGCAGAAAATAGAAATGTTTCAAGCAAGGTATTGGATACACAGGTGTTGGAAGGGCTGGAATAACAGAGGGAAGAGAATGAAGTTAAGAAGAGGGGAAAAAAGAAGGGGTAACATTCAGAGATCAGAAGCAGCTATTGTCCTTGAGTGGAAGCCCATGCTCCCATGCCTGCTGCTGCACTGTTGGAGACGCTGGCAATTGGTTCTATACCAATCTAACTGGCTTGTTGACCATAGGTGATGTATGCCTTTAATAGATTACTGCTACTGCTGGAATGTGGAAATTGCATCTTGGAAAACCTCTACTAAAGAGGTGATATATGGACTGGTCTTGACAGATGAATAGGAGTTTTCAGATACTTTTCCAGGTAGGAAAATATTTTCAGAAGCCAATTTCCTCCATAAGCTATAAATAGCATTTAGGAATGAGGAGGAGATTAGAAGGATTTTTATAAAACCATGGTCCTGTTGGGGAGAGGAAAAATTTTACTATAACCTTCAACTTTCTTCTAGCTGGTCTTAAAGATTAAATTGATGTGAGAGAGATTAGCAGAAGAAAAAAAAATCAAAGTTTAATTACACGCACATAGAGGCTCACTAATAAAATTGAGACCCAAAGAAATGATGAAGGCAGGCCACTTTTATACTTTTTAGACAAAACACCAGTGTGTTAGGAATTGACAGGACAAAGAAAATTTATGTTGGCCAGCTTCAGATAGTAAGGAATTTTAAACAGAATTTGGGCTTGAATGGTAAATTAGTAAAAGTAATAAGGTTTGTTTATATAATCTTCTTGGTTCTGAATTCCCTACCTCTGGGGATAAAGATATCTCTTTGCCTCCTAGTACAGGAAGGGTACCTTTCACATGGGAGATTTAGTTCCTGTTTTCTAGAAACAAAGAGGGGTCAGAATGTTCTTGCATTGGCTATTACCTAAATAAATTTTATTTATTTATTTTAAAAAGTCTTATTTATTTATTTATTTATTTAAGTAATCTCTACACCCAATGTGGGGCTTGAACTCACAACCCCAGGATTAAGAGTCCCATGCTCCACTGACTGAGCCAGCCAAGCGCCCCACTAAGTAACTTTTAATTCAAATTAATCAGTATGCCAAAAGGACACCTTATGGGGTGGCCTGCCCTGGGACCCTACAGTTCACATACCACAGTGTTGAGATGCTTCAGAAGAGATGAAATAAATTAGAATTTTTCCAGTATGACCTTGCAATCTCTCTTAACAAACACTTTAGTAATTCTTATATACAATGAAGTTAAAGTCAACTAAATTTTTAGGAACTTCAGCAATTATTCAGTCAGCTAATTATGACCAAAGAGGAGTAGAAAACTGCAAGAAGTTTTTCCACCCACAGATGCATTTGGTTTTGGCTTAATATATCTGTGTATGTGTGTAGATAGCATGGCATTCAACAGTAGAAGATACACAATGAGCTTACTGTGTATATTTGTTTTTTTGAGCATGCTTATGCATATTCAAGTATGTGGGCCATTTTCTGTTGAATTTTAAAAATAATGATAACAACATGGTCTCTATGATTTTGGAAGATAAAATCATCAAGGGCTTCTGTGAAACAGAGATGGAACTTCTTTAAAAACATCCAAAATGTTTTTTTCTTACTACTTTATTTTATGTGTGAAGGAAAAATGTCCAGAATAAGGAACATAAATGGTTCATCATTAAAAAGAAAGTACATCTAATTATATCATCTTCTGGAAATTTTCTTTCTAAACCTCATTTCAAAGTTGGAGTAGAGAGAAATGATCAGTTGCTCATTATTTTCATCACAAGTTTGGAAGTTTTTCTTTGAGGTCTCAGGACACAAAGAAATGTAATTTTACTAGCATTTTTCTAGTTAAGGTATTTAAGAAGAAATTGTAGAGAAAGAGAAAGTTTGTATGTGGGTAATTTTAGTTGACTAACAAAATTAAATACTGAATCACAGAGGCCTAGTGACAATCTATTAATAGCAGAAAGATAAAACAAATCTGAAGTGTGCTGATTTTTCACTGGGATAAGAAAAATGAAATTTTATAACATATCTTGATCTTCTATATGATTCTAATGGATTCTAACTCTTTAAAGTTTAGGCCTTTAGAGAGCAAAGATGTACACAGTATTTTTATTTTTATCTTATTTAGAGTGGTAGCATCATTTTCCCCTTTAATCTATTTACTTAGATTTAAACTTCCATTAAGCACAAGATTTTAAGTGAGCAATTTGTGGAAGGCTTTTTGGGTTTAATTATCAGTTCATAGAGTGTCTCCTTGAGCTAAATATTTATCCTTAGGCCAGGTACACTGAATGTGTTGAATTAAGGCTTGTTGTTTAAGAGGGGAAGGAATTAAATTGCCAAAAAAGTTACTCAATTTGTTCCACCTCCAAAGTGCACTGATTTACTTAATCTCACTCTGTCAGTTTTTAAAAGCATGATTATAATTGCAAATTCTAAAGCATCAGTTGTCCAAATGATGAGATCCTCGTTAAAGATGAAAGGAGAGAAAACCCAAGATAGTTAGAAAAAAAAATCTATTTATTGTTCTGCCTCATTTTGCTTTTTTCAGAGGTACCAAGAAATTTTGTACAGATCAAAGAAAATTAAAAATACTTAAACCTGCTGAAAATATCAGAGAATCAAAAGTTTTAGAGAAAAAAAGAAGGTTGTAAATTACAGAAACAAAAGAAAGAATTGAAATAAATCCAAAATACTTGTTAAAAAGAGTAAGAGAGAAGCAGGTAACCTAGGGAGATCTCACTCTTTTTGATGGGAACCGCAAGATGATTTTGCTAAGGTCAACCTTACTGGTGATGATTAAAAACAAGACAATAGGCCCCAAATGGAGCCACTTAGGCTAAGCCCCACATACCCAAACTGAGACTTAATACTTACCTATAGTTTCAGCCCTCCCAGAAATAGAATCTTAAACCAGTCAGTCAGGCACGACCTGGTCAGCTCTAGCAAGGTAATCTGCTGCCATCCTCTAAAGGCAAGTGACCTTTTTATAATCAATACCCTTTTTGCTAGAATAACTTCCTGTTCCCACTCCTTCCTGCCTATTCAAGTCCTTCATTTTGTATAGCTACTCAGATCCTTTCTATCTGTTAGATGGGATGCTTCTTGCTTGATTCATGAATCATTGAATAAAGCCAATGAGATATTTACTCAGTTAAAAAAATTTTTTTTTAACAGTGAGACACAAGTTTAGCTTTTGGTTCTTAGGGAGCATAACACCTTGAGATTTTGGAGGACTGGAGTTGGCTTCTTATGACATAGCAGCACATACTGTCTGTGTGGTGCTGCGTAAATCACTGAGAAGCATATCAAACATGTACTCCAGTTGGCATTTCTATTAGATTCCTCAGTCAGATTTCCACCATGTGCCACAAAACAATCTCTTGTGATGCCATCTTTGTGGGAGGGAATGGTAAGATTGTATGCTACATTGGTTCTTGGTCAAATCTAGGAAATTTTTGGACTTCTTGCAGATTCAAGGAGGAGACTCCTTCTACTCTACATCGGTTTATAGTAGAAGATCTGGGATTCAGTGAGAACTTGAAATATTAAATGAAAGCATTGGTCTGTTTTGATTTACTGCCGATTGAGAAATAGTAACAGAAATAATAACAGAGTTGAAAAATATGGTATGCATATAGAAGTTGCTATGGAATTAAATGACCTAATGCATATAAAGACTAGATCCAGGCTTGGCAAATAGTAAACACTTGGTATTATTGATCTAATATATGATTAATTAAATAGGTTTGTATGGGTCAGAGAACTGAATCATGCTGTATAGCATTGTTTCAGTGGAGAAAGTTCAAGCAAATTGTTCTCAATATAAAATATTAGTGTACAGCAAGATCATTACTAGGGCCACTGAAATGACTTTGAGGTGGAGTTGACCCATAAACAATGGGTTATGAACTACATGGGTCCAGTTATATGAGGAATACTGTAAATGTATTTTCTCTCCCTTATTATTTTCTTAAGAACCTTTTCTTTTCTCTAACTTACTTTATTGTAAATATACAGTGTATATATATGTACATATATATACACACACACACACAAAGTATGTGTTAATTGACTGTTATACTGTATTGAGGGTTGGTGCCTCTGACCCGTGTTGTTCAAGTGTCAACTGTATTATCATTTTTTCATAATTGCTGTAGGAAAAAAAACCTTCAGCGTAGCACTGCTTTGTTTTTGGGAAATAGCATGCTTCTGTAGAAGAGTCCCGTCTTTGGCATTGGACAGATAGAAGTTACAATCTCAATTCTGCCACTTAGTAGCTGGGTGACCTTGGCCAAGTTCTTTAGATTCTCTCAGTCTCAGTTTTCTTTTTAATCTATAAAATATAGATTGTGCTGAACATGAATTAGGCAAACTTTGCATGATTCCAGGTACACAGTAGGTATTTTACGTATGTGCATGTCCTCTGGTTCTCATTGTCTTGATATAATCTATTACTTAAGAATATTTAGGTTTGTGCAAGGAAAACAAAGTGGCTTATCAACTTAAAAAACAATGCAGACTAAGGGGATGTTTAATTTGCCAAGTATCATTTCTTTCATATCCTTGTGATCAACTCTGTTTTTGAGATAAGTCTTCACTAAGTGTATTATGCTTTAGAATTCCTTAAAATCAGTCTTTAACAGTCACATATTTTTTGGCTTTGTCTAGTATTCTTGGTTTTCAAAATGTAATTCTCATTCATAGATGATAAGTGATCAAATCTGAGACCGAGAAAACATTTTTTTCCAATTTAGTTAAAAAAAATTGAAAAAATTTCCAATTATTTTGTTTTAATAAGGAAAGCAACACATGTGCTTCTGTATTCCTAATTTTAATAGACTCTTTGCTGGGTAAACAGGTTCTCTGTGCTTTTGAAAGGTTAATCAGACAGAGGTCTAGACTGAGGGAAAATCCCAATACTCTTTGTGGACTTAAGTAAACAAAAGCTACTACAATGACGTGGTTCTAATGCCAGAACAGCCTAGGTAAGCAAACCAGACCTACATAATCCTGTAAATGCCTCAAGTTTAAGAAATTGAAACCTAAGCACAACTGATCAGGCTTTCCCAAACAAGGCAACCTCCAAAGCTAAAGTCCATCAAATAATTTCCTTAAGTTGCTTCTGTATCTTCTTTATTAAAGTCTTCTGCCTCACTTAGTTTGGTGGAGGTTTAAGCACTGCCTCATCGGAGTGGATTTTTGCTCAAACTCTTAAAAGTTTTAATATGCCTCAGTTTGACTTTTAATACCTTTTACCTTCTAGAGCAGTGGTACAAAAACTTTTATGACCTGCACCCTACCAATAAAAAAAATTGAGCTTTTATGCATTTGTGCTTATCTATCTATTTATACATTCTCTATAATATACACAGTATATTAGCATGCACTGTACTACATACTATACAATGTGCTTCAAAACATAAATAAGAAAGATTGAGAGGAAGATTAAATAAGCTATACTTAAAATATTTTAGTAAGCATGATGGTTTCAGACTATCATAATTTTCTAATTTTTCATGGCACAATATACATACAGGGTGATTTTTATAAGAAATGACTGAGGATGTAAATTTGTATTTCAAATCGTTTTCTTATGACTGTTGACTGATCCAAGCTGACTTCTTGTCAAACCTGTTTAGAGTCATTGTTTTACTTAGTAAGATAGTTGACTAAAAGTTCCTACTTGGAGAAGGAAGTGTAACTCTTTTATTTCCTTGTTAGTTACTTGTGCTTGTAGGATTAGAGTTTTGTTTGTGTTTTTTCTTTTTTTCTTTTATTATTTAAATTTTTTTAAAAAACATTTACTTATTATTGAGAAACAGAGAGAGACAGAGCATGAGCAGGGGAGGGGCAGAGAGAAGGGGAGACACAGAATCTGAAGCAGGCTCCAGGCTCTGAGCTGTCAGCACGGAGCCCGATGCGGGGCTCAAAACCACAAACTGCGAGATCATGACCTGAGCTGAAGTCAGATCCTTAACCGACTGAGCCACCCAGGTGCCCCTGTTTGTGTTTTTTCTGTAGGAACTTTTAAAGTGACATGTCCATTTTGTATAGGTTGATTTGGATAGGTAATAAGATTTTTAAAAGCATTTACTTAGTCACACATAAAATGTATCATGTCACCATGAGTCAGAAGTGAACAAGGGAAAGGGGACATGGGGCTGACCTCTCCCATCTGTGAAATCTTTTCCGTTAGGATATCTCAGCCATATTACCTAAATGCAACCATCTGATCCATGGACAAGCTGCGAAATTCCTGGTCAACCTATGCATCAAATAACTTTAAAGTGTAATTCTTTATTTGTTTGGAGGAAAAAGATAAGTAGAAATAGAACTTTCAATATTTTATTTCACATTCCAATGGATCCCCTTCAGCCCCTGTACTGAATTTGAGAGACTGCTGTCAAGAGCAAGGGTCAGTAACCCTTTTCTATAAAAAGCCAGATAGTAAATATTTTCAGCTTTGTGAGCCATACGTGTTGTGCTGCAGTTCCTCAAATCTGCCATTATTGTGTGAACACAGCCATAGACAAGACATAAGCAGATGGGTATGGCTGTGTTCCAATAAAACTTTATTTACAAAAACAGGCATCTGGTCAGATTTGGGAAGGAGACTAGTGTGCCAACCCATGATCTAGAGAACTGTGTGCCTGTTCAACATTAATAAAATAATGAATCCCAGGAAATTACCTGGAGGAAAAGTCTCTCTTAAAAGTGGATGGTTTATTTTAACTCCAAAGTCCTTTAAAATGTGACTTCTGTCTCTGATTCATTCTCTCTCTCTCAACCACACAGATACATACACACAGACTAATGAGGTAGCCACCATGTTTTGAAATCAATGAGAAGATATAAAGGAAGATACAGATATGCACTCATTGATGCAGCTGTAACTTTGGGGCATAAGGAATAAAAGAACTTCCCAAATTGGACAGGTAATTTTTTTTTAACATCTATCAAAAGCTTAAGCAAATCATGAGAGCTTCAAGGAAATCTGGGCACAATTGAATGAGGACAAATAAACATGAGAAGTAATAAGTTACAATTAAAAGGAATTAATAGAAATGGTTTTTTGACAGAGTGATGCAGGAGATCTTTGTCCAATAGACTCTCTGGCATTCTGTTGATGTTTTCCACCTCTACTCTATTTACATCTCCTTCCACATCCTTGGTGGCCTTTTGAGCCTTTTCTCAATTGTTCAGAAACTTCAAGGTATCCAGAACTCCCTATAAGGCTTGGCCAGCTTTGCCTCCAGATTGCCTCTTCTCACTGTCCTCTTCCCATAATACAGCAGTAAGCATAGGTAATAGCAGCCATCTTCACTAGTGAGGCTTCATAATTACAACATGGTAAGTACAAGACTTAGCTGATAAAAATATCAAGAGAAACCAGAGGTACAGAGATTTTTGAAATATTATGCAGAAATTATTGCTTGTATAGACTTTTACATTCACTCAACTTTCCAGTGGGGTTAGGCAAGTATGATAAAATGGGACAAGTTACCTCATCATGTTGGACTTGGAGCTCAGTTGACAATTTTATATAAACCTTTCTACTAACACCAAGAGTTCTTTGTTCATGTGGCATTTTAGTAGTTTCAGAGAAATGAATTTTCCAGATAACTAAAATGGAAAGAAATGAAGAAAAGCAGCATTATTGTGTGCTGTTTGCCTGGCATCGTGTTCGATGTGTAATAAACCTGAACTTATTCAGTCTTTCAATAACTATAAGAATTAAGTATTAACATGTGCATTAAAAAAAATTTACAGGAAAGAAAGTAGAACTCCAAGAGGTTAAGTAACTTGTTTAAGACCACAGTGGGGGGAAGGGCTGAATCTTCACCTACATCTGAGTTTGCCTCCATTGTCTTATGCAAGTCTTCTTAATTTTTGCAATTTTGCATGATCCTATTTATAGGTTTTGTCATAAATTCTCTTAACAAAGGATATTAAATATTTTTCAAGCTGTTCTTGTTAACCCAGTGTTGTCATGTGAATCATAGCTCCTCAGGGACTTTTAAAGGATGAAGGATATTTGTCCTGGAGCCCCATCTGTAGTGTTTTCTGAGCACTTATGTCTATTTTTGATCAGATTTCTGTCTTTGTGCTCATCAACAGGCTTTCAGCTGTCACTTCTTATTCCTCTCTCTGGGACTGTCTCTCTCAAGCTAGCTACTACTACCAAGTTCCAATTTCCTTTTTTTTAAATGTTTATTTATTTTTGAGAGAGAAAAACAGAGACAGAGCTAGAGTAGGGGAAGGGCAGAGAGAGAGAGGGAGACACAGAATCTGAAGCAGGCTCCAGGCTCTAAGCTGTCAGCACAGCCCAACGTGGGGTTTGAACTCATGAACAATGAGATCATGACATGAGTGGAAGTTGGACACTCAAGCGACTGAGCTACCCAGGTTCCCCCTCCCCCTCCATTTTTAAAAAAATTTTTTCCCAGTTCCAATTTTCAAAGTCTAATGTCCTGATGACTGCAAAACCAGACAACCAAGCCTGATAGGGCTATGTCTAAAGGAGATATTTTTAGGATCTGAAGAGTATGGACTATGAAGTACAGGTGTCTCCAGCTTTCCCAAAGTTTACATTATACCACTTCACTTTCAGGAAAGACCCACATTAGTACCTGTTTTTGTTAACTGAAAGAAATTCAAAGAGGATTTTCTGTCTTATGAAAATGACATTGAGTGTTTATCTTCCAGACAGCCTTTATAGAGCAGCGCACTCAGAGCAGCAGACAGTGGCCCCGCCAACTCCTTCCCTGGGACCTATGCTCAGCCTCAAGTGCCTTATCTTACTCTGCACATCATTAACAAGATGTCTCCCCAGGTATTACGAAAGCCTAAGAGAGGTTATTTTTGGGGTCTGGGAATGCTCTATTTTTGAATAGTGGCTGGTCAGAGACAGTTTTGCTTCCTCTTTATTTCCTTAGCTGTATTCTGTAGAACTGAGATCCCTGGATAAGGGAACTGCAGAAAATTGAGACTTTATCACTCTTAGGTGCATTTTAGAAAAATATACCTGCAACTAATTCTTTCTTAATATTTTCTTCCTTTCTGGCTTTCTAACCTGGTCCCTTTTTCTACTCTCTTATTTGTCTGTTTAATGTACAAAGATTAAGAATTGAAGAAATGACATCCATCAATCTCTGAGAAATACAGAAAAATACGAGTTGAATAGAATGTTGATTCTGAGGGAGACAAGAGGAGTTCTAGCTTTGGGGCAAATTTGGCCTTAATTTCTTTGGTGCTGTTTCTGTCAGAGTAGAATGTATGACCTAATAGTCTTTCAGAGACTAGAGTTAAAGGGGATACTCATACCTACCTCATTGAGATCTTGTGACAGTTAAGTGAAATTACTTGGGGGAAGTAGTAGCACATTGTATGACGAGATCAAATGTTACTGAATAGTATTGAATGTCATTTGGGAAAATATTATGAACTTGATTTGAAATTAGAACTTTCTCAGGGAGGCTGGGGGGAGTTTCTTCTGGAAACTTTCTTGCATCCACAGATAGTTGTGCATAAAAAAAAAAGGCTATGTATTTGAAAGGTTGTGGAATGAGAATAACCAGGGTTATCACTTACCCCTGCAACCATGCCCCTGATAGGTATTAAAGTCTGGTAATGTCTGACTTTACCAGAGTTGCTCACTACAACTCTCACTACAGAGTTGCTACACAATGGTGTTTTTTGAATGGATGAATGGATGGCTGGGAGAATGGAAGTGGTGAAGAAATGGTTGTTGCCAGAAGCAAAATGTGCTGATGAGAACCTGTCTCTTATCTAATAAGCTCCCCTGTGTAGAAGACCTGGCAAGAATGGTGAATTCAGGGGCGCCTGGGTGGCTCAGTTGGTTGAGCGTCCAACTCCCGCTCAGGTCATGATCTCACTCACAGTTCAAGCCCCGCATCAGGCTCTGTGCTGACAGCTCGGAGCCTGGAACCTGCTTCGTATTTTGTGTCTCCCTCTCTCTCTGCCCCACCGCTGCTCGCACTCTGTCTCTATCAAGGATAAATAAACGTTAAAAAAAAAAAAAAGAATGCAGAATTCAGGTGTGTTTCAATGAGAGTCTCAGTGCCACAGTGATGTGCTCTGGTTTGCTTCAGGAACCATGATAGCATCTGTTTTTTGTTTTGCTTTTACTTTTTTTTTTTACACTTTTGAGACTTTTAAAATTTCTTTCAAGGTATTTATTTATTTATTTATTTATTTACTGAGAGAGAGAGAGAGAGAGACAGAGATGAGCGAGAGAGAGGGAGAGAGAGAGAGAGAGAGAATGCACAAGCTGGGGAGGGGCAGAGAGAGAGAGAGAGGGAGACACAGAATCCGAAGCAGACTCCAGGCTCTGAGCTGTCAGCACGGAGCCCAACGTGGAGCTCAAACTCACGAATCTTAAGATCATGACCTAAGCCAAAGTCAGAGGCTTAACAACTGAGCCACTCAGGTGCCCCTCAAGGTATTACTTTAAAATAAATATGAAGGTAGGGGGATGGGCTAAATGGGTGATGGGCATTAAGGAGCACACTTGTTGGGATGAGCACTGGGTGTTATATGTAAGTGATGAATCACTAAATTCTGTTCCTGAAATCATTATTACACTATAGATTAGCTAACTTGGATTTAATTTAAAAAAACCAAATAAAAATGAAGTAGAACACTGTTATAAAGCAGACTTCTTACAGAGATTGAGATACAGGGCTGCCTCACTCCAATCCCTGAAATAGAGCAACCACATGCAATAAAAGTCCAGTAGAACTGCCCCGAATCCTAGTGTTAGTTTTGTTCCTCAATTCCAGAATTATTATACATTTTTTAAAAGAATACTCTTTACAAAGAGAAGTCTCTGCAACAGAGGATTTAAGTACCAGTAATAAAGACTGGATGCTAGGAGGGGTTTCATCACTGTTACCCTCATTATAAATGAAAAAAATATTTTATTGCTTTCTCCAGATAAGCATTTTACTATATGCCACCCTCTGTCTCATGGTACAACCTTTATAAATTCAATAAACTAATACAAAGTTGAAGTCATTAAAACTGTTTAATGATTCCTAAGACATATATAACTACAATGTTTATAGTATGCTCGATGAGATTTAGAAACATCACAGAAGTTCAAGATAATGGTAAACATTTTTATTTGGAGGGAAAAAAGCTCTTTGTATTGTTGAATGATTTCTAAGTTTATCCCAGTTTATTTTCTCTGCTATTTTCTATAAATCTTGCAAAATTTTAGGAACAGCATCACTTTTGTTAGATCTAAAGGAAGTCCTAAAACTTTTGCAAACTGTGCTGCTTTTGGCAAGTATAATAGACACTGGCAGTTACCTATCCAATATCCATTTCCTTTTTTTCACTTCCTTGCTAGGGTATCCCTAATATTGTTTAAGGTAAAAATGTGCTCCATTAAACATTCACCTTCCCTGCCCTCATACTAAGGCCATGTGAATCAATTAATACCAATGAGACTAAGTAAAATTCTGGGGAGCGTTCTGGGTAAGCTTTTGTCTTTCCTGACTGTTATGGGCTGAACATTTGTGTTTCCTCCAAATTTGTGTGGTAAGTCCTAGCCCCCAGGGTGATGGTATTTGGAGGTGAGGCCTTTGGAGGGCAATGAAGTTTAGATTAGGTCATGAAGCTAGGATCCTTATGGTAGGATTAGTGCCCTTATAAGAACAACTACCGGCGAAGTAACTGTTTGAGCTAAAGCCAACCCTAGAGCCCTTATAAGAAGATGAAGATGAAGAAGACAAAGATGAAGATGAAGATGGAGGAGGAGGAGGAGGAGGAGGAGGAGGAGAAAGAGAAGAAGGAGGAGGAAGGGGAAGGGAGAAGGGAGAAGGAGAAGAGACAGATACCCATACCCCCTCACTTAACCTGCCCTGGCCTCCTCATGAAGGAAGAGGCATAGGCACCAAAGAAAAGGCCATATGCACACATAAGAGAGAAAGAGGCCATATATGAGCCAGGAAGAGAGCTCTCATATGATGTAGAGTCTGCTGACACCTTGATATTGGACTTCCCAGACTTCAAAACTGTGGGAAAAGAAATATCTATGTTTAAGTCACATAGTTTATTGTATTTTGTTATAGCAGCCCTAACAGACTAAGACAGTGACAAAAGAGGGTAGATGAGGCTGTTGCTCTTCCCTCCTATTTCTTTCAGCTTCAAAGACAGGTGTGATGTCCAAAGCTAAAGCAGACATCATACAATCATAGAGTGACAGGTGCAAAATAAAACCCAACATATTAAGGATGGAAGGAGCAGAAAGAGAGAAAGAACTTGGGTTCATAATGGCATCTTTGAACAGTAAACATGTTGTAATCATTTGCTTCCAGACTTTTTGTTTCCTGGGAAAAAGAAACTGTTATTTATTTAAACTACTGCAGGTGGGTTTCCTGCTCATTGCAGCTGAAAACATTAATAAAAGTGAGAAATGGCTATGGTTCATTAACACTCAATTTTTCTGTATCCACATAGAGGATTCAAGTCTTGTTTCTTAGCAATTTCTCAAAGAAGCTGGATGTAATATCAAATAGAAGTATCTTCATTAAGTCAATTTTCTCAACAAATAAATTTTTAAAGGCATAACTAGGTAGACTCTCTCTAAGGAGAAATGGTTGATGCCCCAAGTATTCTTTAATAAATTTTTTAAGGAACTCCTATTATCTCACTGAGTTTAGTAACAACCTTTGCAAAAACATCTTTTTAGGCTTTTGTTTCTTTGGCTACTCCTTTGCAGATGATACCAGCACAAAAAATACACTTTTATCAGGACCTGGGAGACAGTATTTTCTGGCAGTCTTCAACTACTATAAAGAGTCAGTCTGTAATGAACCGATAGAATGGGGTTGATTTTGTTTGTTGCTTTGAAGGCTCAGACATTAAAGTATCTGAAAATGCAATTCAAATACTTGCATTTACTTATAAATTATTTGTAGCAGTTACGGCAGGACTGCATTTCACCAACCTTTTACCTGTACCTTTGTCTGTTTGTGCATTTACAACACTGATTGTCTTCCTGCAGATGACATTTGCATGATGATTTGCTCATGGGGCCTTTCATTTTTATAACTGGCAATGCTTACTGATATATGTGGTTTTTTTTAAATGCCATCATAGCATTTCTCTTGTTTAGTTCTAATCAGCTCACATTGCCCAAATCATCATCTAGCCCTGGGTACCCCAGGACAATGACTGAAGTACTAGCCTTGGGACAATGGAACAATCGTACTCTTTGAGAATTTATCTCTTCTCTCTTTTTAGATCACACTGGAGTTTTTGTTTTTTAAGTTGTAACTGCTCAAATTCTTGAGCTTTTAGATCAGAGACTCCAAATACTTAGTAGAGAGGTCTGGGCTGCCCAGAACCAAGCCAATCAACACTAGCCAGCCAACCAACCAACCAACCAATCAACGAACCAACCAAACTCTGACTTACACAGAGAATCAGTTCAAGGCAGAGATAGGTAGTAGGACACATTTCTTGTCAATATCCTCTCCATTGACTTATTCTGCTTCTTGTTCTCTTTTCATAAACCTGCAGAGCCTATTTGGTTAGTTTTTCATGTTATTTGGGGCTTTATATTCTAAATCCTTGTACACATTCTATTCTTGCCCAAGCAAACATATCTTATATCTCATTCCTTCAGCATTCCTGTCTTGACTAAATGTCATGTTGAAGGGGAATGGGGCATGGCATTTTAAATAATGCCTTAGTATATTTAACTTCCAAAATTATTCAAATAATTAAAAAAGTGTGGTTCTTTATTCAAAATAATTTATAGCTATTGGGGGTACTAATGTAAGCTATTAATAGATGTTTATAACTTGCAGAAGTATTCAAGGAATGAGGTACATTCTTGTTTTCTAACAAACGTTTGATGGATGGATTGTTTTTTTAAACCATCTTAAAAATGGTTGAATTTACCTTAATGATTTCACACAGCTCCTGACCAATGGGAGAAATAAAATTATAAAAACTGTTTTTTTAAGATGATATATTGAGCCATAGACAGATTTAGTTACTTTCCTTATTTTTTTCAATGTCACACAATGACTTGCTTGTAAGGACAGAACTGAATTTACCCCATTTTCAATCCTGTAAATTTCTACAGATTTTATGATTGTTTCCTTGCCATGACCAATATTTATTGTGAAACAGTCAAGGTCAGATTTTTCAATTCTATCGGTGAGCAATTGCATGGAAACCCACTGGATTGGCTAAAAGGTGAGTAATCAGAGTCAGCCCCAAACAGCCAGATTGACCATACAACAATTTCCTCCTATATGTGATCATCTGTAACCTAATTCCTGTTAAATATAAATCAATGTTATTTAAATAGCCTCCTGAAAGAACACTGTATCACCTTCTAAAGACATTTGTCTTTAGCTGGATTGATATCTAATGACCATATACTCTGAAAAATAGGGCTATTGGAGGATTTGCTATAGATTTTGGCATGCAAACTGCAACCATTTGAATTCACATAGCATATATTTTAAAAAAAAACCCTTCTTTTAACTGAAACCCAGATAAAAGAAGATAATTCTAAGTTATAGTGTCAGGAGAACAGTAGAAGAGTGGGTGGAAGGAAACGTGGGAAACTTGAGTATGTGGCCTGTGCCAACACTCTCATACAGATGTTTCCACTTTTGTTGCTATAAAGAAGAAAACTAAATATGACCATTTGTCAACACCTGGAGAAAACTTTAAAGAGGTGATTGTGCAACACTTAAAAGGATTTTCTAAGCAACAGTCTGTCAGGAATAATCACTCAATTTAAGAAAGGGAAACATTAAATACTCAATTTAAGAGAGGGAAACATACAGAATTGCTTTGAAGGTTGAAATAGCCAGTTGGTTAAACTTTTATAGTATATAAAACTCCATAATTCCTCCTTTCAAATGTTTATCCTTTTGAGCTGGATTTATTAGGAAAATCCATAGGTTATCAGGCTATTGTCAGTGTAGTAAATGACTTGGAATGGCTGAATCATTCTTCTGAATTTTATGAAATTATTTTGAAGCTGGAGTTTATATACAGAAGAAAGGATCTGAGGATCTGAGGATCTCTGCATTTAACTTCTACTTCCTATGATTGAAAACATGGGAAAAAGCATGTCTAAATTAGTATTGTACTGATCTCTGCTCTTTTCTGTTTAAAAGATCCTGTAGAGGATCTATTTTTCACATTGTATTACTTTCAAAGTGCAGAAATAAGGAGAAAATGGTCTCTATTTTCTTTTCTTATTGCTGTAAAATGCAAAAGATACTTTGAGGAGCATTTTATCTAAGCAGGACTTTTCTGTATTCTGGATGCTGTTTGTCTTACACAATAGGGTTTGAGTATGTTATGTGTTTGCTGATTAGTATTTCTGATTAGGACATATATAATCATCTGAAGTAAGTGCTGCTGGATATTTTTGGACTTCACATAAATATACATGAGTGTGGATGGCAGGAAAATAGTAAATAACAATGCAACGCTGAATGATTAGAGTCTAATATGCTATGTTGTCAGGGAAGAAATGTGCATTCAATTTCCAGTTGTAGCCTTTTATAACTCACCCAGATTTTAGTGCATTAGGGACTGACCCCGTATAAATGTGTGTTTGGTGTTTTGCTACCAAACCAGAAAAAGAATCGGATTTCTAATTCCAGAATTATTCTTTCCCCTCAATGTTCATTTGTGTTTTGAAGTATGTGATCAATTATACTGATGCCTTTCTGTTGGATGTTTCTAAAGGTCTTCCTAAGAAAAAAGAAAGATAGATAGATAAACAATACACAAATAAATAAAAATTTATTGTGTTCATTAGACTGAGACATTAATCATGTCATAATTTTGAAAATGAGCAAACATTTTAAAATTTTCACTTCTTTTTCAATCCATCTTTATGCCAGGTGGCAAACAACTTGCTGTGCACTTGTGATTTTGTCTATTATTCTGCATGGTAGTGTCACCTTTGCCGGGCTGGGTGTCCATGTTAATTCATAGACTGCACCCTCCTTTCCCTGTGCACACCTATTTCCCTGTGAGTGGCATTAGGGACAGGACAGTGCATTCTTCTGTTTTCTTTATAGATGGTGAAGCTGTGATGTAGGGATGAAGACATTGCTCTTAAGTTATGGCCTGACTCAATGCCAAAGACAAGAACTCAGGGCTTTCTAATTCCCAGTCCTGTGAAATACCAGCTTTTATTTTTCTCTTCATCTCAGCTTCATAGTCTCTTCTGTAAATCAGGCCCCGTGGCCTTACCACAACACTGACTGCCAAACACCTGCACTTAACACCCTGTAAATGGGCTGTCAGGACTCGCAGGACAAGAGTCTAAAATAAATGGTCTGAAGCTTGCTTCAAAGAAGACAAACTGACCTCATGATTTTAAGTCCTGTTCCCTTCCCAAATTCCACCAACATAACCAAAATAATATAAAAACATGGAAAACTCTGTCTGAGCTTCAAAGCAAGGAGGAATGCCCTTCAACATGTCAGAGAAATCTCAGCAAAACACACTGTAAGTGACAATAAGCTCCAGAATGGGCTCTGACCAAACTGTGAATCACTGTGTAGGAGAGAGTAAAGGCTGCCTTGGGGAATAAGTGGATGCAGTCCTAAATAGAGTGTGTGCTGAGAACTGTGTAGGGAGAAAGCAGGAACAAGCCCTCAAGAAGTTAGGGTGGAGAGCAAATCTCAGTTCTTTTAGAAACTGAGGATACATGAGTGTCAACAAATAGTGGTAGGCATCCGCATGCGTTCTCATCTAACGTTTGATACAGAGGGAGTGAGCTGCAGGGAACTGCCAATGGCAGGAATGATACCATTTCAGGGCTAGGTCATATGCCTAATAGCTTTTGTAGAATTGAGAGTGAAATTTCAGGGTCAGAGGCCGTCTAACAGTTCTCACATACACTAGGATCTCTGACTAAATGCAGTGCCTCCATGATATTAGACCACTTCCTCTCCTTTTAGTCCTCAGCTTAAATGTGGGAGTCTTTATTTGTCTGAAGGCTCTTTGCCCCAGAGATGCCTGCTCCCTCAGTGCTAGCAGGGAGGGAGAGTAATGGCAGTAAAGGGCTGTCCAGGCCTATGGCTGAGTCTCAGCAGGCCAGCCTGGGTTTCTCTTCCAGCAAGTTGGGAACATTTGCTCAGGGCACAAAGGGCAGAGATTTTAGCTGATGTTGAAATCTGTTTACAGCCTTCCAGTGCTTAATGCCAAAAGGCCTTTTTTTCAGGTAGAGATCTGTTAAACCTGCCTGGTTAGAACCCATTTAATTTCAACAAACTTTAGCTTCCCTCTTGACCTGTAAGGAAGTCATCAACATCTACAAGCTTCCTGATCAGATACAACACAGGATTTGCATATGTAATTTATTCTTTCCCAGGACAGCCATGTAGTCTTCTTACAGGAATTTTATGATACCTGGTCTCTAGGAACAATGGTTTTTACACGAAACATAAAAATATTTTACATAAGGGGCAGCTGGGTGGCTCAGTCAGCTAAGCATCTGATTCTTGATTTCAGCTCAGGTCATGATCTCATAGTTTGTGAGATCTAGCTCCAGGTCAGGTTCTGTGCTGACAGCACGGAGCCTGCTTGGGATTCTCCCTCCCTCTCTCTCTGCCCTTTCCCCAGCTTGTGCACATGCTCTCTTTCGAAAAATAAATAAACATTTAAAAAGTATTTTACATAAAAGAACTTAAACATTTCTTCATAAAGTGGAAACGTCATTCCATGGATAGTGCCAAGGGGAATCTGGTGTTTGGCACCTTTTGGCGTTTTCCTGGTAACCCCCAAGAAAAGTGAGATGAGTCTAGCAGATGGTCCTGCCCATGTCTTGTTTCTAACAAGAGAATTCAAATCTGTTAGAAAAAGGAAGGCAATATACTCTTGCTCAGGGGTAAACTGAAATGCTTTATCACAGCTGTAGAGACCCTGAACTGAGGCCTCCTCTGCCCATCCCCACCTTCTACTTCCTCACAATCTAACTCTGATCTGTGAAAACAGACATGGCAAAGCTGGTCTCCTTATTTCCCTTATATGGGCCACAAAGCATTTACAAAGAGAACAAGACATTCTTTTAAAAAGTCTTCTTTCCTAATTCTGGACAATAAATGTTCTTTCCTCCCATCCAACCACCAGCAGTCTCCCACACTTGAAGGATGAAAAAAAATGGAGGAATATCAACAGACATATGAAAAAGTCTCAGCCCTTCATCAGAAAGGGATTTAAAGAATCACAGCAAAAATCTCCCTATGAAGCAAATTTACTACATGGAACTGGAGATAACTTCTGAAACTTTAAGTTGTGTTTTTAAAAGAGCTTAAAAGGCTATTGCATCTATGAAAAGGGAAACGTTTAAGGTAAAGAATGATAAAAAACACAGCTTCATACTTTATAATATAAAAGTACCACAATGGATCTTTTCTACACTCTGAATTTTATCAAAATAAAAATCCCCCCTCACTAGCATACAATATTGAACAGATGCAGCAATTGTATTCTATAGAAGAAAGGTAAATGTGAACAATAGAACACAGAGGAAAACGTTAACAATGATATAGAGATGTTTACTATGAATTAAAAAAAGACTCATGATGAACTTACTCAGGAGATTGAATGTAATGGGACTTCCAGAGAGAGAAAAAACTTGTACTGAAGAAATCATAAAGAAAAAAATCAGTTTTCCCAGGCTGAAGATAGGTGTGAATCTTCATATCAGTTATGCAATTGGGAAAAGTTAGTTAAAACAGTCCATGTTTGGAAATCTTGTTGAAATTTCTGTATTCAGGCAGAAAATTCCAATGACTGCAAATTAAACTTCTCCTTTGAAATAGTCAATTACAGAAGACAATGAAACAACACTGAGTTTTGCAGCAAAAATCATTGTGATCCAAGTATTTTATATCTGTCCAAAGATTGTTCATGTGCAAGAGCAATAGAAAGGCACTCTGAGAGATGGAAGATATCAGAAAGCAAATTGCCAATGTGCTGTTCTTGAAAATATAAATCAATAAAATATTTGTAACTTACTGAGAAATGCATTGAAATGAAGAGCTTATGAATGCGAAAGATGGAGAAATAAAAAAAAATGGCTCCTAAGTGAATGCTGTACCTTCCTTCAGTTTCCTGAGTGGCTTTCCCTTCAGCTTCTGTTGCACGGTCACTTCATCTTGCCATGGTGGTCTCCATGGCTAGTCTGGTGATTATTAACTTAGTGTTCACACCACTTTGGACTTGAGAGTGGTTTGAGAAGGCCAAGCTTGCTGTGGAACACCCCTGGTGGGGTTGGAAAGCAGCCTGGGAAATTCTTTCTGGATTTCTAAGCAAATGTGGGGCAATAGCTCCCCTTTAAACTTCATTATTACCCCAGATTATGTAACATATCCCCCATTCTTTTAGCTAGAGCTCAGGATTGGCAAATTAGGCCACTCATCTGGTCATTTTAACCCATGCTTCCTCCTCTTCTCTCTCTCCCCCTCTCCCTCACACATTCCTACCTGAAGGGGTCAAGTTTCCTTTCATTTTCCCTGAGTTGTATCTTCCCTCTTCCAGATTCCTGCTAAGCCTTATCAGAGGTCAGTTAGACCTCCTCTAGATTAGAAAAGAAGTTCTCCAACTTTGGTTGTTACTATGCTAAAAGAGGGAGATGGAGGGATTTGAGAAATCCTTAGCAATACATTATCCTCACTGTCTAACTATTCTCTGCTCTACATTTCTATTTTGACAAGCTTTACATTTCCTTAATCTTTCCTTTTAGACAAGTGCGAATGTTGTTCTGGGCAGATTGACACTTAGGGAGGAAAAAGGCAAAGGTCTTGTATTTGGAAAGGCAAAGTGGAAAGCACATTAAAAATTATAGGTGTGTGTGTGTGTGTGTGTGTGTATCTGATTTCATTTTGAGAGTTCCTGCTAATGTATTCTAAAAATGTATTTCTATTTTAGAGTCCCTTTTATAGTATATCTGTCTATTTATCCATGCTTTTGTCGAACCATGGACACTATTAATTTTTTCTTTTTCTTTTTTGTTTTTTTTTTCACTTTTTGTCAATCTGATAGAGAAAAAATATCAAATATCTTTTATCTCATTTCTTATCACAAGAAGGATTGTATCTTTTTATATTTTGTTGTTGTTGTTATGTCTACTTCTTTCTTCTGTTAATGGCATGTGAATATCCCTTCCTAATTTTCTACTGGATTATTTAACTTTTCTCATTGATGTAAATTTATTACTGATTATAAGAGGATGTTAAACATATAAACACTCAGAATAGTGTCTAATACATAGCAAGCATGCAATATGGATTGTTTCAGGGAAATATAATGAAAACCAAAATCTCCCAACCCAGAAAACCTCTCCATAAAGATACTAGAGAAAGGAAACAGTTTTATTATTGAAAAAGCATCAAGCCATAATCCAATGCACACCACAGGCGATCTGATAAGAGATCACACAAACAGGAATTTCACCCCCTTATACAGCCAAGCAAATACAACCCATTCCATACATGTTCTCAAGATAAACAATAACTAGACTTGAGGTTAGTGGACTGAACAGACCATTTGTCACACACAGTTTATCCTGGATTCACCTGGTAATTGTGATGACCATCAGTGTTAGCTAATTGGTTTTATCCAGAGGTAAAGCAAGGTTGCCAAAGCTTTATGACAGGTAGTTTTGCAACATGGAGCAAGGTGCCTACTAAAATTAGGTGCTAGCCTCCCAAGAAAATAGGGAGACAAGGGTGATCTCTCCCTTGATGATTACATTTCAAATAGATGGCTCCCAGGTCCTTGAGAAAGACAGTTTTGGATCATAAAGCTGACAAAAGGCCTATCTAGTTTTCAAAAGGATTTATATATATATTTCAAAGAGCTGAGAAACTACCTTACAATTACAAGTGTTCTAAAGTCAATGCTTTAAGAAAAAAGAAAGGAGGAAAATCTCTTATTTTCAACAGGAAGAATTAAGCTTCTTACTTTTAATTTGTATTTGTCCTTACAGTTGCTGATAATATTATTATTGTTGTTATTTGAATGTGCTTTTTAGATTAGGAATTTTACATTTCACTTTTCTATATACTCAGTGAAAACAAAGCAAAACAAAAAGGAAATGAAACTCAAAAATGCTGGCCTTTGAGGTCTTTCCCAGCCTGGGAACTGTTGTCACTCAGATCTCACCTGGATGACACTCCCCAGTTTAGTCCCCTCCTGCCACAAGGGAACATACTCCCAGACTCTGTTCTGGCTGTTGTCTCTGCTTGGAACACCATCCCCCAGATATGTGCAGTTTTATTCCTTGTCATTTTTCAAATGACACTCTCTTACTGAAGGTTACCTTGACCACTCTATTTAAAATGATATATTCACCCTGGTCCTAGCACTCCCACCTAGAACTCCTTATTCCTCTCCTTGCTTTGGTTTTATCTATAGCACTTATCATCTCTTAATAGGCTAGAAACTTTACTATTTATTTTGTTTGTTGTCTTGTCTTCTCCCTCTCATTAGAAGGCAGGGGAAGGGAGACACAAGATATTGTCTATTTTCTTCACTGCTTTGTCTCCAGGGCTGAGTAAGCTCTCAATAATATTTTGGAATGGATGAAAAAGTTGATAAATATACATTGACATTTTCATCGGCTTTTCATTATGTACATAGGGTGTTTCATATAGAACTGTTTTCACCGTTATGTAGCCACATCTATCAATCTTTTCTTGTATGGTGTCTGAGTTTCAAGTCTTCCTTAGAAAAATTTTCCAGGGGCTCCTGGGTGGCTTAGTCAGTTCATCTAATTTCAGCTCCCAGGTCATGATCTCACAGTTCATGAGATTGAGCCCTGCATCGGGCTCTGTGCTGACAGCTCAGAGCCCGGAGCCTGCTTCAGATTCTGTGTCTCCCTCTCTCTCTGCCCCTCTCCCACTCATGCTCTGTCTTTCTCAAAAATAAATAAATATAAAATGTACGATGCACCATGGTAATATAAAATGTTAACAGTAGAGGAAATTGGGTTTATAGTTTAGAGCTGTCCTTTGTATTATGTTTGCATCTTTTCTGTAAATTTAAAATTATCCTAAACTAAGAAGTTTATTTAAAGATGTTATCTTTTCTCTGATCATGTTTACAGTTTTGATTTTAGTTTTGGATTTTAAGACTATACTGGAATAGGGGCTCCTGGAAGACTCAGTTCAGTTGGTTGAGCGTCTGGCTCTCGATTTTGGCTCAGGTGACAATCCAGGGTCATGGGATTGAGCCCTGCATCAGGCTCCGTGCTCAGCCTCTCAGAATTAAAACTAAAAAAAGTAGTTTAAAAGACTACACTTGAATGACTTTCTCATTGTTCTTACATTGTGTGAAGTAGAAGACATTTTTCTTTTTCTCTTTTGGATAGTCAGTTGTTACTGTTTGAAATGCTGTACATAACATGTATTCATTAAGGGAAGTACATTCTTGTTTTCTAAAAATATTTGAGCTCTTCTCATACATTTATTCTTTTAGATTAATTTTATAATTTGGTCAGTCATCAAGTTTTATAGAAATTATTGTTATTTTGATTGAGATTGTATATGTAAAGGATAGATATTTTTGATAAAATATTACTGCATTAAATTAATATACTTAATATCCCTTATATATGCAAAGATATTACAATTAATAATAAAAAAGAATATGCAAGGTACATGAACAGGCAAGTTAACTGATGAGAAATCAAAAGATCAATGGCATACAAAATTTATATAAGAGATTTCAAGCTAAAGAATCATCAATAAAATACAAATTAAAAAAGAGTCAGCACTGTTTTTTTCCTCAAGTGGAAAAGATTAAAATGAGCAATAATGCCTGGCTCTTGCAAAGATGTAGTTAAATAGGGTCTCATATATTGTTGGCAGGAAAGTAAATTTTGTACAGTCTTTCTGGAAAACAAATTGGTAATTTTTTTCAAATTCTCAACATTTTGAATACTCATTTATCAACTTTAATTCTGAAGATCCCTCACAGGAAATAATCATACAAAATATAAATTGTAAGAACATTTCCCACAATACTGCTTTATAATAGTGAAGATAACCCAGTTTTACATTAAGGCATTGTTGAATAAAATCTATTATATATGTACAGTGGAATCTCTCTATATATACAGTTCTATATCATCATAAGCAGATCAGAATAGGCTTAGTAGGAGTTTCATGAGATTTGTTCATATTTGAGGGAAAAACATCATATATAGATTTTTTTCATGGACTGAAATAAGTATGGATTATTAAAAAGGCAAATTTGCTTGTGGTCTCTAGAACATAATCTCTTTTCCCCCTTTGGGTAAGCTGAATGACTGAAAGCTATCAAAGAGAGATATTTGTCTTTGAGAAAACTAACAGTTATCAGGAAAGACAATTTCAATCATTTGTGGCTTTTCTAAGAAACCTTGTGATTCAGACATGGAGTATAAATGATCTATTTGGATCTGTTGGTTGTGGGTGTCTTTCCATTGACACCCACACTTCAGTTAGTTCTCCAGGTCTGTACCACTCCCTGTTATGATGTATCAGTCTCCTCTTTAAGTCAACCTCTGATTCCAGTGATCTTAAGCTGACTCAGAGATCTTAAGTTCTTTTTCAGTGCACCACTATCAAGGGGAGGTCATTTTGGTATAACAACTACTTAGCAATAATTAAGTACCTGGGTATCATATAGTAGAGAAGCAAAAAGTATTATGACAACAACAGAAATGTTGGAACCCACTTCATAGCCAATATTCTAGTTGAGCTAGGAGAGTAGTTCCATGGGTTAGTTTGGTCAATCTTAGATGACCAAGTGCCTCTTTTTTTTTTTTTTTGTTGACAGATTGAGTTCACTTCAACAAAAGGAGTTCAAGTTCAATTGTGTATGCATGAGAGGGGCATCTGTTAATGCAAGAATATTCCTGGGGCGAGGTGCCTGGGTGGCTCAGTCGGTTGAATGTCTGGCTTCGGTTCAGGTCATGATCTCATGGTTTGAGGGTTTGAGCCCCGTGTCACGCTCTGTGCTGACAGCTAGCTCAGAGCCTGAAGCCTGTTTTCAGATTCTGTCTCCCTCTCTCTCTGACCCTCCCCTGCTCATGCTGTCTCTTTCTCTCTCAAAAATAAATAAAATATTAAAGAAAAAAGAATATTCCTGGGGGTACACACTGAGGGGACATAAAGTATTGTTTATGATAACAGGTCAGTACCAGCTACTTTCTGGACTTAATTAGTCTCATTGTGGAGGAACATTACCTTAGATGAAACTAAATAGAGCATGTGCTAATTTTGAAACAGATTTTTCATAAAATGAGTGGACTAGAACCATTCTTATCTCTGATGTTTCTTAAGCCCCTTTGCAGCTCTGAGGGATATCAGTACCAGCAGTTAATTGTACAGTACTAAGGTCCAATTAAATAAAATGTATCAGGGTTGGGAGGGGACAAGATGGCAGAACAACATGGAAGTTTTTTTTGCATCTCTCCTCCCTGAAATGCAGCCAGATCAACATTAAACCATCTTGCATACCTAGAAAACTGATTTGAGGATTAACACAACAATCTGCACAAACTGAACCACAGAACTCAGCAGGTATGGGGTGCAAAGAAGTGAAATAAGAGAGAGAGAAGCCATGTAGGGCAGGGAGCTGCATTTGGTTGTGGAGAGAGGATGAAGAGAGGATGGAGATGGGGGGGCATTGGGGGAAAGTATGAAAAGCACCCCTCCACCCCACCTGAAAGTAGCTGGAGAGAAAAAAAAAAAGAGAATGCAAGGGACTGAACAAAAAAGGGAGAAAGGAGAGGGTTTAAATTCCATTAAGACCCTATAAACTGGGGAAGCACAGAGTCTGAAAGTACACAGCTTGATACCTGGCAGTGCTTTTGTGGGAAGGGCAAATCCCCAGGAGCAGAGAGTGAGGTCCTTGAGGTCCTCGGGCCACATGGAGAGAGATCGTTCCACACCACAGGCAAAGGTCTCAGCAGACCCTGGAGAACAACCATATTCACTGGTGCTGGAACAAGGACATCAAGGGGGAAGCCTGGTGCCAGATGTGTGTTGTGATTTTCCATAATCCCTGAAATGCTACTGTTACATGATCATGTAAACTTTTTCTGGGGTGGGCTGGCACCCAGCCACAGTCTCTGGATATTGGCAGCAGCATGATCCCATGAACCTTTATGGGGGTGGGCAGGCACCCAGCCATTGCTCAGTGAGATCGTCTCCCCTAGAGGGTCGGGATGGGTCAAAGCTGCAGTCCCTCAGAAGTTAAGGGTTGGAAAACACAGCCACATCTGAGATAAAACTCAGGAGGAAGGTGCTGCCTGGCAGCCTGAGAGCTTGGTAATGGACAGTTTAAAAGCGGGGAGTGGATGGAAACCAGAGACAAAGGAGGGGTGTACAATTGCCAGTCTGGGAGAGCACAGAGTTCTGATACTAGACTGAGTAGCTGATACTAGAGACTGGGTAGCTAGCGAAATGATGACATTTTCATCTCTCCTGTTCATGCGCATACACGCCCACATGTGCCACAACAATCCGCCCCAATCAGCTAAGCAGCACCACCTTGTGGCAAAGGGAGCCATTACACTAAGCCCCACCCAACTGGGCCAACCACACTCTTGAGGAAGAACACCACAGGTCTCTCCAACTGCTTAGTTTACTGACTATAAAGTGCTTCATAGTTTGACTTCTAGGGGAAACTGATGTAATTTCAATCATATTTTGGTCTGTTCACTGGTCTGTCTATTCAGTGTTTTTTTCTTTTTCTTTTCTTTTCTTATTCTTGAATACAGAAAGAGAAAATTTTATTTTTATTTTCCTTTTTTATTAAAAATATTTTTCTCTAATTTTTTTCTACTATATTTTTTACTTTTTTTGTAAATTTTTCAAATTCTATTTTACTTCTATCATTTCATATTATTCTATTTCATTGTATTCATTTTTTCAAAATTTCAAATGTCTTCCTCCCCCCCCCCTTTGTCTAATTTATCAAGCTCCTTTCAACAACCAGGCCAAAACACACCTAGGATCTAGCATCATTTATTTTATTTTTGTGTGTGTTGTTTTTAATTTTCTAATTTTAATTTTTTACCTTATTAATTCCTTTTCTTCCTTCAAAATAATGAAATGAAGGAATTCACCCCAAAAGAAAGAACAGGAAGAGATGACAGCCAGGGACTTAACCAACACAGATATAAGCAAGACGTCAGAACCAGAATTTAGAATCGCGATAATAAGAGTACTAGTTGGGGTCAAAAATAGATTAGAATCCCTTTCTGCGGAGATAAAAGAAGTAAAACTGGTCAGGATGAAATAAAAATGCTATAACTGAGCTGCAATCTTGAATGGATGTCACGGAGGCAAGGATGGATAAGGCAGAGCAGTGAATCTGATTAGTGATATAGAGGACAAATTCATGGAGAGTAATGAAGCAGAAAAAAAGAGGGAGACTAAGGCAAAAGAGCACTATTTAAGAATTAGAGAACTCAGTGTCTCATTAAAAACGAACAATATCAGAATCACAGGGATCCAAGAAGATGAAGAGAGAAAAAGGGGTAGAAGGGTTATGCGAGCAAATCATAGCAGAAAACGTTCCTGACCTGGGGAAAGACACAGATATCAAAACCTAGGAAGCACAGAGGACTCCCATTAGATTCAACAAAAACCGACCATCAACAAGGCATGTCATAGTCAAATTGACAAAATACTCAGGCAAGGAAAGAATGATGAAAGCAGCAAGGGAAAAAAAGGCCTTAACCTACAAGGGAAGACAGATCAGGTTTGCAGCAGACCTAGCCACAGAAACCTGGCAAGCCAGAAAGGAGTGGCAGGATATATTCAATGGGCTGAATCAAAAATAATATGCAGCCAAGAGTTCTTTATCCAGTAGGCTGTCATTCAAAATAGAAGGAGAGATAGAAAGTTTCCCAGACAAACAAAAATTAAAGGAGTTCGTGACCACTAAACCAGCTCTGCAAAAAATGTTAAGGGGGACTCTCTGAGGGAAGAAAAGGGGGGGGGGGGGAAAGACCAAAAGCAACAAAGACTAGAAAGGACCAGAGAATACCACCAGAAACTCCAACTCTACAGGCAACATAATGGCAATAAATTCATATCTTTCAGTACTCACTCTAAATGTCAATAGACTAAATGCTTCAATCAAAAGACATAGGGTAACAGAATCGATAAGAAAACAAGATCCGTTTATATGCTGTTTACAAGAGACCTGTTTTAGACCTAAAGACGCCTTCAGATTGAAAGTAAGGGGATGGAGAACCGTCTATCATGCTAATGGTCGACAAAAGAAAGCTGGAGTAGCCATACTTATATCAGACAATCTAGACTTTAAAATATAGACTATAACAAGAGCCAAAGAGGAACATTATATCATAATTAAGGGGTCTATCCACCAAGAAGATCTAACAATTGTAAACATTTTGCTCCAAATGTGAGAGCACCCAAATATATAAATCAATTAATCACAAATGTAAAGAAACTTATTGATAATAATAACATAATAGTAGGGGACTTCACCACCCTACTTAGAGAAATGGATAGATCATCTAAATATAAAATCAACAAGGAAACAATGGCTTTGAATGACACACTGGAACAGATGGCCTTAATGGATATATTCAGAACATTTCATCCTAAAGTAGCAGAATACACATTCTTTTCCAGTGCACATGGAACATTATCCAGAATAGATCACATAATGGGATACAAATCAGCTCTCAACAAGTACAAAAGGATTGAGATCATATCATGCATATTTTCAGACAACTACGCTATGAAACTGGAAATCAATCACAAGAAAAAGTGTGGAAAGATAATAAACACTTGAAGACTGAAGACCACCCTAGTAAAGAATGAATGGGCTAACCAAGAAGTTAAAGAGGAAATTAAAAAGTACATGGAAGCCAATGAAAATGATAACATCACAGCCCTAAACCTCTGAGATGCAGCAAAGGCAGCCAGAAGAGGAAAGTATATAGCAATCCATGTCTTCCTAAAAAAGGAAGAAAGGTCTCAGATGTGCAGTCTAACCTTACACATTAAAGAGCGGGAGAGAGAACAGCAAATAAAACCCAAAACCAGCAGAAGACAGGAAATAATAAAGATTAGAGCAGAAATCAATGCTATGGAAACAAGCAAACAAAAAAACAGTAGAACAGATCAATGCAACCAGAAGCTGGTTCTTTAAAAGAATTAACAAAATTATAAACCCTTAGCCAGTTTGATCAAAAAGAAAAAGGAAAGGATCCAAATAAATAAAATCAAGAATGAAAGAAGAGAGATCACAATCAACACAGGAGAAATAAAAACAATAATAAGAGGATATTACAAGCAATTATACACCAATAAAATGGGCAGTCTGGAAGAAATGGACAGATTTCTAGAAACATATAAACTACCAAAACTGATACAGGAAGAAATAGAAAATTTGAACAGATCCTTAACCAGTAAAGAAATCAAATGAGTAGTCAAAAATCTCACAAAAAACAAGAGTCCAAGGCCAGATGGCTTTCCAGGGTAATTGTACCAAACATTTAAAGAAGAGTTAACACCTATTCTCTTGAAGCTGTTCCACAAAATAGAAATGGAAAACTTCCAAACCCTTTCTATGAAGCCAGCATTACCTTGATTCCAAAACCAAAGACGCCACTAAAATAAAGGACTATAGACCAATTTCCCTGATGAACATGGATGCAAAAATTCTCAACAAGGTACTAGCCAACAGGATTCAAGAATACATAAAAAAATTATTCACCACAACCAAGTGCGATTTATACCTGGGATGTTAGGGCTTGTTCAATATCTGCAAAACAATAAGTGTGATACATCACATCAATAAAAGAAAGGGCAAGAACCACATGATCCTCTAAATAGATGTAGAGAAAGCATTTGACAAAATCCAGCATCCTTTCTTGATAAAACCCTCAAGAAAGTAGGGATAGAAGGATCATACCTCGAGATCATAAAAGCCATATGATGAAAGACCCGCTGCTAATATCATCCTCAGTGGGGAAAAACAGAGCTTCCCCATAAAGTCAGGAACAAGACAGGGATATCGACTCTTGCCACTCTTATTCAACATAGTATTGGATGTCTTAGCCTCAGCAATCAGACAACACAAAGGAATAAAAGGCATCCAGATCAGCCAGGAAGAGGTCAAACTTTCAATCTTCGCAGATGACATGAGACTCTACATGGAAAGCCCAAAAGATACCACCAAAAAACTGCTAGAACTGATCCATGAATTCAGCAAAGTCACAGGATATGAAATCAATACACAGAAATCAGTTGCATTCCTATACACCAATAATGAAGCAACAGAAAGAGAAATCAAGGAATTGATCCCATTTACAATTGCGCCAAAACCCATAAAATATCTAGGAATAAATCTAACCAAAGAGGTGAAAAATCTATACACTGAAGACTATAGAAAGCTCATGAAAGAAATTGAAGAAGGCAAAAAAAAAAAAAAAAAAAAAGGAAAAGTATTCCATGTCAATACTAACTAAAGCAATCTATATATTCAATGCAATCCCAATCAAAATAACATCAGCATTCTTCACAGAGATAGAACAATCCTAAAATTTTTATGGAACCATCAAAACAGTACAGTACTGGCACAAAAATAGACAGTCAGATCAATGGAACAGAATAGAGAACCCAGAGATGGACTCACAAATGTATGGCCAACTAGTCTTTGATAAAGCAGGAGAGACTATTCAATGGAATAAAGACAGTCTCTTCAGCAAATAGTGTGGGGAAAACTGGACAGTGACATGCAGAAAAATGAACCTGGACCACTTTCTTACACCATACACAAAAGCCTCTTTGACCTTGGCTGCATCAACTTCTTACTCAACACGTCTCCAGAGGCAAGGGAAACAAAAGCAAAAATGAACTATTGGGACCTCATCAAGATAAAAAGCTTCTGCACAGCGAAGGAAACAATCAGCAAAACTAAAAGGCAACTGAAGGAATGGGAAAAGATACTTGCAAATGACATATCGGATAAAGGATTAGTATACAAAATCTATAAAGAACTTACCAAACTCAACACCCAAAAAACAAAGACTCCAGTGAAGAAATGGGCAAAAGACATGAATAGACACTTCTCCAAAGAAGACATCCAGATGCCAATAGACACATGAAAACATGCTCAACATCACTCATCATCAGGGAAATACAAATCAAAACCACAATGAGATACCACCTCACACCCGTCAGAATGGCTAACATTAACAACTCGGGCAACAACAGATGTTGGCGAGGATGGGGAGAAAGAGGATCTCTTTTGCACTGCTGGTGGGAATGCAAACTGGTGCAGCCACTCTGGAAAACAGTATGGAAGTTCCTCAAAAAATTAAAAATAGAACTACCCTATGACCCAGCAATTGCACTGCTAGGTATTTATCCAAGGTATAGAGTTGTGCTGTTTTGAAGGGCACATGGACCCCAATGTTTATAGCAGTGCTATCAACAACAGCCAAAGTATGGAAAGAGCCCAAACGTCCATTGACGGATGAATGGATAAAGAAGATGTGGTATATATATACAATGGGGTATTACTCAGCAATCAAAAGGAATGAAATCTTGCCATTTGCAACTATGTGGAGGGGACTAGAGGGTATTATGCTAAGTGAAATTATTCTGTCAGATAAAGACAAATATCATATGACTTCACTAATATGAGGACTTTAAGATACAAAACAGATGAACATAAGGGAAGGGAAGAAAAATAATGTAAAAACAGGGTCGGAGACAAAATATAAGAGACTCTTAAATATAGAGAACAAACAGAGGCTTGCTTGAGGGGTTATGGGAGGGGCGATGGGCTAAACGGGTAAGGGGCATTATGGAGTCTACTCCTGAAATCATTGTTGCACTATATGCTAACTAACTTGGATGTAAATTAAAAAATAAATAAATTATAAAAATAAATAAAATATAGATTATTTGAAAAAAGTGTATCAGAGTTAATAATATTCCTGTGCTGAATATATAAGGGAATATGATGATTAGTTTTGGGGTGAAAAGTAGTGCCACTTGGACTTCTGGGTATGACCAAAAGACCCTTAATGGAGAGATCTGGGGCTGAATGACAAATCCAGCAGTTGGAAAAGTTTTCAACCACTGACGGTGGAAGGTGAATTAAGGAGTTCAAATTCTTTACAGGAACAAAGACAATTAAGACAATAGCTGAAAAAAATAGGGGAAGAGAATCATAAAACTTTATCTCAAACCAACATAAAGAAAATGGGCAGGCAGTAAGAGAAGACAAATGAAATGTAAGTCCTTTGTCCTAAACATGCACTTTGATTTAAAAGTCTTTGGACGAAACTGTTTATAATCCATTCTTCTGGCAGCTATTTCTTATTTTAGTAACCCTTGGAGTTGGACCCCTGGAGAGAATAGACTCCCAGGTTGTAGGATTGTGAGCAATATTTATATTAGGAAAGAAGAATCCACAATTGTATGACTTGCAGCGTAAGCTCAGGATCTGTGGTAAAAATAGAAAAAAATACCTAAAGTGGTCCCTTTAAGGCAGACTTTTATTTCACTTTCAATCTATCCTCCTTCCTTATTTGTTATCATTCAGGGGTATGTCTGGGGATACTTAGAAGTACAGCTTGCACCTCTTGGGCATATGACTATGATATTAATTTTTGTTAGAACCTTGAAAGGTCAGAATTGAGCAACGTGGAATGTGTCAGAGGTTGAGTCAATATGAGTCTCTCAGGTTTTTTTCTGTAATAATTACATATGGTGAGAATTTAAGGGAATTTTGTGGGGTAAATCATGGTTTCTTTAGGGTAGAGTTAGAACTTCAGGCCAAGATAGATGAAACTCTTCAAATTTTGACAGTTCTCTTTTATTAAAAAATATCACACAGTAAAATTGACTTCTTTTATTTTTGTGTATAGTTCTATGAATTTTGACATCTGTATAGACTCATGAAACCATCATCACCATCAGGATACAGGACAGTCCTGCCACTCCAAAACATTCCCTCATGGTCTCCCTTTATAGTCACATCCCTGACCCACCTCACCCCTGGACACCACTATAGTTCTGTCTTTTTGAAAATGTCATATAAATGGAATCATACAATACATAACCTTTAAAATTGCCTTAACTCAGCATAATGCCTTTGAGATTCATCGAAGTTATGTGTCAATAGTCCATTCCTTTTTCTTTTTGGTCAGTATTCCATAGTACAGATGTACCAAAGTTTGTTTATATTTTCACCTATTGAATGACATTTGGATAGTGTCCAATTTGGGGAAATTATGAATAAAGTTGATATAGAACTTTATATACAGGTGTTTTTCTTATTAGAAAGTGGAGGAAAGGCTATCCTTGTTATAAAGTGGCAAATAATTCATCTGAATTTGGTTGTATTTTGTGAAAAGTAGAACTTGTAAGTGATGAACTTAAACATTTAGCTGAGGAGATTCCTAAGCAAAGTGTTGAAAGTATGGCATCGTTTCTCTTTGCTGGAGAGAGATAAATTGAAGAAGGAATTGTTAAGGTAAAAGATATAAAAATATAAAGATATGGAAAATTTGAAGCTTATCTATGTTGCAAAATGTAAGAAAGCATGCTCTGCAGAGAACATCAAGGGTGTGGTAGACACCCATTTGCTAAAGAGATTACAGGTATGATGCATAGATTCAATCAACCATCTCAGCAGAAGCCAGGAATAGAGATGAGGTTATCCAGGAAAGATCTGTGGACGATCCTCTTTTCTGAAGCCTTGGACCTCTTTTGAGTTGAAGACCAACAAAAGTTTTGAAAATGTTATAGCAGCAGATGCTGCCAGTTTAGATTGAAGGGGATAGAGGCAGAGTGAAATAAAGGAATGTGGCTGCTGGGTTTCTGGGATTCTACAAGGTAGGCCAATAGAACTATCTGTCTGTGAACATGGGTTATCCATCAAGAAAAGGGAAGAATGACACTGAATGTGGTTTAGAGGTCAGCAAGGTGGCCACTGCCACCATATGTACGGAGGGAACAGGCCTGGGCTGATGCTGTCTCCTTTTCAGTTCCTAAGGTCATTGCCATGTCCTAGGTTTCAGAGGGTGGGCCATCTCTTCAGTTTCTTCTAGGAGAAACTAGGATGCCAATACCCAGGGCTGAGGAGAGAGGTTGCTACTCTTGTATTTTCAGATGTTAGAGCCACCTCAGTTGGCCTGGAGGACAGATCATTGAACCAAACAGAATTATTCTCAAGATGAAAAATCTAATGGGATTGGGGTGCCAGAGTGGCTCAGTCAGTTGAGTGTCTAACTCTTGATTTCAGCTCAGGTCATGATCTCCTGGTTTGTGGGTTCAAGCCTCACATGCTGACAGTGCAGAGTCTGCTTGTGATCCTTTCTGTCTCCCTCTCTCCACCCCTCCCCCACTTGCTGTCTATCTCTCTCTCAGATAAATAAACATTAAAAAAAAATCTAATGGGATTTGCCGTGCTAGGTTTCACACTTGGGACCGATGAGTCTTTTCTTTTCTTTGATTTCTCCATTTTGGGATGGGGGTATCTATCCTAGAATTGTCCCATCATTGTAGATTAGAAATAGATAATTTTATTGTCTGGTTTCACAGGTTTATTTTATTAAATTTTTAAAAATGTTTATTTTTGAGAGAAAGAGTGAGAGACAGAGTGTGAGTGGGGGAGGGGCAGAGGGAGAGGGGACACAATCCGAAGCAGGCTCCACGCTCTGAGCTGTCAGCATAGAACCCGATGTGGGGCTCGAATTCATGAACTGCAAGATCATGACCTGAGCTGAAGTTAGATGCTTAACAGACTGAGCCACCCAGGCGCCCCATGGTTTCATAGTTTTAAAGTTGGAGAGGAATTTTGTGTCAGGATGAATGATACTTCAAGTCTCACTCAAAACTGATTTAGGTGTATTTTTGACTCAGAGTTGATTCTGGAATGGATTGACTTTGGGGGCTATTTGGATGGGGTGAATGCATTTTATATGTAAGAAGGACAAGAATTTTGAGGGGCCAGAAGATGAAGTGCTATGGGCTAAATCATGATCCCTCCAATTTGTATGTTGAAGTCCTAACCTTTAGTACCTCAGAATGTGACTATATTTGAAGGTAAGGAGATAATTAAGTTAAAATGAGATCATTAGGGTGGGCCCTAATCCAATATGACGGGTGTCCTTTTAAAAAGAGGAAATTTGGACACAGATAGGCATAGAAGGAAGACCACATGAAGACACACGGAAGGAGGTGGCCATCTACAAGCCACGGAGAGAGGCTTCAGATGAGATCGGGTGTGTTCAGGGTGGTATGGCCATAGACTAGGGAGAGAGGCTTCAGAAGAAACCATCCCTGCTGAAGCCTTGATCTCAGACTTCAAGTCATCAGAATTGTGAGAAAACCTATTTGTTGCTTCAGCCACCCAATCTTGTGTTTTGCTATGTCAGTCCTAGCAAGCTAACACAGTAAGTTTTCATTACTGTAGGGTCAATAGCCAAGAGTGGGATTGGTAGGTAGTATGGTAAGACTATATTTTACTTTATAAGAAACTGCCAAACTATTTTTCAGAGTGGTTGTGTACCATCTTGCTTTCTCACCAGCAATATATGAGGGTTTCAGTCCCTCTGTGCTCTTGCTTCCACTTGGTATGGTCACTATTTTTAAAAATTTAGCCATTCCCGTAAGTGTGCTATGATGTCTCATTATGGTTTTAATTTGCATTTTCCTAATGGCCAATGATGTTGAACATCTTTTCATGTATTTATCATTATATCTTCCTTAGAAATGTTCAGTTTCTTTGCCAATTTTTAAACTGAGTTGTATCTGTATTGTTGGGTATTAAGAATTACTTATATATTCTACAGACAAGTCTTTTGTCAGATATATGAGTTGCAGATATTTTCTCCCAGACTGTAGCTTATTTTCATGCTCTTAATAGGGACTTTTGAAGCACAAAAGGTTTTGATTTTGATGAAGTCCTGAACTCTTGGAGAGAACTGTTACAATTTCTTTTGGTTGGAATTAGCCAGGAGTAAAATTTAGGGCAACTAATTTCACATTTGATTAGAGAGTTCAGCTATCAAAGTTTTACTTGCCCACATAATCTCTGCCTTCTGTCTCACACACACACACACACACACACACATACACACACACACGAAGTTGTTTTAATCTCCCACACTAGGTTGATGCTACAATATAGCATATTGCCAAACTAAAACTCTTATCTCCTCGGTAACGTACATTAAATTGCAATCAAATTTAATTAATAATATTACCAGCTTTCCATCCATTTGGCTTCATATCAGAATAGTTTTTAAATGACTTTTTTGACAACAGATGATGTTGACTGGGTGTCTTCTTTCTTCAGCTACCACAGTCTTTTCTATTTCCAATGCTGGTGCTCATTTGATTTTGAGGTAGCAAAATCCTGAAGGAATGCTTCCATGCACTAGGGCAAAGCAGATGGTTAATGGCAGAGTTGTGGAAGGTGTACACTCGCATTTCTTATTCCCTTGTTGAAATTTTTTTCCTTTTGGCCTCTGAAATTCCATTTAATATGTTTCTGTGGATTTCTATTCTAATATATTTCACATGTGGCAAAGACTCCTTCTAGAATGATTCCTATGCACATTCTCTCGTTGCTCTTGCTGTTCTTGATTCTTCCCTGCTAAGCTCACTTAGATATTATGGTGAGCAACGGCCAAGATTTTCTTATTATTGAGAGAAAATTTGGTAACTAACATGAGATGAAATCACATGATCCAAAGTGCTGTTCATTATATAGGAAGTATCTTTCTAAGAGATACATTAAAGCAATTTACTTATGTCACTTGTGTAGCATATAAGTGATCACCATATCATTTAAACAGAACTTCTTGTTGTTCTACCCAGAATACATTCTAGGATTTGCTCTACTTCCCATAGTGGTTGGACTAGAGGCTATTTTTAAAAAATTTAAATCCAAGTTAGTTAACATATAGTGTAATAATGATTTCAGGAATAGAATTTAGTGATTCATCACTTACATATAACACCCAGTGCTCATCTCAACAAGTGCCCTCCTTAATGTCCATCTCCCATTTAGCCCATCCCCCACCCAACACTCTGCCAGCAACTCTCAGTTTGCTCTCTGTATTTAGGAGTCTCTTATGGTTTGTCTCCCTCTCTGTGTTTCTCTTATTTTTGCTTCTCCAGAGGCTATTGTCAAGACCAAATGCTCAACAATATTTCTTTAATGGATCAAGAATGGTAAATAAACCTCTTAATTTAGGTAACCATATAATTAATTCCATTAGGTAGCATAATAACAAAATTGAGGTTTGAGGTTTAGCCCATTTGAGAATCAAAGAGTGTTATTATCCTGCTATGTAAATAAGCACCACTTCCCCCACAAATAGTCTTCATGAGATGGTATTTCACTAAATCCTGTGTTTACAAGAATCTTAGAATGTCAGAACTGGTTCCTTCAAGAAACCCTACCTCCTCATTATAGCTCATTTTATAGGTAACAAATAGACACTAAATTCCCAGAGGTCCTAAATACTCCCTTGACCCAGGTTTATGCAGCTTGCTTTGCTTGAGCAGTAGTGGCACTCAGGTCCCCTGGTTCCTCGTCCCCTTATTCATAGGGTGAGTTGCAAACTGCCACTCTCATGATTTAAGAAAAAATGCTTTATTTTCAGTAGCTGAAGAAATTCTACTCTAAGAGACATGACTGTTGTATAAAGTAGAAAAAACTTAAATTTGCCAATTGTTATTATTTCAGTCCCTCTGCTTGGTCTCTTTAAATAACTCCAATATCTTTCAGATAAATAGTCAACCTTTCAGATTTATTCCTCCTCTCCCTGCTTCTCATAGCAAAACCCCTGGATTTTAGTGGGAGTGGAGGAGGGCCTTCCCTGGGCTTAGGTGGCTGGGGCAGGGAGCCCTGAAGTTGTGTACAAGAGCCCTTAGATTGCCACTTTTAGAGTGGAGGCAGGTCTGTTTTTGTTACTCTTTTGAAGCCTCCTGGGTTCCACTCTTACCAACTGGCCTTTGTGGACACTACTTGAATACCAGCCACTAAAGCTTGTGGTTCTCAGCCATTTGCCTCTTGTTACAGAAGCATCTTTGCCCAAATCCCACCACCCTCTCAGCACCTTTGTGGTCCTCACTGGGGCTTCTGGGAACTTCTGGATCCTCTGAAGTCTGCCCCAAAGCCATGGGGAACCACAGCATTATCTTGGGCCATCTATGTAGGCTCCATCCCTCCACCCATGTCATGGGATGAAGCAACAAACGGCATACGGTGCTTCCCTGGGGGCTTGAAGCTACTTCCGTCTATGGCCAGTGGGCTGCTGGGCCCAATTTCCCCATGCTTATTTGAGTGCTCTTATCACAGCTCTCTCATGAACCCCATGAGGGTTTGTAGTTAATCACATTTGCCTGCTGTTTCTCTTTCTCCTTTCCATATCTCCTGGCCTGGAAGACTGGGCTAACACCCCTTCATTATAGCAAATGCTTTCCCTTACAGCATATCCTGAGTTTAAAAATAATCCTATTCTATATGTCAAAAACTGAAAGCTACTTTTTATTTCCTTCAAATTCCTGCTGTGATAATCCGTATCCTCTGGAATAACAAGGGGGATGTTACAGGCCAGGAAAAGCCAAAGAAAACAACTTAAAATATTTATAAAAATCATATTCCCACTTCAATAATTCAGTCAGTTATTTCACTAGTATTTATTGATTTCTTGCCATGTGTCAGATATTAGGAAAGCAGAATAAAAAAGACACAGAGTGTGGTGAAAAGGGAGAGGAAACAACTAATGGCAATACTAGATACTGCCAAAATGGGATCTTATAGAAAGGACACTGAAGATAGAAAAAGTTTATGTCTTTGTGCCTCAACGGAGTCAGAGGAGGCTTCTTGGAGGAGGTGACACTTCTATGAATATGCTTCCTTGGATGCTTGCCATTGGTAACAAAAGGATGAGAGAGAGTGTTGTAGATCCATTCAAACTGGTCCTTACCAATAATAGTAATGACTGAACAGTAGACAACAATAGTTTACATTATATAACCTCTATCAGCAACAAAGTGGTACAAAAGTGATTTGCGTAGGGGCACCTACCTGGGTGGCTCAGTCAGTTGAGCATCTGACTCTTGATAGCGGCTCAGGTCACGATCTCTTGGTCATGACATCAAGCCCCTCATTGGGCTCTGCACTGACAACGTAGAGCCTGCTTGGGATTCTCTTTCTCTGTCTCTGTCTGCCTTGCCTCCACTCATGCTCCCTCTCTCGCTCTCTCTCTCTCTCTCTCTCTCAAAATAATTAAATAAACATTAAAAAAAGTGATTTGCACAACACAAAGATCAGATCTTACTGATTTATAAGACTGCACATATCCTTTATGTCAGTGTTACTCTAAAATGTAAGGTAAAGAGACATTCATTCATTCCGTAACTATTTATTGAGTACCTACTATGTGCTAGTACAGCAGATACAGAATGAAGAAGCAAGAGAAGGTCCCATCTCAGTCTCTTCTAGACAGGGGTAGTGGTAAATAAATCAATGGGAAGGATGGATCCAGGTATTGACGTATATGAATAATGTGAAATAGGACTGTGTGCTACATCGTGTTGGGGTGGGGAGACACACATATAATTTAAGCTTGATTTCAATAATAATAATAACATGACCAGAACCTAGATATGCTTTTAAAAAATATGAGGTGCCTGTTTGGCTCAGTTGGTTAGGCCTCCGACTTTGGCTCCGGTCATGATCTGGCGGTTCGGGAGTTTGAGCCCCACATTGGGCTCTGTGCTGACAGCTTGGAGCCTGGAGCCTGCTTCAGATTCTGTGTCTCCCTCTCTCTCTCTCTGCCCCTCCTCTGCTCATACTCTGCCTCTCTCTCTCTCAAAAATAAATAAACATTTAAAAAATTAAAATATATATATAGGATGGGAAGAGTGAACTCAAGAGGGCCAGAGGATGTGTGTCCAAGGGAAATTTTCACTTTCTGAGATTAGCATTTATCTTGAAACTCTGAGGTTTCTTTCCTTTTATGGATTCTGTAGGGAAAACCACTGGCAACTTTAGTAAAACAACAGCCTGAATTTGCAGTTGTGTAATGATGGGAGATTCTCCTCGTGGGAGAGGGCAAACTCTACAGCTGATCCTGGTCTCTCTTGGGAAATTTTTTTCTGTGATGTTGGTTTCAGGAAGATGCTGATTTCCCTTTCCCCATTCTGAAAAGTGTGGGCATAAATAATGCCCTTAATTCCTTTCTGAACAGCTGAGAAGACCCTGGTTTAATGTTCATGCAGTCTTTCCTGAAGGTTGGGGAAAAATGAAATAAGAGATTCAACATAGACAGTAGCATGCCATACAAAATTCTGGCTGTCTGGTGTACCTGGCTCCTAAGTCTTTCTCACCACTTCCCTGAAGGGGCTGCTGTCCGCCTCGCTGCAAGGTGCCACTCCACTTGGCTCCCAGCGCTCTTCAGTGGGTTAGCAGCAGCTCTCTCCCGCACGCCTCCTGCACGTGCCTCCTGCACGTGCCTTTCAACCTTCCGAACTTCAGGAAGTGCCAGACCTAGACAGGAACAGCAAGACACGTGGAGAAATAGTCCCATTCCTTCCGCCGTAAGTGTGCTTCCCAGATTCTGGTTTTCTCTCCCATGCTTTGTCCCTTCCTAGACGGAAATGTCACTCCCTAAAGGGAAACTCCACCCTCTCCCCAACTACTTGCAGAAGTATTGTCTTATATGGTTTAAAAAAAATCATACGCAAATGACCACAATTCAACATTTTCCCAAGATATAAGGGGTAATAAGGTGGATTACAAGATTTGCTTGTAACCATGCCTGAAAAGTACGGTGGACACTCAATTAATTTTTATTTCATTTCTTAAAACCGAGATATATTTAATATACCATAAAACCCACTCTTTTAAAGTGCATGATTCAGTATTTTTTAGTAGATTCAAATTGTTGTGCAATCATCACTGCTAATTCCAGAGCATTGTCTTCACCTTACAAAGAAACTCATTAGTGTATGCATTCACAGCCCCCCCTCACTCCAACCACTAGTCTACCTTCTGTCTTCGCGGATTTACCTATCCTGCACGTTTCATATATGTGGCTTTTGGAGGAGGTCGCTGAGAGGACGTGACCGCTGGCTGACCCTGGAGTTGGACCTGGGCAATTGCAGGCTCTAACCCCTCCCCTGTGTCTGGAATGTGCATTCAGCCTAGTCTTACACCGGAGCCCATTTGCCTTGAGAGAGTGAAGTGCTGTTGAGATGGACTTCTGGATTGTCCCCTGACTCGTGAGCAGCACTGGGCGATGGCAGGCTTCTCATGCCTCCTTGGTCCTTGGAACGTGCATTCCACTTGCCATCCCTACAGAAGATACAAGGATACAGTCCTGAGATACTGTTGTTGCGACCATGTCCAGGGTGTACAGTCTTGGTCCCGTTAAGACCTCTCTATAAACTTAGATTCCCATGGGCAAGTGCACAGATCTACTCGTCTTGCTGCCGCTTAACACAAGCCTCAAAAGTAAGTTCCTTTGCTTTATTAACACCCTCCCCCACCCCCTGCCCTCCGTCAGTGTTCTGGGGCTAGTTTCAGATTTCACGCGCGAAGCTCCCGTGATGGAATCTTACAATCAGTATGTGTCCTTTTGTTTCTGGCTTCTTTCACGTAGCATAAGTTTTCGGTTCATCCATGATATAGGGTGCTTCAGTGACTTTTTACGGCCGAATAATATTTCATTGTATGGCCAGGGCGCCTCGTTGGTTAAGCACCTGACATCGGCTCAGGTCATGGGCTCCTGGTTCCAGAGTCAGAGCCCTGCCTAGGGCCCTGTGCTGACAGCTCAGAGCCTGGAGCCTCCTTCCTATTCTGTGTCTCCCTCTCTCTCTCTCTCTGCCCCTGCCCTGCTCGCACTCTGTTTCTCTCTCTCAAAAATAAATACAAATTGCATAAAAGAAAATTTAAAAAATCCCATTGTATGGCTCTACATTTGTTTATATATTTTAAAAAATCCATTCATCCGCTGATGGACATTTGGGTTGTTTACACTTCTTTGCTATTATGAATAATGTTGCTATGAACATTCATGTGCAAGTTTGGGTGCACATTTATTATCAATTCTCTTGAGCGTACGTCAGTACGTATGAGTGGAGTTCTTGGGTCATATGCTAATTTTATGTACAACTTTTTTTAGGAACTGATAAATTGTTTTCCAATGTGGCTGCACCATAGTACATTCCTACCAGCGGTGTCTCCTACCAGCAGTGTCTGAGGGTTCTGATTTCTCTACATTCTTACCAACTCTTGTTATTATCCATCTTTTTGATTACAGGCATCCTGGTGGATATGAAGTGGTATCTCATTGTGGTTTTGATTTGCATTTTCCATTAGTACAGGGAAGCTGAGCTTCTTTTCATGTGTTTATTGGCCATTTTTATATCTTCTTTGGAGAAATGTCTATTCAGATCTGTTGCCAATTATTAAATTGGGTTATATGTCTTTAAATTGCTGAGTTGTAATAATTCTTTACATATTTTGATTACTTGACCCTTATCAGATATGTAATTTGCAAACATTTCTCTCGTTCTGTGGGTTGTCTTTTCCCTTTCTTGATAATGTCCTTTGAAGCACAAAGATCTTAATTTTGATGAAGTCCAATTTCTCTCTCTTTTTTTTTTTTCCTTTGGTTGCTTTAAGGGGCCATAACTAAGAAACTACTGGCCTAATCCCAGGTCATAAAGATCTACATTTATGTTTCCTTCTAAGAGTTTTTAAAGAATAAGAAGTAATTTTGTTGGACAAAAAGTGAGGAAGAAATTTCCATACAGAGGAATGGCAGGTGAAAGTCACAGAATTGTGAGTGGCTTGATGATTTTTATAAGGAAGAGGTAGCTGGGGCACAATCTACCATTTTCTCATGTAGTGTTTAATTTTTGCACAAGTTGACATTTTTTACTTTCTACCAGCAAAATGTGTATGTTTTATTTTATAATGTGTTTTAAGAGGCCTGGACAGACTGCTTTTTTTGAACACAAAGTGTTATATATTAGCTTAATGTTGCCTGCACCCTGGTTAGTTCTACCACATACGTTGCCAATAATAATGAGGGAGAAAAAACCCAGAGGAAGAGTTCATTTAATTTTTATTGATCGTCTTATATCTCAAGAATTTCATCAAGCAAAGTGACAACATACATAGAAAGTCTGTACTGAAAGTCTTAGCTGAGCGAACAAGAATGAATCAGCACAGTAAATAAAACATTGTTTTTTTTTTTTTCTTGGCGTGATACCTCAAGGTCATTGTTAAAAAACACAAGTACTCTTGAGTAGTGGTTAAACCTGGCTGCATAGTAGAAACATCTGCAGAGATTTTCAAAAATACAGCTCCTTAGGCCCCTTTCCAGAACTAGTGGATCAGAATGTCAAGTTTTTTTGTTTTTTGTTTTTGTATTTTATTAAAATATGTCCAGTGATTTGCATACTTAGCCAGGTTGGAGGACCATTGCCTTGCTTCACAGCTGTCCAGCTTGTGTTGATGGTGCTTCAAGCCAAATTAATACAAATAAGAATGAATGAATGAATATTATTTTCTAGAAAAATGCTACACTGTATCAGAAATATTTTCTTAATCAATTATCAAAGGTACAGGAGAAGGGAATTTAGAGAGTTAATGAAGCAAGTACATTGCATTCACTTGGCTGCAAAGAAAAAAAGCCATTATCACAATATTATCTACAGAAATCAGTCTCTCAAAAGTCCATAAATTTATGATGTTTGCAGTTAATGATCATAACTCAATAATGAAATAAGTCATAACACTGAGGCTCTTTACAAGATTAACAAAACATGCATTTGTTTGGACTCTGAACATATTATCATTTTATTGAATAGGCTAAAGTCAATGGAAGAATAATCAGGAATCAGTTTTGTTTTTCTCCCATCACTGCGTTTAGACATTCTCTGATAAATTTTAATTCTCCACCCCCTGGACAGAAACTGGTAGAAGTCTTAGCTTTTCAATCACCATTATTAAGGGCATGAAAATGTCCAGTTCACATCCAGTTCAGATTCTCTCTTCTCAGCTTGGCCTGACTTGTGATGTAGGGAACTTGGGGCATGCAGGGAGGGAGGTTTGGTCAGTTTTATCCTTAATTACCAATTGTTCTTGCTTCTAGCTTCTCTAAGGTAGGGGTAGGGCATCAGGGAACTCAGGTAAATTGACAAATATTTTAATCTCATAGTCATTTATTATAAAATATTTCAGAAAAAAGGCACGAAGAAAATTTCAACACTTATGTATAACTATCCAGCTTAAGAAATAGAGCATTGCCACTAAAACCCCACAAGCCCTTATTTGAAGCTTTTAGGGTAACATGTATTTTAAAATTTGGATTATTTCAAATTCTGGAAAGGCCAATACTATCTAAATACCACATATAACACTTCCAGTGAGGTCTCGGCTGTACCCCTAGTTAAATACATTAATATTTCCACAACCTAAATGTTTGCATATTTAGCCTAAGTGGGATAACTTCGGTCTTTAAATTCTCAAGTCAGGTCAGGTCAGGATTTTTTTTTTCTCTCCAAATGAGTTTAGGATTTTGCAATTGAAGCAAGGGCTCTGGATCTATATAACGAAAACACTCTTTATGTATTCCTCTCTGATCCCCTTTCCTTTCATTGCAACGGGACATGTCTCTTACCCTGAATTAGAAGTTCATAATTCTCAGGCATTCCTTTCCAACTTCACTATATATGCTTGTTTCCTCCATATTGTTTTGTGTTTCAATAATTGGAGAGGCAAGTTTTCACATGACAAGTGTTATTATCTGGAAATTGTGGTGGCCTCTCATGCTCAGTGTTCAAATGCAGGCTCTTTAGTGTGTTTGCTTCTTCCCTCTACCCTGTAGTTTTATTGAGATATAATTGCTATATAACATTGCACCAGTTTTAGGTGTACAACATAATGACTTAATATATGTATATATTGAGAAATGAGTATTACACAAAGTTTAGTTAACATCTATCACCTCACATAGTTACAATAAAATTAGCCAGATAATTTTCAAACATTCCCTTTCTTATATAATTTTGATATCAAATTTATTGAAGCATAGTTTACATACAGAAAAATTTATCCTTAAAAAATGTAGCGTTATATGAATCTTGGCGATGAATATCATGTAACCGCCACTGTCATCAAGAAATAGAAATGCGCATCATCTTAAAAAGTTCACTCATGTCCCTGAATAGTTAATCCCTTCCTACACTCCCAGGCTCTGCCAACCACTGATTTTATTTCTGTCCCCGTAGTTTGTCTTTTCTAGAATGTCATATGAAGAAGATCGTACACTATGTAGTCTTTGTGGCTGTCTTCTTTCATTTAGCATAATGCTTTTATGATTCATCCATGTTGATGATGTGTCATGCTTTTTGTTGCTGTAGCTGTTGTATTACATTTATCCATTTACCAGTTGATGGACATTTGGGTTATATCTGGCTTTAGGCGATTATGAATAAGGATTTTATAGATAGTGGTGTGTACGTCTTTGTGTGAAAATGTATTTTCATTCTTCTTGAGTAGTACTTAGTAGTAATAGAATTCTGTTTCATATCTTCACCAGTCCTTGGTATTATACATTTTAAAAATTTTGGCCTTTCCTGTAGATTTGTAGTGATATTTCATTGAGGCTTTAATTTGCATGTCTCTAATAACTAATGATGTGGAAAATTTTCATTGGAGACATGTCTTTTCCAATCTTTTGTATATTTGAAAAATTGAGCCTTTTACTTTCCTAGTTGTGGCAGTCACCTCTTTTCCCCATCCTCTGCCAAAAGTGAAATGCTTCTTTTATTGCCTCTGTCCTTGGACGGACCCTTTGGAAGTTAGTTTACTTGGTTGCCTTTACAACTTCAGCTTTCTAATGACTTCAAGAAGAGTTATGACTTTGTAGACTATCTGTATTTTTCTTACTGTGAGGTAGGTGTGTTGTACTATTTTGGCTTTGTAGATCCAAAGTAGAAGTGACACCCTCTCATGTAATATTTGTTTTCAGTAATCAGATTGGTTTTAAAACCTAACATTATGTTACAATACTACAAAATCCATAACAAGATATAGATTTTTTTAATTTAGCATATGTCTTCACACTGTCAATCAGTGCATTTTAAAAGTCAAATATAGTACCTGTGACATGATGCTTACAAAAGTAATTGTTGATTGTATCAATTAAAAAGTTTAAGCATACCTGCATATGTCAAATTCTGTTTTAAATAAACTCTCAGGGCTGCAAACTCAAACATCATCAACATAAATGAATTACATGAGCAAGCTGTAAGAGATTAGAGAGTAGTGGAAAGCATGTCAAGTTACAGAGTTCATGCTCTAAGGAAAGGAACTTAAATTATTTAAAAAAACATTGTAGGGTAACAAAACATGCATGTAGGTCAAATATGGTGTATTGGCCATCAGTTTCCTACTTCTGATCTAGATACTATATTTTAATAGGAATTCAAAATACCTTAGTCTCGGGGCTAATACCTGGGTGGCTCAGTCGGTTAAGCGTCCAAGTTCAGCTCAAGTCATGATCTCGTGGTTTGTGAGTTCGAGCCCTGCATCAGGCTCTGTGCTGACAGCTCAGAGCCTGGAGTCTGCTTCTGATTCTGTGTCTCCCTCTCTGCTCCTCCCCTGTTCACACTCTGTCTCTCTTGCCTAAAAAATTAAATAAACATAAAAGAAATTTTTAAAAAGACAAAATACTTTTGCCTCTTTCAATTCATTGAACCACTTATTTTTGTTTTCTTATATTAATACAGCACTGAGGTATTTCCAGATTCTACTAATGAGAAGCAATCTCGCTTATTTATTTATGTAGTCATTTAATACATGTTGAGCGTCTGTTGTCTACAACATTAAAACTTAGAAATTAAGCTACAAAAGCAGGGAAATAATTGATATGGAAAAGCTGTTGTAGAACTTTTCGTAAGGAAATGGGAAAAAATATATTGATGGGCCAGGTATGAAAGAACATTTTCCTTCTACCCCTGGGCATATGTATTTCTCAATCTTGAGCTTTTATATATACAGTGTTGTAATTCTTTTCTATCTTTCAGTGAGTAGGACTTCCGATAGACTTCTTTTTTTAATTAATTAATTAATTTTAAAATTTACATCAAAGTTAGTTAGCATATAGTGCAACAATAATTTCAGCAGAAGATTCCTTAATACCCCATACCCATTTAGATCATCTCTCCTCCCACAACCTCTCTAGCAACCCTCAGTTTGTTTTCTATATAGACGTCTGATAGACTTCTTATAGACCAATTTATGTCCTCTGATGAGTAAACCAATCTCTTTTCTGTGTCCCGCCCCATTAAGGCTAGCCATAAGACTAGAGCCAGGAATGTGGCAAATATGTCATAGAGAAGGTGGAAAGCCTAAGGCTCACTGATCTGCCTTCAAAGAGAGGGAAATGGAGGGAGACTGACAAACTGTAGAATTAAGGTCAATTTTTAGTTTCCTGGAAAGAGGAACTTAAAACTTTAGAAAAGTTCAGAAAATTGATTATGAGGGGTTCAACATGGCAGAGAAGTTGGGGGTTCTGTACTTCCTGCCTGTGTCTCTCAAACAAAGAAGGGCTGAAGCCAAAGGACTCTGAACTCCGAGTCTGGGAGGAAAGGAGATGGAGTCTACCAGGAAGACAGCCTCATAGGTGCGTGATTGCGAATTGGGAGAGATAAAAATGGGCTGGGACATGGAGGCACAAAGGGGAGAGATCCCCTTCTGTGGATAGACAAAAGGAAGAGAAAAAGTGGCTGGGGGAAATGTAGGACTGTATCTGGACAAGAGAAAAACCTTGGACCAGGATGGAGAGGGATCCTATCATCCCATCTCTAACTGCAGGGCTTTTGGAGAGAGATCCCATTTCTAACTGTGGGGCTTCCTTTGGACTGAGGCTGGTTGCCCTGTTCCCACACCTGGGGACGAGGGGAGTTCCCTCTGGGTTCGGTGGTACCTCAGAGGAGCAGTTGGCATCAGGAGGAACCAGTGCCCTGCCCTGAAGTGCAGCAGCTTGTGGGATTAGACTTCAGCGGCATAATTAATGCACATGGAGTAGGGGCTTGGAACTCAGCTGGGGGTGGGGCACCTTAGCCCACCTTGTTTGCACCTGTGGCAAAATGAGGACAGATCCAAGGGAGTGATTTGGGACACCCGAGGAGAAGGGCCTTGAGGGTTGCCATTTTTCTCCCCACAACCACCAAGGCGGGGCCTCAGGGATTGGACCTCAGGGCTCACAGTGGAGGCAGGACCCTCCTATACCAAACCATGCCCATCTGCGCTGGGCAGCTGCTTATCTACGGGAGCCAGATAGATGCTGCGGAAACAGATGGCGCCCTCCCCCCAGACCAGCACTGCTACATTGCCATGATTAACTCTAGGGCTACTTCAAGGAATAAACCAAAGTACACATGGTAGAGAATCCAAAACATCACTACGAGTAGGGAAATAAAATAACCAAAGTCACAACAAGAGAGACCAAGTGACACCCTTCAAAAAACACTTCCTGAATGGCCAGGCCATGGACGGTGTATGAGCCTTCTTTAATATAGCAGTACTTGCAGGTGCAGAGCACATAACAAGCTTTCAAAACTTACAAGAGACAGAAAGCCAGCCAAAATGATGAAATGGAAGAATTCTCCTCAAAAGAAATTCCAGGAAGAAGTGACAGCTAAAGAATTGGTCAAAACAGATATAAGTAACATAACTGAACAAGAATTTAGAACAATAGTCATAAAATTAATTGCTGGGCTTGAAAAAGGCATAGAAGACAGCAGAGACTCCATTGCTGCAAAGATCACGGATCTTAAAAATAGTCATGATGAATTAAAAAATGCTATAAATGAGGTGCAAAATATAGTTGAGGCGACCACTGCGCGGATTGAAGAGGCAGAGAGGAGAACAAGTGAATTAGAAGATACAATTATAGAAAAAGAGGAAACTGAGAAAAAGACAGAGAAATTGATCCAGGAACATGAAAGGAAAATTCGAGAACTGAGTGGTGCAATCAAACGGAACAATATCCGTATTATAGGAATTCCATAAGAAGAAGAAGAGAGAGAAAGGGGCTACAGGGGTACTTGAACAAATCATAGATGAGAACTTCCCCAACCTGGGGAATGAAACAAACATTGAAATGCAAGAGGCACAGAGAACTCCCCTTTGACATAACTTGATCTTCTGCATGACATATCATAGTGAAACTGGCAAAATACAAGGATAAGGAGAGAATTCTGAAAGCACCTAGGGATAAACGGGCCTTAACACACAAAGGTAGACACATAAGGTTAGTAGCAGACCTATCTACTGAAACTTGCAGGCCAGAAAGGAATGGCAGGAAATCTTCATGTGATGAACAGGAAAAATATGCAGCCAAGAATCCTTTATCCAGCAAGCCTGTCATTCAGAATAGAAGGAGAGAGAAAGGTTTTACCAAACAAACAACAAGTGAGAAATTAATCACTATTAAACCAGCCCTACAAGAGATCCTAAGGGGGACTCTGTGAGGGAAATGTTGCAAGGAACACAAAGTACCAGAGACATCACTACAAGCATAAATCCTACAGAAAAGTTCAGAAAATTATGAGAACATTTCTAGTGGGCACAGGCAGAGGCTGTAAACCTCCATGAGAACCTGGGTTCCCAGACATTTCCATCACAATGCTGGACAGTAATGCCTCATCTTTGGTGGAAGGTGGCTGACAATCTTGGTGACTCATCAGAACATGGCATTAAGATGAGGAGACCCTGTGTAGGAACTTTGAGACTTGAAGGCAAATGTTCAGTCACAGACTTCAAGTCCTAATTACTAAATGGGTCCAGTTATCTTTCTGTGGTCACTTCTAGAAAGAGTGTCAGTCTATGAATTTGCCAGCAGAGATTAAGCAGGATACAGGACACTTAGTACATCCGAGAGTTCTTTTTTCCACCATTCTTCCCTCTGCCATGAGGACTTCTTAACTTCCCTCTTATATTTAGACAACGCCTTGGAGAGGTGAAATGGGAAGGGTAAAATCTGAAGTGGTGAACATTTTCAAAGGTACAAGATAGGACTTAATTTCAGATTATATTAATTAAGAAAAAATGTATGTATTGGGGGTTGGAGGGAAGAGTGGAATGGGGAGGGAGAGAGAGAGAGAGAGAGAGGAGGTAGGGAGAAAGGTGTGCATTAAAATCTTTTTTTCCAGGGAAGATAAGTAAAAAGAGATATACTGTTACTAATTTATTTTTTTTATTAAAACATACAAATGCTCAAAGCCCATTATAGACAGTTTGGAAAATACAGTGTGTCACAGATTTGCAAGTTATCAGATATTCATCTCTCTACTTCCTGACTAATGGAAACCTAATTTTTTTTGCTCTTAGTTTTTAGTGTTCAGCAACCTAAAGAACTCATATAAAACACATACACACATGTGTGTATATACATATATACATATATACACATTCATGAAAGATTGCTAGTAAAGTATACAAAGCAGCAGAGACAAGAAGACATAAATTTATATTAGACATGTCCAGAATATTCATACACACACAGATTCTAGAATCCTCTCTAGGTCTCAAGGTTGTACTTCATCTCTAGCTCACAAACCACTAAGATATTATGATCTCAGGGAAGCCACAGTTTGATTCAAGTAGGAATCTTTTGTACTCAGTTCTCTGGTTACATAGCTGAAACTAGGCTATGTGAACATGTTCAGTAGCAGAAACTGAGACAGTATAACAGAAGCCAGGTGCAAACCATCTATCTGTACATTTTCTATATGAGATTTTAGCAAGCTGGCACAGACTTCATTCTCATTATATTTCTGAATACTCCATTAGGACAAAATTATGTTAATCTCTATTCAGTTCTGTTCTGTTCTATTCTATTCTATTCTATTCTATTCCATGCCATCCCATCTGTTTTATCTCATCCCACTGATCTCATCCATCCCATCCCATTCAATCCTATCCCATCCCATCCCATCCCATCCCATCCCATCCCATCCCATTCATCCCATTCATTCCATCCATCTCATCCCATTCTATTTTAGTTTGGCCAAGAATCAGTAGCATGGCTGCAGGCATCCCTGGAAATGAACATAGGGTTTTGATAGACCATTTGGAAGTTACAGTGTAATTATACACTATGATTAGTATTTTTCATCAAGTTTGGACAATTCTAAATCATTATATCTTCACATGTTTTTTGCTCATTTTGTCTATTCTCTTTTCTGAGACTTCAATTCTAACATGTTAGACCTTTTCACTATGTTCCATATATGTCTTTTTCTTTCTGTATTTTTCTCTCTGTCCTTTAGCTTGGAGATTTTGTATATATATGCAAGATATATATATCTGATATATATATAATTATATATACATATAATTACATATATAAGATATATGTGCTATTAAGTGGCTATTTTCTCATTCACATTTCCTTTCATCTTTTTCTCTGGTGGATATCATCTGCTGTGATACCCATCTATTAAATTTTTAATTTCATTTTTTTCTTATAGAATTTTCATTTAATTTTCAATATAAACACTTGGTCTTGTCAACTTTTCTCCATTATCGAACATATTAATCCCAGGTACTTTTAAATGCCTATATGTTATGCTGATAATTGAGTCATCTATGAATCTGATTCTATTGTCCATTTTTTCTTTCTGTTCTTGTAGTTTTTGGTTGAATGTCATATGTTGTATAGATGTTCCAGATGATAATAACTTCCTCCAAGTAAGGGAAAGGAGTCACCCTTCCCTCTCATAGGCAGATAGACAGGGGACACATTATATCAATCTAATCAGGCATTGAGCTGACACAAGGCTGAGTTGCAGCTCTTGCAAGTGTCCATTTATTGCCAGTTTGCTTCTGTTCTTATTCTCTGGTCCTCCAGAAATTTCAGTTTAACTCCTCCTCCTCAATGGGTTCTGAACTCCAAATTTTTATGTCCTCAGATCTGGGATGTGACTTCTGAAAATTTTTTCTCTGCTCTTCAACAGCTTTCTTTTTAGCCTCTCTCCCTGTTGATTTTAAGAATTCTGCCAGTGTTGGAAGAGAAGGCCAGCAAGTGTCAGGTTGCCTTCTCAGAGATTACTTTTTCATGAAGATCTTGGCCTTTGAAGTCCTGGCTGTCTTGTCAGCCATGACTCTAATTTTGCTCTTTAGTTCTGTGGAATTGATAAAAGTTCTGAAAGATTCTATGTCTTGTAGCCATGGATTTAGTTTTGGGTTCTCTTGTTCTTCTTCATTATTATTATTATTATTCTTTGCTACTAAGCATCCAAAAAGCCTAAAGGGGTGAGGGGAGTCATATAGTGTCTCACCATCTGTACAGTGTCCTTTTGGTGTGTGTGATTTTGACTTTTTATGACCCGATTGTCTCAATAGCTCTTTTATAACTTCAAACATAATTTGTTTACTTATTTTATTATTTACTTTTTAGAATTTTTTTTTTTACTTTTTAGAATTTTATCTAGCTTTTCTCAAAAGAACATGTTTGCCTTGAGGAACTCCATTATAGTCAGAAACAGAGCTCAATTCAATGTTTAATTTTTCTTCTCATTTACCAGTAAGAGGTTGGAGTTTGGGTGGGAAAAATAAAGAAATTGCTAGGTTGGAGTTAGACTAAATAAAGAAATTCTATGTTTTCCCTATAGTAAAGTTATAGTATTATTTGAATTTATGATGTACTGAACATAATTGTTATAATGTGGTATGTGCAAATTTCTTATAATAAAAGCGATGCATACTGTGTAAAAATTAGATAATACATAAAATTTTAAAGAAGAAAAACATCTCACAGAGCACCCCATCAGAATTATCTGCTGTGAAAATGTTAGTGTATATTCCTATATTCTTTTTGCTTTGTGTGATGGTCCTACATTGTACAAATTATGTCCTACACAATTAACAGTTTTCAATGGAAAAGGATATGAAATGTTGCTGGGTAAATGTTATTTTACACTTAAAAATATCCATAATGAATCAGGCACTCATTAACAACTTTTAAATAGGCAGAAAAACTTATTCAAGTACTTTCATTTAAAAAATGGTCCCTATTATGCATCTTTTATTTCAGCAACTGTTAGCTATGACTCAGTGATTGAACATGGCAGGGAGTATGAATGAACTGTGGGATGATGTCTGAGGCTAAAGAAAATTATTGTCTGATATTTTTAAAGGAGAAAAACACAAGTACCTAAGAGAACAATGGAACCACTTCACCCTTGGTTAAAAATTAAATAAATGAATATATGTTAAAGAATTATTTAAATAAAGCCTTAAAAGTAAACAGTCTTCAAATTTAGCTTAGAATTAAAAATGCATATGACATATATTTGCTAAATTATTAGAGAAAATACAGGCAAAATTAAATAAATAAAAGATAAAAAAAGCAAAAAAGTGTTAAAGATATCAGAAATGGGACCAAATATATATAATGTAACAATAGGTAAAAATAGGAACAGCTCATCTATTAAAATAACATCTCTTGCTCAGAAAACAAAATCTATCTATATCTTCCTCAGAGAAGAGAATATATTTACAACAAAATGACACAGACTGTTTATAATAAATGCTTGCCAAAAGTAAGTTTGGTAAATGCAAGTAAAAACATTCAAATATGTAAGATAAACTTTGTAGAAAAAGTGTTAGACAGGATAGTGAATATTATTTTATAATAAAGAGTAAAAATCATAATAAATGAAGCATCATGAACCTTTATTCCCCAGGTAAGATCACACGGAAATAGAGAAAGCAAAAACTGTGCATACAAGGATAATTTGACAGAAATACAATAACTGGGGGATACACTAAAACCTCTTTCTGGATCATTATCAAATCAAGTAGACAAAAATTAATCTGGATGTAGAGTATATAAAAAATGTTGGATGTAGAACACAATGGAACAATGCCTTCAAATCATTTTTAATATATAATTGTCTACCCAGTCAAACTATCAGTCAAACTACCAGGGAAAATAAGGTCATTTTCATATATTCAAACCCTCAACACATTTCCCTTTCAGGCTTTTTTTTTTTTTTTTTTTGTCAGGAATCTACTAATATATGTGCTTCGGCAAAATGACAGGAAAATCCAATAGAATTGACTTACTGAATACATCAAACTGTGGACTCTATGAAGAGAAAACACATTTTTGAGTTCCTATGTCATATTTAGAAAAAGACCCTATATTGAGTTAAAAAGTGAGTCTTAGTAAGATTCCCAGATCAGAAATCATAAAAATCACATTCTCTGAGCATAAAATAATAAAATTACAAATAATTAAGGAAGTGTCAGCTAAAGAATTTTAAAACTTTTGAAATTTAAAATATAAACAAGACTTTTCACAAATAACTCTCAGTTCAAAGAGAAAATCAATACTTTTATTTATAGACTACTTAGAAATAAATGAAACAAATAATACATATAGTCTTAAATGCTTTTATTATTAGAATGAAGATAAATAAACCAGGCTTTTTACTAAAGAAGTTTTAAAAATGGCAACATAATAACTTTAAGAAAAGTAAGGAAAATAACTTGATTTAAACCAAAGATAGCTAGAAAATGGAATAAAACTAACAATAAATATTGCATGAATTTAATTTAAGACCTAGTTATTTAAAACATCTAATAAAAATATGAACCTCTGCCAGAGCTAATTAAAATGGGGGATAAATGCACACTAGGAATATAAAAGAGGAATATAATATACAAAAATAGTGGAATTTCAAAAACTATAACACAAGGCTATATACAGTGCTATAGTAAGATCCTCAAAAGTGTTGAAGAAATGGAAGATTTTCTAGACAAATATTAATGAATAAAATTGAATCAAAAGCATAAAATGTAATTATAGAAATGAAAAAGTGAAGAAATTGTTAATGTATCTAGCCACATAAAAGACATTAACCTTAAATGATATAATGGGCAATTTATAGCAAACATTCAAAGAAAAGTTATTTCTCAGAGTATTTAAATGTTTATTTATTTTTGAAAGAGAGAGGGAGCAGGGGAGGGGCAGAGAGAGAGAGACAGAGGGTTGAAGCAAGCCCAATGTGGGGTTCCAACTCACAAACTGAGATCATGACCTGAGTGGAAGTCAGACGTTCCACCCACTGAGCCACCCAGGCACCCCTCTCATAGTATTTAAACATGTTCTAGGAGATTTCAGGCTACTTATTTCTACTACTTAGTAGATTTTGACTACTTAATTGAACACATGCATTTGTATCTTCTCCCTCACCAAATTCCAGGACCGTGATATATAGGGATAATAGTGAAAATAAAAAAGGAGGAGAGAGAATGGAGAAAGGGAATGGCAGAAAGGACAGTAGTGGAAGGTGAGAAATGTCAGCTTGTATTTAAAAGATGGAGCATGGCTGCTGAAGGGAAGCTGTCTTGGCGGAGCAGAGGAAAGCTGAAATCTCAAGACATGGCAAAAAAGGAGAATGAAGAGATTTTCCCAGCAGAACTCAGGAAAGACTCCGCATCCTGCAAGGCAGTACAAAGTTTAGTGCTGAATACCCACTGATTGGTTGCAAGTCCGTGGAGTAATTACAGTGATTTCATGCCCACATAACAGCCAGTAGCTACTCACTATCTGATTACTTCCTCAGGACAATAAATCTTGTTCTAAGAAGAAATAGAAATAGAAATAGAGACGCTCTGGACTCAGGAACACTGGGAATGCTGAATGAAGCACTGGAGATGGATGCTATACTAAAAACAGGACAGGAGTCCTCCCACCTCCCCTTCCTCTGCTCTCGTCCTCTTTTTCCCTCCGGAGTCTCCAGGATGTATACAGTCAGGGTCAGAGCTGCTCTTTGCTCTTGACACTGGAGAGTGGAGGATTATCCTTTGGAGACAGAATAGTTCCAGAGAAAAGGCCTGAGAGTTTCTCAGTGAAAAATCTGGAATGTTACCTCTTTGTCTTATAGTGACCAACATCAATAAACCTGCCTGTGCCTAAAGAACTTTCAATCAATGTTTTATTGACTTATTCATAGATGAAGAGACAGCCAAAGAATACCAGATATTTGAGGAGTGCTTTTAACATTAAAGACAGAGTACAAAATAAACAAATAAATGAAAGCCCAAATAGGGACAATGACCTTAGAAGAAATAAGGAGCAAATCCAGGAGCAGAAGAAAAATGCCCTGCCCTCTCAAAAATAAAACAGTCATTAATTTGTGCAGAGAGATAGGAGAAAAAAATTACACGATAAAACATCGCATTCATGAACAAAGGGCAGATGTTATATGAAAGGGACCATTAGAACCTAGGTGCTTTTAGAAATTTCAAATGGAGTAACCCCATCAATTTATTTGAATGGTTGAAAGATAAAGCTAGGGACTTTTGTAGAAATTAGAACACAAAGACAAAGAAATTGACCACAGGATGCGAGAGACAAAATTTGTGAATGAATGCATAAAGTCCAACATCCAAATAATAGGCGGTTTAAGCAGATACAACTGAGACAACAGAAGAGGAAACTATCAAAGGAACAACGTGTGAAAAATTCCCAGAAGTGAGGGATCCAAGTCTGCAGATAGTAAGGACCCATCTGTCCAGTTCAGTGAATGAAAAAGCACATCCTGAGCCATGTCATTGTGACACTTTAGAACACCAGTTGTAAAGAGCAAAATCTTAAGCTCCTCTGAAAAGAAAAACAGTCATCTATAAATAAGTGGTTATCGGATGACACTTGGAATTTTCAAAAATAGAACTGGACGCTAGAAGACTGTCAAGCAAAATTTTCATATTTGAGTGAAAATTATTTTTAGTGGATGATTGTACACACAACCTACTAATCCAGTGGTAAGATATGATTAAAGTACTGAAAAAAAAGATCTCTCATGTATTTTTTTTTTCAGAAGCTATTGAGTTCTTTAGCAAAATGATGAGGAAAAACACGACAGAAGATACAAGATAAGAAATAGTGGAGTAATCACAGAGGAGTAAAGAAGGAAGTCCATGGATGACAACTCTTCACCAGGCCTACAAACAACTACATCATGGGTTTGGATTTAAGAACTGAGAGAAAGTATTGGTAGGTCAATGGATGCATTTAAAAAGTTAGTGAGAAACTTTTATACTACAGAAAATACTACACAAATGAAAAAAACTGTCATTGATACCAAGAAAAATTGTATTAGAAAATAAGCATGATTGTAGACAACTCTGTCTCAGTTACACATGATATGCACCCATAAACTATTTATTGTAACCAAATAATTTTGCCATAATTATGTAAATCATAATTCCCACAGCTGGAAGTTTACAAATAATTTATTTGGTAAGCCAAGAAACAACAGCATAAGCAGTTATATAAAAAGGTGGAAATAAATAGCAGAAAAGTAGTGAAGAAAGTTGAAAGTAGGCATGGGACTAAGGTGTAGCAAAATGGTTGGTCAGAGGACTGCTTTATTTCATTAGAAGACTTACACTAATTTTGTCTATATTTTAATTACATTCATGCATTATTTGATAAAGATAAAAAATAACTTGAAAGAGGGAGAAGAATACAAAGTGTTTTAGAGCATTGAAGATGTTGGCAAAAATCCTAACTCCTTTAGGAAAGTAACCTATCAGTTAAAGACCTAAAGATAATAATACAAAATAGAAAATCTTAACTATAAATGTAAGAGTCTCAAGTAAAATATTAAGAAATAAAATTCATGAAGTAGTAATAAACAATGACCAAGCTGAGTTTAGTCCAGGAATCAAGAAGGGATTAACATTATGGGAAAAAAATGTACACAGGCTCTTCCTAATAGGCACTGGATAAAATTTAACACTATTGTTGTTTGAAAGGAAAATCTTAGTATACCAGGAAAAGAATATTGGATCGATATGCCAAGAACATCTGAAATAATCACTCAACATCATCCTTAACAATGACACCCTAGAAGAAGTACCTAAAATTAGGCAGAGAGAACTATGATTATCTCTATTGTTCTGGACATTTTGAGCATAACAAGAAGGCAAAGAAAGACATGAATGGTGTAAATATTGAGAGATAGCAAATTATTTTATCTGCAAATGATATGTTTGTACCTGGAAGACACATGACAATAAATTGTAAGGCTGTTAGAATTTCTAAGAGAGTTTATTAACATGGTTTGTTAAAAAATAAATACACAAAGCTAAAACCTTTCATATTAATAATAACTAATTAAAAATTATACTCAACATAAATACCTTAAGTACAATAGCAAAGTTTAAAAATAGTTAAGAATAAGCTTAAAAGAAACATGGAGAAATTATTTAAAGAGATCTACCAAATTTTTCTGGAGGGTTAGGTCCGGTTGTATAGGACAACAGAGACAACAAAATAACAGCGACTTAAAATACCAGTTCTCTGACTTGGCTTCAGTACCCTTTAGCCAGAGGTGATACAAGCATTCTGGAATAGATAAAGGTGAAGCATACTGTCTTACTTTCCTAGAGCTACAGTAGCAAATTACCACATTTAGAAGTGTAATATACAGAATAGAAATTGAAAGGAATTTAATAATTCATATCTGGATGATTTCCAAATTTTCATCTATTATACACTTGAGTATTTTTGTACAGTCATCTTGATTTCTTTCTTTGAAATCATATCTTAATGCAAGTTTTTAATCTCTCCCGTTCATTGTTTTGTTATGACTCCTGAGAAGAAGGACACCTATCTGTTGGTCAACTCTAGGGAAAGGATGTAGTCCAAGATTTTCCCTGAGGGGAGCCTGGAATGAGGGTAAGATTAGACTTTGTGCCTGTCCTTTTACCTTTTAAGCCCAAACACCTAGGAAGGGTCTCCCTTTGACCATTTATCTTCCTTAAAGTTGTTTTTGTTTTCACCTGGGGTTTATTTCCTATGAATGTAGAGGGTATAGGAGGAGGGCAGGGACGTGCTGGGGAAGGAAAGAGAAAGTTCTATTGCCTACAGAGGCCCTCTCTTCACTCTTTGGGGCTTGTTCTGCTCCAAAACACACTCCATCTATGCAGAGTGTACATGTAAAGGACAATTCTGCTCGATATTCCTAGGTAACAGGGGATATTGAGGCTTCTGGACTGGTTACAGAATATGCATAAAAGCTTCATATTATCTCCTGCATCAGGCCTCGGTGCCAAACTTCTCCCTAGCTTTGCCTCCCTGGGTGACTGTCCAGCTGCCTGAGTCTTGAAGCCACTTGATTTTGGCAGGAGTGTGTGACTCCCCCTCAACCCACTCCCCTTCCAAGAAATAAAAATAACACCAGGGCTCTTGGGCTGTCACCAGTTCACAGTACCCCAGGGAAGCTCCTGTCTGTGATGTCGCATTCATTTCTGAACACTGGCATTGTGCTTTGAAATGCCCAAACAAAATGCACAGAGAAACACTTGGTGAATAACAATGAAACCAGCAGCATTTATTTCTGTGCGTGGCAGTCTCAGTTACGGTATTTTTAAAAACCTCTTTGCCAAAATTGGTTTAGGTTTCAAGACACGTTTCACCCTTAGTCAAATATAAAGGTCACTCAGTGAACAAAGGGGGGATTGTGTGTTCTTGGTGATCACAGATGAAGCTGGAAAGGCAGCCTCTTTCAAACAAAATGAGGTAGTAAGTGGAAAATGAAGGCGGCAGAATTCTATAGAGCAGCACTCAGCGACAAGGCATGCTGGCATTTTTTTCTTGACATAAACACAATAACACATGGAGAAAAGCCTATCAGATGAGAGTGACCCAGGTGCTGTATAAACAGATTTTCAGACAGGCAGTTGGAGCCCCTTGGTATCTCTAGTGTTTCCCACTCCCTGCTACTTTATCCTTTGTCAGATTCAATACAGCCTTCAAGGGCACTGGAGGCAGAAGAAAGAGAAAAATGTCGAGGGAAGGGAAAATGGGAGGGGGAGAAAACAGTTTCCTCTCCTTGCCTTTGTTAAAGAATAAAAGCACGCAACGTGTAAAAATCATTTACTCTCTATCCAACAGCGCCAACATGTTTGACACCGGTTTGCTGAGAGCTTATAGAGAAACTGTGTTACATTTTATTCACATAAGGGTTTTGAATTATATAAGGCTTCTTTGAGATGCGCTATTGGGTATGATCTCAATAGTGAAGCTTGGAGAAAAAAATAATACCCAGCAATGCTTAAAGGTTCATATGAATCTTGAAATGGAAAGAAGAGAAGAACTGGTAAAAACAAAAATATTTGCTTACTCTTACTAATAGAATATGCTTATGTCAAAGAGAAAAGAAAGTTACACTTTGAAAAGGACATATAAACGTCCAACTTTTTCCCGGTGCTCACCCCCTCAACCCCCCCACACCTATTAGGCGAAGGGAAAAGGTATCTGACTGTAATAATCATATATAGCAGGATTCTAGAGATCTGTCCTGCAGATAATATATTTTGAAATCTTATTTTCTCTGGAAAATACACAGATATGTTTTTATTTTTTTATTTAATTTTTAAAATTATTATTATTTTAAAAAGTTTTTATTTTAATTCCAGTTTGTTAACATACAGTGTTATATTAGTTTCAGGTGTAGGATATAGTACACATGTGTGTTTTTTTTTAAAATGTTTTTAAACATTTATTCATTTTGAGAGAGAGAGAGAGAGAGAGACAGTGTGGGTGGGGGAGGGGCAGAGAGAGGGAGACACAGAGTCCTAAGCAGACTCTAGGCTCTGAGCTTTCAGCACAGAGCCCCACGTGGGGCTCAAAGCCACAAACCTCGAGATCATGACCTTAGCCCAAGTCCACTGCTTAACCGACTGAGTCACCCACGTGCCCCCACACATATGCTTTTAATTGACAAACACATGTATTTGTGACATGTGACAAATATTTGTGGCATGTGTCACATATTTGTGACAAACACAATATTTTCTCTAAGAAATAGAGATATGCATGGTTAAAATGTTTCTACATTATTATTTTTTATTATTACATTTTATTATTTATCTGTTATGAGCAGATGTATACATAATACATATATTCAAATATCATACAATGAAAACAGTCATTCTATTAATGCTATTTTGCAATCTGCTTTGTAAAATATGTGGTAAACTCATTTTTATGTCATCATTTTATGTCATTACTACATCATTTTTAATAGTTGCATAGTATTCCCTTTTATGAATGGACCATATTATGTATAAGAAATACTCTATTTTGGATGTTCGATTGGTTTATGATTTTTTGTCATTGTTTTTTTAAGTTTATTTACTTTGAGAGAGAGAGAGAGAGAGAGAGAGAGAGAGTGAGCTGGGGAGTGGGAAAGAGAGAGAGAGAAAGAAAGAACCCCAAGCAGGCTCCACACTGCCAGCATGTAGCCCAGTGCAGGGCTCGAACTCACAAACCATGAGATCATGACCTGAGCCGAAATCCAGAGTCAGATGCTTAACCTACTGAGCCACCCAGGAGCCCCTGTCACTTTTAATAAGGCTGCAACAAATACCTTTATTTTCTTATGATAAATTCCTAGAAATTAATTGCTGGATGAAAAATAATATCTAGTTGCTAGTGACCTGTTTATCTATGAATTCATAAGACTTAAAAATTTATCTTTATATTTAAAGTTTTATCAGAGTATATCTTTGTTATTGACCTCATTTTCTTCTTTTGGCAGTCCTAATCTATACACATACATGCACATGTACACATATTAACATATATGAAGTCAATAGAAGAAAAGAAATAATTATGTAACTATTTTTATAATATATATATGTTTTCTTTTTTCTTTCTTTCTTTCTTTCTTTCTTTCTTTCTTTCTTTCTTTCTTTCTTTCTTTCCTTCTTTCTTTCTGCTTTCCTTCCTTCCTTTCTCTCTCTTTCTTTTTTCTAGAAAAAAATGTCACTTTATTCAGTGTGTCTATATCTATATCTCTCTTTCAGTCTCAATTTCTCTTATCCCCAATAGAAGAAAAACAAAAGCTAAGCTATAAGAAAGAGATAAAAATTGAATTTCAAGGGTATATTGAAAAATCCCATGAATGTATAAGTAAAAGAAAACAGGTTACTAGTGATCAAATACCATTTTTTACACATCAAGTTAACAAAAGTCATTATTGAGGATTCAGGAAAACAAGTATGTATGTATGTATGTGTGTGCAAATATGTATATGTAAATCTATATTTTTCTGGATATTTTATAATTTCTGCCATTGCTTCAATCTCTAAAATATCATAATAGCACTTTTCTTCCAAATTCTCAGAGAATTTCTTGAATGTACCCTTATCTTCCTATTTGCTGACCCAGGTCCTATAATATACAATTTTCTGTTCACCACCTCTTCTTAAATATAAAATCCTACATTTATGTTATTCATTTCCAAACAGTCCTAATTGATATCTGATTTTCTGTGCTCCATGGGTTCTTCTTCTTGTTCCATAAATAGAAAGTTCTTTGAAATGTATATGAGAATATGAATTTGACATTTTCTAAAATTTCTCCTGTTTCTTGAAGCTCTGTTTATGAGGGAAAACATTCTAATTTCTAAAATTGGTCATTTGCCTTGGAACTGTTGAATCTTACTGTATACCCAATGATTTTCTTTTCCTTTTGCTTATTCTGACATAGTTTAGTGTTTGTTTTTCAGTTTGATTACATCAACAGTTGTGTGGGGTGCACTTTGAGGATTGCAGGTCGAGATGAAGGGACACAGGTGATAGTTAGACATAGCTGGGTTATCCTGGGCCAGATCACATGACCTGGTTAGGAAGAGGGGAGAGGGGGCGTGAAGTGCAGAGAGTGGTTGGGGTGATGGAGAACATTGTCTCTGTGTTGAATGATTACATTTCTGTGAGTATGGTGGACACCTGGAGTAAGTTAGTTGCTCCAGTGCTCATGGTTCTCTAATCAGACTGGCTGTCAGCACCTGTGAGGAGTCAGCACTGCTGGCCTTCTGCATTACCTCCTTCTGTTTTCTGGGCAAGTTGTAGTCAGAAGTATCAAGGATGGATCCTGACCTCATGTTGTTTTTGGTACCTGTAACTGATGCTTAGATGTGCTCATATGACTTACATTTAAAATTATATATATATATATATATATATATATACATATATATATATATACTTTTAATTTTGGGATATCTTTGCATTTACAAAAGTTGTAAAAATAGTAGTGAGTTCCTGGATACTCTTCACTTAGCTTCCCTTAATAAGTTTACATAACCAAGGTGCACTTGTCCCAGCCAAGGAACTTGACATTGGCATAAAATATTGTTAATTAAATTATAGATTTTATTTGGATTTCATCAGTTTTCCCACTAATGTCCTTTTTGTGTTTCAGGAACTAATCCAGAATATCACATGGCATTTAAATATAATTGAGTCTGACCCCCTGGCAGAGGCCACCAAACATTTTCTGCCTGTCACTCCCTTATGATAAGTTACTTGAGCTTGGTTTCCAAGTAGATGTGTTTTGAAGTGAATTGTGGTTTGACCATCACTTTTTATCACTTTAGTCCCTGCTTCTTTGTTTTAGTAGAAATCTAAATTTCTTGAGACTGTGTAGGCCTCTCTCTAGTTTTCAAGGATAATACAGGTTATTTTCTGTTTCTATTTCTCTTTCTCTCTGTTTTATTTATTTGAGGATCTTAGACTCAGGACCAGTACCATCATCTTAAGCCAGAGGCACTAGCCATGTATCTCAAATACCACTTTCATTTGTGAGTACAGAATTAGTAATTTTGCAATGTATAAAATGCATCATATGCTCTGGAATCTGGAATGCAATCACTAGGTAACATTTCTTTTCACATCCAAATGTGCTGAGCTCAAATGAAAAATCATTCTCACAGAGAGCCCGCACTACTGCAAAGTCCATTCTGAAGGAAGAATTCTGAAGCTTCAAACCAAATCCTATTTTCGTTTGGCCAAATGTTCCAAGGCCCTGTCCTTGAAGGCACACATAGAATTCCTGGTATTTGATCATAATTCACCTACTCATGTATTATGTTTTAATATTCATGGATGCTTCAAGTCTGATACCAAATACCTCTCTCCAACATTCACGTGGTTAAGTCTGGTGTTACATCCCTCATGGTGATTGTAATTCATGGAATTGGAGCAGATATATGTCCCACCATATGCTGCTTTTCACTATGTTTTTAGATAGGTACCTAATGTGGTCATCAATTTACTCATTCACTCTCAGTGGATGGAATGTCCATTTTGAAATTTGGTATGCATAGTCTATCACATGCATCTGAATAGAAACCTAGCAAAAACACATGCACCTACAGAACACTATGTTTTTTTTGTATTGGCCCCACACTAGGTGAGTACACTACCTATCACCTATCTATTCTGTGGTTACAGAGCTTGTCAGCATTGTCCTAATTTTCTATTTCTTTCTCCTCTCTGGGAATGCATTCTCTGACTTGCTACAACCCTTTGGACAAGCTCTCTTTATGTTAAAGTCTATTAAATTATAAACACATTAGATTCCCCAATCTGTTTTTTTTTTCCTGCAGGAAAGACTAATGTGGTTTACAAATGAGAATTAATGTACAAATGAATCCCAGGGTATATACTGAACAGGGGTGCTGTCAGGCAATTATGAATGAATTTTTAATAAACTTGGCAGTGTCTCAGGATTGATTCAATTGGTGTTCATGCAGCATACAGTAAGCATCATAGTGCAAAATAGAGTCCATAAAAATAAAAGAAAACCCAGCCTTTCCACAAAGAACACATAAAGTTTCCAAGGACACAAAGAACCCTCCAAAATAGCCTGGAGGTAAATATTAAGGGAATTGCCAGAATCTTGCTCTCATTCTTCTTTCAGGTGGGCTAAGAGTTGTACAAACCAGTCCTACCTGTTGGAACCTTGCATTTACATCCTACTGGGTTTTTTTTTGTTTGTTTGTTTGTTTGTTTTGTCTTTGCTGGTGGCATTTCTCACCCCCTGTCATCCAGTATTTTATTACTGACCCCATTTCTCCTTTGGAGATATTCTTAGAGACTCTGAACATTTCTTATTCAATTCTTTTTTTAGGCAAATTGCATATAGTGGAGCAAAGTGATTCCTGGACATGGTATTCTCCCCCTTGTGTAAGCATTATTATTATTTTTTCTGGGTCTCTGGTCCTTTGAAGAAAGGAATCCTATAAAGTTTAACATTCGTATTTCAGAAACATACACCAGTCTCCTCTCTAGAGGTTTTCAGGAATCAAAAGGGTAATAGCCAGAGACCATTCTAAGGATTCCTTGAAATGGAAGAATTCCTCTTTGGAATAATAGATCAGATGAAAGACAGAAGACGTCATTGGAGATGCTAAGGGTCTATAGATAAATTACTACCATGACTCCAATTTATTAGAGGGCTGTGGAGGGGAAAAAAAACCCCTTATCTCACTTTAACACTCTTATAAATACTTTGAAAGATAAAATGGTAAATACTATAAAATGTAACTTTGTTAGATTCAAGATGGTTGCAAATTCTTTGCTACTCCTTACATTTGAGAGGTAGAGTCAAATTATCTTCTCCTGAAATGTGGGCTGGCTTTAATGATTTGCTTGATCAATAGAACGTGACAGAAATGCTATTTTGGGATGTCTGAGGCTGGGTCTCAAGAAGACTTGAAGTTCTGCCCAGGAATCCTGGAAGCCAGGTGTCTTCTATGAAATGCCACTATCCTGAGAGCACTAGGCTGTGAGAAATGGTGAGGCCATGGAACGATGAGACACTGTGTGGAGACAGAGTGGCTGGGAGCTCTGAGACTCCAGATATATGAGTGAAAAAGCCAGAGACTGGGCATGCAACTTCCAGCCCTGGTCACCCCAGTGAATGCCATATGGATCAGATATGAACTGCCCAGATGAATCATTCCTGAATCCCTGAAAAAAAATTGCAACCAAAATAAAATGGTTTTGTTAAACCATTATCTACAAGTTTTATCATAGTTATATATAGACCATAAACTGAAAGAGTAACCAAATCAAATAAAAAACCCAAACAAGCTATGAGTAGATATTTAAGGCACTGAACTAAACAGATTAGTTGGACAATTTGTACTCACATATTTTTTTTAATGCTGTCACTCAGATCACTAAGGTTACAAAAAGCATAGCTTGGAAATCCTGTCCTTCAGAGAAGATCACAGGTGCAGCTTCGATCCACACCTGAGGCGGTATGCTGAGCCAACATATCTGTACTCCAGGTCCAAGTTCACATTACATTTAGATGTCACCCAAGACTGCAGTGAATAATTCCTCATCAAGCTTGGCATAATCCCAGAAACATTGGCCAAGCAAAATCAAACACCAAAAATTGCGGCCTGGCCATTGTTAAGCATTTCTTAATCAAGTTCATTGCAGTTTCTGCACACGTAGTCATAGGGTTGCACGCTGTGCTAACATCCCAATGTCTAAGGGATTCTGAGGTAGCTGCATGCTCTCCCCAGTAACATATATTTATTGATAAAATATTCTCTACTTCTTAATGAATATCAACAAGGAAATCCCTAAAAAGGACAAAAAAGAGTAAAACTCCCAATTTAATTGCATAATTTCTTCTATTGTTTCCTGTATTTCTCTACAACACAGAGCAGTGCCAATTTTAAACAGTCACTAAAAATGTATGTAACAATTAGCCTTCAATTTCTAACATGCAATTTCAGCTTTTACTATGCTTTAAAGAAGCATCCTCCTCCTTGTGGCTTTTTGATAGCATTTAGCTACTGCCTTGACCGGCTACGGAGGAAACACCCACTTACTGGGCAAACGGGTCAAATCAAGTAGATTGCTATTTTTTGCTCTACACTAAGCACAGAGAAAATCCCAGGAAATAGGTAGGTCTCAAACCACCTATTATGCTCTGACAATTTACTTTAGTTATGGCTTTGGGAAATTTAGATTCCCCCCTCCCCATCCCCCCAATTTAGATCTCTGCTAGGCAGCCTCCAGTTCAGACTTCACATTCATGCAGTTGAGAAATTTATGTCAGTTGAGGATTTGTTCTGATCCTCTTTTGACATTTGCAGGAAGGCTTTTTTTTTTTGTCTTTCTGGGTAGGTGATGTAAAGATCACTTATACCAAATGATGATTATGGATTAAATCGTAGACATTTGAAAGTCTACTGATGCCATTCTATCTTTTGGAGGAAATATGTATTGGAACTAATAGAACATGGAATATTCTGAATGCCAATCATGGACATGCTTTGCTAAATGGCCCTGTGTGTGTGTGTGTGTGTGTGTGTGTGTGTGTTCTGCTTCTCTATTACTGCAAAACAAACTGCTCCCAAAATTTAGTGGAGTAAAACAAGGTATTTTATTTTGCTCATTAATATATGTGTCAGAAATTTGGGCAGTTTGGAAGGAAGATGGCTTGTCTCCATGATGAGCTGAGGAGATTCAAGCAGCTGGAGGTGGCTGAGACAGCTTAGTGGGGACCATAGACTGGGACCCTATTCTCTACTTCATGTCTGCTGAGACTGGAATGCCTGAGATGGCTTCCTCACCCATGTTTCTGACACCTGTGTTGGGGCAGCTGGACATCACTCTTTCTTTATATGGTTTCTTCATGTAGTCACATGGACTTCCTTGCAGCATGGCAACCTTAGGGTGACTGGCTTTCTTATACGATTGCTAGATTCCCTGAGAGCAAACATTCAAAAGACCCAGAGGGAGCTGCAAAGCTTTTAATGACCTTGGGTTAGAACTCCCCAGATATTGCTCTCATCACATTCTTTAACTCAACAAAGTAACTAAGGCCAGCTAGATTTAAGAGAAGGAGAATTAGATTCTATCTCTATGGAAACAATTTGTAGCAGACAATTTGTGGTCTTTAAAAATCTGCTGTGATGGGTACATTGTAAAAGCAGGTACCAGTTGCTTTGGGAGACCAGGCATGACCATTTAGTTAAGGGTAAATAGATGTAAAGGAGGGTGATGGTGATGGCCTCCTCCTCCTTTGGCCCTAGACTAGAGTGGGGGGGGGCATTCCTCAGACACTGCAACAGGGGGACATGGGAGGCACATAACACCAACCTGATGAGACAGCAGTATGAACAGTCCAGAATGAACTCTTGGGCAGAGCCGGTCTCTCAGGTTCTCTGGACTTCTCACCATATGGGCAGGGAATCTTGAGGGAGGAAAGAAAAAAATTTCACATTTTACTAAGTTTGAATCTAGAGATTTAAAAAGTATTTTCCAAAAACATATGAAGGCATAAAGGATATGAAGGATAAACCAGGTTGGTGAGGAAAGATGGATGGTCACCATTATTTGAATGCCTATGTGGTTGTTATTTGGTCACACATTTGTATTACTAGTCAGGAAGTACATTACATAAATATTTATTCTCATGAAGATTGAACTCCTAACAGCGTTTGTATTTAAATAGTCACCAAGTATGTCTTTATGCTGAATATTTAGCAAAACATAACTGACTCAGAAAAACCCATAGAGAAGAGAACATTAAACGCTCTGTATGTATGAATGTCTGTACGTGTATGTGTGTGTGCTGTAGTAACAAATATGTATTTAAAATATTAATGCCAGTATCACTGTGGACACAAAATAAAACTTCTTAAAGGTTTTTAAATGCTCTTTTTTCTTTAACATTTTTTCACAAATAATATATTTTTGTAAACATTAAAATATTGTAAAAGGATATACATACAAAATGATGTAGAAGGATATATAGTAACTGATTTCCTATTATGACTCCTCTACCCCCAAATTCCTGAATTTGTTATGAACATGTCTAGACATTTTCTGGAAATCATTTTGCTCAATCACATACCTCCTTTATTGGTTTAAGGAGACATCAAAGTCCTTATATAAGTGAACCATGGAAATAACCATTGAACACAGATTTTTTTATATTCTGCCAAACGCAATCATAAAATTCAGTTTTAGTTTTCTTTCAAGGGACAGATTTGTTTACCTGAAACTTTCTAAACCTATTAAATTTTTTTAATGTTTATTTTTGAGAGAGAGAGAGAGAGAGAGCAAGTGGAGGAGGGCAGAGAGAGAGGAAGACACAGAATCCCAGTGGGCCTCAGGCTCTGAGCTGTCAGCACAGAACCTAACTCAGAGCTCGAACTCAGACAGTGAGATCATTGCCTGAGAGCCAAAGTCAGACGCTTAACCAACTGAGCCACCCAGGCGCCCCTCTAACCCCATTTAAAAATAGAAAATAAAATTATGTGGACATTTAGAATTTATATTTGTATAATTCTTGATATTATAACTTTTTGTAATTTTTCCTCCTTCAAGTCCAGGGATACATTCTTTATAATTTGAAGGTAATCCTTAAGCCAATCACAAGCAGAGCCAGGATTCTATAGAGTGCATGGGTCTGGTAGAACTTTTTTTTGGCCACTTGATTTTGTAAGTTGCATGAGTCAGATCAAATTTCTAAACTGGATACTGCCTTTTTTATGTGGTGTCATACAGTTTTACAGACAACATTATTTCCCTGTGGTTAATCTCTTATATTAAACCACCATCTTTATGAGGAAATAGGTCTCAATGGTAACCCACTAGCTCTAAGTGAGGGAGTAGCATCTGTCTCACTCATTATGGCTAAAGGGATCATTTCTTTCCACTTGGCTTCATGAAATTTGCTTGTACAATTCTCCTCACCGATTGTCTGTGAAGATCCTCTCACTCACCATGAGCCCCCATCCTGGGCGCTTCACTGGGACTTAACATTTCCTTTGTCTAGAGATATAAAGAAAAGCATTACCCAGTCTGAGAGCCATTTCAAAGTGTTTTCTACTGTTTCTAGATTTGAAATCTGTACTCTTCTATCACCAGCTCTAGGTCAAGTGGATTGACTGAGTACTTTCTCAGAAATCAGTCTCCTAGGGGATGGGTTTCAGGGTACCCATTGTGTTTGTGAAGCCAAGTCATTAGTTCTGATTTAGAAGTGGCACCTGGACTCAGGATTAGCAAATGATAACTGGTAATAATTAGAATAGAAAATTTCATAGATTTAGTCCAGAGGAGAAATCATTTTACTCAGGTGTAAGTCTATATTTATCCTGATGATGTCCCCAAGTCTCTGGTTCCCATGATGCTTACAGACTTCCTTGAATTTCTCACATCCATTACATATTAATTGTTCAGCAAGCATGGCAGATCATCTTAAGGTTGCTTGCTGCTTATTATGTTGGCAGAGAACTTCCTTGACTTAAATCTATGGTCATGGAGCAAACATGCAACCATCCTTCCACTACCTGCTATTGGGGTTAGCAGTTGCCTGCACAGTGTCATCGTCAACCTACAGACTCAAGCACATATAATTGTAAATAGAATTGACTGATTCTATAATAATTTTCCTATTGACTTAATGGGTGCCAGAAACTATTATGGAGTTTTAGAATACTATAAGAATGCTATTAAGAATGCTGCATCCTTATGGAACAGTTGGGGAGTTTTCTAAGGAGTTAATACATGTAATTGGCAAAGATGAGAGCCTGGAACATAATAAGAGCTCAAGAAATAGTAAGGATTATTGTTGTGCCTACTATCATATTCTCTGATTGGTGTCGAAGGTGGATGCTAATTATATTTTTCCTTTCTTGTAGCCATTCGTTTTAGTTTTTGTGTGTGCAAATACTGAAATATAGTTCCCAACAGGAGCAGACCTCAGTAAGCAGAACCAGACTCCAAGTCAAATTTGAATTGTATTCTTTGTTAACACTGTACGAGAATAACATCAAAATCCTGGCCTGGTCTGGGTAAATGATTAATTATGAAATAATATTTCTGTGTGGAAATGGTACACAGGAAATACTGAAGAAAAAATTAAATGTCAGTCTGTATTCAGTGAGCTTAAGAACTTCCTCCTACTCTGAGTATCTTTATGTATTTGACAAAAACAGAGACTGATTATTCACAGAATTGAAGAAAAATACTAGAGTTGCCAAATGAAATTTCATGACACATTTGCGAATACATTTGTGTTAGCAAACTGTGATTCAAAAATATTTTACGGATATGTTATTAAGAAGATTTTGAGGGTCAGAAGTTTAAATTTTACTTAAAATTTAGATAATTGGATATGGTTGTTTGTTGCCCCCACCCAATAATGTGTTAGAATATATATAATATTCCACCAAAAAATAATATGTTCATAAAGTACATGCACATAATCTAATTTAATTTCTGGAAGACATTATAAAAAACTTTGTGTTTATTAGACAAAACCATGGATGTGCTACGTGGCCTGGACAAGCTCTCAGCTGTTTATAGCAGTAAACACTGATGTAAATGACGTCTCTAAAACATTTCTGGATCCTGAGGCTCAAAGGGCAGAGAGCCCTGGAACATTTTCCAAACTTGAAGCTGGGGATTGCTTCACAAGGTATGCCTTCTTAATGAGAGTGTTCAACCTAGGCTTTTATGAAAATTGTTCCAATTAATAGTCTTATATGATGGATATGGGATTGTGCTTCTGAATTTCCATTCCAGTTCACTTTGTGCAAGAGCAATCATCCTTAAAGCCTCATAATTTCTTTTAATTGGATATTTCATTATCAGGCAAGGGTACAGAGAGCAAAACTAATTTTCCTCTCCTTTTATTTAGCCCACTTGATTTGGGAGTAAGTGCTTATGATGTAGGCCTAAAAAGCAATCATTATTCCTGCTTCTAAAATTAATTTGCTGAACAATGGAGAGCAAATTATTTCTTCCTCAGTACCTCAGTTTCCCTTTTGGCAAAATGGGCTGTTGACAACTAAATTTCAAAAATAAGAAAAATGAGACATTAAAGGGAACAGGCTCTTCTCCACTTAAAGTCTAAATATATTGTTATTCTCATTTAGAAAACCTGTACACATCTGGCTTCCTTTATCTCCTTTTCCTGTCTGGAGATGCCTGTATGCACTTCACTTCATAAATTTAGGATGGAGGGAAAAACAGCAGAGTATGACTAAATACTTTCAAATCAGTCCTGGTTCCATTTTTATTTACTTGGCCATACAACCTTGGCTTCCTAAAAGAGCTGCCTCAAGGCTTGGTTTCCTCACAAAAATAAATTTAAAATGGATGAAAGACCTAACTGTGAGATAGGAAACCATCAAAATCCTATAGGAGAAAACATGCAGCACCTCTTTGACCATGGCCACAGCAACTTCTTACTTGACATGTCTCTGGAGGCAAGGGAGATAAAAATAAGAAATGAACTACTGGGACCCCATCAAGATAAAAAGCTTCTGCATAGCAAAGGAAACAATCAACAAAACTAAAAGGCAACTGACGGAATGGGAGAAGATATTTGCAAATGACATCTCAGATAAAGGGTTAGTATCCAAAGTCTATAAAGAACTTGCCAAACTCAACACACAAAAAACAAATAATCCAGTGAAGAAATGGGCAGAAGACAAGAATAGACGTTTTTCCAAAGAAGACATCCAGATGGCAAACAGACGCATGAAAAGATGCTCAACATCACTCATCATCAGGGAAATACAAATCAAAACCACAATGAGATACCACTTCACACCAGTCAGAATGGCTAAAATTAACAACTCAGAAAACAACAGATATTGGCAAGGATATGGAGAAAGGAGAACCCTACTGCACTGTTGGTGGGAATGCAAACTGGTGCAGCCTCTCTGGAAAACAGTGTGGAGGTTCTTTAAGAAATTAAAAGTAGAACTACCCTATGACCCTGTAATTGCACTACTAGGAATTTATCCAAAGGATACAAAAATGCTGATTCAAAGGAACACATGCACCCCAATGTTTATAGCAGCACTATCAACAATAGCCAAATTAAGGAAAGAGCCCAAATGTCCATCAACTGATGAATGGATTAAGAATATGTGGTATATATACCACATATATACAATGCTACTTGGCAATGAAAAAGAATTAAATCTTTCCATTTGCAATAACGTAGATGAAACTGGAGGGTATTATGCTAAGTGAAATAAGTCAGTCAGAGAAAGACAGATATATGATTTCACTCATGTGAAATTTGAGAAGCTTAACAGATGAACATAGGGGAAGGGAAGGAAAAATCGGATAAAAGCAGAGAGAGAGGCAAACCATAAGAGACTCCTAAATAGAACAAACTGAGAGTTGATGGGGGTGGAGGGATGGTGGGATGGTTAATTGGGTGGTGGGCATTAAGGAGGATACTTGTTGGGATGAGCACTGGGTGTTGTAAGTAAGTGATGAATCACTGGGTTCTACTCCTGAAGCCAAGACTACGTCGTATGTTAGCTAGCTTGAGAATTAAAAAAAAAAAAAAACAACACAAAAAACTGTTTCCTCATTTGCCCTGTGTCCTGTTAGCCCTTACCAGTCACTGTTTATTATCTGCTGCACCACCAAAGTAGCATTCTGTCCTTGGTAATACATCTGGTTATGAGGCCTCCTTAAAGAAGATGAGGACTAACCCTGCCCTGCATCCATGTCTGCACTTACCTCCAGCAGTCATTACCAGGGCCTAGGCCTCCTCTGTCACCCCCCATCCTCCGATCATCAATCCTGTGCTGCTCTTTGCCCTCCCAAGTGTCTCTGCTCTGTCCTCCCAAATGTCCCCCTCTATTCCCTCTAAGATCTGCAGGATCTCCAGTCCTTTGATCATAGCTTTTTTCATGGTCTACCCGTACTCTCCTGGACTCATTTTCTTCCTTGCTCAGATCAAAGTCCACTGTGCCAGTAGAATCACTCCTTGCAAATAATTATAGTTCTCTTGTATCTTTCCCCCTCAATTTTATTTTTTTGAGAAAACCTCAAACTTCGATGACCATTACTATGTATCTTCTTCATGTCTATACCTATGTAAGTTGACCATTGCTGTGGAAAAAGTCACATGATTAAAGCTTCACTCTGAAGCAATTATCTCAGTTTTCAATTTGGTACCTAATGTAGCTCCCAAATCTGACTATATATCTCTAAGTGGTTCACTTTTCTACTTGCCAAGCAGTATGTATCTGCCCAAACCTTTAACACCTATTTCCTACGCTCAGCTGAAAACCTTGCCTCAAACTTTATGGAGAAAGTAGGAGTCATAAGAAATAAACTCTTGTATTTTCCCACCAGGAACCCTACAAATCTTCCTAAATTTACTTCCATCTTCTCTTTGTCCCTTCTCCTATTGAAAGCAAATTCTTCCTCTTTTTCTCTACTGGATCATTTAATTTACAACTCCCATATGGCTAAATTCAACTGACATATTTCTATCCTCATCTTGCTCCATCTCTTCCAGAATTTAATAGAGTTAACCATTAAACACACTTTCTCTCGCCCTTGATGACACCTCTGCTTTCCGGTTTCCTTCTACTTCACTGGCCATTCCTTCTCAGTCTCCTTTGTTAGCTCCTGTTTCTCCACTTGACCATATGTGGAAGTAGTTGGAAGTTCCATCCTGGTTTTAATTCCTTACGTTATATTTTTTCATCAGGTGATCTTTTTCTTTTTCTTGGATTTATTAACATTATTTATGTTGAGAAATTAAAAATCATCAGCAAGGATTCTAGGTTTACATAGTCAACTTCCTGCTTTTCATTGCAACTTGGATGTCTTAGAGGTATCCTTAAATTAACAGGAACATTAAACTCTAAATATTAACCAGGAAAATTAAACTCTGGTCTTCCATCTCAACAATCCTGTAACCTTGTAACTTTTCCTCCTGGTAGGTGGCAATATTGTCTTCTCTGTTGTTCAAACCTAAACCCAGGTATCTTATTTTAATGTAAGCTTTCAGTAAATCCATACCATCCTCTTACTGAAAAATTTTCACTGACTTCCATTGTACCTAAATTAAACCCTAACTCTTTAACGTTTTGACCTACATGGCTCAATGTGATTTAACTTTTCAAATGAATCTGAGCTTCCCAGAAACTGAAGTTCTCTGTTCAGATCTGGTCATGCTGGTCTGTTTTCACTTCCTGGATCCTGTTAAATTCTTTCCCACCTCAGGACTCCGGCCTGTTCTCTTCTGTTGGTTTAGAAACTCTTCCACCACTCATAGTGTAACCAGTGTTTCCTCCCCCTCCTCTCCCTGCCCCCCCCCCGCCTTTGCATCTCAGCTTAAATCTCTTCAAAGGGGTGTTTCTAGCCACCATAATTGAAATAAAATGTACTCCCCATCCTCACTCCATTATTCTCCATCTCATCATTTCCTTTCTTCTTCATGGGAGTTACGATGACTGTTTTATAATTATTTATTGGTCCCTTAACCTATTTTGGGTATCGTTTCCCCTCTAGTATCTCTGTCCCTGAGGTAGAAACACATTTTTCTTCTTGCTGTTTCCTCCCAAGTGCCTGGCTCATTTCCTGAACATAGTAGTCACTCTATAAATATTCATTAATGAATGAATTAAATAATGAATGAGGAAAAAGGCCTATAAAGTTAGTATGAGGGTCAAATGAAATTATGTAGGTCAAATCACCTTTAAAAATATGAAAGTGTTAAAGCAAGGCATTTTTATTCCATTTTTTCTATAGTGAGTGATAGGCCTAGGATGATTTCTATCCTCCTATCTCGCACACCACCTTTTTGCCCTCATTCATAAATCTTCAAAAATTCCATCCCATGCAGGAAGCCTGCACAGACCAGGTGGATTGGGAGAAAATTCTCACCTCCCTCACATATTTATGCCTAGCAACTGTCTTTCCCATATGTCCAATTATGTCTACAAGACAAGAAAAGTGAAAATTATGTGGAAAGAACCCAAGAACCTTAATTAACTCTAAAGGATGAATGTTAATTCTTTTCATTTGTGTATGGATGTCAGTGCAAGTTTTGCTTCACATTGGTTTGCAGCACAGGGTTGGGGCAGGGTTGAACTTCATGGCTTCTAAGTCTTCATCCACCCTATGATCAAGTTCTTTTAGCATTATGTGGGATATAGTCCTAGCCACAAGACAGGCTTAAATGTTTAATAAAGAAGAGCTTTTCTTTCTTGTTCAATAGGTTTATTTAATCACTGTGTCTTGCTGGTGGGGTCCTTTCAGTTCATAGATTGGTTAAAATCCTTTTATCAGTGTTCCTTGCTCCTACAAGATAAAGCTTATGCCCTTGGCATATCACACACAAGGTCCCTTGTGAACCAGAACCTCACTTTCCATCTATAATCTATTTTTTTTAAACCTCTTTTCCGCCCATCTCAAACTCCTCTGGATACTTCGAAAAACTTATGGTTTATTGGCTATAAACCTCAGGCTCTCTCATGCCTCCTCCACTTTGTTTATTTCGTGCCTTTTTCCTGAGAGCTCTTAGTCTTTTTTTCCCCTCCACTTTGGAAAGAATCTATTTATCCTCAAGAATCAGTGCAAATTTAACCTTCTCTATCAAGCTTTATTTAAACTCACTAGAAAGAGTTAGACACTCCTTCTTCTGAGGTGTCATATCTTCAGAATAGTGCTATGAAATATCCATATCCACATTCATGTTCACAACCCCCAGGGTACCACTCACATCTTATTCTATGTGAATTATACTGTTTGGAGCACACAGTATATAGTCTTGGCCAGATGTGGTGACTCTCTATGTGATATTTTTATGTTTTTCTATACATGTTATATGTATCTCTTCATAGCACAGCTGTCAATCTTAATTCTTTTTATTACACTCTATATTTACTACTTTTTCCTATCACTGTAAGAGGAAGTATTGTTTCCTTTTCTTCATGTTTAAGCATGGTAGAATTTTTAGAGCAACATACTTGACTTCTCTACTCATTGCTACTTTCATCTCTCAGTTGGTTATAAATTTGGGGATAAGAGACCACTCTTACTTATAGGTCCTTTCAAACCTCAAGACAAATCCACAGATTGGTTTTTCTCTGAAACACAAACATTGCTTTACTGGGTAAAGCCTCATGGATAAGATTTAAGATAGAGTTAAAATTAAAATATGGTACTTTAGCTAATAAAAATGTTTCAGTTTTACATATTGGAAACTTTTAAACCTTTTTAGTGAAGCTTATTCTTCAGTGGTCCAATTCTGTTGCTTTTTCTCACTGAAATGTCATCTATAATTCTAAGCAGTGAGCCAAGATTTAAAATAGAGTAAAGTAAGTCTAAGTCTTGTGATCAAGGTTTGGAGAGCATTTGGTACTTTATTGGAAATCATGTCACTTCTAATAAAAAGCAGAGTGCCCCTATAAATACAGAAATCAATAGTTTTTCCCTCTGCTTATTTGAAAATCCTATCTAATAACAATTGTTCTTCTGCTAGGTTTTGAATATTAACAAGCTAAAGAGGACAAATACTTCCCTTACCTAATTTGTTTGAGTTTAGCATTGCCAGTGGCTAGAGGGCAGTAATAATGAAGCCGAAATCACAGGTTTGATGTGAATATCCACCAGTAACTTTGCTCTGCTTTATGGCCTCAATTACACTGTTAACCCTGGTTGACTTATGATCGTGAACCGATTATCCCAATAAACACTTAGAGAGAATAAGAATATATGGCTGTAAAATCCACCACCACTAATGTGAAAAGAATTCCTGGTTTAACCTAATGTAATTTACTCCATTTATTAACAGATTAAGTGAACTTTACCAATTTTATGGTATCAAGTGTAATTTTATGTTGATAATGTTGCAATTTATGTCTCCTCTTTTGATTACAATTCCAACGCATGTTTGTTGATATCCTCATTTAGTATCTCTTTAGCATTCAAATTTATAATGCCTAACAAATCAAAACAAATAAAATCATCAAAATACAAACCTTGCTCCTTTCATTTCATGCCCAACCTATTTTTTTTCATCAAGTCATTGTCGTCATCGTCTTCTCCTTCTTCTTTTTGAGGGGGTGGGGGCAAGTGAGCAAAGGGCAGACAGAGAAAGAGAAAGAGAGAGAGGGAGAGAGAGAAGTGGGGCCTTCTCAAAGCGGGTCTTGTGTTCACCCAATGTGGAACTCAAACTCACCAACTATGAGATTGTGACCTGAGCCGAAGTCGGATGCTCAACAACTGAGCCACTCAGGTGCCCTCCTCAAGTCTTCTTGATCTCAGTTAATGTTTCTACCACCTAACCAGTTGCTCAAGCTCTAAACCTAGAAGTTATTCTCAACTTCTCTCTTAATGTTATCCCTCAACCCATCCATCAACTAGTTCTGTCATATTCCCGGTTATATCTAACCGATCTCTGCATCTTCATTGTCATCACCATAGCCTAAGCAACCTAGATTATTGCTATAGACTTCCAACTAGCTGTCTGCTTCCACTTTTGTCTCCATTTAATTTATTCACTTCAGGGCAGTCAGTTATCTTTAAAAATGGAAACTTAATTACAGAACTCTCCAGTGACTTCACTTTGCACTTAGGATAAAATTCAGACTCCTATGCATTGCCTATAAATCCCTAACTAAGTTGATTTTTGCCTTCTTTTGTGACCTCACTTCAGTTTATCACTTTCTCTTTCTTGCTCAATGCAAGAGACACACTGACCTCTTTCTGTTCCTCAGACTCACTGAGTCTTTTTCATTATAGGCCTTGAATCTGCTGCTTCTTTTCCTTTAACCGCTCTGTCCCCAGATTTGATTTCCCCAAGTTTGTATCCTTATCATTCAGGGCTAAGTTCAATTTGCCATTGCATCACTATTTTATAGTCTTTGCTAAGACTTATTCTAATCTGAGATTATTTAATTTATTTTTTTACCTGTTTATTTTCTGACTCCTTTAATGAGAAGGTAAACTCTATGAAAATACAGACTCTGTCTGCCTTGGTCATGCCTCTTCTATATATCCAGTCTTCAGAGTAGTGTCTTAAATCTTATGTGCCTTCAATAAATATATATATTTTGAAAAAATGGATGTTGGTTTGCTGTAGGAAGATTATGGATCATCAGAGATAAATAATGTTCCCCATTTGATGGTCTGGTACATTGCTTAATTAATAGTTCTCTTTACATCTTCAACTTTGTAAAATTTTGAGGTTTTAGCTTGACTCTTCTGAAAGGGCACCTGGGTGGCTTAGTTGGTTAGGCATCCAACTCTTGATTTTGGCTCATGTCATGATCCCAGGGTCATGGAATTGAGCCCCACGTAGGGCTCTTCACTGGCAGCATGGAGACTGTTTGAGATTCTCTCTCTCTCTCTCTCTCTCTTTCTTTCTTTCTGCTCCTTCCCTGCTTGTGCTTTCTCTCTCTCAAAATAAATAAATACACATTAAACAAAACAGTAGCTATAGATTGAGTCTTCTGAATAAGAATGATGAAAAAAGTTATGTTTTTGAGAAGGTATGTGGTACAAAGTAAGCTAAATGTAGCTCATGATGAATTCCATGAGAAATATAAGCTGATACACCTATAATTGGAAATGAGTAATATTACACATTATCATAAAATTGTAAGAGACATGTGGAAGGTATGAGCTCAGAAAAACTTGGAAAAGCTTAAAGAGATGCTGTGAGTTTGAATTAGATGAGATTGAATAGGAAAGGGATACATAGAAAGCAGATAAAAGTGCAGCTTCCTCTGGGACACCACTGTCTTTGGTGGTGTTTCCTTTCTCTAATTTCTTTGGAATATTTGTCTAAAACGTGTGTTTCCTTATTCTTATTATCTGTTTGGTGCTTTATAACCCCCAGAGAATCCTGAGGGCAGAAACAGTAACTTACACTTGCCCTTTGCACCCACTTACCAGAGACTTCAATGCTAGGCATGTGATAGATGCTTAAGCCATCTTTCTCATGGAGTAGCATAAACATTTTCTGTGATGGTACAAGCATGGGCTTGGAATCAGAACATTTGTGTTCTACTCCTGGTTCTGTCTTAATCAGCACTGTAATCCCTCTAAGATTTCTATTGCACTAATTTTTACATACAAGTTTGGACTACGTGGTAGCTACAGAATCCCCCTTTGCTCCAGGAAATTTGTAAGCAGAGGCGTGCATCTAAAAACAGAAATTGGCTGAGTTTGGCTGTCGAGGCTCCTAATGTGCCATGGAGTGCTATGAACTTGAAGGTCTTCAAATTTCCCCACAGTCTGAAAGTAAGAATTCCTTGTGGAGCAGGACATCAAGTGAACTTTTCCTATTATCTGAAAATTGCAGCGAATGTATTGCGCCGTCAGGGATTAACCTTGCCCAAAGAAAGATTTGGCCTTTCTCCCCAGCTCCTTGGAAGTAACTTCTTAGCCCTTAGTGTATCCTGCCTGATAAGAGTATCTATTTACCTGGGAGCCATGAGCCATGCCAGCTGGTCTATGCTAACAATATGATTTATAATGGAAGCTTGACCTCTGGAAGGGCTGGAGACTAAGGTCATCTATGTGTATTTGACCAACTCCTAATAAAATATTTGGACACCAAGGCTCAGGTAATCTTCCCTGGGTGGCACTTCTCTGTGCATGCTGCCACACACCATTGCTGGGAGAAGTAAGCACTGTCTGCATGGATCTGTGGGAGAGGAGATCTGGAAGCTTATGTCTGGAACTCTCCTAGACCCAGCCCTAGGCACCTTTTCCCACTGTTGATTTTAATCTATGTACTTTTGCTGTAATAAACCATAAACATTAATAAATAACAGGTTTGCTGAGTTCTGTTAGTCCTTCTAGTGAATTATTAAACCTGAAATTTGGGGACCTCCTCTATTATAGGCACAAAGCCCCCAACAAAAGGCACTAGTACTGCCCTGCCAAGCTATCAGACACTTCATCTGTGGGACTTACTGAGAAGTGAGATGTAAGTTCAGTACCATTAAGCACCAGTTCACCTAAGAAGTCTGAGAAGCAGGTGGTGTGGGGCTGTGTGGGAGTGAGCAGACATTGGGCTTACATAGCATGCGATGTTGTGGCAAGAGACTTCTTCACCCCCTGAAGCAAGCAAAGGGGGTTCTAAAGAAAACCAATCATCAAGTTTGCGGGTGCTGCCAGATACAGAGATTGGCTGTTACTCCTGACCAAATGCTTTCGTATGGATGGTTTACAGCCCATTCAGTGCTGTCTTGGACATAGTAGGTGGGAAGACTCTTGAGATAGCCTGGCATGAGTCTCTTTAAAGTCTGGGGACACATCTGATCATCAAGGTTGGTGCTGGTGTCTACTTCTGACCTAAATAACTTGGCAGGAAAGATCTGTTCTGAGTATCTCATAGAGCAGGACTTAAAAAGATGGTTGTACACTGTGCCCAGCCCCTGTGGCTCTCATAGGGTGGTGCAGGGGTTCTCAACACCTCTAATGGGTCGTATGAAAGAAATTGCAACTAAGAGAAGGGGTCTGCCACACGGGACAGTCTGGATGGCTATTCGGGGGAGCGCTGGTAGTCTTAATCCCAACGTAGCCTTGTGGGTGAGTACCTCTGACAGGACCGAGGGAAAATATAGTTGTCTTTCTCTAAAAACATCCCAAATGAAGGAGGAAGTTGGGTGATACTGGACATCATCCTAATGTTTTTCTTACATTAGAAAAACATTTGAATGGACATCCATGTCCATTCAGAGGTCACCATACCACCTTGGGCTATCAACAAACACTAGATGTAACAAGGAAGCCAGCACCATCCTGTACTCCCATATGTGACTAAAGTCAGCCCTGTTCTCTCCCATTTGTGCTCACTGCCCCTTTCTATGTCTTAGCCAGGGAGTGGAAGGGTGCCACAAACAGCCAAATCCTCTTTCCCACCTCAGCCACATGCCTACCCTGCACTATATGATGGGAAGTATTTTGGAACAAATAGGAGGCTAAAGTTTTAAAATGAGTTGAGTATGTTCAATAACTGAATATAGCTGGAAATGTATAGAATCCAAGATGTTATAAAAAAAATAAGAAGGGGATCCAGCATAGAGTGAGAGAAATTTATGACTTAAATAAAATTTATATATATGTTTCCCCAAATGGAGACTTCTAACCAAATCAGGAATATTTTCCCTTCCCTTCTTTTCACCTCCCTCCCTTCCTCTCTCTCTTTATTTTATCTATCTTTAGATATCTATCTATCTATCTATCTATCTCTCATCTCTCTGCCTCTTGGCATCCCTGTCTCTAAACACCGATGGCCAGAGGTAGCAAACCACACGCCATACAAGAATTTCCATTTATTCTAGTGACTGAATGACAGAGACTTTGATTTTCATTTATTATTTCTTTTTCTGTAGACATTTGTTGAAGAACAAAAGAAAAAAATGACTATACACTATTTTCATTATATTGCTTTTTAAAAGATGTACTTAAAATTCAAGGAACCAAATGATTCTTTGGATGTGTTAGCCTCAAATCGCCCCATTGTTAAGTTTGCAATATAGATCTGACTTCAGGATGGATGTTTTTCAGCATTGCTTCATCATGGTGTTCAGTATGAAAGCTTTCCAATGTGTGTCCTCTTAATGAGACAGCCCAGACAGGTGGCCAAGGCCATGGGTAAAGAACTCTTCTCCTGGATGAAAATGATATCTGTGAAGTGTTGTGTAATGTCATGATCCACACGGAATTAAAACCATGAAAGATTACACACACTTTAGGAGGTGTTCTTCCTACTACCTTAAAATATGACACTTTATGTAAGAAAGATCCTGAATTTTTAACAAGCTGCACTCATTAATGACTCAGGTTGCACTGAGATCCTGGTATCTTTAACCCTTAAATTACATTTGTCAAATAGAAACAATTTAGTCTTTTAGGGTCTCAGTTTCCTAAATTAAAAAAAAAAATGGTGGGATTAGGTCAGATGATCTATCAGAACTTTCGAATCCTAAAGTCTGTGATTATTGGAAACAGCTAGTTATGGGAGCGGCGGGGACCTTTCACTTCAGGACCAGCTGCATGATGAGCCTGTTATATCAACAGGATGCCAGCTTAGCTGCAGCAGAGTCCAAAAGACTCACAGCCTGGGTGGTTTCCTTGTAGATTTTGGTCACCAATTCTCAAACAAGGAATCACAGAAAAATCATCTCATCATCTTCACAGTTGGAGAGAATTATTGTACTACCCAAATTAGGCCAAGGACTGAGCCACAGTGGGGACTGAACTGCCTCCTTAAAAGCTTCAGTCTCTCCAAGTCAGGGTAAAGGGCATCATCAAGGGAAACCTGCATCAAGGCTAATGAGGACCTTGCTGAAAGCAGCCATGGGAATACTTTAGAAAAGCTGCCTTCCTGCCAGTGCCCGAATCTAAAGTCTACCATTCTCCAGGAAAATAGACTTTACTTGTGCCTCCTACCTGCTGCCAACCCACTAGCTTAATTCAGAGGGAAGGAGAGCTGGTGCTGGCTGTGTCTGCCCCACCCTTCCTTCCCCTTTCACCTTCAGGGCAGCATGGTGGGACTCGCTGCAGACCAGAGAGAACCAGCTGTCTCTGGGTACAATTTCGGAATGACTTGTGTGCTCTGAACAGCTTGCTGACCACTGCCTTCATGTGCACGGAGTTTTTATTTGCTTGGTTGTTTGCTCAGTGATTCCACACTAGACTATAAGTTCCATGAGGGTAAAGATCGTATTTGCATTTTTGTTTCTTCCCCACCTTATACACTCAGTGTCTAGCACTGGCCCTTGAGTCATCACTGAAACCCAAGAAGTGTTTGTTGGGTGAATGAATGGTCTTCTTTAGACTGTCAAGAAGGATTTTATTAACCTGGAAGGTCTTCTCCGTATCATTTTTGTTCATTGAACAAGTATTGACTGAGCACTATTACAGGCCAGTCACTAGTCTGCATGTTGTATATACAGCGATGAGGAAAACTGACAAAGAAATCCATGTCCTGCTTGTATTCTAGTGGTGAGGAAATTCTTTCTCAACCAATAAAAATTGCATATATTGAAGGTATGCAATGTGATGATTTTGGTAGTGTGAAATGATTGCCACAATCAAGCTAATATCCATCACCTTGCATAGTTGCTGTGTGTGTATGTGTGTGTGTGTGTGTGTGTGTGTGATGAGAACATTTGAGATTTACTCTTTTAGCAAATTACAACTGTATAACACATGTAGAAAAGGAGCAGAAGGGCCTTCTAGTCTTGAGCTAAGATAAGAACATGAGGGAAAGGGGTAAATACTATTGCAGAGCATTGTATAATCAGGCACTTGAGAATAAGCATGATGGGGAGTTGTGGACATGGGTGGGAGCAGACCACTAGGAGTATAACCTTTATACTGTAGGTAGTCAATAGTAGCAAAAGATCAGTAGCAGTGTAAGCAGAAGAGGGGCCTGATCAGTAGTGTATTGAAAAAGATTTCCTCTGGATATTACACAGAATGGACTGAGACTGAAGAAATTGAAGGTGGGACATCTTTCAAAGAGGACACTGCAGATACTTGATGTGACAGTGACTGAGAACTAACCCAAGGCAATGTAACTGGGAAGGAGAAGATAGACATGAAAGCTATTGTGAAGAAAGCTGATTGCATTGTGTGATGGAGAAGGAGATATTTTAGGTGGAATGCAGTTTGGAATCAGTGTGAATAGCTGGTTCAAGGGACTGGCTGATATGTTAGTGTTAGGAATTCCTGACACAAGACCTCTAAATTCAGTCTCAGAGGTGTTGGATTTGATGTGCCATAGACATCCAAAAATATTGATATCTAGAAGGTAGTTAAAAATGTAGATCTGGAGGTTAAAAAAAGTGATGGAGGCTACATATATGGCTAAAGGGGACAGAGAAGTGACAAAAATAAGTGATAAAGGACGTAAACACGTAACATAGAAATGTATGAACTAGAGACTGTTTTCAATTCAAAAAGTGAAAACTACAAATAGAATACCATAATTGTATCTTTCATAATTTGTTATTACTTTGATTTGGAACCCAAACCCTTTTAGCTTATTTTAATGGAATGAAGATATGAATGTTAGTCTTGCATTTTGAATTTCAATGTGCAATAATATTCAACCATAATGCTTTAAGTGGGAACAATGTTCAATTTTATTCATTTTCATAATTTAAAAGTAACTAATATGGATAATTCTGAATATGGATAGTATTTAGCACAGTTGTTTTTGTATTTAGTATAATGTCATCTGAGACTCTTGTGGAATTCTTGTATTTTAATATTATATTTGGTTTTTAGTCCTTGTTGAACTCCACTTTAATATCTTCTGTTTGGTTCTTCATTCAAAAAGGAAGGTTAACTGCAAATGTTAGGTCATTTTTATAAAATGTAAAGTCAGATAATATTTTCTGGAATTCAGTCCTCAACTCTGCAATTTTGAGAGTGTAGTTGAGGCAATACTTTCTAGAAACCAATTTCAGGATAGGAAGGTGCACTAGTTATTATTCCTTCCCCAAGACCTTCCCAAAGCTACAGTTTTTCTAGGAATAAGTGAATGGAGTCCTACATTTTTGGGTAGGTACGTATAAACACCATTCAAAGAAATATTCAGGGTTCAGATGGGTTGTAATGTCAACCCAAAGATCAAACCTGATCCAATTTTGACTGGCAAATGAGCGTGGAGGTTTTTCTTTGATAATACATGCAAGTGTATTTGTTTTTGAATACTTTAAAAAATATCCTCAGCTCCACGTCACCACTAAGCCAGATACTTTCAAACAGTACATGTCTAATTCATCAAGCCAACTACTGGATTGTCAGAGATTCAAACAGTCTGTGTAGTAATGGATGTCTTGACAATGAGTTTCATTTTTAACTTTTAGCACAAAGGTCTCTCTGGTGAATGATGCCGTGTTCTATAACCTAGGAACATGTTGCTATCCTGAATTAAACTTGGGGCCTCTGTCTGTAGTCTTGACTACTAATTTTGAATTTGTCCATCATGAACATTTTCCTAACACACACAAAAAAATCATTTCCTGATGTTATTCCTATCATGGGCATTCTGCCCAAAAGTCCTTTGGTCACATCAAAATTCCTTTTGACATCATGAATAAATATAGCTAACTGTGTGGTGTTATTTATATCTGTGCTTTCATCAGCTGCAATAGAAAATGCCACAAAAGATTTAACTTTTTCATGCACTGTGTCCTATAAATGCTTAGCCAAATCTACAATGCATTGAACTACAGTATTTCTGGCTAGACATATTTTTGCAATTGATTATTTCTGCTTAATGCACATAATTTCTGATGCATTCCCTAGAGCCTTTTCATTTTTTTAAATAAGCTCACCACCTGCAGAAGGTTTTAAAGCCTGAGGAAATTTTCACTTAACACATAGTGGCATTGCACTGTAGCGACTCTTATTTTATTTACCTTGAAAAGTTTAGAAATTCCAGTCCTTTCTTTAAAGTTCATTTATTTCTCATCACTCACCTTTTGTGTATACTGATCATAGTTTGATTATGGTTTGTCTGATAATAACGTACTAAGTCATATTCTCCTAACACTCTCTTTGCAGAGTGAACATATTATATACCCATTTTTCTTGAGATAGCCCCATTGGCTTGTCTCTCTTTGCCTCATTTTAGATAGTGACATGAGTATCAAGAAAATCTGTTTACTATGCAAACCAACAGAACTAGTGGCATAATGGTGAATAGCCGCTTCATTCTTACCTCAGATTTTGGCTCAACAGGGAACAGAAGGGACTGTGGTAGACTGGACGTGGAATTCCTGTATATAGGGAATTCCAAACACATATAATATACCTAGTTGTCTTTCAGTTATCGATTTCTTCTTCATTTGCATTTTGGTTAGAGAATGTGGACTGTGTGATACCAATCCTTAAAAATGTAATGAGATGTGTTATATGTGTGGTGCAAATATTTGGGAAATTTTTGTAAGTATTCTGTATGTGCTTCAAAATAATGTGAATTCTGCAGGTATGAGTGCAGTATTCTATGTAAGCTCACATGTCAAGCTTGCTAATATTCACGTTTCCATGTGTGTACTGATTTCTTGTCTGCTTGAGCTATCAGTTCCAGAGTGCTGTGTTAAAATCTCTGATTTCACTGTGAACTTGTCTATTTATGCTTATGGTTCTGTCAGTTTTTGCTTTATATCTTATGTTTCGATGCTGTGCGGTTAGTTGCATATATAAGTTTAGAACTGATGAATTAAATGTCTTATTACACCCTTCCCTTATTTCTTGGAATGCTTCATATCTAATGCTTCCTTTGTTTCTTGTTTGTATACCTACACCAGTTTGTTTTGGTTAGTATTTGCCAGATGTACCTTTGACTTTCAACATTTTTGTGACTCTTTATGACTTTACATATTAGACATATCCCTTGTAAATGGCATGTACTGGGAAACATATAAAACCTGGTGCTTGTTGCTTGTACTGGGAATTTGCATTGCTATTTTATAATGATGAATTTGAGATTCCGTGCTCTCTCAATTTTTACTTTTTAATTTGAAGTAATTTCAAAATCATAGAAAAGTTACAAGAAGGTACAACACCTGCATACCCTTCACTCACTCAGATTCCACTTTTCTTAGCATTTGACCACATTTATTTTATCATTCACTCTGTCTTTGTCTGTCTGTCTAGGTTTCTCTATGTTTTCTGTATCATTTAAGAATAAGTCACAGATGTGATATCCCAGTATCTTTAAATTGTTGAATGTATATTTTTCCAAAACAAGGATACCTTCCTCATAGCAACAGTGAATCCATCAAAATCAGGAAGTTAACAGTGAATCCATCAAAATCAGGAAGTAAAAATCACCCTATCCTCAAACTCTAAGTTTCTTTCTACTGGTTCAACAATGTCATTTATAGCAAAAATCGAATAAAGAATCAAACATAACACGATGTGTTTTTCTTTTTTTTCTTTCCTTTTTGGTCCAGCATTTAATATGGGATCCTGTACGGGATTTAGTTGTCAAGTTGCCTTAGTCTCCTACACTTTGGAACAATTTCTCAATCTTTCCTTGGCTTTCGGGACTTAATATTTTAAAAGTGTAGAGCGCAGTTATTTTCATTACATATTTGTTAAATATTTCCTCATGATCCAATTCAGGTTATGGAGTTTTGGCAGAAATATCACAAACTGGAGACTCTCTATTCAATACGGGGTTGATTTGTCCCATTCCAGTTGATGCTCACTTTCATCACTTGGTTAAAATTGTGTCTGCCAGATGTCATCACTATAAAGTCAATGTAAATTATTTTTTACTTATTCAGTACCATAATTAATACATATTTCGTAGAGGGCTACTTCCAGATTATGAAAATATACTGTTCCTTATCAAACTTCACCCACTGGTTTTAGCGTCCATTGAGAAGTCTGCTTTTTAATTTATTATTTTTGTGAAGGAGAAGGAGTAGAAAAAAATGGAAAAACCAGAATCTAAATGAATTTTTAATTATTCTCTTTGAAAAATGGATGGGCATAGAGTTTATTATTCTCTAGAATATGGTTTTGTCCTGTGGTCCACCTGCCTTTGACTTCAGGTGTTTCTTAAATCTGTCCTACCTGAGATCTACTGAGTCAGAATCTGAATGGTGGGAAATGAGGATCTTAATTTTTCAGTTTCCTAGGTGATTCCTAACTATAGAGAATCACTCCAATAAGAGACTCAAGTGACCCTTGTTTTAAGAATTTGCCTAATGCTTGCAAATTGTGGACAAAAGATACAGAATTTTCATTTAATGTAACAGGTTATAAAATATTGCATCAGATATGCCATTGAGACAAGACGGATTTGTTCTCCGATTAGGATGCTCACATTCTGCCCCTAATACATGAATGTGCAGCAGACCATTTAAGCAGAAGGCTGTTCTCCTCTACATAATCCAACAAGTGAAGTGGAAAAAAAGATACCTTTCTCTGTAGGTTTAAGGTCTCCACCCACAGTCTAAACTTTGTATTTTGCTTTGTGAATATCAAAGTACATGGCATTTCAGTCCTATCTGGTTTATTCAAGCCTCCCATCTTCAGCTCCTTATTTCCTCCGCTTTCCAGTAGGAAACACACTATTATCTGTTGAGTTGCTAGGTTCTTTGTCTCTTGAAAGCCTCTGTGGCTATGAATCATGAAAGAAAATTCTATTTTTGTGTATAACACCTTTTTAGTGCTGTTTTAGTGCTGTTTTACCTTGGAAAATTTATCTGAACCACGGTCCCAGACCTGTTACTTCTGGCCACTTTTATTATAGTCGCTGGTATGAATTGGCATCCCATGAACTTTTCACAATTATAGTCCTATTTCAAATCTCCCCCAAGTGCCATAACTTTGCCCAAGTGGATTTATTAAGTACCCTTTAATCAGCTCAAACCTAAATCTCATGAGTAAAATGCAGTCTTGGGCTTCCTCAGTTAATATTAATGCTTTTTTCATCCAGGCTTTTCTGTAATTCAACCATAGGGTATTTCTTTGCAAGGAAATTGCGTATCAAAAATGGTTGTTCAAAATTTTTCCTGCTTTTAGATAGATTGGCAGTCTTTTTGAGGTACTATTTATTTAATATGGCAGACACATAGCTTAGAATTATTTTTCACTTGAAGACTAATTCTTCATAATTCTGAATAGAAATATTGTCATCTTAAATCAAAACATAAAAGATGGATGTATATAAGGGAAACCACCTTAGGATAAGAAATTTGAACACAGAAAAAACCCCTGCCATTTCTTGAATTTTAATCAAAGAACAGAATGATGAAACAGCAAAAGTAGTTTGGTTAAAACATTTGTATACTGACCTGAGCGTTTATTAATACATTAAGAGGTTATCTTTTATTTATTTCTCTATTGCTTGCCCCAAACTGACTTTATGTACATGGCATGTCATTTTGACACAGATGATTTTTATAGATGTAAACGGATGCTCTGAAAGGCTAAATAACTTCTCCTAATATTAGAAACAGCCGCACCAGTCTAACTTTAAAATTATGCCTCTTCTTTTCAATCATCTTATTCATTATGATTCCCATCCCATTAGGTGCAGAAATTATGGTCCTTGGTGAAGCCAAATATTGGCATAAATCTGAAAATTTAAATTTAAATTTTCTTAATTTCAAACAAAAAAGAGTTATTGCCAGATTTTCCTTTGCGTCAAAAAAAGATGATTCTTTGCAAATGAAATATTTTTCCATTTCTTGCATAGGAGGTTGTGATTAGGAAATTATATTTGTAAAACTCTATGTGCTTAGAGTTGTACTGGCAAACCTAAGTGCTTATTTGGTTTCTTCCTGCAAATAAGAGCAATGCTAGCAAAACCAAATAAATAAAGGAAAAAGGTTATAAATGTCCCATTATTTTGAGTCATTGGCAATTTGTACATCCTGATGGTATATATGACCAGGCATGTGTGTGCCTACTATCTGTGCACCCAGATACCTATTTCTCTTCTCCCTTCCCTTCTCTTCCCCTCCCCTCCCTGACCCCCTTATCTACTTCCCTCCCATTTACTTCTCTTCTGTCTCTCCCTCTGTGTTCTATTTCTAGTTTTCTCACTTGATACTTAGAAATCAATACCCACTTACATTCAGTGTGCATTGTGCCTCCTCCAAATACCTTCATCTTCTTTCAAGAGGCATATATATTTAGTCACTTTGCCAGGCCTTGGCAAATGAAAAATAATCATGTTTTCAATTTCAACAAAAATTCTGATTCACTTGACATTTAATTTACTAATTACCTTGGAACTTTCCAAGATAAACTAAAAAAAATAATAAGATCACCTTTTCACTTTGAGGATTGAAGGCCTTTCAAGCAAAAATACATTTGTGTTACTAAGAAAGAAGTTATAATATGACAGAAAAACTAGTTTTTAGCTGTTCATTCTTATGCTTTATTTTTATGATATGTGCTTTGCTTTTACTAAATTATAAAATAAATTCAACATATTATTTAAAACGATGAAAAAAAGTACATTGAATAAAATGAAAATTTACCTGCTATTCCACGAATGTGAAAATTATACTTAAGGGTTATTTCATTTTAGTTAGTTCCCAGTTACCTGTCAGGGCTGTTAGCTAAAAATCCAAGGATTCTTCCTTGTTTCCCTTCCTCATCCCAACTGGATTATGAATCCTGTTATATGTTATCATAATTCTCGGTGCGTCTCATTCATAGCATATAAACACTTTAGGTGTTGTGGATTATTTATTATCTATCTCCACCTGAGGCACAGACTCTGAATTGTTTACTTTGATGGACTAAATCTTAGCAAAAGGAATAGATAAATACAAACATACAAAATTTTGAATGATACTGTATTAGTTTTATAATCTAATATCTCTTGTTTATAAATACTTTCTAAAACATATATATGTTTCTCTTGTTTTTAAATGTTCTAAAACGTATATATATTTCATCTGTATCTGTGTGTAATAACTATTGGTAGATATAAATGTAGAATTTTCCATTTTATGTATTCAAACATAGTAATTTTTCCCTTGATAGATTCTATTTATTATTATTTAAAATATTTTTTAACATTTATTTATTTTTGAGAGACAGAGAGACAGAGCATGAGCAGGGGAGGGCAGAGAGAGAGGGAGACACAGAATCCAAAGCAGGCTCCAGGCTCTGAGCTAGCTGTCAGCCTAGAGCCCGACATGGGGCTCAAACTCA
>CM053576.1:86664763-86720442 GCA_028646485.1 Cryptoprocta ferox
GAACCCTGAGATCATGACCTGAGCCAAAGTCAGATGCTTAACCGACTGAGCCACCCAGGTGCCCCAGATTCTATCTATATTATTATACATTATAAAGGCTTACATATATGTTTACGAACATTTTCCCCAATATTTTACAGGTTTTATATTTATATTTAAACTTTAACTCTCCTAGAATTGTTTTTTAAACTTCTTGTTATGAAAGTGTAGAAAAATAGTGTAAGGAGCTCTCATGTGCATTATAATGGTCAATCCTGTTTCATTTATACCCCTACCCACTCCTTTCTTCCTTTTTTTCCCTTAACTTTTTTATCTATTTTGAGAGAGTGAGACTGGGGAGAGGGGCTGAGAGAGAATCCCAAGCAGGCTACTCACTGTTAGTGCAGACCCCAGTGCAGGGCTTGAATTCACGAACCCTGAGATCATGACCTGAGCCGAAATAAAGAGTTGGTTGCTTAAGCGACTAAGCTATCTAGGTGCCCTCCCCACTCCTTTCTTCTTGATTACTTTGAGATGAATCCCAGATGTCACTTATTGATCTGTACATACTTCTTTAGGTGTCTCTAAAAGATAAGGCCTCTTAAAAGGGTATAACCACAATACTCTTATCATAGTTAAAACAATGAACAATTAATTATTTCTTATAGGATTAATTTTTTATGTATGAAATGAAGTAGGGGTCTCCATTATTTTCCCTCTGAATTATTACTGTCTGTCTCATCACCAATTTTTTAACAATCCATTCTTTTCAGTGTAGTTCTTTCTCTTTGAGGAGCCTCAGCAGAGAGGACCGCCTTTCTTTGTCTTTCTGTCTTTCTGGTCCCTTCGGTTTATGCATTTGGGTCTACTAGTTTTCTGCCTTCTTCCTGCTGTCTTTCAGTTGTCAGAGTTAGTTTTAAAAATCTGGGGCCTTTGAGCTTCCTTTGGATGCTATTGGTAAGCTGTTACCTACTTGCCTTATGCAGTGTTGAGCTGCATTCCAAGTTGAGCCATGCCCTCCTCTACCATGGTCAACATTCTTCTCAATGCACAACCTTCCAAACTCGGAAGGTTGAATTTGGATCTTCCAATTTCCTTGGCAGCTTCCTCCACACTGCACAGCTTTCTCAGGGGGAGGAGCTACAGATTATACCTACTGATTTTCTTCAATGTCTCCTCTGCACTTAACATATATTCTTCAGAGTTTCCTGTTTGGGGCTGCATTTTTTCTTTCCTTCTATATCAGATATAGGCTTTCCCCATTATTAATGTTCTGCTGTCCATTTTAATAGAAACTTGGCTCAGGAAGCTGGATATATGAACCTACATGATGTTACAGGAAGCCCCCTATGAACTTTCTTGGGAGAAAATACCTTATGGATTAGTTCTGCAGAGGCAAAAGCTGGTAATTGTCCAATAATTCAAGAAGCTTCAAGTCTTTACTTATCATGTTAAGAAACACCTTTGGCAACTTAGTAATAACGGCCAAAATAGCACTCTGAGATCAGGTAATGACTTACATTAATAAATGAAATGCCAGCTCTATTCAACCCAAAATATTGACTTCTTTTTTTACTCTTGTTCTATCCCATAAGACTTTTTTTTTTTTTAACCTAGCCTCAGATTCAGATTCTTTGAAAATCAGGGTACAACCATATACTCTGACCTCTGACTATACAGAGGATACTGTGACTTGTGAGAAAGAGCGCACAATTAGAATTGGAAAGACTTGATTTTATTTTCTTATCCCTTCTGTCCTAGCTGTGTGCCTGGAGCATGTCACCTCACATCCTTCAAGTTCGGGGTCATTAACTGTAAGATGGCTTAATAATTGTTTCAGTCATGGGATGGTTGTGAAGATTAAGAGATAGAATAAATATAAAAGTTTGAAACATATACTAATATTAGTTCCCATTATGAGTGGGTGTTTTGTAAATTAAGATGGTTGATAATAGCTGGCCATCATTGTGAGATTTAAGATCGTTGGAAAGGAGAACATGAATGTCCGCTTTTTTTTTCCTGTGGTTTCTGAACCCACTTACAGCTCACAAGCTCTTTAATTCTATAAACTAGAGAGATTTTAAAGCTAGTGTATTCTTGTGTAGTTTTCTCAGGTTAATTGTTAGTTACTACAGACACTGTCTGAGACTTGAAATGGTCTTGTCTGTTGGGTTCCCTGGGAAATAGACTCTGAGGAGAGATATGCATGCAGAATGTGTGAAGGCTGCTTTTAGGCAACAGGCTTTAGCAATGGAAACCTGAGTAAGGTGAAAAGGCCAATAGATAGCAAGGACCAGCACCGCTGGATGCAAACAGGCAATGTGAATAGGCTCATTAAGCAACCCACCTCAAAATAACCATAGGCTCTAACTGACCAATTTACAATAAGGCACAGTTCCCAAGATTACCAAAAAAGGGAAAATTCCATAGTCCCTCACTCTGCTGTTTAACTGTGGCTTCTCACCACTGCCTTGTCACAGATAGTCTCTCCTTTGCTGTCCTGCCCACCCCCACACCTAGGGGTGTATTCAATAAACTGCTATCTCTTTTGTTCTGCCTTGGGTGAATTCTTTCACCTCCAGTGTCATCAGCCCCCACCCAATTGGATGCCACGCAGAGTGGTTATTGGAGAGTGCTGGTAGTGACAATGTTATGAGGGGTGAGGGAAGTAGTTTGAATTGGGGGAGAGGTTCAGCAGGGTGAGATGTGCTCACAGCCAAGGCTTTAGTCAATTCTACCAGGAAGGAACCTTGGAACTTGTGTGGCCCTTCTGAACTGTTATGCTCTGAAGCAAGGGAGCTCAACCTTAGCATCTTCCCCCTTCCATCACCAAAGGATGCCTTAGGAGAGAGAGTGTGACCTTAGTGGAGGTGGTACTCTTTGGCCAAGGGCTGAGTTCTTAGGTTGTCAGCCATCAATACTCCCAGCAGCTAAGGGCTTGAATATCTCCAACCTCAAGGTAGATCTGTACAGTGAACACCATTTACTACAACTGTCTTTATCTCTGAAACACTGGTTGGCTATGGGGGAGGTCTCAATTTATCTTCAGAAATTGTCTTCTCATTTGTTTTCTGTAGCTTAATTCCTTAGCATTTAGCATTTACATAAGTTTGGGCAAAGTAAAGTCACCATTCTGAGACTTAGTTTCCACATATAAAGTATATTATTCACACCATTGTTGTGTGTGTATGTGTGTGTGTGTGTGTGTGTATTAAATGAGATTCCATCATGTTTTAGATAAGGCAAGTTGCAAATCAAGTGCATCATGCTCTCTGGTGGGAGTGAATGTCTTGAGACATGACTTTGGAGTTCTAGGACATGAGAAATTATAATGTCTGGTTATAAAACATTCTAATCTGATTGCTAGGTCAGAATGATAGAAAAGACTCCTTTTTTCTTGGGTTTGAATAATTTCAAATATGTTTATAGGCCTCAATTCCTCTTCTCTGAGGTCACAGAGGCCAAGGCCAGCCATATACCTAGGTAATGCCCAGCTTCCAGAGAGCACATTTTAGGAATTCGGCTGGATTTAGAATTGAGTAAAAAAAGAAATAAAATCGCCACATGGCTTAAACAGTGGCTTGGTTTAATTTATATTCCTATTCCTGCTTTTTGATCATCAGTGAGAAGTGGAGGGGATGCCAGAAATTTAGGAGACAAGATGGGTATTATTTATATTGCTTCAACTCAATCTCTGATTAAGGCAAACCCTTTGAATTCTTTAAAACTTTTTTTTAGTTTATTTACTTAGAGAGAGAGAGAGAGAGAGAGAGCACAAGCAGGGGAGGGGCAGAGAGGGAGAGAGAATCCCAAGCTCTTCACAGAGCCTAATGCGGGGCTTGAATTCAAGAACCTAGAGATCATGACCTGCTGAGATCAAAAGTCAGATGCTTAACCAACTGAGCCACCCAGGCCCCCCAACCTTTTGAATTCTTTAAAGGAAGATTAGTGTGTATTAAAGATTAACACCTAAATAAAGACCTCCTCCTAAGAGTTCAAAGTACCAAATGGCCACAAAGCCTCTAGGTGCTGTAGTCATGTGCCTCAACTGGAAGACATGAAAGCAATTCTTGATTGTTGCTTTTAGTTCTTGACCTTAGTTATAACATAATCTCACGTATATGGGCTGTGTTAATATCCTGTGAATTAACAAGCATGCTGCTTTGGATAAAAAAAAAAAAAGGCAACTAGCTTATATTGAATTAAGTATTTTAATCAAAGTACTTTTTTTTGAGAAGTAAGTTTATCCATTGAGGAGTTCTCTTAACTGGGCAGGAGGATTTTCTAAATCCATTCAAATATATTTATAGGCCTCAATTCCTCTTCTCTGAGGTTACAGAGGCCAAGGTCAGCCATATACCTGGGTGCCACCAATAGATGGCCATGTACCTTCAGCACTGGCCATCTAGTGGCATCTAAAACACCGAAGTTTTCTACTGCTTTTTGGGGGGCTAAATAGAGTTGTTCGTTACAGTGTAACTACCGTAGAGATAAGAGTACAAAAAATGCTCTTCCTATATTAATAATCTTGGTAAAAGCTGTTATTTTTTTCCAATCAGAAAACTAGCTTAGAACAAATTTTATTTATTTATATATATTTTTAAGTAGGCTTCATGCCCAGTGTGGAGCCCGATGCAGGGCTTAAACTCACGACCCTGAGATTAAGACCTGAGCTGAGGTTAAGAGTGAGATGCTTAATCAACTGAGCACCCCAAGCAAGTTTAAAATTGTTTTTTTTTTTTTTTAACATTTGTTCATTTTTGAGAGACAGAGAGAGACAGGGCACAAGCAGGGGAGGGGCAGAGAGAGAGGGAGACAGAGAATCCAAAGTAGGCTCCAGGCTCTGAGCTGTCAACACAGAGCCCAATGGGGGGCTTGAAGCCACGAACGGTGAGATCATGACCTGCGCTGAAGTTGGATGCTTAACCAACTGAGCCACCCGAGCAAGTTTTAAAAATGGAGAAAAAACATAGATGACAGCAAAATACAAGCTGCTTGAGACTGCCCTTTCTGAAATATAATTTTGCAATGTTCAAAAATTTGTGTGTCATTGTGAACATTGCATTAGAATTTAGAGGTCCTAGTTTTAGAAGAATTTCTGTTCTGTGAACTTTGGCAGAAGTACTTATTCTTTCTATGCCTACACTTCTTGTGTTAAAATTCAGGACTTTGAACCAGATCAGAAATCAGCAAATTTTTTCTGCAAGGGCCAAATAGTAAATATTTTAGGCTTTGGGCGCCAGCCCGTCTCTGATGCAACCACTCACCTTGCCCTTATAGCAAGAAGGTAGCTGAGATAATAGGTAAATGAATGGGTGTGGCTGTGTTCCGATAAAACTGGATTTACAAAAACCTACCACTGGCTGGATTTGGCCCAGGGTTTACAGTCCGCTGACCCGTGCAGTAGATAATAGTTTCCAAACTTCAGTGATTGTTAGAATCCTGAGTGTATCTGATATCTGTTGCCTGGCATCACAATACATTGTGGGTAGAGTCACAACCAAAAATCTCAGTTGCACACAGCAAAAAACATTTATTTATCCTGTGTCTGTGACTCCACTGAGTTAGTCCTGCTAGGCTTGGTCACATGTGTTCAGTTCAGCTGGGGTTAGCTCTGCCTCCTGCTGCAATATATTCATTCTGCAGGTATTCTTTTTTTTTAAATGTTTCTTTTTGAGAGAGAGAGTTTCTGCATGAGCAGGGGAGGGGCAGAGAGAGAGAGGGAGACACAGAATCTGAAGCAGGCTCTAGGCTCTGAGCTGTCAGCACAGAGCCCATGTGGAGCTCGAACTCACAAGACATTGAGTTGTGAGATCATGACCTGAGCTGACGTTGGCTGCTTAACCGACTGAGCCACCCATGTGCCCCCATTCTGCAGGTATTCTGAAGCTACCACAGATGCTCTCTCTGTATCAATGGTACAGACACAAGAGTACAAGTGTGAACATGGGAGGCTTCTTAAAGACCTAGGTTCGAAACTGGCACAATGACAATGTCACTTCTGTCCACATGCCATGGTCCAAAGCAAATCATAAGGATTGGTGCAAGTCAAAGGGTGGAAAAGTATATTCTACCCAAGATGAGGTCATGGCAAGGGTCAATCAAACTGGGGATTTTTTATTTTTATTTTTTAAAGCAGACTATTGGGTCCCGTGCCAGAGGTGTTGAGTCAGTCGGTCCCTGGCTGAGTTTAGGCGCTTAACCATCTTGATGATCAGTCATTGCAGAGAACCACTCGATTAGATGCCTTCTCAGGCCACTTGCAACTCCATTTCATTTGATTCTATGAAATGAAGAATTTCTATTTTTTTAAAAGTGCACTTTGTTCTCAAAAAGTTTTTAAATGTGATAGCCAGGCTCTGCAGTTGCTTGGCATTTCAGGGTCACAAACAGGCTGACCATGTCCTTGATGGAAACTCTGTTCACTCCCACACAGAGCTCTGACCTGCTTTCTCTTCACCCACTCCTCCACCTCCTCCCCAGAACCCTCCTGGGGGGAGCCGGCTCATCAGGCACTTATGGAGGCATTTGGTGATGGCCATCAGTCGGCACAGCTGGATTAAAACCAACTCATTTCACACTGCAGTGGCTGGTAATCAAATGGTACTACATGCTTTATTAATTTGTAATCACCCCTCCCCCTCCCTTCCCTTTTCTTTTACTCCCAGGTCACTTAAAAATTCCTTGATTGTGCAACAGTGGGGAGTAATCCTTCTCTAAAAAAGGTGGCACTTTCATTATACAATTGCTAAACTCAGCATCTTGGGGGCATTTCTCATGAATATTAAATGCTACATTTTAAAATTTATATTTGGGGTGATTTTTCTTTTCTCATTTGAAAGAAGTTTTAATTGTGGCATAATGGCTGGCCTGCCACCATCAATATCCGTGGGTCAATAGTATAGTAGCAGGTAGCAATGTTAGGTCTCTGTTAAATCACAGCTGTGGTTAGGGAGAACATGGATGACCGGATAAGCTCTTTCATGAAAGCTGATGTCAGCATGTCATTGCCAACCACAGAAGAATTATATTCATCATTTGGCTCTCTAAAATAACATGAATTCTTTTAAAAGTCCATACTTTTAAATTGCCAGCATATGATTTATGCAACACTAGAATTTGTCAGCTGGTTTAAGCCTACAGAGACTTATGTAGGCAGTGGGTGGGAAGAAAATGCGTGATGCGGAACCCAGTACTTTTTTTATGTTAGATATTACTCATTTTTATTAATACATTACATTTATATAGAAACGTTCTTTCACGTACCAAGAAACTTCTTTAAAAACAAATTTAACGAATTCTAATATAACCCACAGTAATTGTACATCACCCCCTAGAGGTGGCCAGAGGTAGCCCCAAACAACCTGAAAACGATTTGTTGTGTTGATGCTATTTTTGAGTGACAAGTAAAACAGTATTCACATCATGTATTATATTTGTGTCAGTTGCTTTGTGACTATTTCCAGTTTGGGGAAAAAGAATCCACAAAGCATCCAAACCCTCAGGAATCATTTAAAAGATAAGAAACAAGTAATAGAGGGCAGTGATCTTACAATGGTCAGCAGACTTTTTTTTTTGTAGGGGGCCGAGGTGTAATATTTTCACCTTTGTGGGCTCTGTGATCTCCATTGCGATATTCAACTCTGCCACTGTAGCATGAAAGCGGCCACAGACAACACACAAACAAATGATTATGGCTGTTGTCTTGTTTTGGGAGGCAAATTAATGCTCAGAGACTGAGTTTGCCTTTGCCGGCAATCTGAACACAGGTTCACTGCAGGAATTCCACAGGCCAATAGTGTGCAGGAAAATGGTTCTTAATAAGCAAAAAGAAATAACAGACTCCAAGCCAAAGATAGATTAATCACACTGTTGTTCCAGGCAAGGGAAGATGGAAGGAGTAAAATCTAAATTTAGTTGAGGGGTACGTTTATATGTGTCGGTCCTCGGGAGAGATGGCGTAGTCAATTCAGAGCTGACGTCCAGCTGCCAGGGCAAAAGTACAAGTCCCTTGTTGCTAGAGCACGTTGCTAGGGAACGATGCTACCGGCATTGACAGGCCAGAGGGTCTTTCTTGGGGGTGCTTTTTGGCTTTCACCACTGCCCATAAAAGAGTTGTCTTTACCTCAGCAGGATCTAATTGCCCCAAAATCTTCGGAGAGCTCATTTAGATCAGCAAAGTGTCTTGCCCAGACTGAAAACTCTCAGGTGTTCCTCACAAACTCCTGGTATTTATAGTCAAAATGTCTCCTTGCCATAGTTGCTTCTTCATATGTTTTTATTGATAAGCCCCAGCAGGTCCCCTCAGCAGCTGAGCTGAATGCTTATCAATGACAATGGATGAGATGACAATATCCTGTCACAGCTTATTTCACTCTTAATTTACTCTTAAAAACAAATTTACTCTTAAAAACAAATTCATTTTGTGTCATAAACAAGTGGATTTGGAAGCCTGTCAAACCAATATACAACAGCTATAGTCCAATAAAATTTTATTTACAAAAACAGGCAGTGCGAAACACCAATTAAAAGACAGAGATTACTAGAGAGCCAATTATATATCATCTATAAGCAACCTACTTTTAATATAAGTACACAGATAGATGAAAAGTTAACGGGCTAGGGAAAGATATATTGAGCCAACACTAATCAAAAGAAAATGGGAGTAGCTATATTAATATCAAACAAAGCAGACTTCAGAACAAGAAATATTATCAGGGATTAGGAGGGTCATTACATAAGTATAAAGAGGCCAGTTCTCCATGAAGACATAACAATCCTTAATGCATACGTGTCTAACAATAGAGCGTCAAAATATATGGGCAGAAACTGAACAGAACTGCAAGGAGAGGTAGACAGATCCACTATTATAATTGGAGACTTCAACACCCCTCTCTCAGTAATTGACAGATCCAGCAGGCAGAAATTCAGTAAGGACATAGTTGAGCTCAACAGCACCATCAATCAGCTAATCTAATTGACATTTATAGATTATTTTGTCCAACAAGAGCAGAATACACATTTTTTTCTCAAGTTCACATGGAATACTCATCAGATAGACCACATCCTGGGCCATGAAACACTTTAACACATTTAAAAGAATAGAAACCATAAGCTGTGGTTCTCAGACCACAGTGGAATTACATTAGAAATAAAAAAAAACAGATAGTAGGAAAATGCCAAAATATTTGGAAATTAAACCACACACTTCTAAATAATAGCTCAAAGAAGTCTCAGAGAAATTTAAAAGCATTTTGCATTAAATTAAAATGAAAATACAGTTTGCCAAAATTTGTGAGATGCAGCAAAAGCAATGCTTAGAGGGAAATTTATAGTATTGAATGCCCATGTTAGAAAGAAGAAATATATAAAATCAAAAAGAGGCAGTGGACTAATTAAACCCATGGGGATATATTGTTGACTCTTTATCCAAAGGATGATCAATTTGATTCTAAAATAAACCAAATTATTTCACTCCACTTTATGTTTACAAAACCATGGACAGCCATCCTAAACCATGAGGGGATCTATCAAAATGGAACTGCAAGATAAATTAGACAAAATAAATGCAGACCTAGAATAACGCTCCTCAGCATCCATCCATGGATGATTGGCATTGGTACCCCTACCAAGCACCCAGCTCTTACCACCTTATCTAATCCCTCTTTGAACCTATATTTCTTCCTTTTTAAATGTTTATTTATTTTACTTTGAGAGAGAGAGAGAGAGAGAGAGAGAGAATCTCAAGCAGCACAGAGCCTGATGCAGGGCTTGATCTCATGAATGGTGAGATCATGACCTGAGCCCATAACAAGAGTTGGATGCTCAACCAACTGAGCCACCAGGCACCCCTGAACCTATACTTCTGACAGCTCCTTCCCTCCAATAATCTCAAACTGATCTACCTTCTCACCCTCATTACAATTTATATTCTTCATGCAAGATTCCAAGTGATCTTCAAAAAATCATTCATCTGCTTAAAATTCTTTGTTTTTCCCACTGCCTTTATGATTAAAAAAATCCTTAATACCTGCATGACCTGGTTTAATCTAGTGCTGTCCTCTCTCCCCAACCCAATCTTATGCTTTTGTTTCCGTTCACTTATTATTCCTCGAAAATATTTTCTTCTGGTGCACTGGGTATCTACAGTTCCCTAGAAGGTGTCTTCACATTCCTCTCTCTTCTTCTAGATAATCCTTCCTTGCATGAATTTCCTACAGCTGCTGTAATAAATTACCATAGTCCTGGTGGCTTAAAATAACAAAATTTAGTCTGTTATAGTTCTGGAGGCCAGAACTCCAAAATCAGTTTTACTAGATTGAGGTTGAGGTGTCAGCTCTGAGAGGAGGATTTGTTTCCTCGCTGTTCACAGTTTCTAGTGGCTGCCTGTACTCAGTTCATGGCCCCTTCTTCCATCTTCAAAGCACATCATCTTCTCCTCTGACTGCTCCTGCATCCCTCTTACAGGGACACTTGTGAGGTCATTTAAGGGCCTATCTGTATAATCCAGGGTATCTCCCCATTTCAAAATCCTTAAGTCAATCATATCTGCAAAGTCCATTCACTACCAAAGCTAACATTCATAGGTTCTGGACACTAAGATGTGGACACTTCTGGGGGACCTTATTCAGCCTACGGCCTACCACACTATTTATTCATTTTCCATATCTTGGTTTCTGTGTCTTTCCCCCAGAGAGGATGACTTGATCCTCCAATCTCCAACCTCCAATGTGCTCCCTCACATTGTCTCATTCAGCAAACCCTCTCCTTTTATTTCACCTCAATTACTTTTCAGTTTAATACCTGCTTCTTCCACTAGACTTTAAGCCAAAAAGGTCAGAGAACATGTCTGTTTTATCATTGTTGAGTAAATGAACTAGTGACATGGGGGTGCATTTTCACTTTTGCCACCAAAGGGCACAACGTGGTTTCCTTAAGCAATTTGAATTTATGATGACATTTAAAGTAACATTTTCCTTTTTCACCTTGTTCAATTTTTTCCAGTGTACTTTCTTTTACAATAGACTGACGGAAAGCATTTTTAGGAAAATTTTCTTTCTGGCAAGAGAAATAAAAAACAAAATAAAATACCCCAAATTAAAAGCCCTGTAAGCATATAAGTTAGTTAACAAGTGTTTTCACATTTAGTGCACTCTGCCCTCTTCTCAAAGAAATAAAAACTATAATATCTGTACAATACCAATCCTTACCAATTATGGGTTTTTTTTGCATTTGCATTTTTATGGAAGTATATTTAACATACAATAAAATGTGTAAGTATTTACCATTCACGTTTTAATTAACAACTGAATGCTTCAAAGCTAGCTCTTTGGTAGGTCTATAAAAACAAAAATAAATGACCTTCAATTTTTTAATTACATTTTTATAGCTTTAAGCACTATACCTGTTTATGGTAAAAACTATGGAATAGAAAGAACCCAAATAGGAAAATAAAAATCATGAAGAATGTTACTACCCAGCAATCATTAGGCTTTATTCTGAGTGGCCAGGTGTCATTTTTGGTCCCTTTTATGAGCTCTCTCCTCACTTTTCTCAGATAGGTCTATCCAGTCCCAGCTATAAATACTGTTTATATGTCAGTGACCCCTAGAATCTATCATCTCCTGCCTCTCCCTTGCCTACGGAGCACTTGGCATCTCTGCTTGAATGTCCCATGGACATCCCAAATATAACATTTGCTGAAATAGAACCTTTGACTTTTGCTCCTTCTCATTGTCCTTCATGGTCACATTAGCATTTCATTCCAAAACTCTAGGATGTGCTTTGAAAAATGATACCAAAAAATCATGGAAGTAACTTACATTAATGCATTACTCTTATTAAACTAGTCAGAACTTAATTTAAAAAATTTTTTTAGGTTATTTATTTTGAGAGAGAGACAGAGAGTGAGTGGGGGAGGGGCAAAGAGAGAGAGGGAAAGAGAATTCCAAGCAGGCTGCACACTGTGGGTCACGAACTCACAAACTGCAAATTCATGACCTGAACCCAAACCAAGAATTGGATGCTTAACTGACTGAGTCACCCAGGTGCTCCAAACTAGTCAGAATTTAACACTGAGGAAAACAACCAAATATTCTGTAAGTAAGAAAGAAGTTAGTGTCTGGTAAAGGTCAGATGGTAGAGGGAAAGATGACTTTGAAGTGATAGTGGATAAGTCAAGTAGCTAAACATTTGAGAAAAGGTGTAGGTTCTCTAGCCATCTGTCTCTCTCTCTCTTTCTTTGTCTCCCACTCTCTTCCAAGTTTAAATTCTCCAAAACTGTGTATCTGAATTATTCTACCAGTTGTTACTCAATATAGGGCATCTAATGGAATAGAGCATTCACATCGGCCTTTATAGCGACAGGCCAGCCTAGATCTTTGGGCTTTGGGTCAAATATCTCTGATCAATTAGTTGTAACTGGGGTTGGGCTAACTTCATAGGTATGTGACCTGTGCAGTCACATGTGGCCCCATGCTTAGAAAGGCTCCATGCTTGGTTTAATGCTCTGCTTTTGCTATCTGGAAATCCTTAATAATTTTTGAACAAGGGACTTTGTTTCTTTTTTATTTTGCACTGAGTGCCACAAATTATGTAGTCAGTTGTATTTTACTGAGAATGATCAAAAGGACATTAAGGATCTTTTCAGAGAAGGGCTATGGTGTGCAGGGGTTTTCAGGCTTCTAGAAAAGCATCGTGTAACTTGAAGATATCTTGCTTGGATTCCCAGAACACTAGTGTAAAAGTAGAAACAATACAATAAAAATTATTAAATTTGTCCATAAAATTTATAATCACTCTGCTAGTAAAAGTAACTGCAATACAGTTACAAGACCAATGAAAACCTCAATGGCATATATGTTCTTTCTATGGTCATCCTGCAATATTTTTAAAATGTGAAACTTACCAATCCATCTAGAAAAAATGATCAAATGATGTAGTTAATTAACATAGAAGAAATTAAAAGGTAAGTAAACACATGAAAACATATTTAGCCTAGTTAGCTGTCCAGAGAAGCCCAAATTTAAATGACACACTATATTTATTTATAAAATTGATAGTGTTTAAAAGTACTACTTGGTGTGGTCATCAGCAGAAGAAAGAGGACTCTCTTATCTATTAGGGAAAAGGTTAATTAATGGAATCATTTCAGTAATAACTCTTTTCTTAAAACATACATATCCCAGCAGTGCTACTTCTGGATATTCGTCTTAAGAAAATAATTACTTTTGTATGCATGACATAACTATAAAGCTGTTTTGAAACATCTTATATACATATTTTACACCATATATTTGCATATATATACACACACCATACACACAGTATGTAGAAGAGCATATATTAGAATTGAAATAGTGGTTGGTGAAGTTATGAGTAATTTTAAGAATTTGCATTTAAAAATTAGGAGATACTATATAAGCAATTATAAAATTTATTTCCAAAAAAGGTAAGCAGTGAGAGTAAGTTGAGGGACAATTTTATCAAGGAAAAGGAAGGAATTTTCCTTGAAGTCCTAATTCCAAGTTTTCTCAAGTGATTTACCTCCAGGAATAAGTTCCATCCACTCCAGTGTTCCTGGTCCTTAAGGACTTTCAGATTCCTTCAGTGGAAGAGAACCACAAATAGTGCCAAAAGTCCTAAAAATGTTGTGATCAATAATTCAGCAATTTTACTTCTAGGACTTTCTCTAGGCCAATGATTTAAAAATGCACAGAATGATTCATATGTAAGAAGATTTATCATTCCATGAATTATGATGAAAAATGGGAAATTTCCTGAAAGTGAAACAAGAGCATATTGCTAGATAAATTATGGCACATTCAATGCAATTATTTAATATCCCATATCCAAACAGTAGTTTAGAATATGTACATGAACATGTTAGCTTTTGTGAAATGAAGGGAACCCTCATTTAAAATTGAGTCGGGCAGGCCTGAAGGGGGCGCTTTCATGCAGACCCACTCCTTGCAGCCTGCATCACCAGCTGGAATAAGAAAAATAAGAATTATTTTGACAAGGGAGGGCACTTTTCACATAAGAATTTTATCTCCTGCCTTTAATGAAAGAAAGGAAGACCCCTCCCTGATCCAGCAACAATGCACTAAAATGGTTACACCATTTATAGCCAATGAGAAACCATTGCAATTCAAACTCTTCCCCAGTAACTTTTGTTCAAAACAACCCTCCCCAATTTCCTTAAAGCCAAAATAAAAGCCTTTCCATTTGTTTATTTGGACCTGCCTATGGTTCATCGTAGCTTGCTTGTCCCAACTTGCAATTCCTCAGCTATTCCTGAATAAACTCATTTTTACTTAAATAAAATTGCTCTTTGCTCTGTTTCAAGTTAACACCTTCCAGAATTTATTTTATGAAAATTTAAGCCCATTAAGAATATCTTGGTAGGTTCTTCTGGTAGGTAGAATATTGGCCTTCTAAAGATGTCCACATCCTAATCCTTGGAACCTATGAATATGTTACTTTACATGGCATAACTACTTTGCAGTGTGATTAAGGTTAAGGATCTTGAAATGGGAAGACTATCCTGGATTATTTGGGTGGCTAATGTAACCACAAGGGTCCTTTTTAATGGAACAACTTGCCCCACTATATTTATGGAGAGATGTTGTTGGCCTTGAAGGTGGAGGAAGGAGCCATGAGCCAAGGAATGTGGGTGGCTTCTAGAATCTGGAAAAAACAATGAAATGAAATGTATTTTTCCTTAGAGTTTCTACAGGGGACTATAAACCTACTGAACTTTGGTTTTAGCTTGTGTTAGGACTTCTGACCTACAGAATTGTAAGATAAATTAATGTTGTTTCAAACCACTATGTTTATGGTAATTTGTCACAGCAGTTTAGAAAACTAATACTGTTCCTCTATCAGAGAATGACTGAGTGAGTGAGAGAAGAGAGAAGAGAGGGAGAGAGAGGGTGAGGGTGGGGGAGAGAGAGAGAGAGAGAGAGAGAGAGAGAGAGAGAGAGAGAGACATTATGTCTAGATTGGAAAAATAGTTCCTGAGTTTGGAGAAAACATGAAGTTATGAGAACAGAGAGGGCATGGGTCAGAGAGAAAAAGATGGCAAAATTCTGAGGGGTAAGTGTAGCACCATGAGTCTAGACATATAGGATCAGGAATGGGTATGAAGAAGAGTATGGAAACAGTGGAAAGCTACAGACTTGAAGGGGCCATGCAGAGACAAATAAGGAATGTTCACAAGGTGATGCTAATTTTTTATCGATTGTTTCTTCCCTCCAATACCTTGATACTACATAAACTTGGGAACTCACCTAATCCTAGAGAAGGAACAAAGTGAGGGGCTCTGAAAAGATTGAGGATAAAGATGAAAGTTTCTTGTCTAACCAGTGAGAAGGGGGTACAAATTATATGTTGAATAAAAAAAAATTAAGGAAGTTATATTTTTGCACAGTTGAGTTTATAGCCTGACAAAATAACACAAGGTATCAGTTTATCAGAGCAGACTTATAAGAACCAGAAATCTAACCCTGTATCAAACTTTGCTAATAACTTCAAGTCCATGGAAGATCAAGAAACATAGACAAAGCAAATAGAGGTCTGAGACATCAAGGGTGGCTCCCCAAGTACTTTCCCACATGGATCTCACTCTCTTTACCTGGAATAATAGATGGGGTTGCCGAGTGAGGTTTCCTGGGTATTTGACAAAATAGGCAATTATGTATGAATTATGAAACATTGCCATTTTATACCCTTGGTATTGTATAGTTAATGTGACATCCTTAAGGGAGCCATGACTCATAGGTTTATTTACTCTCTATAAATGGGTTTATTTATTATAAGCAATCCTTTAACCATAGACATTGTGTTCAGAGCATTGTTAGATAAGGTCTCTTTCTCTTAGGAAATATCATTAGTCTAATTACCCCAAGGCCCAGTGGACAAGGATATTAGTTACCTTTTTTCTTTATCTTTTTTCTTTATCTCACGGGTACCCTTTGTAAAGCTAGTGGCTTTACCTCCTTTCTTTCATCTGATAATTTGTAAAAACTATAGTAACTATTATTATTGACATAGTGAAGAGCTTTAGAAGGGCTTTAGAAAATTGTAGTCAAGTTGGAAGACAAAAGATAATGTGGAACATATTTTTAAGTACAATTCTCAATTTGTAAGGTGTTCTCTATTTCCATACCAGGTAATGAAGTTATGATAGTGTATAATGTGTTAAAATTTGTGACCAATTTAAAGTCAGGGTAAAATCTGGGATTGCCTTTGTTGTATAGCTGATCTGTAGAATTGCATAATTGATTCCTTGATAGCAAAGATTTGAAGTGTCAGATGGAATAGAAACCTTGCTTATGGCTCACTCTCCCAAAAGGGGTATGTGGGGTGGGTAAAATGGAGAAATAGGTCACCATCATGTCCTTTGTGTCCTAGGCCATTCCTATGGGGTTTATGAGGGAGGGAAATTTATGGAACAAGGCAGAGTAGGGGCAGTGAATGCTGTGACATAGGCATAGTCTTTCTTTATTTAGAGGTGTGAGGTCCTTTTGAGAAAACAACTGGTATCTCTTAAACAATTTTCTTGACTTTAGGAGTAAAGAGATTTGGTTGAAGCCAGAGTAATGGATTATCTCCTCATCCTCTCCAGTTCAACACACACACACACACACACACACACACACACACAGCACAGTACATTCAATCATTCTATATTCTAGAAGAAGAAGAGGGGCTGGATTGGGATTCATGCCAGAGATTCTCTCCTGGGTCAGTGGGAGAGGAGAAGAACTCCAACAGGTTTCTAGATAAAATATTGAGGAACATCACTTTAGGGCTCCTTTAATGGCATCAGCCACTCCTACGTGACAGACATATTTCCTGAACCCCATCTTCCTTGCTACTGAGGACCAGAGTAGTTTATGTACGAACTCATGGTGACTACAAGATCATCTAGAAGTATTTTCCATTCCAGAATATAGATTGAGAAAAAAATACATAATCATTCTATTTATTTATTTGTTGTCTCTATTTTAAATGCAAATCTATAGGCTTTAAGCTACTATTGGTAAAATAGCTTTTTCAGGTGAGTCAGACTTTAAGCTCCATTTGACTGCATTGTTTCCATGCATTTTGAGTTCTCAACCAGTACCAACTTGCCTATGAAGATTTGGAACATAGCCCATTTGTAGCCTGGAAATGTAAATAAGTCCCAATATAATTATCAGACTCACTTATTCATAGTGTCATTCCCTGAATTAATTTACATGTCCATGTTTTTGGCAGCACACCCTTTAATGACCTGGATGCCCCCATTAGATTGGCCTGTTTTGTCCCAGCAGGCCATGACACCCTGAAACATTCAGCTTAGAATTAATAATCTACCATGGTAATTAGCAACACAGTAGAAATGAAAAGATCACAGCTAAAGTCGTAGCTATTTATTTAAGAGCAAATTATTAAGTAGGTGTTCAAGATTGCTTCTATGTGCTCAACCTCAGGGAGTGTTCTTGTAAATTGCAAGTTTGCTGTTTCCAACATAAAAAGACAAAACAGCAGCAATAAATATATTCCTTGGAGGGAAAATATAGACATTCAGTTTGGCTGGTTGACTTTACCAAAAAAGTATTGTCTTAGTTGTATACAAAAAACACACACTCACTTGCACACACTCACACAGACTCACACAAATGCATATACACCAAGTAAAAGCAGTGGCTGGTAGTGTTTGTCAATTGATTCAACTCTATTATATCACTGAAGGTTCAATGGCACATAAATCTACTCTAGAAAAATGGAAATTTACAGAAAAAATGAGCAGTTCGTAGATGAGTACAATTCTCATCTTCGATTTATTACTGTACGGTTGTGAAAATATGACATTTAAATACAAATTATTTTATTATTAGCATGGGTGATGGTCAAAGAATGATATTACTTAGTACAAAAAAAAAGACAAACATATTTCAATGTCATATTTAACTGGGACCAGGATGTCTGAAACTGTTCTGCTCACAAAAAATACAATTCAAATGTTTTCTTTTAGGAGGGGAATGTCCTCTGCAATGTAGAAACTTGTAGCTAGAACAGGAAATCACATCATTTAAATCAGATTTATTAAACAAGTAATTTCATTTTCCCAATGTACTAAAGTTTAAGAGAAGTCAGACACTTGGGGATTTTGCTAATTCAATTCTAACTGGTATTCCCCCAAGATTTTATTTCCATTCCTTTTGTAAAGCCTGTCTGTTCAGATATATATTATGCTCCTAAGATTTCATTGATCTTGTCCACCTTGCTGTTCTGACCACAACTGCCAGACTCTGAGTGGTCCTATCACATGTGAACTTGGATCAGCTAGCCTTATTAATACAAGTTTGAAAGTTTTTGTTATTGTCAACTTTAACAATCCAATAAGATAAGAAAATGGGAGAGCAAGAGAGGGAAAAACAAAATAAAGTTTCAATCCAGAAGTCATATATTACTTTTAGCCCAGAGATCTCTCCAAGATTTATGCTGTGTTCTATGCTGCAAGATGAGAAGAAAACCATATTTTATTTTTTTTCTAAATCATTTCCCTCTGAAACAGATCTTTGCCATGGTTTTTTCTAATGGTTTCACAAAATACTACTCGCTTTTCTTTCTCGTTTTCTCTTTTAGTTCATTTTGTTTTGTATTTTTAGGAAGAGATCTCCAGGACTGTTAGAACACTTGGTAATTGCTGTTTATCAGAAATAACCTGCTCTTTAAGCCAGTGGATGAAGAGGAAAATAATAAGAAACATATACATGATGAGTCTTTAAAACCTTTTGCCTGAAAGGACCAATCTCACAACAGGATATTATTACCCAACACAATGGCAGTCTTTTCTGATCCGATTGCACAGAATTATTTCCTTCTGCTCTATTCAAAACCACCCATTGGCTAAAGAACTTCTTATCTTTTGACAGAATAAGCTCTAGAGAAAGTACAGTTGATAAAAGAAGTTCTGTTTAATGGTTAAAGCTGAGAATTAAGTTAGAATTTCCTGGTGTAAGTTGGTCATATAGAGATTTTTATATTTCTTGCTCTTCTTGGTTTCGTTATCACATCTGAAAAGTATTGCCAAGCCATGAAATAGGATTACTGATCTTCCTACTATTAGTGAATTCTTTTTAATCTTCAGAGGAGTATTTTTGCATGGGGATAACAATTTTTCCTCACATTTGATGATGTTTTACAATTCATTATCTATTTAGTTCTGTCTTTGATACTGTTTCTGTATTTATATCAATCCCTCTCTCTTGGTTTTCCAACATAAAAACTAAAATAGGTTACTATAGGGAGGGAATCATATTTATCACATACTTCAGCTATATTTCCTCATGTATCTGAGGAAAAATTACTGTACAAATTGATAGTTATTTAATAAAAACTTACTGAGTTGGGCTGACCAACTTGGAGTATGTTGTATCAGCTGATAAGCCTGTCATTCTCCACGCTTCCACATGTTGTAAAGTGAACAATCCTATAATGCTTTTCACTAATTCACCACAATGTATTCTTACCTAATATCTTTTGTGTGATTTTTCTCAGTAGTCACTATAATTTTCTTAATATAGATCTGGTACTTTTGGCATTGGGAAACCTTTTCATTTCCTTCAAATGCAAGCTCAGAATAAAGAGAGCTATTGGAGAAGTGGTTTCTCGAAAGAGAAGGCACTTCTCTGTCTTGAATGAACTCCATTTCTTCAGTGATTTACTGGAAAAGGAGTAAGGATGTGATATACCAGAAAAGATGCCTGAGATGAATTTTAAATGAAAACTTAGGGACAGGAGATAACATACCCTTTTGTGTTAGCTTCTCTGTTGATGTTTTAGGAACAGAGCTGAATTAGTCATATACCTTATTTAATAACACAGTTACAATTTGTCCTTTCAATGTTTTTCTCATATTTTATGTATTTATCACACTCCCATCCCAATGCATAGGCACCTATACAAAGTCTAATGTGTTTAGTACATGTACTAGGATATTTATGCATCCTTGAAAAATACACTGTGTTATTTAGCGAATATTTTAATTTTCCTGAAATCGTATTCAATTATAATGTCATGCTTTTTTTCACTATTTTAACTCAACTTTCTACCTATATTGCTGTATCATTGCTTAGATCTATGGCATAGTATTTATAGAGTGCATTCATCACATTTTACTCATTCATTCCCCAGATGATGGGCATCTGGGATGCTCTCAAGTCCTTGCTACAACAAACAACACTCTGTAATGTCCCTAATTATAGCCTCTTTGAAATGTGTGTGACAGTTTTTCAGGGCATACACCCAGGAGTGGGATTGCTGAATCATATACTGTAATTCATATGTTACTAATTCTTGCCACATTATCCTCCAGAGTGACTGTATCAGTTTACATTTCCACTGGCTGTGAAGGGAGTTTTTGTTTCCTCATATTTCTCTGTTAATAGGTATATCTATTTCTGTGTAACAAATTACCTCAAAACTTGACTTAAAAAAATTTATTATCTCAGTTTTTGTGGGGGAGGAATCCGAGTGTGGCTTAGCTGAGTGACTCCAGGTCAAGATCTGTTGGAAGGTGGCAGTGAAGCTGTGAGCTAGGGCTGCAGTCTCATCTGAAGGCTCAACTTGGGGTGGGGAGGATTCACTCCAAGTTGTTTCTGTAGTTATTATAGGATTTAGTTCTACATGACATATTGGGCTGAAGGCCTCAATTCCTTAGTATCTCTTTGCTGGAGGCCTCCTTTAGTTCCTTGCCACATAGACCACTTTATAGGGCAGCTCACAACATGGCAGCTGGCTTCATAAGAGCAAGCATGTGAGAAAGGAAGAGAGAGCAAATGAGATAGAAGCCACACTCTTTACAATCTAATCCTTAAGGTGACATCCTCTCACTTTTGCCATATTACATTTGTTAGAGGCAAGCAGTAGGTCCAGACTCCTGTTTCCTGCCCTGTTGAACTGTTAGAAGGCAATACATAGCACTTACAAAAGTGGGTTTTGGAATTAGATATCTCTGTATCTGGATCCTGATTCTGTCTCTGCCTATATTTATGATCCCAGGGAAATTGCTTACTTGCATAAAACTCAGTTTTCTCATCATTACAGTGAAGATCATACTATAGTCTATTTCATGAAATTATTTTGAAAATTTAATAAAATAAAACATTAGAAATCCTTAGCATAATATATATAGCACATATAAATGTTTCAACCAATATTTCCTACTGTTATTTTAATTAAAGTATGTCTTTTGTATTGGGATTTATATTGAGAGAATGCTGAAAAAAATATGCTTTCTTAGGATGTATATTCTGCAAAATGGGAAAGAATGGAAATGAGAAGACATTGCATATTAAAGAGAATGTTCAACAAAATCCAGGAAGCCATGAAGAAATCTGAGTCTGTCTGGAAGATGGTCAAAATAGACATCTTTCTGTAGGATTTGAATATTTTTAAATGTATCATTTGGAGGAGAAAATCAATAGAAAGACATGTATTGTTTTAGATGGTGAGAATGAATGGAGGGTTTCAGTTAGAGAAAATAGAATATAAAAAGAGTTTAAAAAAGGAAACAAAACAGCGATAAGAAGTATGAAATAAATATGGTTTCAAGAAATTAAACAATTGGCAGAAATAATCGATTTTTATGGGTAAGATGATACTAACTTTTGGTTACTTAGGATTATTCTACTTCTATAAACCTCTCTAATATTAAAAAAATTTCATATGAATGAGCACAGTCAATGTTTTGGCTGTTCATTGCAAATGAGTGACAGAGGCTGCATTTCAGCATGGGGACATGGGAAGTGAAGTAACATCAAAAGCACTTCACACTTGTGTTTTAGAAGCAGTAAGAATCCAGTGCCAGAGCCAATGGAACTACTCTGACAAGGGATCTCTCCACATGTACTGTGTTCACAGGGCTCCCATCAGTCAAATGTGATCAGTCATCTACTTTCAACAGTAGTGCTTGCTGACTGGTGTTTTACTGCCATGCATTATTCATCTCAATATAAAGGATAAACTCAGCTCTGTTAACCATTGCCTGAGGGCCCTCGGAGTCAAAAATGGAATATGTAGTTTTGGAATTGTGTTTCTTTATGGGAAGGGAAAAAGCAGACTAGCCATAAGCACTGGCCAATACAATTCAGTTAATAAAATATGTGTAGTCAAAGTAGTTTTTAGAGGTTGCTTATTAAGGTATCAGAAAAATTTCTAGAAAAGACCAAAGCAGGCACAATTAGTTTTTACTTCATTTCTATGTAAACTTTACTTAGATGAATTCTGTTTCTGGACAAAGTATATTCAGTTGAGCTGCCTAGCTAGTAAATAAGGAAACCGTATGAAAAATGCTGAGCTATGTCAAAAATCTCAAAACATCTTGTTTGAAATCTCAGCTTTTGACAGGCAATGAATTAAATAGTAAGGTAATTAAAATCTCTGACAATCATATGAAAATAAGTTTATTGTGAAAATGGCAAAGATTATCAGTAAACACCTATAAACATATAGTCATGTGCATACACACGGAAAGAGAAAATGAAAGAGAGATACAGAGGGAGGAAGGGAGAGAGGGAGAGGAGATAGAGATGAAATGATGGAGATTGATTTTTCTTAAGTGTAAAAATTTAACTCCCTTTATGTTAAAGTTATGGTATAGCCAGCATTTACCAAAATTTTCCTCTTTTAAAAACCAGCTCTATTGAGGTATAGTTGATATACAAAGAATCACACGTATTTAATGTGTACAATTTGATGAGTTTGGACATATGTGAACATCCATGACACCATTACCAGAATCAAGGTAATAGACATATCCAATACCTCTCAGAGTTTTCTCATGTCTTTCATTTTTTCTTTGTGTGTGTGTGTGTGTGTTTAGTAAGAGCACTTAACATGAGATCTACCCTTTTAACAACTTTCAGTGTGCACAATACAGTATTATTAACTGTAGGCACTATGTTTATACAGCAGATCTTGAGGATTTATTAATCTAGCATAACTGCAACCTTATACCCATTGAATAATAAAACCTCATTTCCCCAACCCCCAAATCCCTGGAAATCACTATTGTATTATCTGCCTCTATGAGTTTGGCTATTTTAGATTACTCATATAAATGGAATTAAATAATAGTTATCTTTCTGTACTGGCTTATTTCACTTAGCAGAATGTCCTCAAGTTTATCTATGTTGTCACAAATGGCAAGACTTCCTTCTTTTTTAAGGCTGAATTATATTGCATTGTATGTCTATGCCTCATGGGCTTTATCCATGCATCTGTCAATGGACACTTGGGTTGTTTCCATATCTTGGCTATTGTATACTGTTATAATGAACGTTGGAGTTCAGGTATCTCTTTGAGACTCTGATTTCAATTCCTATGGATATATGCCTCAGAATGGGATGGTTAAATCATATGACACTGTATATTTGTTTTTCATAGCTACTGAGCCATTTTATATTCTCACCAATTCTGTATGAGTTTCAATTTCTCCACAAAATTATCAACACTTACCTTTTGTTGTTGTTGTTGTTAATAGGCATCCTAATAGATGTGAGGTGACATCTTGTTGTAGTTTTGATTTGCATTTTCCTGATAATTCATGATGTTGGGCATCTTTTCATATACGCTCTGACCATTTGTATGTCTTCTTCGGAGAAGAAATAACTGTTGAAGTCCTTTGCTAATTTTTTAATTGGGTTACTTATTATTATTATTATTATTATTACTCGCTATTGAGTTGAAGGAGTTCTTTATATATTTTGCAAATTAATCCCTTACCAGATATATAATTTACAAACACTTTCTCCTATTCTGTGGGTTACCTTTTCATTATTTTGCTTATTTCTTTTGCTATGCAGAGATTTTTAGTTTAGTTTGATGTAGACTATTTGTCTATATTTGCTTTTGTTGCCTATAATTTTGGTGTCATATCCAAGAAGCCATTGCCAAGACCAATATCAAGGAGATTTCCCTTTCTGTTTTCTTCTAGCTTTACAATTTCAGGTCTTATGTTTAAGTCTTTTATCCATTTTGAGTTGATTTTTGTTTTAAGATAAGGGTCCAGTTTCACGGTTTTGTGGCATGTGGATCTCCAGTTTTTCCAATACTATTTGTGGAAGAGGCTATCCATTTGCCAAAATATTCAAAGTATTAGTCCAACAATTACCCTCTTTAGTTTGTTAAATATTTGAAGTAATATGTGTTGCTAAATTTTATATTTTTCTTTGTCATAAAGGCAATACATGTCCATTGGGAAAAACTTGGAAATTACAAATGAGCAAAAGGAAAGTAAAGGCATCATCCAAAAATAACTAGTATTAATATTTTTATATATACTTTTAGTTTTCTTATTTGTATAATTATATGAGTTCATACTATTTTGTGAATATTCATTCACAATATTATGAAAAACAAACAGAAAACAAAATGAATTAATATTGTTTTATGCATATTTCTTTGTAATTTTTAAAAAATATAATAAATCAGTATCAGTTACTATGCCATCTTATGTTAATCTTGGCCTTATGTGGTTTCACAGTCTCAGCATACTCAAGGAAGACAGACTACTTGAGGTCTTCTAAGCCAGAAGGTCCTGCCTGCCTTGAAGGCTTAGCCCCTGCTCTTACCTCTGCCTGGAACACCCTTGGATCCCAGCTGCCCTCAGCAAAGACCTACCATCCTTCAGATCCCAGCTTAAAAAAATACCACCACAGCAATGAGACCTTCCTGAACACTACTGGTGGCTCTCTGTAGTAACTCTGCGACTTATACTCTCTGATAAGGCCCCTTGGTTAATCTCATGAACTCTGGGGGTAGAATGGGTTCAAATTCTGGATTTACTATTTATGAGCCTTGTGACATTGGGCAAGTTACTTAGCTTGTCTGTGTTTTAGTTTATTCATTTATAAAATTGAGATAAAAATAGCACCTTCTCCTTGAGATGATTGTAAAGATTAAATGAGTTAATACACATAGGAAGAGGTTAAAATAGTGCTTCATGCATGTAAGTATTTTCTGTTTTAGACATTACTATTACTACCATCTTGTCTTTCATATTCTATAACCTCATTTACAGCTATACATTTGTGGGCATCCTGGTTCCATGTCTATTTTACCCCAGCAGATTACAGCTTCATGAAAGCAGGGTCTTATTTTCATTCATCACTACCTACGATTCTCTAGCAAAGGGGTGTGGATATATTTGTTGAATGAACGATTATTTATGACTCCATTTCTTTATGCTCTCATTTCTTTAAAAATTTTTCTAATGTTTATTTATTTTTGAGACAGAGCATGAGCATTGGGGGCGGGGAGGGAAGGGCAGACAGAGAGAGAGGAAGACACGTAATCTAAAGCAGGCTCCAGGCTCTGAGCTGTCAGCACAGAGCCTAACATGTAGCTTGAACTCGTCAACTGCGAGATCATGACCTGAGCCGAGGTAGAACACTCAACTGACTGAGCCACACGGGTGCCCCTATGCTCTCATTTCTTTAGACTTTTAATACTCTTGTAAACTTTGGTAATGCTTTTCAAGAGACATTTTCCTTTCACTTAATAGGCAAAAATTAAGGCTCTGACAATTTTATCTCTATCTTAATGATACAGTTTAATATCTTCAGTCATTGTTTTCCTCACTTTTACCAGACACCCAGTTTTATGGAGCAGGGACTGGTTTAATACAACGAAGTGATTTTTATAACACAATTTCTTGCTGCAATACTTTTTTCCCTGTCTTGTTGGTCCTCATTTTGAATCCTTTTCTTCAACAGAAGATATTGGCTGGATGGGATGGGGAAAGGCAATTTCTCACTGCTGACAACATTCAACATCAAACACTGTAAAATGCTGCAATTTCCAGTGTTGTGGCTTCCCTCATTTTGCCTTCTGGCATCCCCTCATCACCTGGGTGCTTTGGTCATATGGTTGGACACATCTGTGTTATTTAACCTTTTTAGCACATATAACATTGGTGACACTTTCAGCCTCCAGGAACTCCTATGATACATGCTTGCCACAGTACACTCTGGAAAACATTCAATTGAGCAAATGAAAAATAGCGCGTGGGCCAGTGATCCTGGTAGAGCACTGTTTCATAGCTATTGGGGATGACAGCAAGTAGAAGAATGCCCAGCACTGCTGTGAGGGCATGCTACCCACTGGATCGAAATGGAGTACTGTCCCTGCTAATTTGGGTGCTTCCATGACAAACATGGGGAGGAGTTGTCAACAAAAAGGCCATTTTCTGCCTCAGCCCTGTCTGGCTGTGGCTCCCTCTTCTGTCCTCATCAGCTATCAGCCTCCTTTTCTGGCCAAGTGAAAGCTTATGAATCAAAACTTGTTCCTTTTTCCTTCTTCTGGGTATAAAGGATTTAATATGAACTCTTACTAACTTTGACAGAGTCTGTCTCAGTTCCCAACATGAGACAAAAATGCTTTATTCTGTCAATATGAACAAATGAAGGAGAAAAGAAACTGGAGATTTAGCAGTTCATAAAAGGATGCCCATCAGAGTCAGTGTTTTCCTATGAAGCAGAGTTTCTATGGGAAATACAGTATAACTGGAAAATGTTGAGTTTGTATCGCCAATGACTGCTGAGAGAACTTAGCATCTATGAAAGCAGCGAAGGCCATCAGGACAAAGGAAGAGAAATCTGGAAAGATTACTTGGACACCACAACCTACCCTGGAGTGATGTCATTCCCTTTACTAAGATCATGATAATAATTCCACCAGGGTGAAATATTTAAATGGCAAATCACTACATTACTGAAGAAGCCACCTTCTTTATCCTGATCCAGATTCACTGTAATTCCCCTCTTCCTACTTAGTGCAAAGGAGACTTCTCCAAAGTAAGGATAACAACTTTAGCTCATTTCCAGAAACTTTGGTGTCCCAGATACAGATGCTGAGTGGAAATGTCTGACCTAATTCCCCATGTCACAGAACCAACAATACTACTGGGCCTGCCATAATAAAATACCACAAACTGGATGGTTTAAAACAACAAAATTTATTTTTTTAACTTTTAGTTAAAGTATTAGCAGGACCATGCTCTCTTTGAAGACTCTAGGGGAGAATCTTTTCTTTCGCTTTGCTAGTTTCTGGCAGTTGCTGGCAATCCTTGGCATTCCTTGGTTTGTCCAGTCTCTACCTCTCTCATTACAAGGCCTACTGTCTGTGTCTGTGTGCTCCGTATCTTCACATGGTGTTCTTTTTCGGTGTCTGTGTGTCCAAATTTCCTTCTTCTAAAGACACCAATCGTTAGATTAGGGCCCACCCTATTCTGGTGTGACCTCATCTTAAATTTATTACATCTTCCAAGACCCTATTTTCCCAAATAAGACCACATTTATTGGTACTAGGGATTAAGACTTGAACGGATCTTTTTGGGGGGACACAATTTTACCCACTACAGTCATCCAGCAGCTACATATCTGGTAGTTATCCAACAAGGCATATTCCTGATCCCCAGCTTCTGTTCTGCTAGGTCCAGGAGGATATTTATCATCCCCAAGTATTCCCTAAACCCACCCTATCAAAACACATTTCTGAACTACATGATTTAACTCTCAGATTTTCAGGGATCAAAGACACTACTAAACTACCTAATACATTGTTTTAGTAAAGACTTACTCCCAGTATTTTGGGTGGTAAGTTTATAGTAGTAAAATTTGTACTTCCATTTTTAAGGTCTCAGTATTGCCAAAATTTAGGTCTTTAATGGCATGGTGATAAGAGTCCAAGTGGAATTACCATTATATTTGGTATGATATGCATCGTGATTTATTCTTGTATCTCCTTAACTTTGACTCATCACAGACCATATCTTCTGGTACCTACCTATATTCAGCACTTTATGTAACAAATTACCTTCTATGGTAAAGGCAGTTTGACAACAGACAAACATGCATTGTAATATCCATCTTTCTAATGGATGCAGTAACAATTGTTTTTCTGAATTGATTAGAAAGGATTTATTTTTTTTACCAAAGGGCCACCATGTCAACAGCTATGGGGCAGTAAGTGTTTAGAATTCTCTTCAATCTTGGAGGCTCTTTTGATATGCCATTGGACATAAATTAGGATCAACTTCCTCTGGTCCTAAAAAAATTATCATTTTATGATATGTTATATTGCTATAGAACAGGTGAAATGCCTCGAGGATATCAGCTGTTCCTAATATTGAGAAACAAGGGTACCCTTAGGTTGCATTACAAGGTCTATCATGCTGTCACCAAAATAAGGTCCTTGTCACTAGCTGTTGTTGGGCAATATATTTTTTTGAGGCCTGACTCATATGCCTTGTTTACTACAAATTCATTCACTCCCTGAGGAGTAGGTCTATTGAAATAAGCCAAATATTACAATTTTGTATCATGGTCTCCTTGGTCAATGCAAACCCAAAATTTGGTGGGAATTGTTTCCCATGAAATCCCCAAAATCCCTCTGGGATAGAATAATATCCCTTGTCTTACAGATCCCCTTTGCAGGACATTTTCAGTTGCCTGAAATTCACATAAGTGGAGGTTCCCACTGTGCTCATTCTAGTTCCTCTGTTCTGAGATGTCAGGAGAATGGTAAAGGGTCCTGAAATACACTAGAGTGGTGTTAAAGGATAATTTTCAACAAAAGGTAAAATTATCACTCTCATATAGACATAAAATGAACACAAGGCAAAGATTTTATTTAACTCATAATTAATGAGGGTATCAGGCAGATGCTAAAACTGGTTCAAAAGAGAATCCAAAGAACAGACAAATGTATAGATCAGGGATATTGAAAAAGCAATACTGAAGGAAGCAAAACAGGATTCCCATTGGGGAGCAATATAAAGATGAACAAATGGAAGATAATAGTGCAGAATATTTAACATCAAAAAAACATGCCCATCTGGGTCAGTATCAGTTGAACCTCTACCAGACAGGATAGAATTTGTACATATAGACATAAAATGTGTTTTTCAAGTTTTATTTATTTATTTTGAGAGAAAGAGAAGGAGAGGGAGAGAATGAGGGGGGGAGGGCAGAGAGAGAGGAAGAGAGAGAATCCTAAGCAGGCTCTACACCAGCAGGGCAGAGCCCAAAGTGGCACTTGGACTCATAAACCATGAGAAAATGACCTGAACCAAAACCAAGTGTTGGACACTTAACCAACTGAGCTACCCAAGAGGCCCAGACAAGAAATAATATTGCATTGCATTCAATTATCCTTAATTTTCAAAGTTGTAAAATAGCTTCTATATAATCAGAGAGGTTCTTTGGAGTCTAGACAATGCATACTTTTCCACAGAAGCATGCATTTCCTCCTGACGATATCCAGCTAAGCCCAGATTTATAAGTCTTTCCAGTGTTTTTGGTATACTGGTTTATAACATTACAAATAATATAATTCCTTCTGGTGTGGAAAAAATATGGAAGATGAGGGAGATGTAGTCATATATCTCTGAGGTGTACAATGGACAGAAAGGCAAGGGAGCATGACTGGTGGGAGGATGGAGAGAGAGCGACAGAGAGAAAGAAGCTGGAGGGAACAGCCACATTTAAAGGTGCTAGGTTACAAAGGAGCAGACCAAACCATCCCAGAGCACAGATCAGTGGAGACTCACAGATGAACAAACTGTCTTAAAACTCCTGTCTGCACAGCAAGGCTCTGTGAACTTTCCCATGCATCCAGATGTCTTCTTGGGAAGGAGGAAGGGGAAAGGAATCCTACTGAAGGAAGACAAACAGCCCTGATAAGAAGATTAAATTTTGAATTGAATAGTTTCCTCAAAGTGACTAAGCTAGAAAACATATATGAAATGGACTACAAGAGGCCAAATTTCTTTAAGGTACCAAATTTATTTCTTTTATCATCATTAGGAGTGGCATTTCAGACTTAGATGAGATCAGTTATAAATAATATGCGGTGCCATTAAAACACCATTGTAGACATGTTTACATTTAGATCACCCATTGCACACTTTAGAGACAAATAAGTACATCTCCTTCATATTTTATAATCTTTTTTCCATACTAGCAAATACTTGGAAATTGTAAACAATGGGTATTTTTTTTTCTCTCCAGTATGTTGGAGTTGGTTTGATGGTATAGTTTTATTGGGGCTATACTGGTTAGGGACTAAAAGATTCTGAAATGTTATATGTATCTCATTATTGCTAATAATCATTGACTATTAATATAATTAGATTTTCTATATTTTATAAATGTACACCATCTTGAACACAGTTGTTGGTTTCCGTGTTTGTCCAGTGATTCTTGGTTATTCAAGGTAGATAGTCATATTTGCAAGTAATGATGCTTTTTCCTTGTCTATATGTGTACTTATCATTTCTTATCCTGAATTCCAGAAGGACATTGAATAATACTCTTGCATTTAGGTCAGCTTCCTTGTTCCTTTTTGACTTCAATTGAAAAGTCATGGGGTTTAACTTTAAGTGTATAATGTTAGTTGCTTTTTTGATATTGATGTTATTCAGCAGATCACAAATGTATTCTTTGACTTGTAGCTATAAAAACTCAGAAGGGAATGTTCAATTTTTCTCCTTGATTATTAAAGTAATGAATTATATTGATAGTGTTTATAATATTGAACCATTCATACTTCTGAAACAAAACCCCTTTGGTCAAAGCTTTTTGTTCTTTAAAAGCATGTTGTATTCTTTCTGCTATTTTTATTTGATTTCTTTGCCATTATTTATGTTTTATTGCATTGAGGTCAGCAAATATAAACTCTATGATTTCTACCCTTTGGAATGTATTGTGGTTTGCTTTATGGCTGAATATATGAAGCTGCTTTTGTAAATGTTCCATTAACATTGGAAAAGAATATAATGTGATATGTACAGGATATATAATTTAATGCTAGATAAATATATTAAATTTCATCACAGTATTAGTATAGGCATCTATTTTTTAAAATTTTTTGGTCTTCTTAATTAATCAAAGGCTGAGAACTGTATGTTACAGTTTCCTTTTATGATGATGACTTTCTCAGTTTCTTTTTGATTACTCACACATTTACTAAACTCCTACTGCACCTCTAGGCTTTCCTATCCAGTTTAATATGCTGTTTATATTCATTTATGTCTACCTGTCTGATATTTTTCTTTCCCTAACTGTACCTAGGACATTGCTGTGCTCACATAAGCTGCTGTATAGCTATTCACTGATTTTTTATATTCCCTGAGAAATGTTCCAGACAGGAATTAGTTGAACCAATTTCATGTTTAGTATTTCAAGCATTACAAGATTGTTCATATGATTTATGCCTCACCCTATTATCTCTGAGAATTTATTGCAATAAGTCATCTCTTATTCCTCCTTAAAGAAGCCTTTGTTACTAGCTAATTAATGTACTCCAAAGAAAAAGTACCCCCTCCCCAAGGCTGGTTCCTAATAAATTCTTTTTGTGTTTGCATTTGGATTCTGCAAAAATTCTGCTGTGGCAGGGACTTCTTTAGCTCCTCTGAAAAGAGAAGCAAACCAATAACACTGAGAGAATTTAGCTTGGGCTTTCTTCATTTAACTAACATTTGCCCTTCCCACGGTGTCTGTATTCTTTCCCAGAAATTGTACTTTGAAAACCTAATGTGAATAGTAAGTGGAGCTATAGTTAAAAATAACTCCCTGTTAACTGTTAATAAGCGTTAGTGTGGCAGAGGCCTGATGCTATAGTGACCTCATTCAGGTGGAATCAAAATGAGCTGTGCTTTAGGGCATTTAGAATCTTCTTCCACTTCCCCTTTCTTGTGTCTTAATCAGAAATTAGTGTAAAGACTGGCCCTTTTCTCTGAGGCTGACTAGCTTTGTGTGTATTATCACTCCTCTCCTTATGCTAGTCAAAAGCTTTTATTCAAGAGTGGCTGTTTCCTCAGATTCTATATTTGACTTTACCACCAAGAGAAAGTCTTCATGCATTAAAATTTTGCTTGTGCCTGGTTACAACTACTGTGGTAGATAAGGGGGAGGTAAAGGATGCTTGTTTGTCTGTTTTACAAAATCTGTGTAGCTCTGGAGTTTTGTTCATATGCCAACCAACAGGAGGAAAATAAAAGAACTCAAAATTTTATATGATTAAAAAAATTATATGTTGCCTTAATGGCGGTGGCAGAGATCCTGGGGTATATTTTTAAGGCCCTCACAAGATTTGAGATAGAAAAGTAAACAATAGGAGGTCTGAGACTATCTTGCAGCATTAGTGTTAAGGTTGTTTTAGGAATTGCCTCAAATTAGGGGTGATTCTTTTTCCAGACGAGACTGTATTTTGACTATATATTTGAAATCTGATAGGTTTAGAACCCCAAGAGAACTGGCAGTGGTCAGAGGTATTCATGTGCCCTTATATCCTCTAGTAAATGCAACAGCAAAAGATGTGTGGTTTTCAACACTTCTTTCAGACCTGCAGGTGAGGACATAACTCTATTAAAGTGTCTTGTATTCTGATTGACTTTCTTCTTTGGTAATTTGGGGTGAAAGAGAATAGAGGGACATAGTCTGCAGGGCTCTGAGTTGCAGGGCCTGACATTGTAGAGACAGTGGAGCAATGGTAAAATCTAAGTCTTTCCAGGGCTTAACCTCATTATAATTGGGGGTGGTGGGACGTCCTTGTGAGGTAATCTTACTAAATCTTTTCTTTAAATGTTTATTTTTAAGATGGAGAGGGGAAGGGACAGAGAGGGAGAGAGAGAAAGAGGGACACACAGAATCCAAAGCAGGCTCCAGGCTCTGAGCTGTCAGCACAGAGCCTGACTTGGGGCTCGAACTCACAAATCATAAGATCATGACCTAAGCCAAAGTTAGACCCTTACCAGACTGATCCACCCAGGTGCCCCAGTCTTACTAAATCTTGAACAAAGCAACACATTTCTTTCTCTGTAGTTTCAAGATAAACATATTTCATAGGTGTGAGGAGCAGGACCTCTAAGTGGGAGAATTTTATGTCTTTAGGGAAAATTTCCTGAAGATTCCCCAAATTGGATCTCACATAGAAATTCCATATGAATGTTGGCTTTTTTGAATGAGGAATTGAGGCAAAAAGATTAGTTTTGTTCCCACAGAGATAGGAGGAATCACGAGGTTAATAAAACCCGTGTTCTATAAATTAGACAGGTTTCTAACTTTTGTATAGGATGCTGGTAACATAAAGGATGTTTACAGAGAAAAGATTGGGCTGGTTATATAAATACTTAAGAATGGATAGTACTTTTGAAACCCATTGATTCTGTTCATATGCAGCAACAGAATACATAATGTCACTCCAGAAAGATGAATAAAATATATTATAAAAGGGGAAGTGTGACACAAATCTAGAAGCCTCATTGGGTACCAAGAAGACCAGAAGTTTAGAAGGAAAAGTAAAAAAGGAAATTTCACATATTAGTTGGTTGACTACTTGAGGCTAGTACTGCTTTGCGTTCATTTTTTTGATTCCATATTTATTTTAGCATTTAAAAATTATTTTAAAAATTATTGTTTACAATTTGGGTAGTATAAAGAAAATCTGAAATGGGTACTTACCCTCACTCATAATTTCCCAGCTAATAAGTAATTATGACTAACATTTGATACGTTTTCTTCTAGTATATTTTTTTATGTAATATATTATTTTAAATTCAGATGGTTTTTACCTCTTAAAAATGTCGTGTGGACATTTCCCCTTGTAATTAGTAACCTTTTGCAAAAATGATGTTGCATTTCCAAAGTTAGCATAGCGTCTTTTAAACAAATAAAGTGCTCTCAAAAAGCATCATAACCCAACTTAGAAAAAAGGCCCATTTGCCTAATGCAAAGTAGGCATCCAGTATATGTGAATCCCACCCACCTTCCCTTCCAAAACCTCTCAGTGGAGTGCTGTGCATGCAAAAGACAGTCAATAAATGGTTGTTAGATTTAAAGTAGATAGGGCTAGCAGAAGAGGCCTGGCATTTTGGAATAGTATAAGATTGATGACACACCTTTAAAAAATGACAAATGGCCTGGCTCAAATGTTAAATATGGTGTCATTCTCTTAAAACAGTCATGTCTGGTATTTATGCCTTTGTATCAGGCTCAATGTATCAGAATAGGATTTTATTATGTGTTAGGCAACATCATTTGACTGGTGGTATTTCTAAGCTGTGTTACAATGAGTTCTTTCTCAGGGAACACCAGCTCATCTTTAAAACCCAATTGGTGTTACTGGTAGGTAGTATGGCGCTAGTCCATTTTATTCAGTGCATACAGTGTTTGTGGTGAGGTCTCATGAGATGATGCTTTCTGAAAAAAGTCTCCCTCTTTGGGGATGGGGTGCACAATCCTGGGAGGAAAGTCTCCACTTGGGGGTTCAACCTTACAGATCATTCATTTCACTTAGGGAGTTCCTTAACAATGCCCCATTCCCAAAGTCTCTGATTCAGAGCCTTGTTGTGGCGGGGAGGCAGCACTCTGTTTGTAGCCAGTGCCCCAGAGGAAGATTGTGATGTGCATTGTAACGGACATGCTTTCACGTTTGTCTGTACTGAGTTTGGTATTTGAAAATTTTTTTAAAAGTTTATTTATTTTTGAGAGACAGAGACAGAGTGCGATCAGGGGAGGGGCAGAGAGAGAGGGAGACACAGAATCTGAAGCAGGCTCTAGGCTCTGAGCTGTCAGCACAGAGCCCACTGTGGGGCTCAAACCCATGAACCATGAGATCATGACCTGAACTGAAGTTAAGAAACCTAACTGACTGAGCCATTCAGCCTTTTCCTAAGTTTGGTATTTGAATAAGAATATTGCTAATTGTAGAAAGTTGGCAAAGGATGAACAGCAAGAGATTTTTCTAAGAAATTTTCATTAAGTCTGTCTTGTAGTTTGGTCTATAATTCACCTTTTAAATTTATATAATCTTTATATATATAAAGAAAATGACTTGAGTTCTGCCTCATTTTTGGAACCCTTTACAAAATAGCTCTTAGTTATCCATCTACTTATATGCACTGCCTTGTTAACCAAAATAATACCAGGAGCAATGGCCTTCAGTGGGTCTTTGAAGCATCCCATCAGGGCATGTCATGGTAAGAAAAGGTGAGGATGAGTGGATTAGGGTCCATGCATTATCATGTTCCTCTTCCTTTAGTCAGAACGGTGTCACTTATCAGTCTTCTCAATAAGCTTTCCCTTGAATTACAGGTCTCATGATCTTACAAATGTTTGAAAACCACTATTTCAAATTTTGCAAATAATTCTCATGAAGTTTTTTTTTAATTGAAGAAGTGATACATGAGTATATTTTCACTGTATTCAAGCAATATTATTTATGTGATGAATTAAAAAAAGCTCTCATTTTCTTAGGGTGACTGTATAATGTATCTTTAAACAAGGAGACTTTTGAGAGTGAAAGGGTGGCTGTTAGTAATCACACTTGCATAAACTGAGACTCTCCTGGGCAAACTAGGACCTATAGTGATCTTATAGTTTCTCCCCTACACTCATTCTTTTCCACTTTTCCTCTTTTTTCTCCACATATCACGACAAATTACAACTTGCCACCTGTTCTTTCATAGTTAGGATGTGATAAAATTTATTTTACCACTCCTTCTACACTTTGTATTTCCCTGTTTTTAATTATTACAAACCATGCTTCAATGGCAATGAACAAATCTCGTAGTGTACACATGTGTGGCATCACTGGTTCCATTTTTTATTTTAGTCATTTATGTTCAAGACTTTCTAAAATAATTACCATCGTAAAACAGAGACTTCTTTGAACTTTACTTGATGACTTGATATCATGATTATGGCTATTGTTTCTTGCATTGCGGGCAAATAAACAGTCAGGATCTCAGGGACTATTGACCCTTACCCTAAATGGTCCCTTTGAGTTATTGTATTTGTTTATATTACTAATAAAATAATATAATAAAAAACTGTACAGGACCTAAGAAATCATCAAATGCAATTTCTTTCCTTTACAGATTAAAACACTGAGGTCCATAAAATTAAACTTACCTATGCAGAGTGATCCAGCAGGTTTGTGATTCTAAGCAAGGTTTCCTGGGTGCCAGGCTAATTCAATGTTCTTCTTCTCTTGCTAGCTAAGCTTCAGGTGCCTAACAACACCACTCCCTGGTCTAATAGAGATCGTTCTTTTCTTATTTGCTCTTCTCTATGTGTGTGACAATGCCACAGTTAAGAAAATTTTGGTTCCAAATGATAGAAACCCAAACAAAATAGACTGAAACAAAAAAGAAAATATATTGATTGATACAATAGAAATGCTCAATAGTAGATGTAGGGATTCACTAGCTGAAGGAGATCCAGGTGCAGTTCTCTGTGACTCTCTGGACCCTACCCTTCTCTTCCTCTCAGGGTTGCCTTCAGGATGATTCATGGAAACTACATGGCTGAAGCTTTCCCAGAACTCCCATTCTCTCTCCAGACTGTCTGGAGGACTTAATGCCTCACGATGGCTCCCACCGGAGCCAGGAGAATTTTATTTTTCCTAAAGGCCTCATCAAGAGTCTACTACTGCATCACTGATGGAAATTGTGACTCATGCCCTCCTAAAGCAGTCATGTGGTCAAGGAGAAGAGATAATATACTGATTGGCTTAAGTTAATTAGAGTCTACTTTGGGGCTGACATTGGGATGAATCTCGCTGAACCTACAAGGCTGAGAATTTGGAATAGGAGTTTCTTAAAAGAAAACATGGGTGTTCTTGTTAAAGAATTGTGTTATGAATAGTGAGGAGGCAACCTATAAATGAGCATGTTATCTAGGAATTCATAAACCAGGTTTATTAGAATTGAGAAGCAAAAGAGAACAAGTTGACAGTGAAGGTACGACTATTTCTTCTATGGTAAAATTTGAGGTTAATATTTTATGTGATTCACTTTGCTTATCAGAGGACTCTTTTTAAGCTTTTTGGGGAGATTCTTATTCTATATAGATGAGTTTTATGAATAAATGACAGTTGACAGTAGAGGTCCCCAAACAATTTGAAGATATAGAATAATGGCTTAATCTGGGGGAAGCGGGAACATTAACAGTGAACAGGAGTGATGGGAATTGTATAGAAGCTTTAGAGACTCTTTGGTTGTTGTAGAATTTCAGGACACTGAGTTAATTTGGGCAATAATATTTTGTTGAGAGCTTTTTGGCCTCCAACTTCCATTGGGCTTTCTGTTTTTTTTTCTTTAATTTGATTTCACCTCAATTTGAGTTTTATGTGAAATTACTTTCTGAGAGCTAAAGCATATAGAATGCCAAATGGACAGCAAGAGCAAGCAAGAATCTCAGAGATGCAGTCAATTAATGCTCTTTTTAGTCTTGACAAAGACTGAGAGACATACCTTTCAGGTTTTCCTCCAGAGTGAGAGGTTGGGTGTGGCCATGTGACTTGCTTTGGTGAATAAAATGTGGGTAGAAGTGATATGTGTTATTTCCAGAGGAAGCTTTAAGAGTTAGAGTATGATCCAACACATTCTCTTTTACTGTCTTGGTAATTTGGGGGGCATTTGTAAAGATTGAGAATTCAGTAGCTTGGTTACCTCTATGATATGAGTGACCTGCTGATCTATGGTTGACATTTGGTATGAATGAGAAAACACACACACACACACACACAAGCACAATTTTTGTTGTTGAAAACCAGGGGTCTGAAAACCATGGACAGAGTTTAACCTGTGTTAAACCACTGGGATCTGGGGGTCACTTGTTACTAGAGAGTAATCTAGCCCATTTTGATTGACTAGATAAACAGTAAAACAAATATTTACTCTGAAAGTGTTATGACATAAAATAACAACAACAGAAACACCTCAAAATGATTTCTCTTATTATTTATCATAGACAAACACTGAACATGTAATAGTGTTAAGCCTCTTGAGTTATGTGATTAATATTGCCTTAGGCAAAGTCCAGGAAGTGGGTGAGAGTTGGATTTTCAGAGATTATCTGCAAAATAACATCATACACCTCTTTCTTGGGCAATCTAGCACCCTTAAAATAAAATAAAGAAAAATAAAATTAAGAGGAAAAAAACATTACTTTTAATGGACTGTTTTGCTCTTTTTTCATTTTTAATGCATCCATAATGCGAAAGATTATGACTAAAATGACATGCTCCTTTTCCTCACTACTTTTCTAACTTTTCTGAAGGCCTTTAAGTTGTGATAAATATAAAGAAAACACCAAAAGTGCCAATCACATTGCCTTTTCCAAAAAATATGTGACTTTTAAATTAAAATCAATGAAGCCCTGGCATCTCTTATTCACACTTTTGGGTGACAAAACAAGATTGATATAAAGAAAAGAGATAGAAATTTAAGAAGATTTTTGGCTTAGTGCTTTAAGCCACCTACTTGAGAATATTCACTCATTTTATCACCCATTTCTTTAGAAATTTGAAATTTCCATGATTTTCCAAGATCCAGATGACTTAAGATGTATTGATTCGTTAATCTAAGACTCTTCTCATTGTAGGGACAAAAGGATCCCAGATACATATACGTGATTTGGACTCACTCATGTAAGTGGATGATGACAGAACCAGATGCTAAGCCTATCTCTTCTTCCTACTACACCACGATATGCCAATCTATCTTCCTTTAGAGCTTCAAATACCACAACCAAATAAAAAACCACAGGTATCATATACTCTAACCATCTGCCTTGCTGTTTTCCTTCCCCTGATCCTCTTCGCCTATTAGTCTACCTCTTGCTTACTTCGATGCACTCACACCGGCCCTCCTGTGTTCTTGACCCTCCCATAGGGTGTTTACATGGACTCTTCTCTCTTCCTCAAGCACTCTTTCTCCAGATATCTGTATATCTCCATGGCTCATTCCCTTAACTCCTTTAAAATGAGGCCTAACTCTACCTCTTGTATTTAATATGAAAAGACTCCTCTTCCATGTGTTCCAAATATCCCTTATCTGTAATTTTCTGTACCCTTTTTTGGCATTACATTTTTCAGTTTCTACCCTGATTATTATGTTCATTATTATCTCTCTTCTTCCTAGAGTGTAACCTTCATGTAATCAGGGGTTTTGTCTGTTTTGTTCATTGATGTATCCTACGTGTCTACAACAGTCCTGATACATAGTTGGGATTCAAAAATGTTTGTTAAAAGAATGAATGTACAAATAAATGACAGAGAATAAATCCATATGTGAATAAAGGGGAATAATTATGTGTTTAACATTGCTAGTGCCTGGCTTTTGTGAATTTTCCATACAGAAGAAAAGAACTAACATTTGTTAAATAGGTTATAGGCATGGGCCTAGGAGCTTCACATAAAATATCTGATTTGATTTCACATGAATGGCAAGTGATAGCCTTTGACGTAGGGCTATCACTTCCTTTGAGGTTGAGAAACCTCAACTGGAGTTTTAAGCAATTTGCTCAAATTAGTACAGCTATGATGTGCGGATTTCAATTCATATCACTTTGGGTATAGTGTCCTTGCTCTCTCTGCTGCATTATGGGTAAGGAAAGAAGGTGGAGAATGAAGATTTTTACCATTCTTTACACAGAATTATGTATTTTGGATAGACACACTATAGGCTCCTGTGTTATCTTCTGAACAGAAAGAATTAACTCACCCTTCTTTATCCTCAGAATAGAGCTAGTCATTGTATATGACCCTATATATTATTCTAAGTCATTCTAAGTCAGAACTTCAATTGATTTTACAATATTGGCACTCATAGGCAATACTCATCAATTCATAAATACCGTTAGCTTACGCCTTTGACCTTTGGCCCAAAATGAGGGGCTAATATCTCCCAGATATTGCACATTTCAAATGCTAGTCAACATGAAGCTGGAGCTAAAAAAAAGGGGGGAAAAAACCCTTTCTCTGGCATAGTTCTTTGAGCAATTTCTGCAGCATATGAAGAAAGTTGCTTTTATTGGGAAGTGGACATGCATGAAGGCCTTCATCTGGCATGTATTCAATAAGAGTCTGAATAAGTAGTAATTGACAGACTTGATGACAGCTGCATAGTGCTTACAGTTGTTGCTTACGGCTTAGGGTTTTTGCGGTCTCCATGAAGACAGTTAAGGTTTTCCTTTCTGGGTAAGGAAAGCCCTGTCCACTGTTATAATAAGCAGAATGGTTTCTTGGGAAATAACCTGAATGGGGACTCTGAAATGGGTCTGTGTCGGTTCTGCTGATGTTTACATTTGTACAAATAATGTTTTCCTATTCCTCAGTTTCCTCATTTGGAAAATTAGTGTATTGGATCAGACGATCTGGAATCCGCTGTTCAGGTCCCAAATTCTAGAATTTTCCATAACTTTATTTACTAGAAAGGAAAAAGGCCTTACGCTTATCCTTAATATTATTAATAACTATGTTAACAGAGGAAATATTTCTGAAACTGGATGGATGCTACTGCTTTTTTGCCCTTGTCTGGCACATGCTACAGACTGTTTTCAAATAAAAAAGGAAAGCCTATTTCTTTCTGGGCAGAAAATTGATGGCCTTTAGAGTATTTTTGAACAGCCATTTAAAAAAGTTGATTAAAGTGACCTTTAAAGTACAGAGTTTATCAACAAGTTCTGTAGCCTTACTATGTGTGAAAATGGGCACAAAAACACACAGCTTTTAGGAAACCTCTAATTTTTGCTTAACTTTTATTCCTGGGAATCTTTAATTTACAGCTTTCAACAGCTACTCAAAGACAGAAGCTGCAATCAAACTACAGATTAGGCAATTGGGAGATATTGTAGAGGTGTGCGTTTCAGCGTGGGAGCTTTAGTCTCGGCCCCTCCTACTCCCAGCCCCTAAATAAAAAGTGCTCTGTGTAGAGGAGGAGGGGCAGAGATAGAGATCTGTTCACAGTTTATACTAGGGATTAAGTTTTGTTTTGTTTTCTTTTTTTAAAATGTATTTCTTTGTTTTGTGGGTGAGAGAGAGAGAGAGAGAGAGCATGAGCAGGGGAAGGACAGAGAGAGAGGGAGAGAGAATCCCACGCAGGCTCAGCACTATTAGTGAAGAGCCTGACGTGGCACTTGAACCCATCAACAGGGAGATCATGATTTGAGACAAAATCAAGAGTTGGATGTCTAACCGACTGAGTCACCCAGGTGTCCCAAAGTTTGATGTTTCTTTTTTTTTAAGGTTTATTTTTGAGAGAGAGAAAGGGTTCAAATGGTGGAGGTGCAGAGAAAGAGGAGACAGAGAATCTCAAGCAGGCTCCTTGATATCAGCACAGGGCCTGATATGGGGCTCAAAGTCATGAATGGGGAAGTCATTACTTGAGTCAAAGTCAAGAGTCAGACACTTAACCAACTGGGCCACTCAGATGCCCCAAGTTTGGTTTTTTTAAAACAACTTTCCAAGTCCCCAGTATCAGGGACCCAGGCAATGAAAACTCCTGTAGAGTTTTACTGGACCAGAGTCTGCTAAAAAATGTGAATTAAGTTTGGAGTGAGCACATCAAGTTTCCAGTCATCTGTGAGCTGAGAAAGATATTGAAATAATACAGGTGCATATGTGGGGAGGGGAGACAGGCAATTTACTGGAGAGAGCTTTGTTTCATTCAAAGAGAGTAAGTAGAAGCCTCCCCATGTGCATGAGGAAGACTACTATAAGACAGAAGAAAGAAAATAATATCCAGGAGCCTCAAAGGATGAACTTTTTTCTTTGTTTTTGGAAATAGATCTAGTGAAAGGTCTAGATGTCATTTTTAGGAAAGCCCTTAGCATCTTCAGAGTACACAAAAGCACTGTCTCTATAAAAGAGAAACATACAATCATTAAGAGTGAAGAAAGGGTGCAGAAAAAGCAGTAGAATTAGAAGAAAGAGTGACCATAAAACAAAGACTGGCCTCTGAGAAAATAAAAATCTAATGGCAGAAATAAAATCCATATTTTCAGCTATAAAGAATTGAAGCTGCAGAAAAATCAGTCAGGGATATGGAGGGTAACTTGAGAAAAGCATCAAGAATTTAAAGGGAAAAAGATAAAGAGGAAAATGATGAGCCAAAACAAGTTGAGATGGATGACATAAACTATAAATAATAGGCATGTCTGATGGAGAGAATGTAACAAATAATTCAATGAATTCAAATGAAAGAAAAATTTAATGACTTTTCCAAAGACTGGTATATGCAATCTGGGAAAGCTCAATATATTCCAGACAGAGTCAATGAAAAGAAACTTAGGCATAGATATTTTATGGAAAATACAGTTAGATTCTTAAGGATAAAGAAAAGGTAACTTACAAGGATTTAAGCAGAAAACCTTATTTCTTCCCCCAAATAAAATATCTTCAGGCTTCAATTCTACAACATCCAGTCAGTGCAGTAATACAAAATTTTGAGGAGGAAAATCCACTTGCAAGCCAATAATGAAATATATTTGTTGTGGCAGCTTTGAATATGCATATTTAATATAATTTTAACTTCTGGAAACATACTAGTAAGTGATGGGTCATAGCTGAGGGGCTGAAGCATGGAAATTGGCATGTGAAAGCATGAAGGGAGAGAAGGAAGTGATTAGGAGAAAATGGAGATTCAATGAGTGACGTTTTTGATGGAATTAACTTATATACTAGATTTGAGAATATAGGGTTTGACTTGAGAGTGATGGATTAAAGGGAAGTTTAGGCCAGTGAACAAGACACTGGCATGTGAGCCATTCAGTTTTCAGAAGGACCACCCTAGAGGAATAACAAGATCCAACAAGTGGACATAAGAATTGAGCAAAAATGAAAAACCAAAAAGAAAAAAGAGAGGAGAACAGAAGATATTAGGGTTACATTCTAAGAAGCCAGTATATCATTTGGACTGTCCAATGGTCATTCAAATGTCCAAATACAACAGCAGGACTTGGTGAGAAGGGCAAGAATGTGAGATGAAACCAACCTAATAAAGGAAATGACATGGTTGGTGAATTAATTAGAGCAGTAATGAGTTGATGACTCTGAATGGGACAAGCTTCAAGGAACAGAGGAGCTTTATAAGTGCGTAGGAATAAGGGAGCCTGAGAGCACATTTAGAAATCAAAGACAAAGTACAAACCAGCTTTGGAAGGTTGGTAAACCCAGGATATGGAGATAATATTTTAAGAGTTATTCTAGAGGGTACAGAGGGTTTGGGGGAGTAATATAAAGTTAGTGAAGAAATGAAAATAAATTCAATCTTGCCTAATAGCAAAAAAATTCAAATAGAAGCAACAGATATCATTTTAATTTCCAAATTGGTATGAGTGTTACTCAATATTATCAATGCCATGGCTAAATTGTCTTACATATTCCCTGTAGCAATTTAAATGGTGTGATCTTTCTGGAAGGCATTTTGGCAATACACACTAACATGTTAAAATTGCATATGCTTTTGATGCTGTAATCTCTTTCCTCTTTATGCCTAAGGTTACAGTTTAGATATTCTATATTACAGATAACATTCCTAATTTTCCAAAGCTATGTTGTATGCCTTTCCTTCATGCTCACATGATGCCCTGTACTCCCTCTGGCATAGCACTTATCACAAGCTATTAAAATCATCTTTTTACTTATATATATATTATCTCCCAACTTTAAGTTCCACCTTGTTTGTCTACTCTGACCATCATCATTTACCTCTGAATATACAGTGGTTTCTAGAACTTAAGATGTGCTCATGACTATATAAGTGAATAAATAGATAAATGTAAGAATGGAGAAAGGAATAGGAAAGGGAGATGTATCTATGTTTGCAAAAATATTTTAGAGATAGGGAGAGAGTGAGAGTACAAGAAAGAAAGAGAGGGAGAAAGAGAGAGAGCTTTTAGACCATAAATATCAACATGCTAAGGGTAGTTATTAATAGGGACTGAGTTTACAACTGTTTTAATTATCGTGATTTTACTTGTCTGCATTTAAAATAAATCTTTTTGAAAATAATAATAATAAAACAACAGCAGCACCCGGGTGGCTCAGTCAGTTAAGTGGCCAACTCTGGCTCAGGTCATGATATCGTGATTCAGGAGTTGGAGCCCCGCGTCAGGCTCTGTGCTGGCAGCTCAGAGCCTGGAGTCTGCTTCAGATTCTGTGTTTCCGTCTCTCTCTGCCCCTCCTCTGCTCAAGCTCTGTCTCTGTCTCTCTATCTTTCAAAAATAAATAAAAAACATTTAAAAAATTAAAAGAAATAAAAAACAAAGCCACCTTGAAAATAAAATAGATCTCATCTATTTTAAATTGTGAACACAAGTCAAATAATTAAGGAAAAATGACAGTATCTTCACTGGGGATGAATAATGTAAACAAGAGAAATGGATTTGTGTAATGCAATAAAGACTGGCCAGCACTGTGGTAAACTGTAGAATAGAAGCCCATATAAAAGATTTAGTTTTAAAATTAAAATGTATGGGCTGGCTTGGGGCACTTGGGTAGCCTAGTTGGTTAAGTGTATGACTCTTGATTTTGTCTCAGTTCATGATCTCACAGGTTGATGAGTTCAAGCCCCACATGGAGCTCTGTATTGACTCTGTGGAGGCTGCTTGGGATTCTCTCTCTCTCTCTCTCTCTCTCTCTCGCTCTCTCTCTCTCTCTTTCTCTCTTTCTCTCTCCCTCTTTCTGCTCTTCCCCAGCTCGCACTCTGTCTCTCTCAAAATAAAAAAAAAATGTGGGCAGGCTTAATAAGACATATTTGTGGGCTGAATTTGGCCTTTAGCTCTCCAGAAGGCAACCTTAAAGCAAGGATGAAGGCCAGCTTGCTTTCTATCATCATCAGTACTGACTACTGCTTGGCAGGTTCTATCGAGCACACTGACATGGGCGAAAATGGTGCTACCTATTGGAAATGGGAAAAAAATAATCTTTGTTTGTTGTTAGAATGATTATTTCTCAAGAAAATCTAGAGTACTCACATGAAAAACTGGTAGCATAAGTAAGGGCAAGGTGGCCGCAGCAACTAAACAATGTTAAAAATACTACAACTTTACTATATGCCCCAAATTAGCAATTAGAAAGTATAGTAATTAAGATAGTCCACAAGCACACTCATTGAACTTCCTCCTTACAAAGAAGCTATTAAACGAGTAACACCATGAAAGTCCGTAATAATACAGCCTAGTAGAGGAGTTTTGAGAAATTCTTTTGAGAAATTTTTTGATGAGAACAAGTAGAACTAGATTGCTAAAGAAAAAATCAGCAGATGTTGTTGTAAGCAACATATAGAATGCTGTAGAAGAAATAGCGAATCTTAACTCACAGAATCCTAGAAAAATTCAAGTTTGAAGTCAATATTCATAAGCAGGAGACCATGGAAAAATTGGTTTAATTGATTAGGGAATGCGGTCAACTAACCGCTGTTCTCCTAAGACATTCTCAGTGTCTGATAACAACAGATGGAGCTTCCTCTAGGTTAAAACTCCTAAGACTCTATTGTAAACTAAGTGAATACTCTCTGCCTGTGGACCCCAGCTGTGAGAATTCTCATAGATTTCAGTGTAAACAGTGGTTCTCTGAGGTAGAAGGATTTTGGGTTGTTGAGATGACTGGGGAGTTCTACTGGCATTTAATAACCAGGTGCCAGGAATGCTAACTATCCTGATGTGCACAGCACACACTTACATAAAGCAGTATGATCTTTCCCTAAATGATCTAGGCTGGTACTCTCCAATAGAAATATAGTGCAATTTATACATACGCAATTTAAATTTTTTCTAGTCACATTAAAAAGAAAAAAGAAACAAATGAAATCATTCTGATAATATATTTATGTAACCAAATATCTCCAAAATGTTATTACAGTACGTAATCAATATAAAATTCTTTATGATATATTTTTTATTTGTACTAATTTTTTTTTACATTTATTTACTTGTGAGAGACAGAGCATGAACAGGGCAGGGGTAGAGAGAAAGAGACACAGAATCCAAAGCAGGCTCCAGGCTCTGAGCTAGTGGTCAGCACAGAGCCCGATGCGGGGCTCAAACCCACAAATCTAAGCCTGAGCTGAGGTCGGATGCTCAACCGACTGAGCTACGCAGGTGCCCCGTACTAAATTTTTGAAATTCAATGTGTATTTTGTACTTTTAAAGCACATCTCAATTTGGATAATAACTTTTCATTGGAAAGACTGATCTACATTCATGTTTATATTTCAAGAAATTCATAGTTGAAAAAGTAGATTCACATATCATAGTTGTTCCAAGCATACTTACATATATATTTAAACAGCTCCTTTTTTTCCTCTGCTATAGCAAATTGCGATTGCCACTTACTGTGAAATTTGTGTGTACCCTTTCAATCCCTTTTCCAGTGTTTTGATTGTAGTACCAGCTTTTACGTTTCCACTTGATTCTTCATCAGTGTTATGCTAAAAAATATTTCAGAGTAAAACATAATTGTCCTTATTTATTTTTTAAACTAGAAACAAAATTTAATTATGCTATAATTTCAGAAGTATTTCAATTTAATTGCCAGTTATAATGTACATAGGTATCCCTGTGATCATGAAGTCTGCCTAAAATATTGAAACAAATACATTCTGTGTTACATCAGTGTATAGAAAAAATAATTCGAACTGGACAGCTTGTGGACACTGACTAGATTGGTGGTGGGGTTATGTGTATTATTACAAACAATGCATGTGCTTGACATGCACATTGTAATTTAACAACATTATCTTATACAAAGCAATGGTAACAGTAAAATATGTCCTAAAAACGGTAAACTTGTGTCTAACAAAAAATATTTTTCATGGATTCAGTTCTTAAACATAAATCCAAATTCATTAAAACACAAGGTCGACCATTCCGGAATCTTGTTACCTGTTTGACTTCAGCTCCTGTCACTACTCAGTGGTCACTTTTCTCTAGCTACACTGGTGTCAGCTGTTTCTTCAACATACTAGACATGCTTCCATCTCATGGATTTTGTCCTTGTTTTCTCCTCCTGAAGGTTCTCCCCCAGAGAGCTTCACTGGGCCTTCTTTGAGAATGCTATTTAAACTTGCTCCACTCTTCCTTCTCCCTGTACCTCTCCCCTGCTTTACTTTATTTCATAGCATATATCACCATCTGACATGCTGTGTGATTTGCATATATCCATTTTATCATGCTTATGAGAATGAAGCATAAATATAAGAATTTTGTCAGTTTTGTTCACTGGTGGTATATATACCTCTGGAAGCAAGAACAATGTCTGGCTATAGTTGAAGCCCAATAAATATTTATTGAATAAATGAACTTATAAAAGGTAATTATCAAAGAATAGATATGAGATAGACAATTTTTTGATAAGGACAGGGAAAAAGCAGAATAAAAGTAATTGATTTGTAAAAGGCAAAAATTAATGAATGAAGAAAAATTTATAGTTAAACATAAAATATGATGGAAGAATAAATCCAATCAAATTATGAATCATAAGAGTAAATGAATTAAACTTCCCTATTAAAAATAGAGTAAAAATCCAATTAAATGATTTCTTAGCTTCATCAAGGAATAAATAAAATGTAGGGAAATTTGTAAAAACTTGAGCCCATAATTATAGTGGAAGAGCTTAACACACCTAGTTAAATTTACCTATAAAGTAGACCCAATTAAAGATATAAAAGATTTCAATAATCTAGCAATAAGCTTAATATTGTGGATAGATAGTACTCTTTATTCAATCAACAAAAGAGTAGAATAATTTCAAATACCCATGGAACTTGGGATACCATAATGCCATGACTAAAAATTAAGCCCCGAAGCAATCATCTAGATTTTATTAGAAGGAAATTTGAAAAAACTCACACAACATATAATTTATAGACCTGTTGATGTTGCTATTCCACATTCCCAATTCTATACTATAGAAATACTCTCGGATAGGAAGAAAAGTATATGTACAGATGTGCTAATTGTGGCATCATTTTTATTTTTATTTATTGTTATTTTTTAAAGTTTATTTATTTATTTTGAGAGAGAGAGAGGAAGAGCAGGGGAGGGGCAGAGAGAGACAGGGAGAGAGAGAATTCCAAGCAGGCTTTGTGCTGTTAGCGCAGAGCCCTATGTGGGGCTTGAACTCACCTACCGCGAGATCATGACCTAAGCCAAAATCAACTCAGAGGCTAAATCAACTGATCCACCCAGGCGAATTGTGACATCATTTTTAATAGTGAAAAACTAAAAGTACCTTCAGTTTATCAGAGAAAGAATGATTAAATAAACAGAAGTTAATCCTATTATGGAATGCTATATAGCAATCAAAATATCACCAACATTTCTAAAATACATTGCTAAGCATGAATGTCAAAGATAGACATGCAGATTCATCACACTTATGGAAGCAATACATATAAACAGTGAATGAATAGATCTAAAATTGACAGAATTTTTTTCTTTAAAAGGCCATTAACATTTGTCAATTCTGTGAAGAGAAATCTAAAAGGATAAGATAAAGTAGGAAGCTTTTCACTTTCATATACTTTTTGTGGACTTAAAAATATTATAATGTGATTTTGATTTCATTATACTTCTACTTTCAATATTTTCTATAATTCTATGATTCAAGGGAAAATAAACTGAATAAGCTTTATAAGTTTAAAGAAAAATTCTTTAGTGATATAAATGAAATTTGAATCTATTCATCATAATTTCAAGAAGAGTAAACCACTGAAAAACGACATTCATTGTCTCATATAAAGAGGGTAATTAGCAATCATATGAGCAGTCATCTTGACAGTTCAACAACATTTTACATAATGGAGGTCAAAATCATTATAAAAATTAGGGTACTCTTAAAAAACTTGGTGCAATATTCTTAAATGATTGTATAATTTTTGATGGGAGCTCATGGTCCAGAAAATCTTGCCATTTTAGATCAATTGATAATTCTAATGGATTCTACTTCATTTCTTGACATCCCTTTAAACATATTTCAGAATGGTAAAGGAGTTTTATTGTAAAGCAGAAAAAGTGTTGAAAAAACCTAGAATAGTTGGCCAATTTTATCCAGTGTGTTATAACCAGCAATCATATTTCTTCGGACACGTTCCTGTTAAATAAAAGAGCAAAGACATTTTTTCTTCTCTCCTTACTCCTTCTTAGAAAACACAGTTTTCCCTTCAAAATGAACTTACTTTTTGATTGGAGTCTAGTAGGGGTTTCTGTAGGTATTTTGCCCTGCACCTCTTTATAAACAATAGATTTTTATAATACTCAATTGACATGGTTGTGAAAATATATCACCACTTGACACATAAGAGCATATTTGCTTCTGGAAGTTACTGGACAGATACATGCTCAATGAAGACAGAAGAAAGAATGGATTAGGGTCTCATATGCTGTTTTACACGTTTGCACACACATGAGCGCACACACACACAAACTGAAGCACACAAGAACTGTAGAAAAAAAGCTAAGTGAAGGGTTGGCACAGCAAAGGGAAATCTAAATATTTGAAAAAGTAATGTGGAACAAAGACAGGTGACTGTATGAGTTCAGCTCTGCCATTTTTGAGAAAGAATAAATCTCTAATGAAATTCCTCATAGTGGCAGCCTGTGGAGGACTCACTTGGGTGTTTGGACAGCTCATGTTTCTTGTGCAATGGGCTGTTAACTTTAGTGTGTATATTATGCATATCTGCCAGGGCAAGGCAAGGCAGCTTCTGTTTATAAATAATGTAAGTTAATGTAATGTATCAAATGCTAAATTAGATAAAGTTTTACATGAATAATAATATCAGGGCACTGGAGCTTTTTGGTGTCACCCAAATAAATGACATCAAAGTATAGAGCACGCAGAATTGCCACCCCAGCATTAGGGATTGCATTTAAGAATCCCACAGATTTTGAATGGTTATTTAGAGTCTCTATACCATAAAGATGCAGTTTTTATTAAAAAAAGAAAAACTCTGGAACTAGATTTCTCTTTATTTTATGATACCTTTCAATCAATATTTGACTTAAATATTTACTTAATGGGGAAAGAATGATCTCTTCAATAAACAGTGCTGGGAAAACTCAATAACCACATTCATAAAAATGAAATTGGACCCCTATCATATACCACTCACAAAAATTAACTCAAAATGATTAAAGATATAAACCTAAGACCTGAAACCATAATACTCATTGCAAAAAATACAAGGGAAGAATCTCCATGAAATTGATGTTGGTAATATTTATTTATTTATTTATTTATTTATTGGATATGATACCAAAAGCACAAGCAACAAAAGCAAAAATAAATAAGTGGGACTATATCAAACGAAAACACTTCTGTATAGGAAAGGAAACAATCAACCAAATAAAAAGGCAACCTATGAAATAAGAGACAATATTTGCAATTCATATGTCTAATATGGTGTTAACATCCAAAATATTTAATGAACTTGTAAAACTCAATGGCAAACAATCTGATTAAAAATGGGCAGAGAAATTGAATATTTTTTATAGTTTATTGTCAAGTTGGTTTCCATATAACACTCAGTGCTCTTCCCCACAAGTGCCCTCCTCCATGCCCATCACCCTCCTTCCCCTTTCTCCCTCCCCCTTCAGCCCTCAGTTTGTTTTCAGTATTCAAGAGTCTCATGATTTGCCTCTCTCCCTCTCCCTAACTATTTCCCACCTTCCCCTCCCCCATGGTCCTCTGTTAAGTTTCCCCTGTTACACTTATCAGTGAAAACATATGGTATCTGTTCTTCTCTGCCTGACTCATTTCACTTAGCATGACACCCTCGAGTTCCATCCACGTTGCCACGAATGGCCAGATTTCAGTCTTTCTCATTGCCATGTAGTATTCCATTGTATATATAAACCACATCTTCTTGATCCATTCGTCAATTGATGGACATTTAGGCTCTTTCCATGATTTGGCTATTGTTGAAAGTGCCGCTATGAACATTGGGGTACATGTGCCCCTATGCATCAGCACTTCTGTATCCCTTGGGTAAATCCCAGCAATGCTATTCCTGGGTCATGGGGGAGTTCTATGAATAGACATTTTTCCAAAGAAGACATACAAATGATCAAAAGGTACATGAAAAGATGTTCAACATTACTAAGCATCAAGGAAATGCAAATCAAAACAACAATGAGATATTACCTCACACTTGTTAAGATGTCTCTTATATATAAAAAGTGAGATAATAAGTGTTAGCAAGGATGTGGAGAAAAGGGTATCCTGTGTATTGTTGATGGGAATGTAAATTAATGTAGCAATTATGGAAAGCAGTATGGAGGTTCCTCAAAAAATAAAAGAGAACACTATGTAATCCAGCAATTCCAAATCTGGGTATATATCCAAAGGAAATGAAATCACTATCTTGCAGAAATATCTGCATCACTATGTTCATTGCAGCATTATTCACAATAGCCAAGATATGGAAACAAATTAAGTGTCTTTCAAAGACTGAATGGATAAAGAAGTGGCATATGCATACAATGGGATATTATTCAGTCATGAGAAAAAAGGAAATCCTGTCTTTTGTGAGAACCTGGATAGACCTTGAGTTCATTAGGCTAAGTGAACTAAGTCACATTGAGAGACAAATATTGCATGATATCCCTTATATGTGTAATCTAAAAAAGGCACACTTGTAGAAACAGAGTAGAATTGTGGTTACCAGGGGGTTGGAGGTGGAGGAAATGGGGAGATTGGTCAAAGAGAACAAACTTCTGGCTAGAAGATGAATAACTTCTGGGGAACTAATGCATAGCATGGTGATTATAGTTAACAATATTGTGTTATATACTTAAAAGTTTCTAAAAGAGTAAAGCTTAAATACTCTTACCACAAAAAAGAAATGGCAATTATGTGACATGGTGAGGTACTGGCTAATCCTTTGGTGGTAATAATTTTTTAACATATAATTATACCAAATCCACATATTGAGCATTTTAAATTTAAGTTGACATGTTATATGTCAATTCTATCTTAATAAAGCTGGTAAGAAAAAGTTTTCAAAATGCTGTTCTCACTTGTCTAAGGCTGATAAAGAAAGTCTAGCATGATATTCCAAACCAGAAATAGCCAGTAAACTTGAAAAACGGACACAAAACTAAAAATTCTTTAGTTTGTTATAGTATTAGAAGGTTCAGTTAAACTTTTGATAGATTTTTATAGCAATTGCTAGAGAACTGAGGAAATCTTCAGTCTTATCAAATCACCCTTTCTAAACATGAAGTTCTCAGGTCCTAGATATGTAAGGAAAAAAAAAAAGAGAAATTGAGATAATTCTTGATCAGTCACCTAGCACCATGTCAGGTCTCTAAGAGATGCAACAAGAAAAATTATCCTTCTAAAAAAAGATGTCATCTCCAAATTCCTGTGTAATTTTATGCTGAGCTGAGTTGAGCACATAAAGAGAAAAGACAGATTCCCAAAGTGGCAGATAAGTTTGAGATCTAAAGTAGGAATAAACCACATTCCCTCCCTTGCCCCACTCCTCCACCCTGGGTGTATTGCCAATATATTAATTAATTTGTTTCAATTACACTTTTTCTTTTTTTTTAACTTTATAATTTATTGTCAAGTTGGTTTCCATATAACACCCAGTGCTCTTCCCCACAACTGTCCTCCACCATGACTATCACCCCCCTTCCCCTTTCCCCCTCCCCCTTCCCCTCTCAGTTTGTTTTCAGTATTCAAGAGTCTCTGAGGAAAAAGAGTTAGGGAGAGGGAGGGAGACAATTACACTTTTTCAACTTATTAAAAAATCAACCTACAGATAAAGCATACCAAGGGAAAGGGGATGTTGTCCTCCAAGATACAGCACAGAATTTGTCAAAACTGCTCATTCCAATTTTCCTGTTCTGTGGGCCTATAGGACATCTCTTTCTAAGGGGGAGGCAGCTCTAGGCTTAAGCTGATGCTAAGACTGATGCTGCATATGAGAGAACAGAGTGAGAGAGGAGGATTCCTGAGATGGAGCCACCTCCCAAGAGCCTATGTTAGACTGGACTTTGCCAATATCTTAGCAAACAAGGGTTTGCTTTAATGAGGTAGGTGCAGTGAGAGAAAAGAGATCTTGAAATTACCCAGGGAATTAATATAATAATAAATAAAATGTGAATATCTATTTTTAAAATGTAAAGATTAGTAAAGACAAATACTATATGATGTCACTTATATGTGGAATCTTAAAAACAAAACAAACTAACAAAGAGAAAGAAAATGAGAGAGAGAGAGAGAGAGAGAGAAAGACAAACCAAGAAACATACTCTCAATTCTAGAGAACAAACTGATAGTTACCAGAGGGGAGGTGGGTGAGGGATTGGGTGAAATAGGGGATGGGGATTAAGGGACACACTTGTGAGGAGCACTGGGTGATTAAAATAAAAAATTTTTTTAAATGTAAAGATGAACGTATCGGGCCTAAAACAAAACTGGAAACAAAACCCTAACCCAATTACTTCATACCATCTAAAGCTAGAAAACTAAAGAAGTTAAAAATTTGGGGGAAAAATATCAAGAAAATGAACCTAGTAGAAAGAAGGAAGTACCATAAATTCTTAGTAGATAAAATGAAATTAAGGCACAAAAAGCATTAAAAACTATGGAGGGTCTTTTTGTTTTTTGTAAGGAGCAATTATAATACAAAAATAAAAATATTCTTAAGTACTTTATATACTTAGGTCAAGAAGAAGTAGAGAGAAAATAATAATAATAGGGATTTTAAAACATGTCTTTCAATCTTTAAAAAATCAGATAGAAAAAAGGAACATACGGAAGATATCAGTAATATAATTTAATGGCTCATTATTTCAATATCTTTCAGACATTGTATACTAAAGAAATGACACCTTGTTTTCCAGACCACATTTGCACAAATCTTTTTTCCCCTAGAAAAAAAAGAACCATGAATTCCAAATAATAGGAAGATCTTTTTTTAATCTAATATTAATATCATAATATAGAAATAATCACAATATAACAAACTAAAATCAGAAGGATCCAAAGAAAGTGGGAGGAATATGGGTATTAATTTCCTTATATTTTTTCCAGGAGTCAAGAGGTAATTTATACAAATAGAAAACCAAGAAATAGTGATTTAGATAAATTACTAAAAGGTATCAAAGTAGCCATCAGAAGAACATAATCTGGGCAATAAGACTTCCATGTCACTTAAGGAAACACCTGAACGACACATAAAATAAAGAAAATAGAAACCAAATATCAAGATATAGAAGACAAAGGGAGCTTTAAAAGCATAAGAGAAATGGTGAACTAAGACTATCTATCTATCTATCTATATATATATATATATACACACACACAAATTTATTCAGAGAAAAATTTTCTTAGAGAATTTATTTATTCATTCAACAAATACTCCAATAATTGAGGCATTTCCAATTGCTTTGGATAAGACATTAGATTAGACAGAGTCCCTTGCTCTACTGTGTGTATATTTTAACACAGAGAGATAAATAGTATGTAATCTTATAAAATTAAGCAGGAAAGTAGGCTAGAGGAGGATATTTGGGGAGGGGAGGTGACTACTTTAGCTATTCTGCTTAGAAAATGTATCTTTGGAGATCTGGATTTGAACTTGCACCTAACCAATCATAGTATTACAAAAATCTGGGGACAGTGTGTGAGAGAGAGAGAAGAACAAGTGCAAAATATGAGAGTCTGCAATGAGTTCAGTGTGTTAAGAGCAACAGAAGGCTGGTGTTACCTGGAATTGGGGGTGATTGCTGATTGGAGTATCGTAGCCAGAGTTCTAACAGAAGTAAAGACTAAAACTACTTATGTGTGAATAGATTATTTAGGCAAATGATTCCAGGGAGCAGGTGTGAGGGACAGGGGTTGAAATGGGAAGAAAGGAAGAGCCAATGCAAGAGAGCTTTATGAAACTGGTCACTGCTAGGGCTACTTGTTTATGGAATATGTCTCAAAACCATGTGTCCCAGGAAGAAAGGCAATACATTATCCGTGGGCTCCAGTCCTAATTGGTCAAGGATTGCTTCACAGCATTTTAAATTTTCTTCACTTTCATGTCACACAATTGTGAATGGTGATTAGAGCCCCAGGGGTGTCAGTGACATCAGAGAAGACTTGGGGCAGGAACTGAGAGACACTGTTTAAGGTACTGCCATGTCTTGCAGTTGTCAGAAAATGGTATAAGCCTGAATAGAACTGGTCACTGCAGCTGGGGCTGGAATGAGAAAATTTGAAGTGGTGCATGGAACAGGTCTGATGGATAAAGGTAGATAGATAAAGAAATGTCCTTAGAACAGGACACAAAATTAGATGGTATATTCCAGAAATGGACACATGTAAAACAATGTATCTCAAACATATTGCAGGTAAAAGGATGTGCAACATATCTGCTGGCCTGCACACACACACACACACACAGAAAAGAAAAAAAAAATGAGGGCAAAATATTAAATGTCAGAGAGAGTTGAATTCAAGGAAGAATTATTATTATTTTGTTGTTGTTGTTGAGAGAGAGAAAGAGAGAGAGGTAGAGGGAGAGGGAGAGAGGGAATCTTAAGCAGGCTCTATGCCCAGTGTGGAGCTCAATGCGAGGCTCAATGCCACAACTGTGAGATCATGACTTGAGCTGAAATCAAGAGTTAGACTCAACCCACTGAGCCATCCAGGTGCCCCAAGGAAGAATTATTTTTTAATGACTGAGAGGTTCTTTATATAATAGCGAAACTTAGAGTTCATTCATTACGAGGTTGTACTATGAATTTTTATAAACCAAACTATATACCCTAACATTTACATATATGCATTTTATAAATATATATCCTTAAATAGAGATTATAACTTTTCTTAAGCACCTATAAAACATTTGCAAA
>CM053576.1:86720542-86744607 GCA_028646485.1 Cryptoprocta ferox
CCAAAATCTACAAGGAACTCACCAAACTCCACACTCAAAAAACAAATAATCCAGTGAAGAAATGGGCAGAGGACATGAATAGACACTTCTCCTAAGAGGACATCCAGATGGCCAACAGACACATGAAACGATGCTCAGCATCACTCATCATCAGGGAAATACAAATCAAAACCACACTGAGATACCACCTCACGCCGGTCAGAGTGCCTAAAATGAACAAATCAAGAGACTATAGATGCTGGTGAGGATGTGGAGAAACGGGCACCCTCCTACACTGTTGGTGGGAATGTAAACTGGTGCAGCCTCTATGGAAAACAGTGTGGAGGCTCCTCAAAAAATTATTAGTAGAACTCCCCTATGACCCAGGAATAGCACCGCTAGGGATTTACCCAAGGGATACAGAAGTGCTGATGCATAGGGGCACATGTACCCCAATGTTCACAGTGGCACTTTCAACAATAGCCAAATCATGGAAAGGGTCTAAATGTCCATCAATTGACGAATGGCTCAAGAAGATGTGGTTTATCTATACAATGGAATACTACACATGGCAATGAGAAAGAATGAAATCTGGCCATTCGTGGCAACATGGATGGAACTTGAGGGTGTCATACTAAGTGAAATAAGTCAGGCAGAGAAGGACAGATACCATATGTTTTCACTCATAAGTGTAACAGGAGAAACTTAACAGATGATCATGGGGGAGGGGAAGGGGGAAATAGTTAGGGAGAGGGAGGGAGGCAAATCATGAGAGACTCTTGAATACTGAAAACAAACTGAGTTCTGAAGGGGGAGGGGAAAAGAGAGGGGGGTGATGGTCATGGAGGAGGGCACTTGTGGGGAAGAGCACTGGATGTTATATGGAAACCAACTTGTCAATAAACTATAAAAAATAAATAAAACAAAGCTGTATTTTCAGAATATCTAGAAAATAATGACAGTGGAAACATGTAGCATACATACATATAGTTAAAGCAAAGATTAAATAAAAATTCATGATCTGAAATATAGAAATTACTAAGGACTGAAAATTAACAAGTTAAGACAACTCAAAAAGTTCAGGAATCAGCAAAGCAGAAGAAAAGAGTCAATAAAAGTAAAAATAAAATAATAACACAGAAAACAAGAAAAATACCTGAATTCTTAAGAAATCTCTGTATGTTTGTTTGTTTTTGTGCTTTTGGAAAACAGGAGAGAGGAACAACCAGCCAAGTAAAAAATTAAATAGAGCCTAGATCCTAAAACTCAGGTGTGTGTATCCTAAAACCACAGAATCACCTGCAGGTCTTGTAAATACACAGATGGTTGGGACCCACCACCTGAGTTTCTGATTTAGCAGGTCATGGGTGGGGTCCAACCAATGATTTCTAATGATTTTCCAGACGAAGTTGGCAAAGTTGATATAGCTGAAGTTGGTATAGAGAAGTTCTGAGGCGGAAAAACCAGTTAGCTAATATAAAGGACAGAAAATGAAAGAAGAAAAGAAAAACACAAAGAGGTAAACAAAATCTGATTAGGTAAATAACCACAGAAACAGAGGAAATGGAGACATTAATTCAGTGGTTTCCAACCTTGACTGCCCATAAGAATTCTGTAGGAACTTTCACAAAAAACCTAATACTCAGTCCCCTCCCTGGTTGGGATTTAGGCACTGGAACTGTTTAAAAGTCCCTGACGTGATTTTGATGCTCACTATGGTTTGACAAGCAATAGAATAAGGGATTCATTGCATTCCAGGATATAATTTATAAACTGGGATTCTGGAAAATTGTCAATTTTCCCTAGAATGGAAACTCCAGGTTGCAGGTGGAGGTACATTCTTCTTCATGATTGGTTCTATTACTCAGTCCTTCTGGACTTCTTTTAACTGAAAGTTTAGGAAACAGAACTGACCATGGTATACTTAGCCTCTTCCATATGTTTGTGTTTTCATTCTGTCTTCTTGCAGATAAGGTGCTTTCTAGTCAGTCTTCATTCCAGACAGTGAATGTTCTACTTGTGATGGAAAGCCTGAGATCTTTCAGCTATGCCAGAGTTTGAAATAATTTTTAAAAAAGTCACCTTTGTTGAGATATAATTCACATACCACAAAATTCACCATTTTGAAATGAATCTACAATTCAATAGATTTAGTATATTAGGTAGAATATTTTTTATCACCGCCAAAAGAAACTCTTTAGCTATATTCTTCTGTCCTTCTCAGCTCTAGGCAGTGACTAATCCACATTCAGTCTCCATCAATTTTCTTTTTCTGGGGACTGAAAGATTAATTTTAAGTCATGTGAATTATTAGAAAATTCCTATGTCCTCAAATCACAGACATAACTGATCAAGTTTTTACTCAAGAAAAATCGGATAGTTTGATACCCATCTGGGGGTCAGTTGGTTGCTAATCAAAAAGGGGTATTCATATTTCCCTAAAACTCAACCAATTGGATGAAATAATTGTTCTTAGAAGAACATATGTTACCCAAAATCACTCCAAAAGTGATGGAAATATTGACAAACTTGTAACAAAGTTGAGAAGGGCTATCCTGATGCCAAAACAGAAACCATAAAGAACAAGATTGATCTATTAGACTGGCATAAAAGTTAAAACTTCTATATCTCAAGCATCACCACAAACCAAGTTATGGTAAATATACAATGGGTGTGAACAGTAAAGAATTAATTTATAAAGAATTTTACATATCATTAGAAAAAAAGTTACAACCATAGGAAAAAAAAGGTCAATGACCTGTACATCTTGTTCAAAATGAAGAAATAACTTTTTTTCAATTATTTTTTTGTTTTTGAGAGACAGAGAGAGACAGAGCATAAATGGTGGAGTGGCAGAGAGAGAGGGAGACACAGAATCCGAAGCAGACTAGGTTCTGTGCTGTCAGCACAGAGCCCTACACGGGTTTGAACCCACGAACCGTGAGATTACTACCTGAGCCAAAGTCAGCTGTTTAACTGACTGAGCCACACAGGTGCCCCACCTCTTGTTAAAAAAAAAAACCCTTTTTTTTAATGTGAAGAAATAACTTTTAAAAAATCCAGTTTACTTAGGAAAAATACTCAACATTATTGGAATTGAAAAGATGCAAATTTAAACAATGGGCTATTTTTTACATATAAGCAAAGATTAAAATATTAATATATTCAGTGTTGGTGAAGCTGAAGGGAAATGGAAATATGCTGTTGAGAGTGAAGATTATACCTTCTCTAAAGGGCAATTTGTGATATATAACACAATTAAGCATAATCATTGGAATGCCATATTTTTAATTTTAATCTCAGAAAACAGACAAATGCGTAAGTGTACTTCTAAGTTAGTTAATTACAGTAATATTTACACTAAGGAAATTTGGAAAAGCATAAATATAAAACACACATGATTATTTTACTATATTTGGAAACATTAAGGTGTTGATTTTATATACTTCTGTTTAATGGCAGAAACTGAATTAATGAAATATTGAAAAAACAGGTTACAGAATTCCTTATACAAGTTTCTCATTCTATTCACTGAAAAATGTTAACAACAGGGGTGCCTGGGTGGCTCAGTTGGCTAGACATCCACTTCAGCTCAGGTCATGACCTCACAGCTTGTGAGTTCAAGCCCTGCATCAGGCTCTGTGCTGACAGCTTGAAGCCTGGAGCCTGCTTCAGATTCTGTGTCTCCCTCTCCCTCTGCCCCTCCCCCATTTGTGCTCCGTCTCTCTCTCCCTCTCTTTCTCTCTCAAAAATAAATAAAAATTAAAAATTAAAAAAACATTAACAATAACAACTATATAACAAACAAATAATTACTCATTTAATGGATTATTTAAAAAGACTGGGAGGAAATACATTTAAAAATTCGTGATTGGGATGATTTTTATTACTTCTTTTTATTTTTCTGAGTTTTCAGATTTTTTTAACTAGCTTGCCTCTTTTATAATCAGAATTGAATTTTATATCAAAGAGAAAAATAAGTCGAACTTGAGATCATGTATCTGCCAGAGGCCAGCTTGAAAATTTCACAGAAGTCATGTAATTTGCTGTACTGAGTGGTTATCAAGTTCTGTGGAGAAAGCATTGGAGAGGATGATAAATACATGATTTGAGAAGTAGGGTCAAGTGCTGTTATCTGAATACTTCTTCTATGTTCTGACTTCTGTCATACCTAGTTGCCGGATACACACCCTATCATTAAAATAATGACTACATATTTAAGGAGGGAACATGCCTCTGACTTTGGTGCTGAATTGTCCTTGTATTATTCTGAGGATTTGGGTGTAAATTTGATGAGCATTAGAATCACTGCAGGCAGATGTCCAATCTTGCACTCAGAGATTCTGATTCAATAGGCTTGGGATGGAGTCTAGAAATGTGTATTTTTAGTAGATGATGTTGAAAATGTTGCTTATCACCTACTATAGGGCCCTCATTCCCTAAGGGCACAGATGCTTCTTCAGCCTATTTCAGGAATTCTGAATTAAATAAGAAAAGAAGAGAGGAGGAGAGAGAGAGAGAGACAGAGAGTGCAGTCATAGAAAGAGAGAGACTGAGCTATTGACTGGAGGAAATTAGGAGACTTTTGATCTATTTGGTTTTTAAGTGATTCTGATTACTGAGAAAGAAACAGGATGATAAATGTGTGTATCAAATATGCAAAACTATTTAAGTGTGCTCATGAGAATAAAAAACTTTTTTAAACAGTAGACAAGATGAAAACCAGCTGGTAAAAAACAGCATGAATAAAGTGTTATCCATTTAGTTCATACAATTCAGCATGCATGATTTTTCATTATTTTAATATGTATACTGATAGACTTTTCTGATTTTATTGAACTTTTTACATCATAATTATATTAATGATTTTATGATACTTCTGTTGAGGTTTTGAAAGTTAAAAAATATATTCTTTGGTAAAATTTGTGCAATGTGCTCACCTCTATTCTCACTTTTTCAGCCACCGCTAACATTTTTTTGAACTGACCAAGTGACACTTCTTTAGATAAACAGCCATGCCAATTCTATAACTATAAGCGTATTCAGGAAACCATTACAAGAGAATGCCTGAAGGGTTATATCAGGGATTGCAAAGTCCAGTAGATAATGTGGCCAGAAAAACAGCAAAGGTGGTGGCAGGAGCCTGGTGGAGATTGGCAAAATGCCCTTTCTACAGAAGACAGCTGCTAATCAAATCCTTGCTGCCATGCCCATTGTGTCTGGCTCTTCTGTATGTTAAGGGCAGCAGATATCTCAATAGCTATGTGAATCCCCTAATTTTTATATTTTAGAAACTACCTAAGTATTTAAATAAATTACAGTGTTGGCCAAGCAAACACATCAAATGTGTCCCTGGGACAGCCACCTCTGGCTTAGATCAGACTAAATAAAAGACATTCCCTTCACTCTCCAATTTCTTCCCTCCAGAGTTTATGGAGGGAACCACTAATCATTGCAAACAAGCTCTAATTTGGCAGCTTCCAAGAAAGATCAACATTTCCCTGGGCAAGTTATTAAGAGATTTATGGGGTAGAGGACCTTAACATGCTTTACTTGGAGGAATGGGAGCAAGGAAGATAAATGAATGAAAACCAAACACGTGGATATGTAATCTGTATTTGGGAAATATCGCTTGACCTCTAAGATTCTTTCTTTTCTCTATATCAACACCTACCCCTCCCCCAACTCCCTGCAATTTTGCCAAGCTGTCTGCAATATGTTTTTCCACATCATTTGATGAACATAGCTTGATAGTGTTAGAAAAACTGCACCCTGCTAAGATGCTATATCATATCACTTGAATTGATGAATAAAATGAGAATTCATTATCTTCAAGGCATTGAAATGCAGCCTGAATTACTCAGCTTTGCATCATTTTAATAGGAAGTTTGCAGCATAATCTCCCTTTCAAATGTAAGATTTCTTCAGAGATTGATAAGCAATGCACATGACATGGTTTCATGTGTGTAAATCAGTCAAAAGTAAGCAAACTGCAATATCTGAAGAACTCCATAGATTTGTCAAAAGTGAGAAGAAAGGTATTGGGGAGATACACATTACACTTAGTTCCTCTTTTATTACATTCTAGTCTTCAACCGGTTCTGAACTTGTAGGCAGATGGCAATGGGTAATTAAAATGCTAGCAAAATTATGGAAGGTGAAAGTAACTTCTATGTCTCTGTAATGACAGACATGAAAAAATTATGCATACAGTTTGCAATGAAATGATGCAAAGATGAGGACTAAAATCAAATATGTTGCTGGGTAAAATAGCATCCATTAAGGTGCTCTCTTTTCCTTTGTGTTCCACTTGAGAAAGACACTGATTTATATCTGAAGACTAACAGGAGCAAGGCAAAATTTTTCAAAGTAAAATGGATACTTTTATTTTCAGGATATTATACAAGCAGTTTGGAAACCTAACTGTTGATTGCTTGTTGTTTTTATTACCGGGGATAAAGGGTGACATCCATCAAAATTGAAAGAAAATAATCACAATAACTTTTAGTACAAATTCATTAATGCCAACTTGGGAAATTACACCATTAACTCCCACAAACGAAATTAAATAATAGAAGAGGAGAGGGGCACCTGGGTGGCTCAGTCAGTTAGGCGTCCGACTGCAGCTCAGGTCATGATCTCGCGGTTCATGAGTTCCAGCCCCGCATTGGGCTCTGTGCTGACAGCTCAGAGCCTGGAGCCTGCCTCAGGTTCTGAATCTCCCTCTTTCTTTGCCCCTCCCCCGTTCGCTCGCGTTCTCTCTCGCAAAAATAAGAAACATTAAAAAATATTTTAAAAATGTTAGAAGAGGAGAAATGAGTACAAGCTTTGCTTTCCACTTAAGACTTGTTCCTTGCTATATTATTTTATTTTAAAATTATTAAAAAGGTAACACATTTTAATGATAAAATTTTGAAGATCAGATAAGCCAAAAGAAAATTAAAATCCTTTGTAGTCTCATCATTCAGAATAATCATGGTTAACTTTTGAATTATTATTAAATTCCCAAGTGGGCTTGCAGTATTATACACTGCTTTATAACTCAGTGTTTTTTCTGTTTTCTTTAATTTTTATATAACCATTTAAAATTATAACACTTTCTTCCATGTGTAGATGCACTACAGTTAAGTAAATACTTGTACTTTATGTGGCTTCCAATTTTTTTTTTTTTTGAGAGAGAGAGAGAGAGAGAGCAGAGCAGGGGAGGGGCAGAGAGAGAGCAACAGAGAGAATCCCAAGCAGTCACTGCACTGTCAGCACAGAGTCCGATGTGGGGCTCGATCCAACGAGCTGTGAGATCATGACCTGAGCCAAAATCAAAAGTCAGATTCTTAACTGAGCCAGCCAAGGCGCCCCAAGGTGGATTCCAATTTTGTTATAATCAAATTATTTCAAAATTTAACTTACACATTTTAACTTTATAGGAAAATGCCAGAAATGATACTGAAGTACTTCTTTAAGGTAGTATAATAAGTAAAATTGGGGTTTCTGTACTAAAAGATTTGTATACTATCATGGTTTTTGATACAACATATTGAATTGTCCTCTAGAAATTCTAATTTAAACTCTCATCCTCAGAGTTAGAGATTACCTAGTCCCCTCATCCTCACTAACTTCAACTATTCTTTTTCTTAATTTTTATTATTTGAAATGTGAGATATATTTCTATTATTTACTATAGGTTTCTCTGCTTAATTCTGAGGCTGAACATTTTTCTGCCAGTTTTTTCCTGTTGACTAGTTATTTCTTATCTATTCATATTTTTACTCATTTTCTAATGAAATTTAATTTTTTTTATTGTGGAAAAAATACTGAACATGAAACCTACCCAAATTACAAATTTTAATTGTATAGTCCAGTATTAATTATATGCACAATGTTGTACAACAGATCTTTGGAACATTACACCTTGCGTGACTGAAAACTCTATACCCATTGACAGGATCTATTTCACCCTCTTCCAGCCCCCAGCACCCACCATTCAGCTTTCTGCTTCTGTGAATTTGACTACTTTAGATGCTTCATGTAAGTGGAATCATGGTGGTACTTGTCTTTCTGTGACTGGCTTATTTCCCTTATCGTAATGTCCCAAGGGGCATCTAGGTTGTCAAATATGACTGGATTTCCTTTTTAAAGGCTTAGTAATATTCTGATTCATGTACTTTCTTTAACCATTCATCCATCAATGACTAAGTGTTTCTACCTCTTGGCTACTGTGAATAATGCTGCAATGAATATGGGGGTGCAAATATCTCTTTGAGATTCTGTTTTTAATTCTTTTGAATAAATACCCAGAAATTTGTTACTGGATCATATAGTAGTTCTATTTTTAATTTTTTGAGTAACCTTCATATTGTTTTTCATAGTGTCTGTACCGTTTAACTTTTCCATCAATAGGGCACAAGAATTCCAATTTCTCCACATCCTTGACAATATATGTTATGTATTTATTTTTATAATGACCATCTTATTATAAAGATGTGAGGTGATATCTCACTGCAGTTTTGATTTGCATTTCCCTGATGATTAATGATGTTGAACACCTTTCTATGTACTTGTTTGCCATTTATATTTCTTCTTTAGATAAATATCTGTTAAAGGCCTTTGGCCAGTTTTTGGTTAGATTGTTGTTGTTGCTATTGTTGTTGAGTTGCGGGAGTGTCAAAAGTGATTGTACTGGCTCCAATGTGGCTGGTTTCATGCTCGCACAGGGTGCACGAACCTCTTAACTGGATTCTGGATTTCTCAGAAAGGGAATTGGTCTGTGAATTGGTGTCTCCGAGGAGAAAGGAGGGTCTGGGCCTTTCTGTTTTGCCATCTTCCTGATGTCATTTTGCAATTTTAATTTTATGTACTGAGTTTAAGATTTTAAAGCTTCATATGCAGCCTTTTTTCCCCACTTACTGTATTTTAATTTTGTTTATACACAAATGGATATTGCTTATACAATTTTCATGCAGAAATATGTTTATCTTTTCATTTGTGATTTCTCTTGGTGTCATGCATAGAATGACTTCATTCCATTCCAAAGGACAGTGTTTACCCTCATTTTTAAATCATTGGCTATATAATTTTTATTTAAACTATTAATTGATCTGAAATTTATTCACATGTAAGGAAGATGGTAGACATTGAAACTTGCTTTTCCCAAGTGCAATTTAATAATAAACCAATTTACTTTTTGGTAGATTTTTTAAGCCATATGTACCAGGCCCTAAATAATGACATTTTCATGGTATAATTTTAATCTTCTTGAATTTGCTAAGACTTATTTTGTGACCTAACATACGATGTATCCTGGAGAATGTTCCCTGCATGCTTGAAAGAATGTGTATTCTTCTGCTATTGAATGGAATATTCTGTAGATAATGTGTGAGGTCAATCTGATCTAACATGTATTTTATGTTCAATGTTTCCTTACCGATTTTTCTGTCTGGATGATATATCCATTGTTGAGGGTGGGATATTGAAGTGCTCTGCTTGTATTATATTGCTATCTATTTCTACTTTCAGATATGTTCATATTTCCTTTATACATTTAGATGTTCCAGTGTTATGTGTATAAATAGTTAAAAATGTTATGTCCACTTGATGGGTTTACCCCTTTATCATTATATAATGTATATAGTGTATATAATGACCTTTTCTTTCTTTTTTTTGGTCTCATTTTGCAATCTTTGGCTTAAAGGTCATATAGCTACCACTGCTTGCTTTGGCTTCCATTTACATGGGATATCTTTTTCCACCCCTTCACTTTTAGTCTGTGTGTATCTTTGAAGTTGAAGTCTCTTATCAGTTGAGGTTTTCTTTTATGCATTTAACCATTCTATATCTTTTGATTGGTGAATTTAGTCCATTTACATATAAAGCCATTATTGACAGGTAAGAAGTTACTGATGCCATATTAATTATTTTCTGGATCTTTTGTAATTCTGTTTTGTGTTGGTCTCAGCCTATTGATAGAGATGTCTAGGAATGCCTGGACCACTTATATGGGCCTGTGGTCCTTGTGGCAAACCCCCAAAGACATTTCCCCAAGTGGAGTCAGTGTTGTGGTTGGACCAGCTCATGTGGTTCTTGTTATGATTGCAAGATGCACCTCAGCAACAACTGTTGGGAACTTTGAAAAAACATTTCTTGTTCACAGGTCCTGAAGGGTACATGGCATGCCTGGGGCCACACAATTTGCAGGTAGAGAGAAAGGGAGCACAGACTTGGGTTCTGCATTTATTAGGTTAAGGGTGGGTGTCCAGGATTTTGCAGCTTCACTTCACTCTTTATTGGTGAACTTAAAAATACACACACATGCACACACACATATATATTCAATTTTAGTATTTTTTCCAATAAGCAAAAATAATAAAATAATTTCCTGTGTCTTTTTAATCACTGTCAATATTTTCATACAGATCTTATCATATTTTTAACCTATTAATATATATATATGTTTATGCTTTAATCTATGAATATAGTTGTTTATGCATATATGCAAAGATATACATCATTTTAATAATTAAATTAAATTATTACTTTTGGGAACTGTTATGTCATCCAAAATTTTATTTAAGTGATATTAACATATTAATAGTTGCTTAAACAAATCAGAAGATGTTTTCTTTCACATGAAGAATTCCAGAGGTGGGTATTCATATTTGGAAATATTGATGGCACCACAGACTCTTAGGAATCCAGGCTTCCTCTGTCGTTTTGCTTTGTCATATTTACATGTGCCCTCCATTCTCTAGGTCACAAGAAAGCTGCTGGAACTCAGTAATAAAGTCTGTTTCACAGGTTAGAATTAGAGGAAAAGCAAGGAAACAAAAGCTTCAGATGAAAGGTATATCAGTCTTTGGATAGTTCTTCTGGAAGGTCTTCAAACAACATTCACTTACACATCATTGGTCAGTCCTTTAAGTTTTTAGCTGGGCTTTTAGCCTCTCCAGATAAAATCAAAGTTTTTTTTTTTTTTTTTTTTTTTTGCAGGAGAGCAAGGGATTATGGATACTGACAATTAGTCTATGCTATTTCCATTTAACATTGAATATTTTTCTATAATCGCAAATGTTTGGCTGTATATTATCCAGTCATATGGACACTATCATTTAACCAAGCCCCTGTGTTGAACATTAGTTGTTTCAGATTCATTTCTATGAAGAGAGCTGTGATGAATATCCCCATAGTTGTATTTCTGTATATCTGGGTTTATATTCTTAGAATGTATTTCTAGGAGTGGAATTGATAGATGAAAGGATATGCATCATTTTAAGCCTTTTGATGGGAATTGCCAAAAATCAGGCTTCCAATCTTTGTGCGTTCATCGTTCCTTGACTTGTAATTGTGGACAAAATCCCATGATTTAGGATGGTGTTTCTCATATTTTGTCTATTGCATCTATTTCCTCCTGCCATTAAAAAAATTCCTGTCAAAGTTAATGGGAAGACCAGCACAGTTTGTGATGAAATCCCACTGAGGTAGTCTAGTTTTGATTAAACATTATGAGTAAATTATTAAATCCCACAAAGAAAAGACATCTGCGTTGCCATGTACATTAGCTTGGAACATAAACAAGGCTGCAGATAAGCTAGGGAATTGTTAGTGCTCCATGGAACACACTCAATCACCACTGTAAGAAAGGAAGAGATTGTTTTTTATAACCACTAAAATAAATTTCTTGTAAATGTTAGGAATTCATTCTATGATATACTGAGATTCATTTTAAAAGTATAAACATAAACATTTAGCTTTTACCAGCCCCTCCCCCCTCCACACAGATGCATACACAGACATGCATAGAGAGCCATTAAATCTATAGGTTCAGTTCAATGCCCATAAAACATTCCCAGGGGAGCATTTTGAAAATGTAGAGTGTAAGGCTTTACAGAAAATTACATCACACCAAGATGTGACTCTGATATGAAATTGTATTAAAATGAAATCCAAAGAGAAGAATTATTCCTGTTCTGTTCTTTTAAATTAATTTTGCCTGGGCTTCCAGGGCAAGAGGGAAAACCATTCTTCTTGGTGGGTGGAAACTTTTGGTATGCCAATAATATTGAAGACACGTGAAAACAGATGTTAGAATGAGGAATCATCAAGAAAAATACAGCTTACCATGTAATTAAGTTAAAACGAACAAATCCTTAATTTTCAGGCATGTTGAGGAAGCAAAACAAAGTAAAACAATAATCAGAGAAATAATGACTGAAATCACATGAACCATATATACCCACAACAAGAGATAAACAGATAAATATATCAGCTAGACATATCCAAATCCAGTGGGAGCATTGTTAAATCCTCTCTCACTCATCTTTATCACTCTTGGCCTCTTTCCTTCCCTCTCTCTTGCTATTAAAGTTATTTGGCTTGAAAGATTAAAAATATATTTATTGGATCTGGTAAATTTAATCATATAAAGAACCTTTCTATATACAAGTGGCATTTTATAAATCTTATGAATATCATTTAAATTTTAGTATTTTATTACTGCATTTGCTTTTTTCTTCATGTATTTTAAAGAAATCCTCAATAAATGTTAATTTAACAAAATTATGTATTTTTCTAATAGACAAATGTATATGAAACTAAAGCTTACCTAAATTGAAAAAGAAGGAAAGTAGCTTAAAAGCTTAAAAAATATTCAGTTTTATTATTGATTCAATGTAGGCCTTTGAAGATATTTGCTTTATTTTCAGTTTTGATTATTTGGCCTTCTGTGCCCTCTTCCCTGCCTCTACTACCTGAGATCAAGTTTCACACCATCTCAGCTCCAAAAATGTCAGGATATTATGGTAGAGTTTTAAAGGAATATCTCCCAAGATAAACCAGAGAAATCTGAGGTGACTCTACATGGTTGCACAGTATATGATTTTATCTGTATAGAACATTGAATGAAACCAGACATTGGATAACTTATTTTTTTCATTTAGCTTAAAATTTTTGTTCCCATTTACTGAGGTATGATTGAGATATAACACTGTGTAAGTTTAAGGTGTGCAGCATGGAAACAGTTACCACTTACAAAGAGGTGTAATGAATAATACAGTTAACACCTGTATACACAACCCAGTTTGAGAAGTAAAACATTAACAATACAGTTAAAATCCTCCTGTGGTACATTCACATAATGGTAAATAGTTAGCAGCAGTAACAATAAATGAATCATAGCACATATTAACAGGAATGAGTTTTATTTATTTATTTTATTTTATTTATTTTTTAAAGTTACATTCAAGTTAGTTAGCAGTGCAACAATGATTTTAGGAGTAGATTCCTTAATACCCCTTACCCATTTAGTCCATCCCCCCCTCTCACAACCCCTCCAGTAACCCTCTGTTCTCCATATTTAAGAGTCTCTTGTGTTTTGTCCCTCTCCCTGTTTTTATATTATTTTTGCTTCCCTTCCCTTATGTTCATCTGTTTTGTATCTTAAAGTCCTCATATGAGTGAAGTCTTATATTTGTCTTTCTATGACTGACTAATTTCGCTTAGCATGATACCCTCTAGTTCCATCCACGTAGTTGCAAATGGCAAGATTTCATTCTTTCTCATTGCCGAGTAATACTGCATTATATATATATATACACCACATCTTCTTTATCCATTCATCCGTCGATGGACGTTTGGGCTCTTTCCATACTCTGGCTATTGTTGATAGTGCTGCTGTAAACATTGGAGTGCATGTGCCCCTTCGAAAGAGCACAACTGTATCCCTTAGATAAATACCTAGTAGTGCAATTGCTGGGTCATAGGGTAGTTCTATTTTTAATTTCTTGAGGAACCTCCATACTGCTTTCCAGAGTGGCTGCACCAGTTTCCATTCCCACCAGCAATGCAAAACAGATCCTTTCTCCACATCCTCACCAACATCTGTTGTTGCCTGAGTTGTTAATGTTAGCCAGTCTTACAGTTGTGAGGTGGTATCTCATTGTGGTTTTGATTTATATTTCCCTGATGATGAGTGATGTTGAGCATTTTTTCATGTGTCAGATGGCCATATGATTGTCTTCTTTGGAGAAGTGTTTATTCATGTCTTTCCCCATTTCTTCACTGGATTATTTATTTTTTGGGTATTGAGTTTGATAAATTCTTCATAGATTTTGGATACTAACCTTTTATCTGACATGTTGTTTGCAAATATCTTCTCTCATTCTTTTGGTTGCCTTTTAGTTTTGCTGATTGTTTCCTTTGCTGTACAGAAGCTTTTTATTTTGATGAGGTCCCAATAGTATTTTTTTGCTTTTGTTTCCCTTGCCTCCGGAGATGTGTTTAGTAAGAAGTTCGCTGTGGCCAATTTCAAAGGGGTTTTTGCCCGCTTTCTCCTCGAGGATTTTGATGGCTTCCTGTCTTACGTTTAGGTCTTTCATCCATTTTGGGTTATTTTTGTGTATGGTTCAAGAAAGTGGTCCATGTTCATTTTTCTGGATGTCGCTGTCCACTTTTCCCAGCACCACTTGCTGAAGAGACCGTCTTCATTCCATTGGATATTCTTTCCTGCTTTGTCAAGGATGAATTGGCCATATGTTTGTGGGTCCATTTCTGGGTTCTCTATTCTGTTCCATTGATCTCAGCGTCTCTTTTTTAGCCAGTACCATACTGTCTTGATGATTACAGCTTTGTAATACAGCTTGAAGTCCTGGATTGTTGTACTTCCTGCTTTGGTTTTCTTTTTCAAGATTGCTTTGACTATTTGAGGTTTTTTTCTGGTTCCATACAAATTTTAGTATTGTTTTTTCTAGCTCTGTGAGGAATGCTGGTGTTATTTTGATAGGGATTATATTGACTATGTACATTGCTTTGGGTAGTATTGACATTTTAACAATATTTGTTCTTCCTTTCCAGGAGCATGGAAATTGTTCCCATTTTTTTGTGTCTTCTTTGATTTCTTTCATAAGCTTTCTATAGTTTCCAGTGTATAGATTTTTTACCTCTTTAGTTAGATTTATTCCTAGGTATTTTGTGGTTTTTGGTGCAAGTTGTAAATGGGATTGATTCCTTGATTTCTCTTTTTGTTGCTTCATTGTTGGTGTATAAGAATGCAACCGATTTCTGTGCATTGATTTTATACCCTGTGACTTTGCTGAATTCATGGATCAGTTCTAGCAGATTTTTTTGGTGGAATCTTTTGGGTTTTCCATATAGAGTATCATGTCATCTACGAAGAGTGAAAGTTTGACTTCCTCCAGGCTCATTGGATGCCTTTTATTTCTTTGTGTTGTTTGATAACTGAGGCTAAGACTTTCAATACTATGTTGAATAACAGTGGTGAAAGTGGACACCCCCTGTCTTGTTCCTGACTTGGGGGGAAAGCTCTCAGTTTTTCCCCATTGAGGATGATAGTAGCATTGGATCTTTCATATATCGCTTTTATGATCTTGAGGTATGATCCTTCTATCCCTACTTTCTTGAGAGTTTTTATCAAGAAAGATGCTGTATTTTGTCAAATGCTTTCTCTGCATCTATTGAGAGGATCATGTGGTTCTTACCCTTTCTTTTATTGATGTGATGAATCAAATTGATTGTTTTGTGGATATTGAACCAGCCCCGCATCCCAGGTATAAATCCCACTTGGTTGTGGTGAATAATTTTTTTAATGTAATGTTGGATCTAGTTGGCTAATATCTTGTTGAAGATTTTTGCATCCGTATTCATCAGGGCAATTGGTCTATAGTTCTCCTTTTTAGTGGGATTTTTGTCTGGTTTGGAATCAAGGTAATGCTGGCTTCATAGAAAGAGTTTGGAAGTTTTCCTTCCATTTCTATTTTTTGGAAGAGCTTCAAGAGAATAGGTGTTAACTCTTCCTTAAGTGTTTGGTAGAATTCCCCTGGAAAGCCATCTGGCCCTGGGCTCTTATTTTTTTGTGAGATTTTTGATTACTGATTTGATTTCTTTACTGGTAATGGGTCTGCTCAAGTTTTCTATTTTTTCCTGTTTCAGTTTGGTAGTTTATAAGTTTCTAGCAACTTTTCCATTTCTTCCAGACAGCCCATTTTATTGGCATATAAATGCTCGTAATATTCTCTTATTTTTTTTATTTCTGCTGTGTTGATTGTGATCTCTCCTCTTTCATTCTTGATTTTATTTATTTGGGTTCTTTCCTTTTTATTTTTGATCAAACTGGATAGGAGTTTGTCAATTTTGTTAATTATTTCAAAGAACCAGCTTCTGGTTTCATTAATCTGTTCTATTGGGTTTTGTTCGTTTGTTTGTTTCAATAGCATTAATTTCTGCTCTGATCTTTATTATTTCCTGTCTTCTGATGATTTTGGATTTTATTTGCTGTTCTTTTTACAGCTCTTTAAGGTGTAATGTTATGTTGTATAAGTGAGACCTTTCTTCCTTCTTTAGGAAGGCCTGGATTGCTACATATACTTTCCTCTTATGACTGCCTTTGCTGCATCTCAGAGGTTTAGGGCTGTGGTGTTATCATTTTCATTGGCTTCCATGTACTTTTTAATTTCCTCTTTAACTTCTTGGTTATCCCATTCATTCTTTAGTAGGGTGGTCTTTAGTCCCCAAGAATTTGTTCTCTTTCCAAATATTTTCTGTTGTTGATTTCAAGTTTCATAGCATTGTGGTCTGAAAATATGCATGGCATGATCTCTATCTTTCTGTACTTTTTGAGAGCTGATTTGTGTTCCTTTATGTGATCTATTCTGGAGAATGTTCCATGTACACTGGAGAAGAATGTATATTACACTGTTTTAGGATGAAATGTTCTGAATATATCCGTTAAGGCCATCTGTTCCAGTGTGTCATTCAAAGCCATTGTCTCCTTGTTGATTTTCTGTTTAGATGATCTGTCCATTGCTGTAAGTGGAATGTTGAAGTCCCCTACTATTATGATATTATCAATGAGTTTCTTTATGTTTGTGATTAATTGATTTGTATATTTGGGTGCTCTTACATTTTGAGCATAAATGTTTACAATAGTTTGGTATTCTTATAATTATGAATATAATTATGATATAATGCCCTTCTTTATCTCTTGTTATAGTCTTTATTTTAAAGTCTAGATTGCCTGATATAAGTATGGCTACTCCAGCTTTCTTTTGTTGACCATTAGCATGATAGACGGTTCTCCATCCCCTTACTTTCAATCTGAAGGTGACTTTAGGTCTAAAATGTGTCTTTTGTAAACAGCATATTGATGGATCTTGTTTTCTTATCCATTCTGCTACCCAATGTCTTTCGATTGGAATATTTAGTCCATTGACATTTATAGTGAGTATTGAAAGATATGAATTTATTGCCATTATGTTTCTTGTAGAGTTGGAGTTTCTGGTGGTGTTCTCTGGTCCTTTCTTTTTTCTTCTCTTTTTTCTTTTTCTTTTTTTCATCTTTTCTCCCCAGAGAGAGTCCCTGTAAAATTTTTTTGCAGAGCTGGTTTAGTGGTCACAAACTCCTTTAATTTTTGTTTGTCTGGGAAACTTTTAATCTTTCCTTCTATTTTGAATCACAGCCTTGATGGACAAAGAATTCTTGGCTGCATATTTTTTAAATTCTTGGCTGCATATTTTTCTGATTCAGCACATTGAATATATCCTGCCACTCCTTCCTGGCCTGCCAACTTTCTGTGGATAGGTCTGCTGCAAACCTGATCTGTCTTCCCTCGTACTTGTAGGTTAAGGACTTTTTTCCCCTTTCTGCTTTCATGATTCTTTCCTTGCCTGAGTATTTTTGAATTTTACTATGATATGCCTTGTTGATGGTCGGTGTTTATTGAATCTAATGGGAGTCATCTGTGCTTCCTGGATTTTGATATCTGTGTCTTTCCCCAGGTTAGGAATGTCTCCTGCTATGATTTTCTCACATAACCCTTCTACCCCCTTTTCTCTCTCTTCATCTTCTGGGACCCCTGTGATTCTGATATTGTTCCTTTTTAATGAGTCACTGATTTCTCTAATTCTTAAATCATGCTCTTTTGCCTTAGTCTCCCTATTTTTTTCTGCTTCATAATTCTCCTGTCAGTTTGTCCTCTATATCGCTGATTCACGGCTCTGCCACATCCATCCTTGCCGCCATGGCATCCATTGGAGATTGCAGCTCAATTAATGCATTTTTTATTGCATCCTGACTAGCGTTTACTTCTTTTATCTCCACAGAAAGGGATCCCAATCTACTTTCGACCCCAGCTGGTATTTTTATTATCATGATTCTAAATTCTAGTTCAGACATCTTACTTTTATCTGTGTTGGTTAAGTCCCTGGCTTCAATTTCTACCTGCTCTTTTTTTTGTGGTGTGGTGAATTCCTTCATTATTTTAAGAAAGAGAAGGAATTAATAAAGTAAAAAAATTAAAAATTAAAAACAACTACACACACACACACACACAAATCGAATAAATGATGCTAGATCCTACGTGTGTTTTGGTCTGGGTTTTGAAAGGAGCTTGATGGATTGAAGAAAAAAGGGAGGAAAAAAGGAAAGTGTTTGAAAAATTAAAAAAATGAATACAATGAAATAGAATAAAATGAAATGGTGTAGAGAAAATAGAATTTGAAATATTTACAAACAAGTAAAAACTATAGTAGAAAAAATATTAAAGAAAAATATTTTTAATAAAAATTGAAAATAAAAATAAATTTTTTCTTTTTCTGTATTCAAGAAAAAGAAAAAAAGGAAAACATTTTAAAATTTGAAAGAATGAATATACAATAAAATGAAATGATTTAGGTAAAATAGAATTTAAAAAATTTACAAAAAGTAAAAAAAATTTGGTAGAAAAAAATTAAAGAAAAACATTCTTAATAAAAGTTGAAAATAATTTTTTTTATCTTTCTGTATTCAAGAAAACAAAGGAAAACGTTTGAAAATTTGAAAAAAGAATATACAATGAAATAGAATAAAATGAAATGAGGTAGGTAAAATAGAATTTAAAAAATTTACAAAAAGTAAAAAGTAGAGTAGAAAAAATTAAAGAAAAATATTTTTAATAAAATTGAAAAAAATTATTTTTTTCTCTTTCTGTATTCAAGAAAAAGAAGAGAAACAGAAAAGAAAAAAAATTGAATAGATGCACCAGTGAACAGACTGAAATATGATTGAAATTACATTGGTTTTCCATAGAAGTCTAACTATGAAGCACTTTATAGTCTGTAAACTAAGCAGGCATAGAAACTTGTGGTGGTGTTCCTGAAGAGCCAGGTTAGCCCAGTTGGTCAGGGTTTAGTGTAATGGCTCCATTCTCCACTAGATGGCGCTTACTTAGTTTACTGGGATGGATTGTTGTGGCACTTACAGGTGTGTATGCGCATGTGCGGGAGGGGGTGAAAATGGCATCACCCAGATACTAGGCCTCTAGTATCGGAACTCTGTTCTCCCCACCAGCGATCAAGCACCTGTTTTTGGCTCTGGCTTCCATCCATTCCCTGCTTTTACAATGTCCCTGACCAAGCCGTCTGGTTGCCAAGCGGCACCTCCCTCCTGAGTTTTATCTCAGATGCGGCTATTTTTCCTGACCCCTTACTTCCCCCTCTGCAGGAGAGTCTCACTGAGCAATAGCCGGGTGCCGGCCTATGCTCAGGAACCTTCTTGGAACTGTGCTGCTGCTGATGCCCAGAGACTGGGGCGGGGTGCCAGTTCGCTCCAGAAACAGTTCATGCGATTGTGTAGCAGCAGCGTTTCAGGGATTATGGAAAATCACAACACACATCTGACAGCAGGCCTCACCCTTAACAACCTTGTTCCAGCACCAGTGAATGTGGTTGTTCTCCGGGCTCTGCTATGATGTTTGTCTGCGGCGGGGGCACACAGCCTCTACCCAATGTCCCCCCAGCAGGGGAACCACTTCTCCCAGTGTGGCCCGAGGACCTCCAGACTTCACTCTGCTCCTGGGGATTTGCCCTTCCCACCAGAGCACCACCAGGTATGGCGCTGTGGAGTTTCAGACTCTGTGATACCCATTTATAGAGTCTTAATGGAATTTAAACCCTCTCCTTTCTCCTTTCTCCCTTTTCAGTTCAGTCCCTGTGGCTGTTTCCACTTTTCCAATATCTTTTCAGATGCTTTGGGGGTGGTGCTTTTCCTGTACTCTCCCCCCCCAATCTCCATCCTCTCTCCACAAGCAAAAACAGCTCCCTGCCCTCCGCGGCTTCTCTCTCCCCTAGTTCACCTCTCCATGCTGTGTACCTGCTGAATTCTGTGGTTCAGGTTTGTGCAGATTGTTGTGTTAATCCTCAAATCAGTTTTCTAGGTGTGCAGGATGGTTTAGTGTTGATCTGGCTGTATTTCATGGATACAAGATGCAAAAAAAACTTCCATGCTGTTCCACCATCTTGGCTCTGCCACAAGAATGAATTTTAAAAGCAGAATGTTGAATTAAAAAAAGTCAAATTGCAGAAGTAATACTACAGTAGGATATGATGTATGTATAGCATCCTATTGTAATATATATCACATGTGATATACTATATGTAATGTATCATATATCACATAGTATATACATTTATATACATCATTTACTTCATATACATTACATGTCTACAGTTCATACTAATATATATTATAATATGTATCCTTATGTAGTATATAGTACATATATTTATAGTTTAAAATATGAGAAGCAAAAAACTGTATATCACTTAATGGATGCCGTGAGTAGGTAAATATGAAGAATTATATATCTTGCTCATGGGAATATCCTTATCACTAAAGGAAAAGCAATTTTAACAGTACTAGCTAAAAACATAGTGGAATAACAATATTTGACTCCTTTAGGTTTTAAAAGTGAATATCAGGACTGATTATTAAATTTCTATGAGTATATTGAGAACTATCTAACATTATTGCTTGCTTAACCAAAACATTGAAATAACAATGTTTTCTTATTGATCCTCATATCACCATAAGAGGCAGGTATTCCTAGAAATCACAATCCCATTACCTCCTACCGTTTGCCATTTCAGCTCCCATCCACACTCATTCCTTTTACTTTCATCCATGGCTCCTTCCTGCTCTCTCTCTTTGCATTCCAACCTCACCATTTGCCTGAAGGGTCCACACAGCCTTGGAATCTATTTTCCAATTTCTTATTTTCTTAAGCTTGTCCAAGTGCCTTGTTACTTTCATCACCTTCATCACCTCATTATCATGAGCAGAGATGTTTATTCTCTCCTTTGGGTTAACTTATAGGTTCCTCTGTTTTCATCCTTATCATAGTGGTAGATTATTTATGTCATGCTATCTCCTCTTGGACTGTCTTATTCTTGAGTGAATAGACTCTGTCCTTATCTCTGAACTTCTGGAAGTTAGGATTATATTTAAATTTATAATATGTATTTGTTAAATTGAATTGAACTATTTTCCTAAGAAGGCTGGTTGGTGGGTAAGAAATATTTTTATGCGGCAAAATAGGGGACATAGCTTGCAATTTTTAATAACTCAGAGTACAGGGATTTGGCTCTCTGGCTACACCCACTCTCTGCTTAGATCTGAGGAGAGGGAGGGTTGGAAGGAAGGGTGAACTGGAAGGGAATCAAGAAGTGTATATGCCATAAGCTCACCTAAAATTATCCCGTCAGAAGCTGAGAGAATGCAAAGAATTGGGAAACACTGTTGGGTGACTTGTGATTAACAAGACTACGAGAAAAGCAAAGAAATAGGAGGAAAGTTGTTGAGATGTAGTTAGAGGAACACAAATTTTTTACATTATGACTCACATTTTCATTTGCCTCATCTTGTTTTTTTTTTAATTGATGGATGTGGAGGAAACCCATAAATAAGTTAGAAAATCAGAGTAAGTTGCCTTATAAGATGGGAATAATTGCAATTAGAATAAAATTCACTACTGAAAAACACTAAGGATAGAAGTTAGGTGATAAATTATCATCAATTACTTATTTAATGTTTACTATGGATTTTAAGGTTGCAAATGATTTAAGACATGTAAGCCATGGTCCTTCTTCTTAAGGTGTTACCACTTTGTTAGGAAGAGAAAGTTTATTTGCATGAAATAACTATAAAATAGCATGAAATGTTATGGTGACAACTCTGTGTGCTGTAGCAATCCAGAAAGAAGAAAGCCCCTGCCAAGTGTCAGACATTGCTCTTGGAATGTGTGTAAATTACTTGTTTGCTTCTTTCAGTAACTGAAAAGTATAGGCTGTTTCTTATTAATGGATGAGGAGCCTGAGTCTCCAGGAGGTTAACAAAAAGTAAGTAATGAAGCAAGGCCGTATAAACAGTCAATCATAAGTGTCTATTGCTTCCTTAAAAATATCATTTGGCATCATGTTTCCTACCAGAAGAGTCTAAACTGCCTAGCCAGGTAATCAAGGCTCTGTTGCTGAATGTTATACTTCTATATTTCCAGGTGATCCAGGTTCTATTCATGGATCTGTTGTAACTAGCCCTGTCCTTCGACAAGTCACTGCACCTTCGTTTCTTTTTTTTTTATTATTGTTGTTGTAAATTGTGGTAAAATTCACGTAATGTAAAATTTACCATTTAAAACTGAACAATTCTGTGGCATTTACTAAATTCCTAATGTTATGTAACCACCTCCTCTAGTTCCAAAATATCTTGATCACTGCAAAATAATATTCTATATCAATTAAGTTCCTTCCTCTCCCCTGCCCATTATTTTCCCCTGCCCCTAAGCACCACCAATTTGCTTTCTCTTTTCATGGATTTATTATTTTGAGCATTTCATATAAATGAAATTATATTAGATGTGATCCTTTCATTTGGCACAGTGTTTCCCAAGGTTCATCCATGTTGTAGTATGTATCAGTACTTTGTTCCTTTTCATGGCTGAATACAATTTAATTGTATGTATATACCATATTTTGTTCATCCATTCATCAGTTGATGGACAGTTAAGTTGCTTCCACCTCTTGGCCATGGTGAATATTGCTGTGCATCTCAGTTTTAATAGCAACAAAATGAGTGTATCAGACTAAATAGTGTCTGTCATTGCTTCCATCTCCATCTCTGTGAACCTATTTTAGGCTTGAAAACTTCCTTTTACCCCACTTCATACTAAATAGATTAGTATTCTCTCTACCTTTGCTCATTTTCTTCTTCAACATGAAATAATTCATTAAAAAATATTTATCAAAACTTTTGCTCAATATTTAAGATTAGAGCCAAATTTTACCTCTCCCAATCAGGCTTTCTTGATGTCCTAGCTGTAAGCGATCTCTTCCTCTTTATACTCAGAATAAATCTTTGATTTTTACTGATTTCCCCTAATATCATTTAATGTTTATTCACATTCAAATACCTGTATTTGTTGCTAGAATATTGTTATAGAATTTTTTGGAGACCAGTATAAATTAAAATTTAAGCATTCCATATGTTTTTTACATCTCTAGATTTTTTCACCTTTTTAAAAAAATGATGCTGACTTTTCGATGAGTTCAAGCCAGTGTTTGTTTTTTGTTTTGTTTTTGTTTGTTTTTGTTTTTGTTTTTGTAGAATGTTCCACATTCTGGATTTGTTTATTTTTCTCTGTGAAGTCTAACTTAAATCTTAAAGAGACTTGCTCATATTCAAGTTAAATATTTCAGACAGGAATATTTCATAGGTGATGTGCACTTTATATTAGCACTTAACATCAGGTTGCCCCACTGTTAATGATGCCAAGTGTTATCATTTGGTTAAAGGAGTGGCCACTGAATCTCTCCATTGCAGAAGAACATTACCTAGTTTGTAATTAGTAATTTGTGGGACAAAATGTTGGCACTGTGCCTGTTTTAGCAATGGAACATTATTAAAGTAGCACCAACTGATAATATTTGCCTAAATCAACATCCTTTTCTATTTTCCCCATGATAAAAATCACCAGATGTCTATAATGATACATAAAATGCTACAGGAAATGCAAATCAAGGCCAGCACAGTCCCTTTAAATTTTTCCAAGCCTCCTGATAGAATAAGTATAAAGATAAAGAAGAGAATAAATACAATCAATAATTATTGTGAAAGGAAAATTCAAGCCAATAGCCCAACTAATGTCAGAATCTTGAGAAGAATTTCTGTCAACTATCCAATGAATTAAATTGAACTGAGAAATATCTATCCAGGTATATAAGTCAAGACAATTATTGTAAGTGATAGGTACCAGACTTAGAATAATATATATA
>CM053576.1:86745107-86822034 GCA_028646485.1 Cryptoprocta ferox
GTGTGTGTGTGTGTGTGTGTGTTTCTATTGTTATTTCCATAAGTTATTAATGTAAGAGGAACTTATTTCTGGACCTGAAGTGTAGCTCATTTTCTTCCAGTGGAACAGAGATTCTTCACCTGAGGTCTATAAATTAAATTTGTTGTTGTTGTCATTATTATTTTTTGTTTTGTTTTGTTTTAATCCATGAACTTTGAAACTTTATGCAAAATTGTAAGTGCTGTGGTCTTTCCAGGGAAGAGGTTTACACTTTTCATTAGATTCTAAAATGGGTTCTTTGTCCCTATTCATTTGCATTATGGGAAAGTTTTGACTCTTCTTACCAATAGCAGAAATATTTTCCAACACTGTTGCTAGGACGTTTTATGATATTGTGGTGGCATTTTAAACTTATTTAAAACATTTTCTATCTCAACCATCCTGCTTTTTTTATTCCTGCCTACATTACTTCAAGCTCCCTTTCATCTCTGCTGGCTTTCTTATCTCATCTGTCATCTCTTATTTTATATTTTAAGTTTTATTGAGAACAAAGGCAAAAGTAAATCCTCTTTAAAATGTACTTTTGTTTTCTATAATAAATCTCCTTCCAACTCTTCCTCATCCTTTTGAGAACTACATTAATAATGCCTTATTTTTTTTTCCAATTATTTCCAGAGACTTCATGTTGATTTTCATCTGCTTCTGGGTCTGATTTTTATTCCATATAATGTGGATAATTTTCCTGGAATTCCTTTACTTTTCACCTAGGTGCAGTTAGATTTCTTCTCTTCGGTTATAAGCAGGGTTATAACTCAATTAACTTGGCATTGTCCATTCAGAGGAGTGTGTATGGGCCTGTGGCTGAGGGCAGTCACCATATGAGTGTGTAAATATTTGTAAATTCTCTATTTGGATTTAAGCCCTGGGGTAGGTGGAATAATGGCCCTGAAAGATGCTTACATACTAATTCCTGGAACCTGTGAATATGTTAGGCTATCTGGCAAAGGAGAATTAAGATTGCAGATGGAATTATGGTGCTAATTAGCCTACTTTTAAAAAGGGAGAATATCTGGGATTATCTCAGGTAGGGCCCTTGCAGGCTTTGAAGATAAAGGAAAGAGGCCATGAACTACGAAATGCAGGTCACTTCTAGAAGTTAGGAAAGTCAAGGAAACAGTTTCTCCTCTTGTGCCTCCACAAGGAATGTAGCTTTGCCAAATGTGGTTTTAGCCTAAGAAAGTCTGTATCGGACTTTTGACCTATAGAACTATGAGATGATAAATTTGTGCCATTTTAAGTTACTGAATTTAAGGCAGTTTGTTTCACCAACAATATTTTGACCTGGGCTTAACTCCAGGTATACTTTGTAGCTGTGTCCAGACTTCTTCCTGGTGTTACTCCTACCACTTGGGAGAGGATCCCCCTCTAGGAAGGTAGAAAGTCATCTCCCCATTTGATTTGACATGATTACAGAAATGACTTGACCCTCCAGCACAGTTGCTTGAGAACAGTGTTATTACATAGCAAAGAAAGGAAATCTACATGTTACACTGTTGTAATCTCATCTGTCCTAGAGGCTGGACTCATTCTTCAGCTTGCCCTCTAAATAAGGTGGTAATGACTTTTTCCAATTTCTTCTCTCTGAATTATCTTTGACACACACACACATATATGTCCATATATATATATATATATTCTTTTTTTTAAATGTGGAGTTAAGAATTTGCTTTGTGGTTTTTCTTCATTTTGTCCCAATTGCCCCGTACTAAAATTCCTCTATGTTTCAAGGAAGAAGATGGCCCTCATTATTTCTCCTCTCCTCCCTGCTTGTTTGATCCTGTCAATTGTAATGATCAAATGGGGACTTTAGACATCTCTGCTCAAGTAACCATCCTAGTTAGAAGCCCCTTTTATTATAGAAATAAGCTTTTACTTTAAGTATTGATATAGGTTTTATGTAGAAGATTCCTTTATAAGGTCTTACCTGCATGGCAGTTCTGCTTCTCACAGGATCATATTAATAAAAATCAGTGTGCCTGTATAAGTAAATTCTGGGACTGCTATGTATGGAATTTTGCCCAATATCCCCAAATTTTGGTGTTGAAATACTAACCCCCAATGTCACTGTGTTTGTAGATAGGGCCATTAGGAGGTAATTAAGATTAAATGAGGTTATAAGAGTGGGGCTCTAATCTGGTAGGATTGGTGGCCTTATATAAGAGGAAGAAATCTCTCTGTGTATACAAAGAAGGGGTCATGTGAGCACATAGTGAGAAGGTGACTGCCTACAAGCCAAGGGAAGAAGCCTCAGAATGAAACCTACCTTGCTTGGACTTCTCAGGCTCCAGAAATTTGAGAAATAAATTTCCATTGTTTAAGAAAGCTAGTCATCTATGGCATTTTGTTATGGCATCCTGAGCCGACTAAGACTGGAAAACATGAGATTCAGAGGATTATATTCTCCAGGCACAGTCTGTGGGGTAGGGGTATGACTGACCTGTGTATGTATAGGCAGGAAAAAAGATTATTTCAAGAGATTTCTTTCCAGAGATCCAAGAGGCATCAGCCTGGTGGATTTTTTAGGTTTCTGTCTTTTGGATGACATATTTTTTCCCCAAGGAAGAATTCTTCCCAAAGGCTAGACATTGTTTAGGATTTTCTACCTCTGGCACTTCTGTCAACATGACTCAATATTCTATAAAATTGCAACTTTAAGGGTGCTTTTGATGATAATATTTGAAATTCTTCCATGTTTCAGGTGCTTCACTTCAGCCTTCATAGAAAATGCTAAGAAAGTTAGTATTTGTCATGAGACTTCTTGCCAATGCTTTTGCGATGTAACAAGATTGATGAGAGCAGGCTTGGAGTGAGGTAGACTTTGGCTTTGAAACCAGGGCTCCATTGCTTGCCAGTTTTGCAAAATTGATAAAGTTATTTAACTTTTTTGGGCTTTAGATTTATCACTGGTAAAATGGGAATAACTGTTAGTTAGCATGAAGGCTGAAACTGATAATGCATTTTAAATAATTCAGCATAGTTCCGGGTACATATTTAGTGCTCAATAAACGGTGGCCATATTATTTTATCTAAAAGAAGCAGTTGGTATATGTTTCACTGACTCCAAATATGTCCCTTTCAGGTACAACCTCTTTTTTCCCTCATCTTGGATTCATAAACAGTCTCTTTTCAGCAAGTGCATAATTTGGCTAGGTTTAGTTCTCTCTCTCATGCTTTCTCTTTCTTTTAGACAAACATTTTTTTGTGTGCCAGTTTTAGGGAAATAGAAAACTAAAGAAAGTTGTGAAATAATAATAAATTTATATTGTTCTCTGCCCCCAGTTACTGACACAGTGTTCTGTTTTAAAACCCTTGTAAATTTCTAAGTGATAAGGGCACAGGAGCATATATGGCTGGGCTCTAGGATGGCTCCAGGATGGGATTGGTCACCAGAAAGACCAAGCCATGGTTAGAAGCATTCTACAGGGAGAGAAGAGGGGATGGAAATGGAGTTAATGATTGATCATGCCTACACAAAGAAGCCTCCATAAAAATCCAATAGTGTGTTTGGAGACCTTCCTGTTGGGTGAGCACATCCACGTACCAAGAGTATGACAGACACCAACTCCACCTGGAAGGAAGCTTTTCTGCTTGGGACTCTTCCAGATCTTGCCCTATGTATCACTTCAGCTGACTGCTCATCTGTATTCTTTATAATGTCCATTAATGAATTGGCAGACTTCTTAGAGTTCTGTAAGCTGTTCTAGCAAAAAGTTGAATCCACGGTGGGGATTATGGTAACTTCTGATTTGTGTTCACGTTGGACAGAAGTAGTTGGGAACCTACTACTTGTGATTGGCAGTCTTATGGGACTGAGCCCTTCACCTGTGGGATCTGATGCTGTCAGAATTGAGTTAAATTGTAGGATACAGAGCTAGTGTCATGGCCAATTATTTGGTTGGGAAACTCCCCACTTATTTGATGTCAGAAGGTTGTAAGTGTGGTACTTGTGAGACAGTGAAGGAGACACATGGGAGCAAGGACTGTTTTCCTTGTATGAAGTAGAAGCAACAGGAACACATTAATGTTTTCTCTCAGCCTGATGCAGACTTGCTGTGCTACTCTGAAAGATTCCTTGCTTTTCATTTGGTTTTCATTTTTTCCACAAAAAGACACTTTTTGACTCAGACTTTTCTTAGCTCTCTGTCTGCAGTTTCTTAATTAAGAAAGCCTCCATCTTGATCTCATTTGTAAATTTTCTTAATTATCCATTTTGTTAATGTGATTAAAACTAACAGTAATTTGAGATTGTCTATGGCAATTGATTTTGAAGGGTATATATAAATCTTGTATTTATTTAATTTTCTATTACATTATTTATCTGTCATGACCAGGAATCAAAATATTCTGTATATCCACAAACGCATATTTCCAAATGCTCAAAATGTTTTAAGTTATTTTTTACTTATTTTTTGGGAAATATTTTCAAAGTTTAATTCATCCTAACCTGTCCTCTTAAACAGAGTATACTTTATTGAATTTAATACTTTCCTCATGACTGTACTTCTTTGTTTTAATAAAATATTTTGATGATATAAGGCCTTCATGGTTACTTCAGAAGGCAGTACTCTTTATCCACTCACTGCCAAAATTCTTTTTCTTCTATCTTTAATTTTATTTCTGGTTCATTAGAGGTAGCTGATATGCAAAGTAAGGCTTGCTGAGAGCTTTTGGAAAAGAAGTTTCCCCCTTCTTAAGAGAAATTCAAAGGAGAAGAGAATCTCTTTGTTTCAAATATTGTTTGGTAGCTGGTAAACATGGAAACTTGGTGAAGTATGGCTGAGAATGGTAGATCCTAGGGAACTTCAAGGAAATAGAACCTGAGCTAAAACCTGCCCTAGTTATATAGTTTACTCATTTCCTTGATTATTAATGAATCTGATTTGAATTAGGCTTTCTACCACTTTACATCAAAAGATTTCTAATATATATTATAGAATATGGAATTTATGTCATATGTTTTTGCTTTTTGAAAATTTTACTTTTTCTTGATCATAAGAAAAAAATTGAAGGTTTTTTAAGGCCTTTGTTGCCATAATACATATATGTCTTCCATTATTTATTTTTGTATACTCAGATCTCTTGGAATTTCAAATGTCAGCCATCCAATTTCAAAGCAAACATATTGGACCAATTACTGCCTATATATTTTTAAAAATTTTATTATTTCTTTGAGAGAGAGAGAGAGAGAGAAAGCAAGAGAGAGAGAGAGAGAGAGAGAGAGAGAGAGAGAGAGAGAGAGAGATACAGCATGGGCCAGGAATGGATAGAGACAGAGACAGAGACAGAGAGAGAGAGAGAGAGAGAGAGAGAGAGAGAGAGAATCCCAAGCAGGTTCCACACTGTTAGCACAGAGCCAGATATGGGCCCTCAACTCATGAACCATGAGATCATGACTGAGCCAAAACTAAGTGTCGGATACTTAACCGACCGAGCCACCAGGCATCCCTTAATTACCGCCTATATTAATAATAAGTTACAGGGGCGCCTGGGTGGCTCAGTCGGTTAAAACTCTGACTTCAGCTCAGGTCATGATCTCACGTTCGGGGGTTTGAGCCCCACGTCGGGCTCTGTGCTGACAGCTCAGAACCTGGAACCTGCTTCGAATTCTGTGTCTCCCTGTCTCTCTGCCCCTCCCTCTCTCATGCTCTGTCTCTGTCTCAAAAATAAATAAAACATTAAAAAAATTAAAAAATTAATAAGTTCCAAGGAAGTACTAAAATAAGAATATTTATTCATCTAAAATCATGATATGCCTAAAATTATCCCCTAAATTTCAACTTTTGGGAAGTTAATGTATGTGAAAAGAAGGTAAATAAATTTAGGTATACTTTGGATAAAATAAAAAGTTCTATGAGGAAACAAATAGGACAATGCTTCTACAGGCTGTTTCATCCTGACTTGGTACAACTTCAATTTTGAATATTTCAGACATCCTATAAAATGTTAATTTCACCCAAAATTAACTTTAAATTTTATCTCAGAACAATAAAAGGCCATTGAAAAAAAGGAATTGATGCATAAGGTTTTCTGAAATATTCATTGGAAATAAATATGTTTCTTTTTCTAATAGGGAGCACTTTTCCCCACTGTAAGTCCACTGATGTTCAAAATTTTATTTTAAGCACTTAAACTTATTACTTTGATCTTTTGTTCCTTGGGAGGATTAATGTACTATGGTGTACAAAAATGTTTCAAGGTATTTTACTGATTTCAGTTAATTTGATGGAAAGAAAAAAAAATGAAGGCTGGTCTCCACTGAGAAGGAAGGAGTTAAAGAGTAAAGGTGCTGGAAATCAAAGATAAATCCTATCTACTGTCTTATTTTTGAACAACAATGGTTATAAGCTTCTGGCAGCTACTGTGTACAAATTTGAAAGGCTGTGAAATTTTGCCCAAGATTGGAAAGATTGCCAATGGAGTGAGAAATTGGAAAAGCCAGTTGGGGCTTCCTTCACAAAAGTATATAAAAAATGGAAATAGTATTTGTGACTTGAGGAAGACCTCCCATATCTCACTTTGCCATTTACTTGCTTGTGAATTAAAAGTTTTGGTAGGTTTTGGTAAAATCACTCCCCAATAGCATCTTAAAAGTCATTTAGATTAAAAATGAAGATCTGAAGGATAGACTGATATTCCACAAAGATTTGCAGATCCAACTCACTCCTGGTTCAGGGGAGTAAGGCCTCAGTTTTCTAGGATCTAAAGGGGATTGCTACAGCTTGAGAAATGGCTTGAAGAATGATTGCTTCCATAATGTTGGTATTATTTATAACTTTCTTAAGAACATGCTTGCTGACATTTCTTAGCATGCATGTCTACTTCTTTAAATATCTACCTGACAATTTATTGGGTCAAATAAATGAAAGACTTAATGTTTTGACACATGGTCAAATTGCCCTCCAGGAGGTATGTATCAGTTTTGTCACTCACCAGCAATGCTCCTGGCAACATTTTTTTTTTTTTTTTGTAGGCACTAGAAAAGGTTTTACTTTCTACAGCATGAATTTTATGAACATCTACTGGTAGGTCACTAGTCATTCTGAAAGTATGACAAGCATTGACAACCAATTGACATAGGTTTAAATTATCCTGGTGTTCATTGTTGTAAGTTCCTGTTAAATCATAAAAAGTCTCACTGGCACTTTCAACAGAAACTTGAGCCAATGTAGGATCTCCCCTTGGATATAGTTGTGCCTGGGATCATAGAGTACTGGCCTTGCTTCACTGAGCATATCACATTGGAACTGAATGTGCATAGCTCAGCAACACAAAGCATTAGGTATCATTATTAACAATTTTGTCAGTTTTACAGCCTAAACATTTTTTGGATCTCTCTCTGTATCCTCCCTGTAGTATGCATTTAGGTTACCACCTTCTCTTACCTGTACCACTAAAGTAGGTCTCATAACTCATTCTGAATGTACTTTTGCCCTTTCAAATCTGTTTTGAGTCCTGAGGCTAGGGTGATATTTTAAAAATGTAAATCTGATTGTGCCAACCATCTGCTTAACTAAAACCCTCAATGAAATCTCATCACTCTTTAAAGAAAATAATAAATAAATAAACATTAAAAAAACCCCAAAGTGCTTTGTTAATACCAACTCACAGGAGAGTCTAAAACACATGGTAACAACCATTTCATCATGTTTTCTGCCTTGCTTATCTCTTATTCCGTAAGTGGTTCAAGTTTACCCCTTTTTAAGTTATATTTCCATTGTTTAAGCAGAGATTATACAGGTGTATTTCTGAGGATGACACCCCTCACTCTAAATAGTGAATTCTAACCAGATCACAAGATTGAGCTTTCTTAAAGACAGAATATCTTTCAACTCAAGAATGTGATTATGACAGGTAGATAGATGTAGGCAGGTGAAAAAAAAAAAAAGGAATATGAAAAGACAGAAAAAAATCATAAGAGAGAAGTTCTTTTCATTATAGAAAATAGTAGGATATGATAATATTTTGAATCAACTAATGCAGGACAGGGAGATCAGAAAAGAATGTAGAGATACTAATAGGAATAGTACTGAACATGAGTCAAGGATAAGGATTGTCTCAAAATGCAGACAGACAAAAAGGTATGGCACATTTAAGAGAAAAGCGTTAGAATGGCATGGAGGTGGTAAGCTGGGTCATCGTGGCATAGAAAGATAAACTACATAAGGGAAGAAAGAGGTGGAAGAGAAGAGGGGCAAGCATGGTTGACTCTTGCCCCTGTTTGTTTGAGTAGATTTGCTAGATGACTTCATGGGTTTGCCTTTGCTGCCTCAGAATCAGATTTAAATAAGGGTTAGATCAGTTCATTTAGCAGAGATCCCTTCTCTGGGGGCTCAATCCTGATCATCTGAGGGTGAATTCCCCACTTACAGGAAAACTGTACTGAGGCAAAGGGAACATTTAAAAGTTGTACCTAAAAAATTATATCATCCTTACCTTTTAATTTTTATTTATTATGATAATACATAAACCCATTATAAAAACAAAAAGGACAAATCAGAGCAACAAATAGCATTCACTGCCTAGCCTACGCATCTCTGAGCTCATCACCTCAGATATAAGCACTTTCAACTTATCAGCTCTTTCTCCTTGCATTTAAGTCCATAATTCCTTTTTTGTGTTTATATTCCTATTTCTTAACTTTTCTATTTTAAACATCACCTATACTTCTTACTTTGGAAGATAGTTTTGTCTCTTGTCTTACCCCCTACTTCCCAATTTCATTACCCCACATTTTTGGTTAAAATCCATGTTCAATGTGTAGTTTGTTATTAATAAGTAAATATTGTTTATGGCTGAACCAAGTATTATTATAATCATACTTTGTTTTTTGTATAATTTTTTTTTTTTACGTTTTGAATGTAGCTGACACACAATGTTATATTAGTTTCAGCTGTACAACATAGTGATTCAACTTCTCCGTATGTTATGCTGTACTCACCACCAGTGTAGCTACCGTCTGTCACCATACAATGCTGTTACAATACCTTTGGTTCTATTCCCTATGCTGTGCCTTTTATTCATGTGACTTATTCATGCCATAACTGGGAGCCTGCATCTCCCACTTCCCTTAACTCATCTTTCCCATTCCCTCACAGCCCTCTCCTCTGACAACCATTAGTTTGCTCTCTGTATTTATAGGTCTGATTCTGCTTTTTTTTTATTTATTCAATTTTGTTTAGATTCCACTTATGAATGAAATTATATGGTATTTGTCTTTCTCAGCAGATTTATTTTACTTGGCATAATACTCTCTAGGTTTATCCATGTTGTCACAAATGGCACAATCTCATCCATTTTTATGGCTGTGAAATATTCTTTGTGTGTGTGGGTGTGTGTGTGTGTATCACATCTTCTTTATCTATTTGTCTATCAATGAACACAGGGTTGTTTTTTTTTATCATTTAATAGCAGTATTATTTTATTATTTAGTTCAATGTCAATCTTCAGCTAAACAAAGGCTTTGTGAAAATATATAAAAAACAAATATATGTATGTCTGTATATATGTATATCTGGTATATATGTGTATGTCTGTGTATGTATATATATATGTAGTTTTCTACATTGTCAATGTGTCAGATAATATTAAGAGATTACATTTTTACTTTGGAGACATTTGTTTTGTAATACCTAATCCTTTGCTCCGATCTGGGCTCTGATCTTTTCTCCTTAGGCCTGGTTCCTCCTGGGATATCCATTTGCTGTCATTTTTATATGCCATGCACCCTTCCATTGCATTGGCTCCATTTGTGAATCCTATTCTTTTTTTTTACTCCTCTGATTTGTTGATACACATCCTCTAGGAGATTCCTGAGGATGGATGTGTAGGAAGTCGGTTTTTGGGAATTTGCTTATCTAAAAATGACTTTATTGTATCATCACAATTGAATGATAATTTGAAATTTTTATTCATAATTTGAAGATATTGTTCCATTTTTATCAAGAATCTCAAGTTACTCTTGCGATGTCTAGCATCTCTTGAGACTCTTGAGGAGTCTTATGATATTAAGATTCATATTCCTTTTAGGACCTATTGTTTATCCCAGGAGCTCTAAAATTACACAATGACAAATACTTAAAAAATAACTTTGCTAAGCATTCAGTAAGTATTTGACTTGGGAGACACCTAACTATTAACTATGGAAAAGTTTAACTTTAAAAATAATCTTTCTCAATATTTTTTTCTGTTTTTACTTTCTGTAAACATCATTTTGATGTTGGATCCTGGATAGATGTTTTAGTTATATTATTTCCATCTCTCAGTTTTTATTTCTATTTTTTGTGATATCTCTTTCATCTTTCAATGTTTTCATTAATGTTACTCAATTTTCTACTATGATTTCCTTTTTAAAATAACATCTGTTTAATTTAATTATTTCCTTTCATTCCATTGAAGTTACAAATTATAGGATCTGTGATAATATAAACATAACTATTATATGTTTTCTTCTTATTTCAGCTTTATGTCTGTTTTCTATGAGCTCTTTGCTATATTGTTTGTTTTACTCTCTTCTTTCATGGTAGAAGATTTCTTAAATCACATAGAGGTCTGAGGCAACTCAAAAGCCTACTAGAAGTTGTGTGCATGGGTGGACTTGTCAGTGGTGTATTTACACCTGTGCCTCCTTCCTATGACAAAGTGCTAAGGAAAGTACAGCCGCCACCCACCACCTCTGTCCTGAGGCTGGGATGGTGCAGTCACTGGTCTACAAGGGACAGGGGACTGAAATTCTTACTACTCCTTATAAAAGCTTTGAAATGATCTTATTTTTAGTTTTTTGCCAAATCCTTCATGCCAAATAGCATGAATCCATTTGGTATTTTTCCTGTGGCTTCTAGTTGTCTCACCTGGCCCCTGTCCTCCACAAGGTTAGGTTTCTGCTTTCAACTACCTACTGAGTTACCCACTTTTACATCTGCTTTCCAATTTTTTTGGTTCCTCTCATCTGCTGTTATTTGGTGTCTCATTGTCTTTGTCTTTGTACATTTAAATTTTTTGTCTATTTTTTCTCAGTATGTCACTAGAAGGGGTTTTTTCCCCCCACAGATAAACACCAATGTTCAATTTTCCATGTTTAGCCACAACTCAATCTTAATTTTGTTGGCAATAAATAAATAAAATAAATACACAGGTACCTCTATAATATGCTAAAGTGAGGTGAAACTGAACCACATTCAAGTTACACATATTCAGTTATAATGGATACATACAGATTCTTTGCATCCTGCACCTACATTAAAGAGATTTTGTTGGTGGAAATGTAAATTGGTATAGCCACTATGGAAAAAAATATGGAGATTTCTCAAAAAACTTAAAACTATAACTACTTTATGATTCAGCAATTCTACTTCTGGATATATATCTGAAGGGAATGAAGTCAGGATCTTGAAAAGATATCTGTACTCTCATGTTAATTGCAGCATTATTTACAATAGCCAAGATATGGAAATAATCTATGTCATTGATGAATGAATGGGTAAAAATGATGTGGTATATATACATAAGGAATATTATTCTGGCCTAAAAAAGAAGGAAATCCTGACATTGATGACAATGTGGGTGAAACTTGAGGATTTCATGCTAGGTGAAATGAATTAGAGGAAGACAAATACTGTATGATCTCACTTGTATACAGAATATAAAAAAATAACTGAACTCGTAGATACACAGTAGAATGACGATTTACAGAGGCTGGGGGGGGGGTGTCAAGGAAATGGGTAGAGACAGTAAAAGGTACAAACTTCCAGTTATAAGTTGTTGAATAAGTTCCAGGATCTAATGAACAGCATGGCATACTATATTGTGTACTTGAAAATTGCTAAGAGAGTAAATCTTAAAAAAAATAAAATAAAAATGGTAACTATGTGAAGTGATGGATGTATTAACTAACCTTATTTTGGTAATAATTTTATAATATATACATATATCAAATACTCATGTACACCTTAAATTTACACAATGTTATATCAAATATTTCTCAATAAGCTGAAAAATAAGTTTAAAAAATTTTTTAATGATTATTTTTTGAGAGAGAGAAAGAGTGCAAGTGGGAGAGGGACAGAGAGAGAGGGAAACAGAGTCCAAAGCAGGCTCAGGCTCTGAGCTGTCAGCACAGAGCCAGATGTGGGGCTTGAACCCATGAACTGTGAGATCATGGCCTGAGCTGAAGTTGGATGCTTAACTGACTGAGCTACCCAGGTGCCCCTGAAAAATAAGATTATTAGAAGGAATTAAAAAAAAACCCCACAAACCTTTGTTCTTTTGCCTGTGTCAGTTGCCCTCTTTTAAATAATCATTCACTAATACCCATCTGAAATTCCAGTGTTTTTAAATCTCCAATTAGTACTGTTTTCCTATCAATTTCTCTTTATGTTCTTAATAGTTTTTACTTAAGATATTTTGATTCTGTGTCATCTGGTATGGCATCAATACAATAATTTGACTTTTCCCATTGAATGCATTTTAGCTCAGATATTTCTGTATTTTTTTTATTTTACCTTAATATGATGTTTTATTTTTTATTATTGAAGTATGTTTTATTATTGAAGTAGCTGACATACAATGTTATATTAGTTTCAGGTGTATAACAGAGTGATTCAACAATTGTCAGCATGGCTAGTATCAAAGAGACAATAAATAATGCTTTCTTATCCTTTAGCATATCTTTGCTTATTCTTTCATTTTAACCTTTCTGGGACACTTTATAAAAGAATGGCTCTCATTGATTCCCATAAATCAATGGCTTCTTTTGAAAAAAAATTAAATAAGACTGTAAGCTTTTCACATTTGATACTAAACAGACAGTCATGCTCTTTTGAATACCTGATGCTTCTGTTAGAAGCTTTGTGTATTTTTCTACATGGACTGATTATTCAATTTTTTCTATAATTTGGGCTATGATAGTCTGCTTTAAATTCTAATGATTGTTTTTTTTAATAAAATATTTTGTTTATGCTTTTCTAATAATCCAGAACAAGAAATAAACTTCTATTCCTGAAGATTCTCTAAAAAAGGTACAGTGAACTGTACACACTTATTCCCTCTTTCCTTCCATTCATTTCTCATTCTGCCAATATGATCAGGGATTTCTGTTACAATTTATTATTTATGAAGTACATTATATATCTTTTTGATAAAAATCATTTCTAACATTTGTACTCTTTTGTACCTTTATATAAAATAACTATTTTTATTGACTTGTAAATTTAAACAGTTAATATGAGACTGGTATTTCTCTTATGCTATACATTCTGGACTCATTAATTCTTTCATTTGATCCCTTTCTCAGTTTACATGTAAATATCTTCAAGTAACAGAAAGATCTTTGACAACTAAATTTTCAGTGTATTTAAATACCCACGAATGTGTATCTATTGCTTTATATGTGAATGTCAGTTTTTCAGTATAAAAAATTCTTAACGTGTAGTTTTATCCCAATCATACTTCTCTTGACATTTCTCTATTCATTTTCTGTTAACTAATGCACAAGGATAATTTTGAGGGCATCCTGATTTTCTTCCTTTATAAGTGAATTAAAAATTTTTTAATGTTTATTTATTTTTGAAGGATAGAGAGACAGAATGTGAGCGGGGAAGGAGGCAGAGAGAGGGAGACACAGAATCTGAAGTAGGCTCCAGGCTCTGAGCTGTCAGCCCAGAGCCTGATGCGGGGCTCGAACCCATGAGCTATGGGATCATGACCTGTGCTGACGTTGGATGCTTAACCAACTGAGCCACCCAGGCACCTCTATAAGTGAATTTTTAAATTGGTCCATATAGGAGTTTTTATCTAAAGATTTTTATCTTAAGATTTAAGATTTTTAAGATTTCATCTTAAATATTGGTTAAACTCAATATTTTAAGGTTAAACTCAATGAAATTGATATTTAAAATTTTTGGTGGTCAGTTTTTTTTAAATTGATGTATAGTTGAGCCGCAATGTTAGAAAGTGATATTTTATAGGTCAAAAACTATTAAATAGTAGCAATTTCATATAGCTCTCCTTGTCTATGGCACAAAATTTTGATCTGATCTGTATATTAAGATCTTCCTCTATCCCCAAGAAGTTCTAAGAAGCTTCCTTTTATTGTATCTTTAAGTATTCCTGCTTTCAGTCAATTATTTGTAAATTGGATTTATTATTTTCTGCAACAAAAATCCTCTTCTCTTAGATTGTTATGTTTTTGGATTTTGCCCATTTCTCTTACCTTTAAAGAAAAAAATATTTGTAAGGTATATTCAAGTTTTTGTTTCAATTAGTTTCCCTGCCTTTTTTTGTTGTTATTAACTTTTACAGGACCATTTGCATTACAGTTTGTAGCTGTGTGATCACTTGCTTTATAGAGTATATGTTCTATTTAACATCTGGAGTACAGAAGGTAGATGCTGTCTAAAATTTAGTCATATTTCCTATGGTAATTTACTTTCCAAAATATATTCTGATTTTATTTCTTGTATATAGTGCTGTTGCAAAATAGTTTAGCTTAAATTATTGAGTTCTTTCCCATTCCCCCATTTACTCTTTTACATATTGAGGCAGGTCTATCCTGGCATATGAGACCATTTTTCTGTTCGCCGTAGGGTGGGCAAGATTTAGAATCCTTCTTCTCAGGCTGGATGCATGGATAATTCAGGTTTATACCTCTAAGTTTCCAGCAGACTGAATTTTAAGAGCAGGAAGCTAAGCAATGTCAGTTCTAGCAGGGAAGCTGTCACTTTGCAACTTTGTTTTAGAGCCTGGTAAAAATTTATACCAGAGGTGAAAACATATCTGGTTTCTTATTTGAGTTGGACTTTGCTCTGGCATTTGATAGCCAGCTCCAGTATCCTTCTTCATATCACTGTTGGCTGAGTTGGAAAATATCTTGTCTCATTAGAGGGATGACCCTTCATTTAATTCATCACATCATGTTTCAGCCCAGTGTTTCAGGCCAATATGTTAGGGAGAAACTGGGTAGAGAAATATTCCTGCTGCTCGTAGACTTTTATTTGGGTGTTCCCAGTCTTGGCAGAGCTGTCACAAATATCACTGACCTAAGGGATAGTACCTTGTTTGGCTGGTCTTATCTCTCCCACTTCCTATCCTTGGAGTCAGACTCAGTCAGAGGTATTGCTTAGGGTAAAAATGGCTTCCTTTAATTTTTTTTTCCTGAAACACTGCACTGCTTTCTCCAAAAGCAGTGGAGTATGATATCGTGTGTAGTTATTTCCTTCAGTTTTGCCTCATGTGCACCATGTATGACAGAATTACCTAAAATGTGTGAGGTGAGTTTGGGCCCTAGATTCAAGTTTCAGGACTTTCTACCCCCATACTCTACATTTTTGGTTTTATAGGGGTAAGAGGGGGAGTTACCAGGGTTGTAAAAGGTGGCATATACCAAATCCTCTACCATGTTGTTCCTGGAGCTATCTCGTTGATACTTTTGAATTAGGTATGCTATATCTCTGAAGGGTGAATTGCAGCATTCCTAAGCATTTGTGTTGGAAACTATTTACTGAAAATGGAAATTACAGCGATGTGACAGATGAGACCTCCTCAATCTTGACACATAGAGATAGCTTTTTGGACACTGAGGTTTTATTATGAAATAATGATTAAGTCCCCATTGCATGCATTTTTTTTTTTTTTTTGCAATCCATGAAATGACCATGAAATATGTCAAAAATTTCCAGGAAGTCACCATGAAATCAGCACAAAATTTTCATCAAAAATTGGACCACTGTTGAGATTAGAGCTAGGATTGCTGGAGGCATTATATCTATGCTGCTCTAATTAAATGTTTCTTGTCAGAAGAAAAAGCTTTTATTACTTTTTTAGAACTAATTTCATGAGTGTATGGTCTGGGTATATGAGACTTGCTTGAGATGAGATGGGAACTACAGTTCTGTGGGGTCTTGTTGCACTTTTAGTTAGGATCATGTGACTATAAGCAAAGAGACCTTTAATAAACTTTAATTTAAAGGACAGGATTTGCCTTATGTATTTATAATCCAATATGATTTGTCTCTTTTTACATCCCCCACACAATCTGTTTTATCCAATATGGGCTTCCTTTAGCATTCCCACACTCAAAACCTACTACTCCTGTGGTTAGGTGTTTGCAGTCCCCATAGTGAGCCAAGACAGATACTTAAAGTTAAGAAAGGGGTAGAGTCACTGGTCCAGCCATTCATGCTAAGCTATCCACATGTCAAAGCATCCACTCATCCTTAAATTCAGCTAGAATCACAAATCCCAAACTACTTTAGTCTTAAGTATTAGAGACTATCCAGGAGCTATTTACATTTAAGTTTTTAATGCTATTTATATTCAAAATATTTTAGAAAAATATTGATTTGAAATGGGTGGTAGTAACCTGACATGTTAATAAAAAGTATCCAGTAATTTAAATTTGTTTAATAATATAAAAATCATCATCAATACAAATAAAATATACATGTTTAATATTTAGGGGAAAATATTTTACAGGAGAACATATTCATTTTGTATTGTGAGATAAAAACAAAATGATTTAAAAAGTTCATGTAAGGGATTTTTATAAATCTATTTTTACACATTCTTGCATATTAATTGATAAAATCTGAAAGAATACCTGCCAACAAATTAACAATACTTCCCTTTGGGAGGTGAAATTATGGGTGATTTTAATGCCTTTCTTCTTTTTGTTTATTTGTATTTTCCAATTTTTTTCTATATAAACATGTATTACCTGTGTTCCAAGTGTAAACAGAAGAGAAAATTATGTATAATACATATATTTTAAAGCATTTCTAATTTAACTCTACTTGCTGCTAGCAATTTCATATCATTTGGCTTGGCTCACTGAGCTTCTCAAATGATACCAGGCTGTTTATATTAGAGAGTACTACAAATTGGATAACCAAAAATCTCCTAGAGAGAGCTCATAAAATGACATGGTTGGATGGAAACCTGAACAGATGGGCTAACTCTACCATGTGCTATATTAACCCTGCTGTTCTCAGACTCGTGGCCAATAACACATTGAAAAAGTACAATTCTAAAAATAAGTTGGTGAAATGGAAGATGGTTAAGCATTTTAATCTATGAGTTGGGACTTAGTGGACAGGCACTTGTTGAAATGTTTCACTCTTATTAAGGCCTTTTTTTTTTATGACTGTGAAAATACTTGTGCTTCAGAGGAGTTCTGGAAAGATGAACTCTAATGGGGGCTGAGGGAACAGTAACCCAGCATGTTTCCAAGCAGTTTGACTGGAGTCAGTATATTACACTGAAACCAGTATAAGTGGTGCCTCATTATGTATATGATGATGATAAGCAAAGGGAGAGTGGAGTTGTAATTGGCTAAATAAAAAGAATAGGATGTTTCCTGATCTTCTGCATGTTCCAATCATTGGATGGAAATCAGTGGCAAAATGCACACAGTACTGTAGGGAAAAAAAACCATTCTGTTGCCTTTAGAGAGGTCAGAATCTACTATCAAATTATCTACCTGAATTATATATGGAAAAAAAGAGTTTAAAGAAATGTATAATTGTCATAATTTAAACGTAAAACTGTAAGTAAGAACAGAAATCTACATTTGTAGATATTCATATTATATAACTTGGTGGTCTATTAAATGTCAACAAAGTCTTAAAGGGTCATTTAGTAGTATAATAACAATAGAAGGAAGGCAGTGATTTCATTTTGAGCAGGGAGCAAGAATAGAGACTGTGTTGTCAGAATGTCTTGTCACAAATATGTCATTAGGAAGATTTATAACCTTGGAAAAATATTGTTTATGTTCTATGAGATAGTGTCTTTTTATTAAAAAAAGCTAAATAGATGAAATTCAAAGTCCTTTCCAATATTAAGATTCTATAAAAAAACATACACATTAGAAGTAGTTACTTCAAATTGAAATTGTCTAGAAGGAGCTTGTCCCCCAGAAGATGATACTGTGATGATTTGATATCCACAAGCCAGTTTCTTAAAGACTTTCTGCAAATTTTATGTTTGGTCCAATAAAATAAAGTGAGTTGGGATGTTGGGCTAGAGAACCTCTTATTTGAAGTGTAATTAAAGAATGGTCTTCTTTTAGTCACACGTTGTGTTTAGTCATGGTTGAAGACCTGTGTGGGCTTCAAGTCCCAAACTCTGATTAATGATTCAGCTCTATCCAACTCACTTCTGCTTTTCCCTGCCAGAAACCAGACTACCTTCAAATGACTAATCCGACATTGCCATTGGTGAGAAATCAGTGAGGGTTATCTGGAATGTATTGAAAGACTAAATTTTTTATTTAATCCCAAATCAAGCATAAGCACAGCTACATTAGGATGAAACAATACCAGAAACTAATTCAGGTTTTCTTAGGAGAGTTGAGCTGAAAACCAGAGGTTTCCAGATTGTTCTTGGGAACTAGTTTTAGATGAGCTTCCAAACATGTAGTCTATTATTCTAAAGAATTTCAAAACTGCTATTTTATGACTACAAGGATTTAATTGGTTACTGGAAAACTGATTGAGTGGCCTAAGGAAACTCCATGGGTTGATAAACTAAAACAACAACATATATAATAGTTAAAACATTCAATTCATCTTGTTTAAATATTAGCTGTTAATAACAAATTAATATCATCTCATGAATGCTTGCTATGAAGGATGTAATAGAATAGAGAAATAACTGAGAAATACTAGAAAATAAAATGATCTTTGGAAAGAAAATTAAAATTATAAGCATTTATTGGTATTAAAAATAATAGAGATGGCATCTTTGGGCATAGGATAGATACAAAAGGAGATCTTTGAAGGCTAGAGAAAGTAGACTTGGTGACATGGTAAGGAAGGAAATTCTGTTTTTATTACATACTTCAATGTTATAAATAATGTTATTGATTTATAAGTTGGATTGGATGGGGGATGGTCAAGGGATGAAAACCTCCCCTGGAAGATGTTGGTGATGTTAGTGAGAGATGAAGAGGTTTACAGATCACAGAAGAAGAGGGTTTTGCTTGAAGGTATTTCTAGCAGACGAGTGATACATCTTTTCAGAAAGGGGTAAACCAGATGCTGATAATAGAGCAATGTTAAGAATTTTCCTCAAATTATATAATTTTAAATGATCAAAAGAAGGAAAAGCTAGTGAAATCTATCACTGGACAATTCACAATGAAAAGATAAAAGATAATATCTGAGTGGGGAAATCATAAAACACTGAGAGATGAACTAACACTTGAATCTAGAATAGGCCAATAGATTCTATTGAAATCAGCAAGATGGACAGTGTGAAGGACACAGTTATGAGAAAACATCCTAAATTTAATAGGGGAACATATCTAAATCTCCAATGATACTATTAATTTAATGACACTAAACAACATGTTCCCCTTTCTCTGTTAAACTGGAAGTTTTAAGTAGAACTTCTGGATAAAGTGATTATCTAGACATGTCTTTATTTCAAGAAATTCATCCAACTATTAGTTGCTTCAGTAGTAACTATGAACATGAGACTGACACTAATTCCTTTGCTGATAGGAATACTAGAATTACACTTTTACTGTCAAATATTTAAGGGACAGTGACATTTCTAAAATCTTTTCCATTCAACTGACTCTTGTCTGGTACTCCTGACCATTAATTATCATTTCCTGAACACTTTGTCTGTGCTAAGCAATTTGCATATGGCTGTCAAATCCTACAATTATTTACAAATTAAATAATTAAACAGTAGGGTGGTTAAATGGCTTCTTTGAGACATACAGATAGAGAATTCAAAATAGAGATTCAAACTCAGTCAGTTTGATACTGAAGCACCTGTTCTGTCCATTTCACCTGGTTCTATTGCCATGCCCAAGCTGTGGAAAGGATTGATAGCAGATAAGGGACCCCTTTCTCTCATCTTCTACTTAAGTTTTATTAGGGAGACAAAACAACCCAAATTTCTACTTCCAAGGGTTTTGACAGTCTTGTCCTTGAAGAGACCTTATGTAAGATAGTGAAAAATGTTTAGGTTTTTACTTTCCTTCTTAGAGTTTTATTTCCTCCCTCCAATCCTATGTCTCAGTTATCCCCAAGGACTTGCTCTCTCCAATAACTGCTTAGCTAGAAAGTAACAAGGAATTTTGATGTTATGCTGCTAACACAGTGTGTTTTACTTTACAGAATTTCTGAAGTCCTAAATCATTCAAAACCCCAAAGGGGAGGGGCGCCTGGGTGGCTTAGTGGGTTAAGAGTTTGACTTCGGCCTAAGTCATGAACTCAGGGTTTGTGAGTTCACGCCCCACATCAGACTCTGCTCTGACAGTCAGAAGCCTGCTTCGAATTCTCTGTCTCCCTCTCTCTGTCCCTACCTTGCTCATATACTCTCTCTCTTTCTCTCTCAAAAATAAATAAATAAACATTAAAAATGTTAAATTTGGGGACACTTGGGTGGCTTAGTAGGTTGAGCGTCTGGCTTTGGCTCAGGTCATGATCTCATGGTTTGTGAGTTCAAGCACCTCATCAGGTTCACTGCTGTCAGTGCAGAGCCCATTTCGGATCCTCTGTCCCCCTCTCTGCCCCTCCCCCACTTGCTCGCGCGCTCTCTCTCTTTCTCTCTCTTTCTCAAAAATAAAAACAAACACTTAAAAAAGATGAAAAAAAAAAAAAAACTCCAAAGGGAAAACCCAAGGGTAAGAGTTCTGGTTTCAGAGGAAGGGGTACTTTGAGGCAGAGGAATTTTTCCAGAACTCCTTAAATCACACCAAGGAAGCCATTAGTTGGGTAAATACAACATTGACTCAGTTCTTAGATTGTATACAAGGCATCTTTTTTTCACCCTTGAAAACCCTTCAAACCTCGTGATTGTGTGTTTTTTCCCCAGAGCGCATCCTCTTTATAACTTAAGAAAATGAATTGCTGTGTGTCTATGTCCTCTTTGAAGGTATTTTCAGTTGATGTAGTGACCCAGGAGAAGAGGTAGAAGCTTTTATCTTCTACATCAATTAAACTAGGAAAAGGAAAGGTTTTTCAAGCAAGACAATTTCTTAGAGGTCCCTTAGCAATTAAAGGATGGCCAAAGAAAGCCAATTTTAAAACAGAAGTTCCTTGTTCTCCATCTGTATCCCATGAAACTCCATATCTTAAAAATCCTTGCAAACAGTCCAGTTTATATAGAGGTGCACAACAAAAACAAAACTTCAAAATTATTTAAACCTTCACCCAGAATTTTTGTCCTTAATTTGAGTACTTTCGTCTTTCTGAATAACTAGATTGGCTACAAATCTTTGTTTGGAATAAATATGGATGGAATGGAGACAGATTCTGGAATTTTTCAAAATTTGGTTTTTATGTTTTGATTCAATTGTAAATGTTCATAGTTTTTCCAATATACATGTTCATGTTTTTCTATCTTGCCAAGAACTCCATAAGAAAAAATTGGAGGCTTAAATGCTAAACAAAGAATATCAATGGAAAATTACTAAAGAAATTTATTTTCATCATTCTGTATCTTTTCAGTCTCCCTGAATCCTGCACCTGTGAGGAAAATTTTGGACAAAGTGTTTGGAGCCATTTGGGGATTTCCTCAGATCTAACATTTTGTTGGCTGTGATTTGTACCCCATTATGTGCTACAGTGCACTTTATTTCCCACATTTGGCACTTTTAGTGATAATTCCTCCAAACAGACACAGGGAACCATGCTTGATATTCTTTAAAGGGAACAAATAGATGAGCTAATTGTTTTAAATGCCTCCAATGAGATAAGTGGCAGGATGCTGGAATTGATCATCTAATTACCTATTTGCTATTGCAGAGAAGAGGATATTCCAGCCATAATTAATGTTTAGGGAATGCAAAAGTTGTCATCTTAAATCAAGGTAAAATATAATAATCACATTGAGGTCTTATTACAGAAAAATACAAACAATTTGCTAGATGGTAGGGGATTGGCTGCTTAGTTTTGTAGCTAATTGAGTGCTGGCATCTGTGGTATGGTATTACCAAAGAATTAGTCTGGAATTTAGTTCTGATTTATCTGCATTTGCATGTACAGAACTTTGGGCGCCATTCCACCTGATGTCTAGAGTGGAATGGCTATAGATTCTCAGTCCAGGGCCAGCCATTCATCCATTAAGCATGCCGTTTTATTTGCCAGAAAAGGGCAATGGCAAAGTACTATTGCTGACTAAACAGCTACAACTTTAGTAATAAGAAACTTATGAAAGTATCTTATGAGTTATACGTGAGGAAAGTATCTTCGAGAGATATACAGACCTGCAGAACAACATACCTTCATTTATAGTGAATATGTTGTTTGTTCCAGGAATAGTCATACTGTGCTCAATTAAGGGGGAATATAAAATTGTAACAGACCAGGGAGAAGTTTAGAAAGTGAGTGACTTCTTCATTTTCTTACCTTTTTTGGTGTGGGGGTGTAAATATCCTGACAAATCTGGTGAATCAGCTGGCTCATGTCCTGGTTAAATGTTGAGTAAGAAGGCTATTACTATATACTTGTAATACTCACTACTCTTTTGTCTTGGGAAAACCTCTTTATTTCCCAATCCAGCACTGAACTACTAAAGGGGAAGTACGTTCTCTCAGGCATACCTTTGCTCACCACTAGAGTGATTTGGATGTGGTGTAGCCAAAGGGGAAGCATAGGGTATCTCTGACAAATAAGGCTTCTGTACCCAGGCAAAGTTGACATTGTTTTTGAATGTGGACCAACATAGCCTATGAACAGCAGGGAGACCATGTAATATAGCATCAAGATCTTCTTAACACTCTGGAAGCTAAGGAAGTACAGATTTATTCATTCTCAAGGGTAAGAGCAGTCTCAGGTACACTGGAATGTATGCTTACAGTAGACAGGACATTACATTAGAATTGAGAGCAATAATGAAGTATTTATTTGTCCTTCCCTGTCTTCTTTCTTGCACATAACTCCCAAGGATGAACTTGAGAATCTTGCAGAGAATGGATATGGTAGAATGGAGTTTGAACTTTAGAGATCTTTGGTTCTATCCATCTGTCAGTCTCTAACTTTGGATATGTTTGGCATACCAAGGCTTGGAGATATGTACTAAGGAATGGAAAGGATGGGGAGAGCAGGACTTGGATGATGGGACAAACCTCTTGTAGTTATATGCCAACTGTAAATGCATCCACAGAACAGCCAAATTGGGCCCTATCTTGTCATTAGGATATGATATTTGTGGGGATATGTTTCTACAGACAGAGACAGTTCATTCAGCAACTTCATCTGTGGGAGCATCTGGCTTATGTTCTCCAAAGTCTCGCAAAGTGGCAAAGCTCTCAAAATGTGGTTTTGGCTATAGCAGATGGAATCTGGTATTAGTGGGGGTTTAGGTTTATTATGAGAGCAGGATAGGTTTATCCGGAACTTCAAATTGTAAATAAGGCTGCAAATCAAGTTGAAAACATCTCTTGTGAAGTAACTAGGATTTGGCAGAGGCAAAGATTGGGATTCATTTCTAATGCTAAGACAGACTATAAATTTTTGTAGCTTTTCCACTTTGATGGTGGGACCTGCTCATGGTTTTTAAAAAATATTGAAGATGTGGGAAAGATATGATATGCTTAGGTGTCCCATTGACATTCTAGAAAGACATGTCTTGTGTTTACTCTGGGACTTTAATTTCTATCTTTTTAAAGTTAAAATAAGTATCATTGAAATACAATAAATTTAATGATTTTCCTAAGAAAAATAATAAGATGCTTTTAATAAGTTGTAAAATCAATCTCAGATGCCAAGAGGTTATCAATAAGTAAGCTAATGGTTTGATATTTATTTTTGGCCAATTTGCCTTCAGAAAAATCGTATCAAGTAAGAGAAATAATTTTATTTATTATGTGTTCACAACATATGGTTAAACAAGAAGAGCAGGCCCATTTGGTTAAAAATAATTAGAAAATAAAATTCTGAAAAATAAACATTAATGCTGAAAAGTTTTGAAATGTGCTACCACTTAGAGTTCATAAAAGTTACTTCCCCATAGATGAATATTTGAAAAAATCTAGAAATTAAAACTTAATAATTTCTAAAATTCTACAAAGTCACCATTGAGAGATGTGGAAGATTGTTCTAGGCCCACCTCTAATTCCAACAAGCAAAAAGCAAATAAAAGGACATAGAAAAGCCATATACTTGTCATTTTATGCAATTTTTAAAAAACTAATTAAGGCAAGAACACAACATGAGATCTACCCTCTTTACAAATTTTTAAGAGTATTATACATTATTGGCTTTAGGTACTATGTTGTATGGCAGATCCCTAGAACTTATTTATCTTATTTAACCAAAATTTTATGTCCATTGTTTAATAATTCTTCATTTCTTCCTCCTCCCAGCCTCTGGCAACCACCATTCCACTCTTTAATTTTATGAATTTGCCTATTTTAGATAGCTTATATAAATGGAATCATGTAGTATCTGCTTTTGTGTGACTGGCTTATTTCATTTAGCATAATGACCTCTAGGTTTATCCATGTTGTTGCTAACTAAAGAATTTCCTTCTTTTTTAGGGCTCAATAGTATTCCTTTGCATATATTTATCACATTTTCTTTACTCAACTGTCGATGAATTTTTAGGTAATTTCCACATTTTGACTACTTTTCAATGAACATGGGAGTGCTAATATCTCTTCCAGATCTTGATTTTAATTCTTTTGTATATATACCCAGAAGTAGGATTGCTAGACCATATGAGAATTCTATTTTTTAATTTTTTAAGTACCCACTATACTATTTTTCAAAGTAACTTTACCATTTGCATTCCCACAAACAGTGTCAAAGAGTTACAATTTCTGTATCTCACCAACACTTGTTACCTCTTGTCTTTTTAAAAATAACTTTCCTAACAGATACGAAGTGATACCTCACTGTGATTGTGATTAGCATTTCCCTGATGACTGGCAATGTCTTCTGACAGAGAAGTTTGATCCATTTACATTTAAAGTAATTATTGATAGAGAAGGATTTACTCTTGTTATTTTGGTAGTTGTTTTCTGTTTTGTAATTCTTTTGTCTGTCTTTTCTTCTCTTTCTGTCTCTTTTTTGTATTTTGTTGATCTTTTGTATTGATATGCTTGGATTCTTTTCTCTATTCTGTGTAATTTCTATAGGTACTAAAATGAGCTAGCTGTAATTATAGTGGGGATTTGAAACATCTGTGAATAAATGGAAGCTTTGGTAAGTCCATGGCTACATGGGGTCATTATGGTCAAAACAACTACATAAAGTGCTGACCCCCTCTCTAGGGCTCAGGAAAAGTTGCTCTTGAGGTCTGCAGCCTTTGAGCATTGAAAAGGCCACCTCAGATTACCAGATATGATGAAATTAATGAGGAAATGCTTTTTAATCTTGAGATTATTATAATTAAGGACAGAAATAATAAAGATAATATAAAAAATGTATTAATATTTTCTCTTAACCTTAGGTATATTTCAGTGCTTAAAATGTAATGATTAAGAACATTTTGGTATATTAGACTACCTACAAGATTAACTTTTTGATACCAGTGTAAAATAGATACTTGAGTAGTTGATTTAGACCAGAGATTTTAAATCAAAAGGTATATGGCACTTTTGCTAATGCAAACAATGTTGAACTGTTAAGAGAAATAAAGTCATTATGTTTATAAGCTAAACTGGTGAGATTTATAAAAATTACTGAAGTATTTGGGGAAGCTTTTCTTTGGTAGATAGACAATTTAAAATGTTTAAAGGAGCTTAATTAAGTTTAAAGCCTTCTAAAAGGCGACTTTCAAAATTTAGTAGGTTTATGAAAAGAGTAAGATTTTAAGGTATATTTTATTTCATTTTTTAAAATATTTATTGAGAGAGAGAGAGAGAGAGAGACAGGGAGAGAGAATCCCAAGTAGGCTCCATGCTATCAGTGCGGATCCTGATGTAGGGTTCAATCTCATGAACTGTGAGATCATGACCTGAGCCAAAATCAAGAGTCAGATGCTTAACCAACTGACCCATCCAGGATCCTCTAAGGTGTGTTTTATTTTAATTAATTAATTAATTTTTAAGTTTATTTATTTTTGAGAGAGCTAGACAGTGTGAGTGGGGGAGGGGAAGAGGGAAAGGGAGAGGGAGAGAGAGAGAAACAGAGAGAGAATATGAATCCAAAACAGGCTCTACGCTGTTACCACAGAGCTCAAAGCAGGGCTTGAACTCACTAATCAGTGAGATCATGACCCGAGCCAAAACCAAGAGTCTGATCCTTAACAGACTGAGCCACCCAGGTGCCCGCCCCCCTCTCCCCCATGCCCCCCCACTAAGGTGTATTTTAAAGTGTAAGGGGAAACTATGTTTTTAAATTTATAACTTTATATAATTGAATTTCAATATTAAAAATATCAAGCAGCCCAAATCTTTTTTTTCCCCTGTGCATTAAAGTTGCTCTGAAAGATATGAAAGAATTCATGTTAGTAGATGAGAGAATAAACACCTTGAAAATGTATTAAAATAAAAAAGGCAAGATAATGATGCACTAGGTGTCCCAATGATAGTTGATAGCCAAATAAATCATGCAGACGGTAAAACTGTGGGTTTAGCTAAAAGACAGTCCACTGTGTCTGAATTGTTCTGGTAAAACTGAATTAAAATGTACTAAATGATCCTCAGCCTCATCCTCATGAATTGGGTTAAACAGATCTTTAAAATTTTCAAAATGTGGTGGTGATAGAGACAGAGGTGACTTAATCAATAATGCTTTGTTTAAAAATGAGATGTTCTCTTATGTGAAAGTTTCTAAAAATGTTATCCTTCCTTTAATGTGAAGACGTCAGTGTGTTTTATTGATTTATAGTTTTGTATTTATTGTTCGTTAAGTGTGGAAATGTGCCCCTTGACTGAACAATGTTTCTTGCTCAGTACTGAAAAATGACCTCATTCGTTTGTAAAGATTAGTCACATTTTAATGGGGACACATTCAACGTTTGTACAAGAACTCCCGAATCTTCTCAAAGCATTATCATCACACATGGGTGAATTTCAATTACCAATGGTGCCTCTAATTCAGTGTTCTTCTTATATTATGATCACAGATGAAGGTGAGTTTTAGATGGCTAGTGACTAAAGGCATTGAAGCAACTGATGTCGTTTGCTTTCCTTTTGTATCCTTTTTGTTCTTAATTGCTGCCCCTAATAAGCAAGATGTGTTATTTCAAAATATGCTAAGCTTTGAAATGTAAAGCCATTTCTGTAAGTGACTAAGTTAATGCATCCTTATTATTTTATATTTGGTGCATGAGGAACAAACAGAACCAAGGTTTGAAGTTAAACCTTAGGGAAAGAAAACAGACTTAGCTCTTTGATGGAAAAGAGAAGATGTGAGGGTTGCACACAGAACAGAAAGACCTCTTGAGATATACTTGGTAAATGGCTGCTGGAGAAGCAGAGTTTCCTAAGCACTTGGACTGAAGATTCTTTCCTTTTCCATTCTGGTAGCAAGAGGTTGGAAGAAGATGCTTTTAAAGGTTATTGCAAATATGGAAGGGCGAGCAGATCAAGGAAAGGCTTTAGAATCCATTAAGTTGGTCTTAAAGCCTCTCACATTACTTACCTGGAAAGTTATTTCCTTCAATGTAAACAAGAGATAAAAAATATCCATCTTGCACTGTTGTTGTGTAGAGTGCTGATAACAGTGCTGATATAGAGCAAGAACTCAATAAAAGGAAAGGATTTTGAATGTTAATGAGATAAGTTAAAATCTGCTCTGACAAGTAAGAAGCCACAAACTCTTCCCTAAGATTCATTTTCCTCATTTGTAAGTCAGGTATAATTACCCTATTCTCTGCCTTATAGTGAGGATTAAATCAAGAGAACATATGAAAATCAAGAGAACATCACACAGATCCTGGTTCATTATAGGCACTAAATGAAGCTCTTTCCCCCCTCATCATCTTTACTTACAGATTTGGGAAATAAATGCTTTCTTAGTGCTTTGGTTCTTATGTTTTAACTTTAAAAATTCAGGAAAAATTTTTAACAGCACTTCAATTTATTAAAACAATATTTTCTAAAGAACTGGGTTGTAATCAAAGGTCTACATTCTGTGGTAAATTAAATTAGGAATCAAGTGGCTCAGAAGTTCAGGGTATGCCTTTTCTTTGGGGGAAGAATAGAATAGCATCTCTAGAAAAGAAGAATAGAAAACATGAGACATGTATAGTCTACCATCAATCAATTAATAGAGTTTCCAGCCTTGGGCAACATGATCTGGAGGATAGGGGAGTTGGCTGACCACCTCCTGAAAAAGCCATTGGAATAATCTGTTAATCAGCTAAACCATGTTTATTAAACCCATTGCAAAAAGGGAGCGCTTCCTTGACAGTTTCAGTAATATCCAATTGGGGGTATTTTATAAGATTTAAAGATTCTTTTGATGGCAGGACAGAACATAGTGACACTTGAATAGATGAAAGGCAAAACTTTGGTTACAACTGCAAATAAGAGAAGGCTGTCGGGCAGGGCCACACATATATCTGGGAATAGCATTACAGCAAGCTGGAGCTGTAGGGTGCAGCTTAGATATTCCAAGTGGGAAGGGGATAGCTAGGTTTTGTGAGGTCCCTGTGGACTTGCTAGTTTGGATCCAGTGCATAGGGTTGCCCAGTATCTGACTTTGGGGTGATAAGGGCAGATACATAGGGGCCAGGAGTATGAGAACCTGATAAGGTAAGTGGTTGGGGTATGAACTTAATTGGTTGTCCAAGAAGGGAAACTGTCTGTACTCTCACCATAGATTCAAAACTGGGTCAAGACAGCATTTAAACAAACCAAACCAGGAGCTTCTGGGTGGCTCATTTGATTAAGTATCCAACTTTGGCTCAGGTCGTGATCTTGGGGTCCTGAGTTCAAGCCCCACGTTGGGCTCTGTGCTGACAGCTCAGAGCCTGGAGCCTGCTTCAGATTTTGTGTCTCCCTCTCTCTCCACCCCTCCCCTGCCCCCTCTCTCTCTCTCAAGAGTAAATAAACATTAAAAAATAAAAAAAAATAAACAAAACAAACCCAAACTACATCACAAAAGAATGTCAGGAAAAGAAATTTATCATTTTTGGGGTCTGGGCTCCTGTGGTTTAAGGTGGGTTTTCATGACAGGGACTGATTTTTATTGGGCGAAGTTCATCACATAATAATTTAGTATTGGAGGAACATGGAATGATGAGGACTTTGAAACAGATTTTGATAAGTAAACAGCTGGCTTTGTAAGCCAGCTGCTTTGCCCAGGAGAATAATCTATGGTTTTAAGAAGGTGGATGCTTGTCTTGAGGAAACTGTTTACTTGGACACATATGTTTTCTAAAACCAACAGTGAAGTTATTCATTAGTTTAAAGTCTTGTTTTCTCAGGATAGAATTTCTTGGAACAAATAGAAAAGCTATCTTAACACAGGTGATCTTAGTTCTAAGACCAGATATTTAAACTATGTGGATTCAGATGGTCTTATTTCTCATAGGAAAGAGTATGACTAGGTTCCTTATATTCTAGGAATAATATAGAGTATACTTAAGGATTTTATACTTAAGGATACTTATTCATGAAATAATAGCAAACTCACAGAGCAATAATATATGCACTTGTTGAGATTTAGGTAAATAGATTTGAATTTTCTATGTATCCACCTATTAATATGTTCATTTGTATATGCTATTCTACAATATAGAGCATATACCTTAAAGATTTAAAGGAAAAGTGGGTGAGGCAATGTGTTGTAGTTGGAAAAGAATTGAAATAAAGAAAGCAGCCTTAATTTGACCTTAACTTACCACTGAGGTGATGTTTCTACTTGGGCAAGTCACTGAACTTAAGGGCAAGAGCTGTTCTGTTTTTGTTTTGTTTTTTCTTTTAAAATATGTCTATAGCTTAGCACAAAAGTAATGATCAATTATTTATTGAATCAAAGAATGAATGAGTTTGATAGAGAAAGGTTCATGGAAAAATGGGTATCGAGGGGCACTTGGGTGGCTTAGTTGGTTAAGTGACTGATTCTTGGTTTTAGCTCATGTCACGATCTTACAGTTTGCGGGATCAAGGCCCATGTCAGCCTCCATGCTGACAGCATGGACCCTGCTTGGGATTCTCTCTCTCCCTCTCTCTCTGCCCCCTTCCTGCTCACACACTCTCTCTCAAAGTAAACAAACAAACAAACAAACAAACAAACTTAAAAAATGGATATTGAGGCAGGCAATAAATGGAGGGGAATTGGAGAGAAAGAGAAGGTATAGAATGTGAGTGGATGAAAAAGAGATGGTATTTTCACAGGACAATAAAATATTGGTGCTTCCCAAATCCAAGAAGAATTAATGGTAGGGCTGGGGAGACAAGAAGTTGTAAGAAATGGAAGGCCTGAAAAACCAAGATTTTGTATCTGACATATTAACAATCGTTCTTCATCTTTTTCCATGCAGCATTCCTAATGACAAAGGGAAGCATCCAGCTTCAGCAGTCCCAGGGCAAATCTCTGAGGAATGATGGTAAGTCCCATATTTCCATGGTCTTCTGTTTTATCTTAAAATTGTATGTGATGTTTACATTCTACAGCAGAATTTATCTGTGATAGTTTGGTTGTAAGAATATTGATTTCTCCCAAACCCTTGAATAAAAATATCATCCCAGGGATATACACTATATTTTCTTGAGCACGCTATTGTGTCCATCCCACTCTCTGTGCCCTAGGGTTATGCCAAACATTGTCCAAAGACCACTTGAAAAAAATTAATTTAATGCATGAATGGACCACCAGACTTTGAGAACTGGTGGTAAATTTTTTTAGGTGGTCCTCAGACAAAGGTTGGCATAATCGTAGGGCACAGAGGATGGGGAGACACAATTATGTGTTGGCAAGGGTATTGCAGGAGTTGACAAACTACATCCTGTGGGCCAAATCCTGTCAGATTTTTATAAATAAAGTTTTATTGGGGACAGACATGCTCATTTGTTTACATGTTTTCTATGACTGTTTTGTGATACAGTACACAGTTGAGTGTTGCAACAGAGACCAAGTAGCCTGCAAAGATGAAGATATTTACCTTGTGGCCCTTTATAGAATAAGTTTGTTGACTTCTTCTGTAGTACAAAGTGGTGCCAGTGGGGTGGAAGGGGAAAGCAATTAATATGAAAAGAATCACAAGGAAATAGTTGCCCAAAAAACCCTCCAAACAAAAATCTGTTTTGTGATTTATAGGGTAAAAAGTTTGAAGGAAGTAAGATAGTTACACTTTATTTACTTCAAAGGCAACTTGAGGTTTTCAAGCCTGGGTGACTCTGAAAATTGTGGTGTCATTGGAAGACACAGGGTGATGGAAAAAGGGCCAGTTTAGGGGAGCTCAAGCTTTTACATATTGATTTTTGAGGTGACAGTTAACTCCAAAAATTGCTTAACGAGATGCTGGAAATATCGGATTTAAACTTGAATGCTAGATGGTGATGGGAGATTTAGATTCAGAAGTCATCAATAGAAGATAGAATCATAGTGGTATAACTGACAAGACCAGTCAGTGTACTTAATGATGAAAGAAAAAAAAGAAGGTACAAGGGCAGTTGCTGAGATTTCATGTACTGAACAGGGATACAAAACAAAACAAACAAACACAAAAATGTGCAAATCACAAATGCCTGTTTATATCCTGGACAACTTCCAGCCTGACATCTAGTTTGTCTAGTTTTCCTTTAATTCTCTGTCGACTGAATATAAAAATAAGGTAGTCAACCCTTATGAACTGTTTTAAAAAAATGGAATAAAGGATATGAAACACTTTCACAGCTTTGAAAAAATAGATACTAGAGGCAAACTCTAGGGATTATGACTATTATCCGGGAAAACTTGCTATGCCTCACATATGTAATGCTATGGGTCAAATTATGCTATTTTGTGAATACAGTGAGCTTTATTATTATATGACTGTAACTCTATCTTGATCCTGGAATTAAGAATGAGATTCTAGAACATTTCCATGGGAGAAAAGCAGTGCATATCAGAAGGGCTTACAATTCGTTTAATTTCACCAGACTTTATTTTAGTTATATAGCTAAGATAAATGGTTTTTAATATATGATAAATGAGTGATTATTGTCTTTCTAATATTTTAAGGAGCATACAAATGAACTGTTTACATTTTCTTTAACTCAGCCTGAATTAACATCCATAACTTATAGCAACCCTCATCCTTCTTTGTTGGGCCATGATGTAAGCAATAACTACTCCTATACTCCTCCACTCTGGCCAATAATTTGTTTCCTCTCAAATAATAATAATTTGGTAAATTAATACTGGAGAGTGGAGAAGTCAAAGCCAAAGTAGAAGACTTACATTCAATACTTTCATTTCCTTCATCATTGGTTATGATTCTTAAGAACCTTTAAAATAAAACAAAAAATGTCCCAAAACCAAACAAAACCCCACAAAAACAAACTGTCAGCTATTTTGGGGAGGAAGACAAGCAGACACAAACCCTTTCTCTCTACATGGTTGTCATTAATCAACTTATATAGTCTTGAAGGCCAATACATGTGCCTTTATGATGCTCTTACAATAAAGCCTTTGGTCACTAGCATTTTCCTTTTTAATGTTACAAAAATAGAGGTGAAGTTATGGAGAGGGGAGAAAGAAAACTCAAAAATATTGATGCAGCTTAGAAAGCTCATTAAGAGAAGAGGCTTTATTATTTATCTGCCAAGGTTGATTCCAAGGAGAAACAATGCCGTTAGTGCTGTCTTAGGTAATCAATATTCACCCCGATTCTTCCAGCCATTCAGAAAGAAAACGGATTAACAGAAAATAAGACACCAACTCCAAAATATAACTAAATGCTGTGGCTGTGCTGATGTGGTGTTGCTGAAAATCACTAGGAAAAATGTTTTAATCACGTGCAGAGAAAGAGCACAGAGGTGATATCTGTCCTCTTTAAACATCATGAGGTTTGAAACCCCTCCATCAGCCCTGAGAAAAACAAAAACAAAAATGAAAGATATTGCTTGGTTTATGAGGAACTGTGTTCAGCTACAAATAAATGTGACCTAAAGTAGTGATTTAAACAAATTCGAATTTGGGGCGCCTGGGTGGCTCAGTCGGTTAAGTGTCTGACCTCTGCTTAGGTTCGTTCGTTTGAGACCCATGTCAGGCTCTGAACTGTCAGCTGTAGGAGCCTGCTTTGGATTCTGTGTCTCCCTCCCTCTCTCTGCCCCTCCCCCATTCATTCTCTCTCTCTCTCTCTCTCTCTCTCTCTCTCTCTCTCCCCCCACTTCCCTCCCTCCCTCAAAAATAAATAAACATTAAAAAATTTAAACAAATAAAAATTTGATTTTCCAGTGCAGTGAGAAGGCAGAGTGATCAGTTCTGGTCTTGTGTGTGGCTCCACAGTATCGTTAGGGAGACAGTTCTCTGCTTCTCTTCAGCCAACGTAGCATGCGTCTCTTGCCACATGGTCATAAGAGTGACCCTCTTCTCCACTTCTGCCCTTCCCTCCAGCCACCGCCTGGCTGCCTCCTTAAGTGTGTTCCAGGCAAGAGAAAAGGAAAGTCATGTGGGAGAAATGGCCCATGCCAGCTCAGTTTGATCCCCTTTTAAAACACTTTCCCATTATTTACATCTCGTTGGAAAGAACTGTGACTGTACCATAAGATGACCATTAGCTGCCAAGGAATGCTGAGAAACTGTTTTAGATCGGGCACAAGGCCACCTGAATAAAATAAGGATTCTCTGGAAACGAAGCAGAGGGACTAGATATTGGGTGGCAGCTAACAATCTGTCAAAGGTGCACATGTCATATCTCCAAATAGCCTTTTAAGATGACACTGCATTGTTCAGATGCTGTTCAGATCTGGGTTTTATATTTAGAGGCAGAGTCTGGAGGTAAAGAACCTGACATGTAATAAGTTCATAGACAGGTTTTTTTTGTTGTTGTTGTTTTGTTTTTGATTTTTCTGTTGTAGGATCTACACAAAAAAGCAATATAAAGAGTTCTGACATGGAGGGGAAAAGAAAGGATGAAAAGGGAGAAATGATGTTTCAATCTCTCTTGCTTTACGAATGCCATAGTCATACTTTCCCCTGACTCATTCCTTTCACCTTGCCTCATTAGAAGGATCTGAGATCAAAATTGCAACAATGAGGAGGCGGGTGATAACGTATCTGTTCCCATCTCAAATACGGCACATCCCAGAGAGTCCCAAGCCCTTCCTTCATTTTAAGGCACACCTGTACTATCATATACTTCTGGTTTCAGGCAGTGACAAAAAGTCTGGAGTTAAAATATGAAGTTGCTACTTCTGTTAGAATAAAGAAATTATGCTTAAATTTTTAAAGTTAAGTTGTATTTCTTAGAGCACTTTTAGACTTACATAAAAATTACAGAGATATGCAGGGAATTCCCTGGTACCCCTGTATCCCCTATTATTAAATTGTACATTGGTGTGATACATTGGTTACAATTAATTAACCATTAATCGGTTCCTCTTGGCTGTGGTAGTTTCTTAGACTTGCCTTGTTTTTGTTGATCTCAACCATTTTGTGGACTACTGAAGAGGAACTTTATAGAACACTCCTCTTTTGGAGTTTATTTGATGTTTTGTTCATGATAAAAGTAATGGGATTGGAGAGGATGACCACCAAGGTAAGTGCCATTTTTATCACATCGTATCAACTATATACTATCGACATGATTTATTTTGATAAGATAATGTCAGCTGTTGATGTTGATCTTGATCAAAAATCCAGAGTAGTGTTTGTCATGTTTCTTCATTGTAAAGTTACTCTTTTTTTCCCCTCTGTTCCACTCTGTGTTCTTTGGAAAAAAGGCATTGTGCGCAACCCGCACTGAGGGGTAGGCAGTTATGCTCCGTCTTCTTGTGGATAAAGTATTTACATAAGTAATTTGGAACTCTTCTGTAGGGGATTTGTCTGTCCTCCCCAATTTATTTATAGCAGTGTGGCCATGTGAATATTTATCCTATAATTTCAGTTATGATCTAATACTATTTTATTCTGTTCTCCCATTGTTCCAGCTGTGGCCATTGTGAGCTTGTTCAGTAGACTCCTACATCCCTCTGACATATCCAGCACTGTCAGAATTAAAAAAAATTTTTTTTTAAATATTTATTTATTTTTGAGAGACAGAGCATGAACAGGGGAGGGTCAGAGAGAGAGGGAGAGACAGAGAATCCCAAGTAGGCTTCACACTGTCAGCACAGAGCCTGATGCAGGGCTCAAGCGCAAAAACCATGAGATCATGAATGGGCCAAAATCAAGAGTCAGAGCCTTAACTGACAGAGCCACCCAGGCACCCCATCTGTCTGAACATTTTTAAACACTTTCTTACTTTCCTTTCTCCAGGCTTATCTTATATATATCCTGTCCCTGTCTTAGAATCAGCCATTTCTCCAAGGAGCTCTGGTTCCCTTTTAACTGGAGAATGATATTAGAAACAAGATCTGGACCCCAGGTGTGTTCACTGCCACTGAGGTGTGATTCTTTTAGACTCTCTCAACTGACAGAGCAAGGAATATATGCATGTATACCAACCCTTGTATAAACATGTATCTATAAATATTCCTAATATTTAACTATCTGTATCTGTATTAAGCTAAACATAAACTCATACTGATGTGTCTAACTCCAACCCCTCACCACATGTGTCATTGTAGCCTCCTTGCCTTATGTATCTGTAAACCCTCCTTTAAAAGTGAGAAACTTGGCTCCCATTTGTCATTTATTTACTTAATTGTTCAGTTCTAGTAAACATGCACAATAGCATCATAATTAAGTCATGTCCCCATGGGAAACAGCTTTATCAGTGAGAGCACAGTGCTTATGATAAGTTTCTTTTGCCTTTAGTTTTACAGACTCTACTCATATACAAAATTATTTAATTCAGCATATTTCTCCTGACCCCCTTTCAGTGAGATTGTTTCATACATTTGTAATGCGGTGACATTGCTTTGTCGCATTTCCCGTTCCATCCCAGGATTTCTCTGATCACTTAAATGACTCTGTATTAAATTTGCCTATGTGTTTGTAGTAAACTGCCTATTATTTTTTGTGCTGTATCTGTGGATTTTGGAAAAAGCACATATAGTATCATAGAAAATAGTTTTACAACCCTAAAAATTCTCCTTGTGTCACCTGTTCAACTTTGCTCTTTCTCCCCTTGAACTCTTGGCAACAACTAATATATTCACTTTTTAAGACTATCTACAGCTAACCCTAAATCTAACCCTAACATGTTTCAAGAATATCATGTAACTTGATGTATGATAATATATTATATATAATTATATAAATACAATTGTATACTAAATATAATGAAGTTTAATATAATTGTTATGTAAATACAATACACATGTATAAATTATAATTGTATATATAATTATATGTCTATATATATCATGTAGCCTTTTCAGACTAACTTCTTTTACTTAGAAATATACATTTAAGTTTTATTTGTGTATTTTTTTGTAGCTTGATAGGTCATGTCTTTTTATCATTGAATAATATTCCACTGTATGGATGAAGCACAGTTTATTTATTCCATTCCCTGATTGAATGACTTGTTGGTCTCTTGTAGTTTGGGACACTTATGAATAAAGCTGCTAAATATTTGCATGTTTACTAGAAGGATATTTCATGTTCATGTTTTGTGTGGAAAGTAGTTTTCAGATTAGTTGGGTAAATACCTATAAGTGCCATTGATGGATCAATGGTAAGATTTTGTTTACCTTTATTTAAAAAATGGCCAAACTGTCATCCAAAGTGGCGGTACTGTTTTGTGTTTATACCAACAATGAATCGAGTTCCCATTGCTCCACATCATCAGTAATTAATATTGTCAGTGTTTTAGATTTTATCAATCTTATATTTAACTGTTTCAATTTTCCATTTTCCAATGAAAGATGATGTTGAACATCATTTTGTATGTTCATTTTCTATCTGTATATCTTTTTAAATGAGATATACATTTGGATCCTTTGCTCATTTTTAAATTGGGTTGTATGTTTCCTTATTGTTAAGCTTTTAAGAGTTCTTTGAATTTACTGGATGTAAGTTCTTTATAAATATTTTCTCCCAGTCTATAGTTTGTCCTTTGATTCTCCTATCAGTATCATTTCTAGGGCAGATGTTTTTAATTTTAATAAAGTCTAACATCAATTTTCCTTTCATGGATTGTACTTCTGGTATTGTATCTAAAAACTCATCACAAACTCAATATCACCTAGGTTTTCTTCTATGTTTTCTTCTAGAAATTTTATAGTTCTGTGGTTCACTTTGATGAAAGAAGTTGATGAAGACACAAACATACAGAAGGATATTTCATGTTCATGAATTAGAAGAAAATTAATATTGTCAAAATGGCTATACTATGTAGAGTCATCTGTAGATTCAATGTAATCCCTATCAAAATTCCATTGACATTTTTCACAGAAATAGAAAAAAACAATCCTAAAATCTGTATGGAACCACAAAGGATAACCTGGATAATCAAAGAAATCCTGAGATAAAACAAAGCTGAAGATAGCAGACTTCCTGATTTCAAACTATATTATAAACCTGTAGTAACCAAAACATTATGATACTGGTACAAAAATAGACACATATACCAATGGAACACACACACACACACACACAGACCAGAAATAAACCCTTTTATCAACTAATATTTGACAAAGGAGCCAAGAATACTTAATGGGGAAAGGATAGTGTCTTTAATAAATGGTGTTGGGAAAACTGAAAAACCACATGGGGAAGAATACCATTTTGTACCTATTTTACACCATTCACAAAAACTATCTCCATTTTTTTTTTAGATATGACATTAAAAACATAAATAACAAAAACAAACAAATAGGACTAAATCAAACTGAAAACCTTCTGCACAGTAAAAGGAACAATCAACAAAATGTAAAGGCAACTTACAGAGTGGGAGAAAACATTTGTAAATCATCTATCTGATAAACTGTTAATGTCCAAAATTTATAAGGAACAACTCAATAGCAAAGGAATAAGCTTGTTAAAAAATGGGCAGAGGGATTTCCAAAGAATTCATACAAATAACCAACAGGTACATGAAAAGAAGCTTGCCATCATTAATCATCAGGGAAATGCAAATCAAAACCATAATGAGATATTACCTCACACCTGGTAGGATGTCTGTTATCAAAAAGACAAGTAAGTAGTGTTTGTGGGGATGTGGAGAAAAGGGAACCCTTATGCACTGTTGGTGTAAATGTAAATTGGTACAGCTACTATGGAAAACAGTATGGATGCTTCTCAAGAAATTAATAATAGAACTATCATATCCATCAATATTTCTTCTGGTTATATATCTAAAGGAAATTAAACCATTATTTTGAAGAGTTATATGTACTCCTATATTCAATGCAGCATTATTCACAATAGTCAAGTGAGAGAAGCAATTTAAGTGTCCATTGATGCATGAATGGATAAAGAATGTGATCTACAACTTTGTCAATTTTTCAAAATGTTTTCATTTTAGTTTTAACACTTTTGTAAATATTTGCTCTTTGTCTGAGTTGGATTTTTTCTTTTTTTATCACAAAAACGTCTAATTCTTAATATGGCAAAATACGCCTATTTTGTTGTTGATGAGATAGGAAGGTCTTCTCTACCCCCATAGTGTACGTGTAATATCCTATCTAGTAAGTTTTTAAAATTAATAACTTATTTTGGTTTTATTTAAAATTTAATTGTGTAATAGAAGTTAACCTTTATCTTTCTGTTTATTGGCATTCAGCAATACCACTGCATTTCTCAACCAAAACATCTTTTTATTTCTCTTACATAAAATTCCACCTTTGTCACACATTTACATATACTGATGATATATTTATTCTTAGATTATTAATAATATTTTTATATCTGTACTAAAACAATATAATGTTTGTTTATTTTTGAGAGAGAGCACAAGCAGGGGAAGGGCAGAGAAAGGAGACACAGAATCTGAAACAGGCTCCAGGCTCTGAGCTGTCAACACAGAGCCTGATGCAGGGCTTGAACCCACAAACCATGAGATCTTGACCTGAGCCAAAGTCAGATGCTTAACCGACTAAGCCACCCAAGCGCCCCTGTACTAAAACAATATAATGATGATTTGATTACAGTGGTTTAGACAGATGGTGCAAGTCTCTTTTCATGCATTTATGGGCTATTCTTGGATATTAAATTGTCCATATTGCTAAATGCAAAGAAAAGTTTGGGATTATGAGTTTAAATGCATTAAAATTTCTTTATCAAAAAAGAATGTGATATATATTATATATCCGATTATTACTTGTTGCTATTTACATATATATTATATATATGTAATATTTCTCAACCATGAGAAAGAAAGATATCCTTCATTTATATAACATGGACGAATTTGGAGGGCATTATGTTAAGTGAAATAACAAACAAGGACAAATGCTCAATGATTTCACTTATGTGTGGAATCTACAAAAGGCAAACTCTTAGGACCAGAAAGTAGAAAAGTGGTTGCCAGGGATTAGGGAATGGGGGAAATGGGAGATATTTGTCAAAGGGCATAATAGTCCAGTTAAAAGATGGATAAATTCTGGCATCTACTGTATGGCATCGTGACAATACTGTGTAATATATTTGAAAGTGTATTTTGCTAAAAGAGTACATTTTAAATGTTCTCATCATAAAAAAGAAGTGGTAATTATATGACATGATGGAAGGTGTCAACTAACCCTACTGTGGTAATCATTTTGCAATATATAAGTATATCAAATCATCACACTGTACACTCTAAACTTACTTAATGTTATATGTCAATTAAATCTCAATAAGGCTAGAAAAAAAATAAGAGACTATTTTGCAGGGTAGAAAATAAATTTCTTACCTTTTGTTTTGTCTGCAATCTCTTTATCTCTTCTCTACTTTTGAGTATTTTCCTTCACTGAATATAGAATTCTAGATTAGTGGTTCAATTCTTTCAATGCTTCAGGTATTTCATATTCTTTTCTTGTTTGTATGTTTCTGACAAGAAGTGTGATGTCATTCTCTTCTTTCTTCCTCTATAGACAAGCTCTTTTTCCTCTCTAGCTTCTTTCAGGATCTTTCTCTTTTAAGCACTTTTCCCCTGGTCTTCTGAAGTTTTAATATAATATTCCTAGATATAGATATTTTATTTTTGTTTTTGTTTTTTCTGGTATTTCGCTTACCTCGGTGTTCTCTGAGCATTGTGCATCTGTTGTTTGCTGCTGTCAATAATTTAGTTAAATTCTCTGCTGTTACTATTTCAAATATTTCATCATTTTCATTCTCTCTTCCTTCTCCTTCTGATATTCTCCTGTTCACTATGTTACCCTTTCCTTTTTTTTTCCATTCTTTTTTCTCTTTGCATTTCAATTTTTGGAGTTTCCATTGACATAACTTTAACTTTAGGAGTTTGTTCCTTGGCCATGTCCAAGGGAAAGGACCTATCAAATGCATTCTTCATTTCTGCAACACTGTTTTTGAGTTTTAGTGTTCCCTTCCATTTTTTCTTAGAATTTCCATCCCTTTGATTACATTACTCCTCTGTTCTTACATACTATCTACATTTTCTCCCTAGAATCCATAATATATTAATCATACTTATTTAAAATTCCCTGCCTGAAAGTTCCCAAGTATGTGCTATATCTATGATTCTGGTTGCAGTGCTTGCTTGGTCTTTTAAGAGTATGGTTTGTTTATTTGTTTTCCTTGCCTTTAAATTTTTTTTGAAAGCTACACATTATGTATTAAGTAAGAGGAACTGACGTAAAAGACTGTGAGCTTGAGGTTTTATGTTAATCTGGCTAGGAGTTAGGCTGTGTTTGTTTGCCTAATAGCTATAGATGTCAGAGACTTCAAATTACTCCAGTGCCCTTAGTTTTGTCTTCTCTGTTGTGTATGTTCTTGCCTAAGAACACCTCTGTAGATAGAGTTTTTATTTGCACCTTTTCCAGTTATTATCCACTGTTATATACTGAAGCCTGTTGGTATGGTGTTAAAGTAGGGAGTAGGTGAAGCATTCTATAATCTTATGATTAATACTATCTTTCGATGGGCCTATTTCCCTGGACTGTGAGTCAGCCAATGCTCTTGAGCTGTGAATTTCCCAAGTATTTCTTAGCTTTTTTTCCCCCTTCTTTTTGGTGAGACAGAAAATCCAGATAAAGTTGGAATAAGGTAAACACTCTTCCCTTGAATGGGATAAAGCTCTGGTAAAGTCTTTCCTTTGGATGTAGGTGTTGTTATGAAGAACCCTCTTGGCATAGTATTTCTCACTGCTAACCTTTTCCCTTTTACTGTCTAAGCCTGGAAAGAATCTTTCCTAGCTCTTTAGTATGACAACCTGGAAACCATCCCTGAGGTAAAATGCACACAATTTTGGCCCTCAGGAATTTTTTGCACTGTGCTAGTTTGCACTTGGCCTCCAGAAATTTGTCAGAGTTACTGTGTAATTGTTGCTACCACTTTATGGCTCCAGTAGCATCCACTTCAGGTAAGCAGATCTTTGCTGTGACTCTGTATTCATGTGTCTCTACAGATTTCAGGGTGGTGGTTTACCCTACAACCCTACAACCTCAGTTCTCTGATGGGTCCAACAAAAAGTCTTTGAGTTTTCATTTCTTCACCTTTTTCTTGTTGTAAAGATAGGAGTGATGACCTCCAAGCTCTTTACATGTCAGAGCTGAAACTTGAAGCTGAAACTTTGTTAGTGGCAAAATATACCCATATGAGATCTTAATCTGACTATTTCTTCGGTAAATGTGGTACATACCATATAGGTTAGTACCCTTTCTTTGCTACACATTCTTATCCTTGTGGTTCATCAAGACTTCCTTCATTTGTGCATCCCCAAAGGAGATTCTAAGCTAAGAATATGATTGGGACATATATCATAGGAATCATAAGGGAAGATTCATCTTCTGGAGCAGCTCATTCTGTCTCTGCAGAGGTCCTCACTGGAACACCACTGATGAGCTTATGTAGCTCCAGTTCTACAAAGAGGTGGGACTTATTGGGGCTTTCCACAATCTCTATCTTGACTTTTGAGTCGGATCTGTTTGACAATGTCCCAGAGTCTATTCGAAAAGTAATTCTAGCTGCTCAAGATACTTTTATCAAATAGATGCCTTTGAATCAACATCAAGGAGAATTTGAGTGGAATGGGGTGAAGACCTAGATTGCCAGATTGCCAGCCCTTGCAGGTTTTACATGGAATTTATCTTTACTAATACCTATCACTCTGAACTAAAGCATGTATTCTGATTTTCTCTGATTTGGCTGGGTTGGTTGGTGGGAAGTTTGCTGCTTACCCAACAGCGATTGCTTTCTTTTGTTGGCTCAGCCTTACCTAGTATATTAGTTTTCTATGGCTGTGTAACAACATTACCACAAACTTATTGGCTTAACGCAACATACATTTATTCTCTCACTGTTTTTGCAGGTCTGGAGTCTGGGCACAACTTAAATTTGTTCTCTGCTTAGGGTCTTAAAAGGCTGCAAGTGAGGGGTTGACCAGTATGGGGGTCTCATCTCACAGCTCAGTTGGGGAAGGATCTACTTTCAAGCTCATGTGATTCTGGCAGAATTCAGATCCTTGTAGTGGGAGGGCTGAGGGCTTCACTCAATGCCTTCTGAGACTGGATTCTCACTTGTGTTTTCATTCTGCTATCAGTTGGAGGCTACCCCTAGTTTTTTTTACTGTATGGGCCTCCTTTCATGGCCACCTGCTTCTTCAAAGACAGCAAGGGACATAATCTTCTTAAAGAACAGATGTCACAAACCCGTGTAATGTAATCATGTAAGTGACATCCTATCACTTTTGCCATAATCCATTGGTTAAAAATGGGTCACAGGTCTTGTTCACACTCAAGAAATGGAATGAATTCCAAGACAGAGATCATGGGGATTATCTTAGAGTCTGTCTACAAAGAATTATCCTTTTATATAATGCTTATAGCAATGGGCTCTATCTGGTTGAGCCACATGATGAAAGAAATCTGCTAAACATGAGCCTCATCAAGAAGTGAGATGTTTCCTTCATTCATTTTGACAACTGAAATACTAAAAAAATGTGTAGGCTATATAAAAAGAGTAATTACACAATTCTTATATAAGATAGTAATTACACAGGTCTTATCTATTGATTTAGAAAATACAGAAAGAAAAGAGTCACTATAAAGTCCATAGTTTTTTAAAAGAGTTCATTTTATTATTTATAATAGATAAATATATATAACTTATATAATTGTATAATAAATATATAATATAAATTCTATAATTTATAACAGAACATACATACATTTGGAAAATAGTGGCATATTCATGTAAAACGTAACACTGCTAATTTTACAAACCATGGTTGGAATATTTATGGATTTATAGAGAATATTTTTCATAATTCTGTTCTGTTCTCAGGGGATAGTTGTCTTCAACATGAAAACCATTTCCCTAGTGAGAAACGGAGAAATTCCTTCCCAGAGAGATAAATGCTAAAGAAAAAAAAGGAATACTTCTGAGTTTCAACTAGAATATACATAATGTAATATGAACAGTAGGGAAGATAGATATAATTTTCTTGAAAGATTGCAAATACTGAAACAGAACATTGATGCAATAAATTGAGAAAAATGCATAATTGTTTTCCAACTGTTGTTTTTTAAAATGTCACATGCATTATGGGATATAGGCAGGGGTTGAATGGCATAGAATTATTCGCTGAAATAATATTGTGTGGATCTTCCTAGCCAAAATTATCTTTGTGATTAGCTGGTACTTACACCTGATCATTACTTGCTGCTATTTAAGTACCTAAGGATGCAGAGGAATAAACAAAGCAGCAGCAAATCAGAAACACTAAAGAAACCCACTTCAAATGGATTAACATAATTGCTTAAGCCAGGGAGTGACAACAAAGTGACAAAACACACTTGAAACATAGATGTTTTTGTAGCCCACCTTCTGCTTGTATACACCTGTGCATTTTGTAAATGGCTCCATATGCTTAATCAAAAGAAATCTAATTGCCTTAATTTACTTCATCCAAAAGTAGAAGAGTAAATTATATGTTTAATTATAAACTTTCCACTTTGGGCAGCTATAATTAATGACTCAAGGAATTGTGCAATAAGCCAAGAGCAACCTTTTATTACTCCTGAGGTACCTGAACAACACCAGCGTTTCAGAGCCAGTCAGCTTCTATTAGTACAAGAATCAAAATGCCTACCTGAGGCATTAATCACGAAGCACCTCTGAGCAGAGAGACTTTTAATTATATATGCTGCATACCATCCACATGGATTGCCTGCACCAGGGGATGGTAATAGATGTTCTCTCCTAAGTAATGATGACAACAGAGTTTTTTATTTTTAAAATTTTTTTAGCGAATGCCATCCTAAATTTCTATAGCCTTACTAAGATGTGGCCTCAGGTCTGGAACATGGGGAATTCCTTTCTCTAAATCATTTGTCAGGAAGTCAGTGCCTTCTGAGACTGGAGTCTCATTTGTGTTTTCTACTAGCATTGACTGGTACAGTGAGAAGTGCCTCTACACCTAGAGATCCAACTGATTTTCCTTACACATTCAGGATTCCATTTTTTTTAAGTTTATTTATTTTGAGAGAAAAAGTGTGTGAGTAGGGGTGGAGTAGAGAGAGAGAAAGAGAAAGAAAGAGAGAGAGAGAGAGAGAGGAAGAGGGAGAGAGAGAGAGAGGGAGAGAGAGAGAGGGAGAGGGAGAGAGAGAGAGGGAGAGGGAGAGAGAGGGAGGGAGAGGGAGAGAGAGGGAGGGAGAGGGAGAGAGAGGGAGAGAGAGAGAGAGAGAGAGCGAGGCAGAATCCCAAACAGGCCCTACACCATTAGTGCGGAGCCCAATGCAGTGCTTGAACTCATGAACCCAGAGATTATGACCTGAGCTGAGATCAAGAGTTGGACACCTAACCAATTGAGCCACCCAGGTGCCCCTCATTGTTAATATAATATGTAATTATATACTCAGTTGTAGTGATTATAAATAAAGCTTTTAGTGTTGATAATGTACTTGGTTCTCAGCAATTGAGATTTGTTGTAATGATGTGTATGTGTGTAAAAGCATGGTAAATATACTTTTGACAATTTTATTCACCTACTCAGAATCTCACTAGCTTAGGCTGCTAGTGAAAACTTTAGCCTTGGCATGTAAAAAAAATACAATTTTAAAAGCAAGCTTATATTGAATGATGGGTCTATGGATTATTTTCTAGTTGCATCTCCCCACCCCCTTCTGTTTTCTGCTTTTCTCTGCCCTACTCTGGGCCTTGGGAAGCTGACATCTAGAAAGTACATCACCTGGGCCCTCTTGCCTATGGCTTTCAGTTAGTTTGGCCAATGAGAGACACTAGCAAATGACTGGATGCCCAGAAGAGAAAGATTTCAGGGTATTATTATTCTCTTTCCTTCTTGCTTTATCATGGTTCAGCTGTGCCTTTGTTAATTCTTCTTAAACAGTGGTTTTCAAAGTTAGGCCTGCATTAGAATGACTTACAGGATTTGTTAAAATGTGGATTTCTGGGTCCTACGCTAAGACTTTCTGATTTAGTAGATGTGTAATGGAGTACAAGCATTTGCATTTCTGATAAAGTCTCAGGTAATGGTGATTCTGATCCAGAAACATCTAATTGACAACCATTGCTCTTAGATAGCAGGTCCCCAGGGCCAGCTTACCTTTATAGCTACAGCTGTCACTCATCTCTGAAAACACTGTTCACTCCTCTTCAGGTCTGGTATGGTAACAGCACCACTTCTTTTGTTGCTATACCCTGGGTGGTGCCTCACCATCCTCTATTAGTCCCTTAAAGCGGGACTTTTCCACACTTCCAGAAGTTCCCCCTCATTATATTATCTTTCATTAACGTTACGAAGTGTACCAATTTTTTTTCCTTCCTGAATCTTAACCAATATAGTGGGTAAAGAAATTGCTCAAATTAAACATTAACGATTTTAAAAAATAACTGGAATTGTTGAATTTTAACTGTTTTTTTCAATTATTTTAGAATGTTGTGTCACCTAACTCTGTCATTTCCATCATAATTCAGACGACTTTCTAAATTCAAATCAGAGAGAATATTGGATTTCAACACAGTGCATCTATACAGCCTCATTGAAAATGTAACTGAGATTAAACAACAACAAATAATTATCATCCTAGAAGCCTTCCATTTCAAATCTGTTGCCATTTCCATGATAGTTAAAATTTGAACTGGAGTTATTGTGACTTTATGTAATGACTTTCTAAAATAGAAATGTCTTAGTCATTTAGTTTCTCTAAGTGTATCATTTTCCGAAGAATGTTTTAAACAGCTTTAGTAGTTTAGAAGTTACTCAGCATAGATAATTGTATTATTGTTAAAAACTACTGTAAATTTAGTGTGTTTTCCGCCCATATTCCCTACACCTACTAATTATGATTAGAAATGTTTTGAAACTTCAAGATCAAGACTTAAAAGTCTCTAAAAAGATGAGTTTTCAATCTCCCTGCTCTTATCTTTTTGTTTCTGAGTAAGGGGTTATTACCTGTGAGAATTATTTTTCCCATTCTATGAAGAGTGTCTATTTGCTGTTAAAAAGGTCATTCTTAAGTGGTCTCCTGTGGACTGTTCCAGACAAAGAATGAGTCAAGTGAAAAGACGGAAAAATTCTTTCAGTTTAGAGAAGATATAAACAATTTCTCTGTAAGATTTTTTTTAAATGAGGCAAAAGGTACAATTAGGATAACAGAGGTCAGCTGTGATGCCTAGGGGGCATCAGGGGTCAGAAAGTTCAATAACATAGAGCCAACTGTCCCCATGACAGGATCCTAACGTCTCCACACCTAAGATTCCTGTGTCCTCAATCTTATTTTGTGGAACTTTGAAGAATGAAATCTCAATCATCAAAATAAATTCTAAAAAAACAATCTCACATTTTTTCAAAGTAAGGTCAAAAAAGGTCTCTCCTTTTCCAAGTCCAAGTCCTGGATACAAACAATCTACTCTGTCTAGAATTTCTCAGAGCAAGAAATGGTTCCATTTTATGTTGCATTAAGAACTACACAAAGATATTTTGAGGCAAAAGGGATGTGTGGAGATGTATAAACTTGGAATTTATTAGAGATAGATTAAACATCAGCCAAGAAGAGGGATGAGTACATATATCTGAAATTCCAAAATAGATTGTGAGTTTGTTTCACCTAGTTTTTTTTTTTTTTTACTGAATTAATTTTTCTATGAAATTGGCACTAACACCTATCTTTTATTTGCGGTCTCTTGGGAGCATAACAATAAAAGTGAACTACAAAATTTGTTGTTTAAAAACCACAGTGAAGCATCGGATATCAGCAACTAAATTAGCATTTTGTAATTCTAGGGATTAGGGAAACAAAGCAAATATATGAGCACACTCCATTTTTTCATGTTTATTTATCTGAGAGAGAGAGAGCATGTGCACACATGCAAGAGAGCTGGGGGGGGTGGTGCAGAGAGAAGGAGAGAGAGAATCCCAAGCAGGCTCAACACTGTCAGTGCAGAGCAGGATGTGGGGCTTGATCTCACAAAAGATGAGATCATGGCCTGAGTTGAGATCAAGAGTCAGACGTGTAACCAACTGAGCCACCCAGGCACCCCATTACACTTCCATTTGTAACCATCTCTTTGTGACTGATTTCAAAATTAATTACACTATGGTCAGAAAATTTGGCCTATTGAGACTTGCCTTAAGGTATAAGTCAATTTTGTTCATGTTCCATGATTGCTTGAAAAATAATGCTTTGTGTATTTATTGGATGTGGAAGTTGACATATGCCTATTAAGGCAGGCTTATTTATTATAATTTCTTATCTTATTGGCTTTAATAACTTGGTCTTTCTAATTCTAAGTGAGTTTCTAAGCAGTGTGTTAAAGTTATTATTTGTAGGTTTGTTCATCTCTCCCAGTAGTTCTCTCAACTGTTTTATACAGTTGAAATGTTTTATTTTGGGCCCAATCAGTTTTAAGATAGTTATTTCTTTCTAAAATCAGTTTGTTTTTTATATCACAGACTCCTCTCTTTCTCTCATATATCACATGTTATCTATCAGCAAACCCTGTCTGATCAAACTTCATAATATCTACTGAATTCCCCCATTTCTGACCACTGCCACTATAGACCTCTGGTTGCAGCCATTACTATACCATATTTCTTCTAGATTATTGCTGTAGCCCCCTACCTCTGCTGCTTCCACTCTTGCTCTCTGAGGGTCTATTCTCAATAAAGTTCCTCCACTTCTTCCAAAAGTGTAGTACAGAGTCCTCCACAGTCAAGGCACTGTCCCTTGTGAAAGTAACCCTACAGAGCAGCTCTACATTTGCATTCATTGGGGTTCTATGAATGTCAGTTATCCTGGAATTGTTTTTATGTCAGGTTCTTAGCTTGCAGTTTTTATACCATGTTGGCATTATAAATTTGGACCCATATCTATAGATGGTGAGGGCTTGGGGTTTTCATTTATTGGAGGGGATTTTTTTCACCATCCAAGGACCCCTAGTGAGATGGCAACCATTTTTACTGCTTCTCAGGGATAAAGAATGAATTTGTCCTGTTTAAGATAAATGAGTGGGAACTTGAGTGCAACACTTGATTAAGGGAGTTGGTTTTTTTTTTTTTTTTTTTTTTTTTTTATCCTGCTTCATGTAGGTCTCTGTCAAGTTGCCAGCCTATGAAGATATCAGAGCTCTAGTCCTTCACTCTCAAGGTCTACATCTATAACTGAATCCTTGTGGGATGACATACCTTCAGTTTATCCTTAACTTTTAATTTCATATCAGGAGCCTAGAGATCTACCTTTATTTGATTCCAGCTAGGCTATATATTTTGGTGTGTGTGTGTGTGTGGGTGTAGGTGTATGTGTACTTTTAGGTATTTTTAACCTGGAGTTTCTAGCCATAGTGTGTAGCAGGAGAGTAGTCCTTTGATGACAACTGAATGTGCTCTACTGTAAGTTCCATATAATTTCTGACTCATGTTCTTAGATGTCTCTGATTAGATTAGTATGAAATTTACAATTCTCAATATTTTTAATCAATTATTTAAGCAATTAAAATCCTCAGCAAGCATTTAATGAATGTTTTATGCCTGGAGGTATGTTAGACCATGAGGATTCTATAGTAAACCAGACATACACCTTCCCTGCCCCTATGGACTTAAAGCATAGTGGAAGAAATGGATATTAAACAGCACATAAATAAAGAAGTAGAATTACAAATCATGATAAATGTATCAATGTTATGAAGAAAGTCATCTTGGGGAAGAATTAAAGCAAAACTGGGATAAGGGACCTAATTTAGATAGGGTGATTAGAAAAGACCTCTATGACCTCCAAGAAAAACCAGAAAACAGTTTCATAGAAATCCCTATTGCAGTTCTGAATCATTTATTAATGACCTTTAGGAACTAGAGAGTGTGGTGTTTGGAATCAATTAAGAAAGGTTGGATTTCAGTCTATATCTTCCTTTACTCAATAGACTTCAGTCATTACATGGATTGAAATATACCTTAGGTTAAATGCCACTTGGAAGATGTTAGAAGCTACACACAAGAAAAAACAAACTATAAAAAACTACAAATATGATATGGCTAGCATCTGTCTCCTATAGATAGTAGTTGACATGATTAAAATGGTTTTTCACCTTTCTTGGTAGCTGGTATTTTTTCAGTTTCATTGAGGTGTAATTGGCAAAATTATAAGATATTTAAGGTGTGATGATTTGATATATCAATGTGTTGTGAAAGTAGTCCCTCTATCACATCCATTACCTCACATACGTACTTTTGTGTGTGTGTGTGTGTGTGTGTGAGAGAGAGAGAGAGAGAGAGAGAGAGAGAGAGAGAGAGAACATTTACATTCTCCTTTCTTAGCCAATTTCAATTATATAATATGGTGTTATCAACTATAGTCACCATGTTATACATTAGATCCTCAGACCTTATAACTGAAAGTTCGTACCCTGTCAACAACTTCTCTTTATATCTCCCACCCACCAGCCCCTGGCAACCACTTTTCTACTCTTTGTCTTGGAAACTGTTATGATTTTAGTCTCAGCTCATGTTTATGGACATGTAAGTTTGAGAAATGCTATATACTCTATCTCCTTTTATATATATGCCAATGCAAATTAGCATAACAAAGATTCTAAAAAGTCTTGAAGACTTTAACTTTGTTTAAGGTAGCATTTCTCAAACTTATCTGGCTATAGAATGTTGTGGTGGAAGACCTGGAGTCACTGTTTTCTTGCTGGCTGGCAACCATGGTTTATTCTCAGCTCTAGAAAATGTCCTCAGGCAGTAGCCACATGGCCCTTTCAAAGCAGGGCAGCTCATTTATTCAAAACTAGTGAAAATGTCTCTCTTTAGTCAGATAAGATGAAATCTTATATAACATATCTTATTTGTGGGGCTGAGTTTCCCATAATCCTAGTTATATAACCTAATCATGGAAGTATTATTCCATCATATCCACATATCATTCTTACATTCAAAGGGAGGGGGTTTTGCAAGGTGGATACATAGTGGGAAGGGAATTTGGGAATTATCCCAGAATTCTGTTTAGCACAGAGCCAAGGTCCCTTCCTGATTTGGAGGCTGAGGGCCTGAGAAGAGGGTGGGCCTTAAGTATTATAAAATCTTGTACTCTTGGGGTACCTGTGTGGCTTATTTGGTTAAGCATCTGACTTTGGCTTAGGTCATAATCTTACGGTTCGTGGGTTTGAGCCCCACGTTGGGCTCTGTGCTGACAGCTTAGAGCCTAGAGTCTGGTTTGGATTCTGTGTCTCCCTCTCTCTCTGCCCCTGCTGGTGCTCTGTCTCTGTCTCTGTATCTCTCAAAAATAAAGACATTTAAAAAAATTTTAAAAAACCTACTACTCTTCTTATAATGCCTACTAGAGGAATGAATTTGAATACTTATCACTAGAAAAGGAAAATCTTTAAAGAACCATATCACTGAATTGGTGTGCCTTTTTTTCTCCCAATAAGTACAAAATGATCATTTCCCCCACTTTTTTGCAACAGAGATGAATTTGAAGCCAAACTACATATTGTTCTTGTCTTCCACTTTTTTCCCCACTATTTCTGGATGATACTTTTGAGTATGAAACTTATAATAATTTTGAAGAAAGGTTTATGGGATTATGAGGAAAAGAAATATGTTATGTCCTTCAAAACCTGCCTCTTTCTACCCACATTACAAAGCATTCTTCTTTTCTTCCCCAGAAATAGGATTATGACTAAGAAGATGGAAAAAGATGAGAATAGAGGAAAGAAAAAAGAAAAGTCTAGAATTATTTAGAAAATAAATAAAATGAGAAAATTGAAAATTAATATAATACTGGATTGAGATAAGGAAATTTGTCTCTTTCACCATAACCCAGCAGTAGGGAACAGAATGAAATGTCTTTAAGGGACAATGGGAATGCCATCTCCTCACCTGTAGTTCATCAAGAGTATTGCCCAATGAAGTGAACTAATTCTTAGTGCTTTAAGAAGGATGCTTTCTAGACTATGATTACTATTTAAATTTGATTTAGATACTCTACTTTAAAAACCAAAGAGAATTGAGGTACACCTAGGTGGCTCAGTTGGCTAAGCATCCGACTTGGGCTCAGGTTATGATCTCCCAGCTTGTGAGTTTGAACCTTATGTCTGGCTCTCCACTGTTGGCACGGAACCTGCTTTGGATTCTCTGTCTCCCTCTTTCTCTCTCTGTCCCTCCCCCACTTTCGTGCACTCTCTCTTTCTCTCAAAAAAAAAAAAAAATTAAAGAAACTTTAGAAAATAAAAAGCAAAGAGAACTGAGATGTGGGATTAGCATCCTGAGGTTTAGCTCCTGGAGTTCCATATTATTTTCCCATCTCTTCATTTCTCTAATAACATCTACTGAGCTCTTTGTAGGCAACAGAGACTCAAATAAGAATGGCATGGCCTTGCTTATGGTAGATAGAAACATAAATCAATAAATCATCTCATATAATGGTTTAATATATAATAAAATAAAATATAATGTATACATACAAATACAATATAATGCAATACACACTAAAATGTGGGAGGCCATCGGCAGAAGTTATGTTTTGAAGGAGTGGAGACAATGACACAAAGGGACTGATCTTTTCCTGCATCTTAAAGAATGAAGTGTTTTAGGTAGAGAGTGGGGTGGCATGCGAGTGGGTGGGAAAGATAAATGTCGTTGAGTTTAGTACGCCATTACAATGTGATAAATCTCAAAGCTCAGGTGTAAGAATCACCTTAACGAAGAGAAGATTCATCAAGTAAATTAACAAAGACAAGGTTAATTTGTGCTATTAAGAGTTCTTGGTAGCAGCCTATTTTTCATGTCTTGATCATAAAAAGAGAAACGTTAGTACTAGTGAAAAAATCACTTGGAAGGAAAGCAAAGTCCATCTGAGAGATTAGGTTCCATTTAGTTAGTCCCCTGACCAGCACACAAGAGATGAGAATAGCTTCATAATGGCAATGTCTTTCTCTCTCTCTCTCTTACTCACTTAGGCATGTGCATAGTAAGTATTTATAAATTTCATTGAGGAGACAGCTTGTTTGTGGCTTGCCTGGAGCAGAGCCAGAGGGGGTGGGGATGCTTGCACCTGATGCCCCTTTTATGCTTATAGAAATGAGTCCTGGGAGGCTTAACTACTTTAACAATACTCTGCTTTCCTAACAAGGATGCTTTTAAAATCTAGATGATAGAATTTATATCCTCAGTAGATGTATGTTTACTATACATTACTTATTTTAGAGCTAAGGGAGAACGATAATGGTCTGAAGGCATTATTTCATTTGATGCAATAGCTTTTTATCAAGTTTTTTATTGGTCTGATTTTTGGAGTTAGTTTACAATGCCAACACATGGCAGGCTCTTGACCTCAAGGATCGGTACTCAGTAACTTGCAAGGACATAATATTATTCTTATTATCACTTTTTTATTTATTTTTGACACAAAACTGATCTGTAAGTAGTTATTGGTAAAAATAATTTATTTAAAAATCCCTCTATTTCCAGCGGTATATAAAAATAAACACTAAATATATATATATATATACATGAAATAGTTCATATTCTATATACTTGCTTGTTATTGCTCATGTCGCTTAATAAATAATTTTCCATATATAGAACTATGTATCCAAAACAGTGGTTCTTCACATTTCAGAGGGTCATAGGCCACTTTTAAAATGGATGTACGTCCAACATAGAAAATTTTGCATGTAGTTTTGGAAAGCTTATGAATCCTTTCTAAAGCATAAGGGGCTACATGGATTTCAGAATAAGGACCCTTGACATAATTCATTAGTTTTAGTTAATTTGTATATGTTAGTTATTTTCTGTGGTTTCAGAGCCACCTTAGCCTCTATTTCTAGGAAGTTTTTCCACTCATGGCCTTTTCAGAAGGGGGAAGTCTGGTAAGTATGCTTAATCCTCTCTCTTCTTTTCCAACTGACTAGACTAGGGTGGGTATATGATACAAGAAAGTTAATTCACTAGGTGGCTAGGAACCTCTTCAATTTTTTCCCTCTAGGAAGTTTCTAACTGAAAAAAGACATGAGATCTATTATTGGAAGTGCCTTGTGAGTGACACACAGAATAAAGGTAAATCTACAACTAAACACCTAAAAGTGAAAAATGTTAATATAAGGGATAAAAAGAAAATATTAAATCTACCACCCCCCAATAACAGATTACCGACAGAAGAATAATAATAAATGTGTGGGGAGACATTCAGTAGTAGCAGTTGGTGCCAGAAGATATTGGAGGAATAGCCTTAAACTGGAAGCTTAGAATTTATTTCAGCAAAACTGACAGTATCCAGACTTTGTGTTATTACAGTTTTTCTCATTCAAAAGCCAGGTCACCATGTGTCATGCTAGATTGTCACCCACCAGTCAATACATCCTGTCCATGCATTTAGAGCTCTCACTGGCTTTGTGGGGTTAAATATTTGGTCCTATATGAAAGACCCAAGGGAAAAAATATATAGAAAAAAAAAGAGGTCATAGAAAACAAAGGCAATCTGGAAGAAAAGAAATCATCAAAGAAAAAAATTTATTTGTTCAGGGATAAGGGGTGGTTCTGGGATCCTAAACAAGAACAGAATGCTATGAAAGGAACATTCCCATAGAAAATAAACATTCTTAGCTATTAAAAGTTATGATACTAGAAATGAAAAATGTAATAGAGGGTTTTAGTATAAAATTGAGAAAATCCCCAGTAAAGAGAATTAAAGAAAAGATTAAAAATATAACAAATGAGATCAAAGAATTAGAAGATCAATTCAGAATTTTCCATAGAATAACAAAAAGAATTCCCAGAAAGGGAAATGGGGAAAGGAGTTCTCCAGGATGGATGAACTTGAGTTTAGATGGTAAGCAAGGAGCAACAAGATTTGCCCCATATTTATTGACTAATTATAAAGTTATAATTATTACGACAGCATAATTATTACGACAAACCAGGAATCTCAGAAAAGGATCCAGAAATACATGGAAAGTTGATAACAGAAAAAAAGTAATTCTAGAAATCAGTGGGGAAAGTTTAAACTCTTGGATAAATATTTCAGAGATAATTTGTTATTGAGAGAAAATAAAAATCAGATTTCTATTTAATGTCATAAATAAGGATAAATTTCAAGTGATTTAAAATTTAAATATAAAGAAGGAAAACTTTCACACATGTGAAGAAAAAAATTATAACCTTAGATTAGGAATTATTTTCTCAAACAAACAAACTAAAAAGTACATTTTATATAGGAAATGATCAAGAGATTTGAGTATAAGCAATTAAAATATTTTGTCTAAAGACAAACCAGAGGGAAGATGATTACTACATATATCTCTGTCAAAGGATAGTATCCAGAATTTGTGTTCTACTGACCAATAGGAAAAAAGATGGAAATACGAACAAATGAATTATAGGGGAAAAACACAGACAAGGAAAGCTGAACCTAGTAACCATTAAGAAGTTCTCAAGTTTAGTAAAAGTCAGAGATGTGCAACTTGAAGTATGAGTAAAATATTATTAGTGGCTCAGTCATTTGAGTGTCCAGCTCTTGGATTTGGCTCTCAGGTCATGATCTCATGGTTCATGGGATTGAGCCCTCTGTTGGGGCTCTGAGCTGACAGCACAGGGCCTGCTTGGGATTCTCTTTCTCCTCCCTCTCTCTGCCCCTCTCCTGCTCACTTGCTCTCTCTCTCTCTCTCTCTCCCCCTCTCTCTCTCTAACTTTAAAAAAAGTGAAATATTATTTCACACTAAGAAAACTAGAAACATTATGAAAGGTCTAAGAATACTAAGTATTGGCAAGAATATGGTTAAATGTTGATATCTCCTACTCTTGAGTGTGAATATAAATATGGTTTTAAAAACATTTCTGTATTTGCCTGTTTTTAAAAGATAATTCATAATTGAAATTTTTGAAGTGATATTTTTCTCTGTGTCTTGAAACAAGCTGAAAATCATAAGAATTATCTATCTTTGTAAAGTTGGAAAGAACTCTTGCTTCCTGAAGGCATCTTTGTTTGGCTTTCTATTTAGAGCTAGGTTATTACTATCAACAGCTTTCTAATTTTTTCTAGCCTTTCAGTGTTAATGTTTTTTTTTCCTAGAAAGTCATCTATTTTGATATTTTAGTATTTTTAAACTAGATTTGATATTGTAAATTCTAATTATTTGAAAGATCTAGGATTATATTTTCTTCCTCATTCTTACTATGGATTCATAGTATAGATTCTTTAGTTTTTATGACCTTGCTAGAAGTTTATTTGTTGGCTTTCTTAAACACCCAGTCTTTTGATTAGTGAATTAATTCTATTCCTTTTTCTTTTAATAGTATTTACAGCTGTATGGAACAGTATTTCTAAAATGATACTTATTTTAATATAACTGTATAGGTCCACCTCTACACAGGAGTGTCTGGAGGTGTTATTTTTCTTTATTACCACTAACTTCCTCTAAGTCAAGGGTTTTGTTCCCTATTTGGGGGGTCTCAAGTCTGAAAAGTGGGAAGGATTCCCTCACAGGGAAGTTCTAATGGGGTTCAATTAATTTCAGGATTTGGGTGAGCATCTATTTTGCTAGAAGATTCATGCATGGTCTGTAGGAAAATGGTAGATGGATGCCCCTCTCCAGCAAGAATAAGGATTGCCCACATGGTGGCGATTCAGCCAAAGCAAGCAATGATGTGCTAATCTTGGCACTGGATTGAAGAAGCTCCGTGGCCAGTAACAGTCATTACAATACTTGACTAACTCTACACCATGACTCCATTTATTTTTCTGATCCCTCCTGGCAGTGCCCTGACCCCCCTCTCCAAAACCTTTGCTGTGTTCACCCAAAGGGCAACCTCACTTCTTATTGTTCCTTCAATCTTTCTCCACTTAGTTTCCCTATTTATGCATCCGTAGGCTAGGTGACTGCACAGACTTCTAGTCTCCAGCCATATATTGTCACAAGTAATAAACACCATACCTTGCTTCCTTCAATGCTTCTCACTTTTAATTGTAAAAAATTGTAAAAAAACAAAAAAAACAAAAAACCTTTTCCTTTTCTTAAAACAAACAAACAAACACAAAAGCATCTTTTTGAAATAAAACATTTCAGGATTTCAAAACAGTTGTTCTTCTCTGTGGGCGTTGTGAGCGTATTTTGGATGTCAAAAAAATCATCTAAACGAAAATAACCATATCAAATATTGAAGATTCCTTTTTTCTCTTAGCTTTCCTGCTATTTACAAAATCAATTCTTAAAGCCGCATGGGTTTCTTTCATTGACCAGGGGAAGGATTATATACAAGGAATAAAGGAAAACTAAGGAAAAAATTAATATTTCAAAACATTAGTTTGTTACACTGATATTTGTAGTGCTCTGTTTTCTCTTGAAAATGGTTTCTTTTACTTTCCCATTTATTAACTCATGTAGCCTCAGGCATGGATGTTAACACAGAGGTGCTGAGGTCTGATTCTGGGGTCAGTTACACAGAGCTTCTTCTCCATGACTTTGAGTGTAAATTGGGCTTTTTCTCCAATGCTCAGTGTATTTATTTGCAAATTTGGGCTAATAATGGTACCTATGTCATAGGGTTTTATGAAAGTTAAATGATAAGCATGTGTAAAATACATACTGTATTGTATGTAAGCACTTCTCTCTTATCTTTATCAATGTCACCTCTCAAGAGGTGATATAAGATATAAGAAATATCTCCTCATATATGAACTTAAAACTTTACCATTTCTGTGTTCCTTTGCCACTCTGTACCACCTACATTTAAGTTTTAAAAATCAAAATTATTTACACCTATATCTACTCTCCAGGTTTTGAGGGTGGAGATACATTTTATTCATCTGTGTAAATCTCCCATCCAACTTGTGAAAACAAGCATCTCACATTGGAGTTTATTTTAAAGCTTTTTACTTTTTGTCAAGACAATAGATGATCATCACAAACAATCTTGAGGAAGTAAGAAAGTATAAAATAGAGACAATCAACCAGAGTTCTCATTTTAGTGTAATCATTTTAGGAAAAATTTAAAAAAAAATTCCTTCTACTGAGGAAAAGTGAGTCAATCCAAAGGGCACATCTTATACATATATTTTAAATATCATTGCTGCATGATATTGTATTGTTATGTAGTAACATAATATGATTTATTTATCCATTCTATTGTTGATGAGCTTTTAAAATTTTATTGTTTTCAGTTATTCTGAAAAATATTGTTATCAGTCATCTTATACATTTTTTCTAATACCTGTATGCATGTGTGCTTTATGGCATGTATACCCAAGCATGGAATTTTTGGGCTGGAGAGTATGTGTAGTTCAACTTTAGTAGAGGCTTCCAACGAGTTTTTTAAAGTGTTGTACTAATTTACACTTCCACAGGAAGGTAGAGTTTCAGTTGCTCCACCTCCTTGGCAATGTGTCAGTGTTTTACATTTCATGTGCCAATGTATTACATTTTACTGTTCTGGAGGATATATAGTGGTATTCTATTGTGCCTTCAGTTTGCATGTCTTCTACTGTTAGCACTTTTTGATTTATCTGTTGTCCATTGGATATTCTGTTTTTGTAAAGTGCTTTTTCAAGGTTTTACTCACTTTTCTATTGTGCTAGCTGTCATTCTGTCATTGATTTCTCTGAATTCTTTATGTATTCTGTATTAAAATTCTTTGTTGGTTGTATGTATGGCAAATATCTTCTCCCATTCTATGGCTTGTTCTTTTAATCTCCTAGTGGTACCTGTTGATAAATAGAAGTTCTTAACTTTAACAGAGTTCAATTCATCATTCTCTTTCCTTTATAGAAAGTGTCTTTTGTGTTCTTTGTAAGATATTTTTGTCTACCTAAGGATGAAAAAGGCATTCTTCTATGTTGTCTGCTAGAAGCTTTATTGTTTTCCTTGTAAGTTTAGATCTTAAATCTATATGGAAATGAATTTTGTGTATAATATGACATAAAGGTCAAGTTTTCATTTCTTTCCATAAGAAGGATTCTCTATTCTATTGAATTTTTCTTTATCTTTAATTATCTTCCATATTCTATTAATTATTGTGGCTTTATGTCTTTTTATCTGGTTTCTTTATTTTTCTTCTTTAGAATCATAGCAGCTAATTTTGTCTATTTCCATGCTTAAAATATGAACTTCTTTGATGCTGCCTTATCCAGTCACTGTTCCAAGTCCCTTTTGAAAATAATACTTTTTCTCTCTTTTCTTGTGGAACTCTAATGTCACATGTTAGACATTTTCCATTCTTTGTATATCTCTCATTTTTAAAAAATTACTCATAATGTTTTTAGTTTACATTCTTCAGCCCACACAATTTTTTCTGACCCAGATTCCAGTTTCTTAATCCTCTTTTCTTCTTTCTTACCTGAAGTTAAATATTACTAAGTTTTTAACTTGAGGGTTATTTTTTTGTTTAAATTTTCTTCTAATTTTTTTCATAGATTCCCATTTCTGTATGAGAAATTTTGTATTTTTGCCTTCTGTGGTTTTAAACATAGATAATCAAATATAGTTATTACATTTTAAATATAATAATCATAAAATTTAAAGTATATATCTGATATGATACTTCCAACATCTGTATATTTTGCTCATCTGTTTCTACGATCTTTTTCCCCTTTTATCTTGGTTTTCTAATGTTTGAATGTGTGTGCGTGTTTAATTGAATGCTGGACTTAATTATGAAAAGAATATTGAGTCTATAGAAGCTATCTCCTCTACAGATGGTTTATTTTTGCTTTTGTCAGGCAAACAGTTAAGTCAGGACAGATTACTTACATCCACCCTTGGACTGAACTGCTTTTAAACTGAGTTTTTACATTCATCATTTCTCAGCTGCGAATTTGGGGTCTTGATAAGGTTTCGTCCTCACTGACAGAAGCTGATCTTCAATTTTTGTCTGAATAGCACCGAGTCTTCCCAAAGCTCTTCTTTGATTTTTTATCCTGTTTACTGCCACTTTTTGTTGACTTAGTTTTTGTGACATATGTAGTTTATAAATGAGCAAATACTTCAATCTGTAGAGTTGTACAACATATTATATTACTGCTTTTCACTTTCTTCTTTCTGGAATCTTGGTTCTTTAAGTGCTGGCTGGCTATTATGGTGGCTCCAACCTTCCCCCCTCCCCCTTTCTAACTCTGTACAACTGCTAAGAGTTCTGGCTGGCTTCTCTGACTCTTAACCTTTTTGCTCAGCTGTTTGGACACTTGGTTTTGTTATTCTTAAAATTATAAATATTTTGAAGAAAAAGGAAGCACAAAAGATTAGGTTCACATTAATGTGTTACTGCTCTTTCCAAAAACTTTAGATCCTCAAATTATGGCTACCTTGCTGGCTTCCAAAGCCTTCACATAGCTTAATTTTTTTTTCAGCCAGATTTTTAATTTTTTCTGGTGGTAAGGTCTGCTACAAGCTAGTTTGATATAACCAGAATTGGAAGTCCTCAGTGTATTTGTATGTATTCTTTCTGAAAGTGGTTGAGGTGTATATTGAATATAAATTTTGATGTTCTATTTTTAATATTTCACAAACCTTCCTCACCTTGCTACAAATTTCATAAACATCATTTTTAATACCTGAATCATATTCTAGTATATGGATAACCCATGAATTAACTATTCCCTCAATATTGACCTTTTGCTTGGATTCCAAAGTTTAACTATTACAAATTATAAAAAGAGCAGTCTCCAATTGTAAGAAATATTAATGAGATGTTAATTTTGAATTGTAGTCATGATGATCAATAAAACTTACATTATCTACTGTTAGTTATGTAAGCAGAGAGCAACTGTTAACAGACCAACTGTTAGTTGCTGCACAGGACACAAAATACGTAAAGAGATCCCTGTCCCCCAGACAATGTATTTAGAGACATAAAACATAGGTTAGCAAAACAGTATAGACTAGCTTTTCATCAGAACTTCACAAATGGTACATATAAAAAGAATGGGAATAGTCAAAAGGGAAGGAGATCATTTAGTCATTGGAAAGGAAGGAAAAACTTTATCAAGACAGTGTGGTCTGAGATGCATTGGATTTTACTGAATGGAGTGAGAAAAGAAGATATATTTAATTATTTTCTAGTTCTTTTTCTTAGTTTTACCCAAGGTTCTTTTGGAGGTATTATTCCTAAGACATGTATGGTTGCATTTATTTCTGTCTGAAAAAAAATTACCATTGATGGATATTTCATGGTCTATAAATCTGTTTCAGTTGAATAAATACATTTAATCTAAGATACTGGATCACAGGAAGTTTGCTGACAAACTACATAGCTGACAACCCTCTGTATGCAAATATTAGGATAGTGTTTTGCTTTGCCAGTTTGAAGTAAGAAAATGTTTATGATCCTTATTTTCTCCCCTGCCCAGAGATAAAGGCAGGATACACACATGAGCAAATGACTAGCAGTGGCTCAGAGAACAGATAGTGCACCGATGCAGAAAATCCCAGAAATCATAGGCAAATAAGAATGTATCAAACATTTACAGACATAATATTTTATTTAATTATCACATTACACTGAAGGAATATGCATTATTATTCTACTTTTTTTTAAAAAAATAAGTTTATTTATTTATTTTGAGAGAGATACAGAGAGAGTGAGCAAGGGAGGGGTTGAAAAAGAGGGAAGAGGATTCCAAGCAGGCTCTGTACTGTCAGCACAGAGCCCCATGAGGGACTTGAACTCACGAACTGTGAAGTCATGACCTGAGCCGAAACCAAGAGTCAGTTGCTTAGCCAACTGAGTCACCCAGGTGCCTCTATTATTCTATTTTTAAGGTTAGAAGATTGTTCAAAGTCAAAATTCTAGAAAATGATGAATCTTCATTTGGAGTCTGTCAGAAATCAAAACCTTGTCTTTCTACTCATGTATTAGTGAGTTAGTTCTATTAACAAAACCATACCTAAAATAAAGTCTCTTATAATATTTCAGGCTAAATCTGTAAATCCAGAAACAGGGCACCACATATAATATTTATACCACTAAAAGTCCATATAGTCATTTAATCATGCATATTTATCCAGTCTGTTAAAACTCAGGGCCTTTGAGTTAAACTTATTTCCAGCCCTTCCTATGAAGGGCATTGCAAGCCCTACAAAGGGTCCTGGGAGGAGAAGTCTAGGGCCGGATTGAGAGTCCTTCCCTTTACTCCGTCACTGCAATAGTGACCACAGTTTGCGGTCTCCCAGTAAGGCACAATAAACACACAATAAATAATTTATCTTTGCTAATATCCATTGTGGGTAAGATTGCAGATGCACACACTTTGCTGGAAGCAATGTGAATTGGTTTAGTACTTATAGAAAACAGACATAAATATTCTGTCAAGAAACATAAAAGTGTTTATTCTTATTGACCCAGTAATTATACTCCTGAGAATGTATTCTAACTAAATAATGTAACAGATGGCAACACTATAGACAATGTTAGGCCTTTTCAGATTGCATGGAAGAAACATATTCAGGTTTTATAAGAAGATGAGGGCTGTTATAAAGGCATGGAAGCCTAGAAGACTTTCTCAGCACTGGGAAGCACAGTTTTACCACCATTCTCAACAGAACCTTTAGTGGTCCAGTGACAGCCTTGCTGGCCTGACTTTCAGAAGGTACACCACTGCTCCCCCTTTGACAGCCTCAGTTTCTGTCTCTAGCATTACTTCTCTCACAGTCTAGCATTTCTGCTCTTAAAGTGTGCCTAGCTTTCAGTTTTAACTCATTACTCCCTTATAATAGCAAACCTCTTTTGACAGCTTACTGTGTGCCAGTCATGGTTCCAATAACTTGGCATATTATAACTTGTTTAATTTTCACAATACTCTTCTGAGGAAGGCATTTTTATTATTATCATTTTATAATTGGGGAAGGTGAGGCACTGAGAAGTTAATTCATGTGAATGAATCCCCCAGATAGAAAATAAGGGCACTGAGTTTCAAAAATAGGTAATTATTCAATAGAAGATGTGGTTGAGAGCAGTACAGATATATTTGAGACATTAGCATTAGCTTGGAATACAAATCCATTGGAATAAATGGGATCACTCAAGAAGAGAATGTAAAGAGAAAAGTGAGACAAGAAGTGAGTCTTGAAAAACACCAACATTTAGAGATACAAAAGAGGAGACACAAGAGCAAAAGATACTTAAAAGGAGCAGCAAATGAGGTAGAAGAAATACTTGGGTGAGTATTCTTCCAGAAGGTAAGAGAAAAGAGCATTTCAAGATGGAGAAAATGGTCAGTTGCTTTGAGTGCTTATTATATATCACATAAGATAAAGAGAGAAATGTATCCATTGGATTTTTCAACAGAGTGATCCCTGGTGCCTAGAATTATGTGTAGAATGAAGAGAAAAGTCATACTTGCATGGGGTAAGAAGATGGAAGTGGTGTGTGCAGCAGTTTGACTATAAAGAGAGTGGGCACTTGGGATGGTAGCTGGAGGAGGAAGTGATACTAAGGGTGAATATGTTTTTAAATACAGAAGGAGGTACTGAAGTATGTTTGCGTGCTCTTGGGAATGAACACTAGAAAGAGAGGAGTGAAGTAGATACATGGGAGAGAAAGAATGATTGAAGTTTTAAATATTTGGAAGGCAAGAGGAAAAGGGATGCAGAGCCCAGGTAGAAGTTCTTTCTGTGTTAGGGGGAATAACATTTTCTCCACTGTCATGGAGATGAAGGAGAAGATGGATGTAGAGGCAGGTATGGGAAGGTGAGGAGTGTAGTCTTTTTATGTAATCAATGACACATGAAGTGAAGTAATCCATTAAGGATGGCAACAGACACTTTAAGAGGCTGAGGCAAAAGAATTATAGCAATGAGGGTAATTAACAAGGAAGCGCTAGTAATAGGAATTTGTGTTCAGTCCATATGATGTTTGAAACTGGTCTTTCAGCTGTGATGCATTTTCTCCTTCTGACAAGATCAGGGCTATGTTCTGATCATTGGTCTGAAAATTTTGTTAATTAATGATATAGCATAAAGGGGGGTAGTGTAGGCTCTAGGAATAGGATGTTTTTGTCTGGAAGTTGGTCTGAAATGTGTATGCATCTCCTGATCTGTTGTAGACATGATTGACAACTAGGATGAGGCTGAGCTCACTGGCAGGTAGGGTTGTGGGAATCCAAGGAGGGGGAACAGGATTCTGGCTACAGTTTGAGAGCCAGCCTCTCAACCCTCACTTGAAACCTGAAAGTCATATGGAACTATGATATACCCTTTGTCCTCCAAATTTTTCCTTTTTTGTTTTTCTTTGAAATACATCTATATGTGTAGCCATGTTTTAAATTCTGGAGCTACAATTCTAGTCTAGACATCAATTTACTCCTGGAGAACTCTGAGTACCAAATAAGCCTCTTTTCTCCTTCTTCCACTGCATCCTGCACAACATTTTCAGGATAATATCTCTAAGAACTCATATTTATCACATTCCCCAACATTTATAACAATTTCCAATTTATGTCAGAATAAAACTGAATTTTCTCTGGCCTGAATTCAAGGCTATCCATAATCTGGATTCAGGCTGCCAATCCAGTCTCATTTCCTAATTTTGTATATGACATTCTCATAGTGAAGAAAGGCTTGGGAGGCAGCCAGCTCCAAGTATGGATCCTGCATCTTACTTCCTATGGCCATGAGAAAGTTACCCAACTTTTAGAGATTGCAGTTCCTCATTTCTAACATGGTTGTGCTGTTCATCTGAGAAAGTTGTGCTGATCATCTGAGAAAGTTATAAATATTAAATGATATGATGTACTTAGTGCACTCCACAGAGTTCTAGGTACATGTTTAGCCCTAAAATAAAAGGGTATATTTATGGTTCAAATTACTACTTTTAATAACTAGGATAATACATTTAATTCATTTACTGTTCATTAGAGAGTTTATCTGTATTATCTTTCTGTAATTATAGGTAAACACTGAATATTTCGTTTAGGGTTAACATTTAAAATTTTCAGAGTTGGCTTTTATTTCAACATATTTTTCAGAAAGATCTCAGAAATTGATTAGGATGATGTTCTTCTGGCAGTTTCAATTCCATTAATTAGCACTCCAATTGAAATTCATTTTCTGAAAACCTTTTAAAATGAATTTAAATATTGAAATTTGTATGTATCACCTCCCTCCATTCACTCATTTTCCTATTTATTAATTTGTTCAACAAGAATTTACTGGAAGTCTTATTTTGTGAAGCACTGGGAAGGGTACAGGGAACATGAGGAGTAAGATGAGAATCTGTGGCTGAGATAGCTAGTTGTCCCCAAATATCTGTTCTCCATTCTTCTATGGAGGTAGAACTTTAAGCTGAGCATATGTAAATAAAGATTACATTTCCCAGTCTTTGCAGCTAAGAGATTATTTGACTATATTCTGCTTAATGTGAAATATATTAAAGTGATGAGTGACACATTTCCAGAAAGCTCTTCATAAGAAAGCTTGAGGATACTCTTTGCCCTTTTCTCCTTATCTTATTTCTCCAAACAGCAGTTTATATTGTAGAGTGATATCTACCATCTTGGGCCATGAGGGTGAAGGCCATACTACGGGGAGGTAGAGACTAAATGCTGGAAGCAGATTGGTTTCAGAGACATGCTAAAGGTACCATATCTGCCCTGGACTGCCTATTCCTGGACTTTGTCATGACCGAAAAATGACCCAATTTTGTTTAAGCCAACATTTTTGGATCTCTGTTACTTGAAGCTGAGCCTAATTCTAATTGATACCTACTCCCAGCCTTTCTTCCCAAAGCTTACAACCTCATGGGACAGACCTGTTTATATGAAAACTAATTACCTACACGAAGAGGGCTTAGGAAGCTGAACTAATATTACTTTGTTTACAAATGGATTTTAACATTTTGTTTGTATTTTCAGTCAGTAATTTGAACACCATTTTCAGTGTAGCTGTTTCTATAGAATGCCAATAGAAACAATTGGAGAAAAAGATTTTTAAATTGTGTTGTTTGCTTAAAATAACCATATTGGATTGGGGTGCCTGGGTAGCTCAATAAATTAAGGATCTGACTTCGGCTCAGGTCATGATCTCAGTGGTTCTTAGGTTTGAGCCCCATATCAGGCTCTGTGCTGACAGCTCAGAACCTGAAGTCTGCTTTGGATTCTGTGTGTCTATCTCTGTCCCTCCCCGACTCATGCTGTCTCTCTCTCAAAATAAACATTTAAAAATTTTTTTAAATCATATTGGAAATTAAGAAAAGTATCCATAGTCACATATAAATGCAAGTACTAAGACATGAACTGCATTCATACCCACAGCCTTCATAAAAATCTTTTACCAATTCAGGTCCTTAAATGGTTAGCCTACATAAAGGTGTAAGTATGGCTTTCATGGTACTTTTCCATCCTTTCCGGAAAAATATTATTTTACTCCATTTAATTTAAATGCCAAATACTTAATTGGCATTTGTATAAATATTTTCACTCTTAAAACATTTAGCTCTTTCATGTTCATTTAATTCTGTTCAAAGGTTAATTCCTTTTTTGCTATTTGCTCAATGGTGACAGGTAATAAATGGTGAATTATATCTATAATTATTATTATCAGGAGGAATTATTACATTCATCTAAAGCACATATAGCAATGATTTTTACCTTATTCTAAGGATTCACTTTAAAAATTCATAATAAATCTCATGATAACTTTTCAGGTAACACTTGCTGTATGTCGCTATCATGCAGTAAATATGAGTAATTTACAAAACCATCTTAAAGTGGCTTCAAAATGAGGACAAAAAAGAGAAAGTCACATCATTCAAAGTAATCCTTTTCATAAGCTTATTTTTAAAAATTTCAGGAACTTCAAAAAACTATTAACTACAGATTTATCATAAACTCTCACTATTAAGTTCTATCAATAAAAGCAGGAATCCAATTTCAAAAGACTATAAAAATAAGGTTATCCATTATATAACACATATTTGAAAGTAAGTTTTCACTGGGAAACAGAGCCAACATCCAGCAGTATGCACTTCACCCATTTCTCTATCCTATTTTGGTGGCCTGTGCTTAGCCACTTCAAAGTATCTATCACCTGATATCCATGCTAATAAAATTTGGCATGGGGATGCCTTTTATTTCTGGGGGATGCCTTTGCTCAAAAAGTTTGATGTGGTAGATTGTGGTATCCTTTTCTCACACTTGCAATAGGGTTAGCCTTGTGCCTGCTTAAGCCAATGAGATATCAGTGCACACTGATACAGCAGAGTCTTGACAAGTACTGGTACTTCATACTTTGCTCTCTTGGAACACTTCCACCATCATGTGAAGCAGGCTAGGATGGGAGAGAGGTCTACCCATCCCAAACGTTTCGTTCATCCCAGCCTAGACATTGGCAAGGTGTTCAATTGGACCATCTAGTCATAACTGAGTATGAAGCCAAGTGAGTTAACCCAAGCAAAACTAATAGAAGAATTGCCCATTCAATCTACAGAATTGTGGGAAATAATATACGATTGTTGTTTTAATCAAAAATTTGGGGTGATTTTTTAGGAAACAATAGATTAGTGATATAGAGATTGGCCTTTAGTAAGTTGATCCACTCATCTGTTAGGCCAATTACTCCTAGGTAATGCAGTGGTTAGTAAGACCAGTGAATTCTGTGGGAGTAAGTCCCTTGAAGCACATCTTTTACATAAAATGAGTTCCTTGGTTGGAAGCAATGTTGATAGAAATCTCTAGGGGTGAAGCTGACTTTCTTTTAGACCATAGGTGGTGGTTTTGGGCAGAAATATAGCCAGCAGGAAAGGCAAATCCATTCCCCATGAGGATAGATCATTATTCCCTCCATGATGGAAGACATCTAATATAAATGACATCAGACTCAATCTTCCAGGATAAATGATTTTTTTGCATCCATAAAATTGAATCACCATTCCTATTAAATAAGCTAAGTAAAAAATAAGTTAATTAAACGATATTTTAAATTAACATTGAAAAGGGACATATATACGTAAGATGGACTGAGGAAAGGGTTGACTTTGTGCCATCTCTTGCATGTAACAGAAAAGTGAATCCAGAGTTGCAACAGTCTCTCCACCATTCCAAATGCACTACCAAGATTTGGAAGTGGAATATTAACACACAGGTCATATAATTGTAGTTCTAAATGTCAGCTTATGTTTGGTGGGGAGACTGTGCTTATCATAAGGGATATTTCATAGTGGGTTCATAATAAAGATGCTGTTGGTTTGGCAGAGGTAAAGCCCCAGTTGTAGCTGGCTTGCCACAAAACTAAAAAAGAATTCTGCCCCCCTCAAGGAAATTCCATGATATATCCCTATGTCTAGATTAAGTTGCCAGCCAGTCATGAATAATTGCATTCTAATCTGGCAAAATAAACCACAGAAAATGTTAAAAGTTCTCTTTCCCATTGTGGTGGCCAGAATCCATGTCTGTCATGTCATTCATCAGAATGTTCTCTGTGATGTCAGCCAATAGAGGAAAAGCACCAGATATATGAAATGTTTCAAGAGTTGAAACAGGTGTCTGATTCATGAATTGACATAGGCTAGTTATAAGAAACCGTCTAGTGTTCTAGAGAAATTCTTTTTCAAATTCTCACAGGTTCAAGAAGCTAATGTATCTGATGTAAAAAAATGAATGAAACAAAGACCTAAAGTCTCTCTTCTCATTACCTATGTATTTATCAAAAACTAAGAGATCAAAGAAAATGTTAGGAAGCACTGAATTTCCATCAACTCAAAGTCATATGCCCTTTGGGGTTGTGTAGCCCAAGAATTTCCAGTCTTTTACTGATTTCCAGTCTACCTATCTTTTATAAGTAACTTTGATACAACTTTCAAAAGTCATTTTTGAATATACTGCCTACTAGTTAGAATCCAATGTGGAAAATCTTATGGTCTTGAGGCAAATCAGAAGAGGGAAACTCAGAAATGTCTCTGTAGTCTTTTTACATATTACCAGAGAGAGTGGAGCAATGTGGCAGAATCCAACTTATGTTATCCATGGCCAAGCTATGATCTTTGTATGAAGATCACATAAATATATTCTAAGGTAGGCAAAAACTTAAGAAATGATAATATTCACAAGCCCTTCCCAAATACTTAAAGATTATACTTAAAGAATATACTTAAACAATAAGAAATTAATAAAGTTTAAAAACTAATTAAATTAATAAAATTTAAAAACTCAGATATGGGTAAACATGTGATAAAACAGGAACTGACAAATTATAGCCAATAGGCAAAATTCGGCTATTGTTGGTTTTTGTAATTAAAGTTTTATTGGAATCCAGCCACACCCATTGTTTATGTACTATCTGTGACTGCTTTCACATTAAAAATGTCAGAGTTGAGTATTTGTGATAAAGGATGTATGGTGTATAGAGCCTAAACTACTTACTATCTGGTCCTTTACAGAAAAGTTCGCCAACCCTTGATCTATTCCAATATCTGTCATGTGGGCTCTGGAGGTTCTTTCTGATTGATCCAGGACATTCTTTCAGATGGGCCAGCCACAGATTGTCTTTCTTCACCTTTGGTCCATTTTCCTTGTCCCTTTACCTCTTGTCTCTGGTAGCCACAACCTTCTTTATTAAAGAACTGCTATTCACTAAACACTTTTATCTAAAGACTCTTGCTTGTATTTAACAAATTTTTATGTCATTTATTTGATTTTAAAAAATCCATTCTTTAGACAACCTAATTGTCTTTAAGATGAATGAGAAGACATCCATCTAACAAGATCCTATGTTTCTGTGCTTTTAGGGTAGGTGAATTATTTTTGTAATTTTTCACTGTCTGGCAGATTTTCTTTAATTGAATATCACTTGACCAATTAATTCATAGATCCACAAAGAGGAGAATATTGCATATTTCCTTCCTTCCTTCCTTCCTTCCTCCCTCCCTCCCTCCCTCCCTCCCCCCCTCCCTAACTACCTACTTACCTATCTGTTTTTTAAGAAACTGTTATGCTGGGTTCTAGTTTTACATATCCAGCTTTTGGTTTTGCAGGGTTTAAAGATTGTGTTGAATTTAAGGCTTTAAAGGGGGGCTACTTTCAACCTGTTTATTAGAACTTTTATCTACCAAATATCAAAAGCAATTAATATTTACTATATGCCAGACATATAGAAGTAAAAGTTTTATGCACATTAGCTTATTGTTACCCATCATATCTCTACAGAATAGGTACTGTTATTATCAAGTTTACTTTATAAACTTTGAGATTAAGTGACTCGTTGATGGTCACCAAGATGGTAGAGCAAGGGTTAAACCTGGACCTTCTTTTCTTCTGTTGTATTTGCTGTGGAGGGTAACATTTGTCATGTTATCTCATTCAAATCCCTTAACTTGTATAGAGGAAAAATAAGATTCAGAGAGTGAAGTGACTTTTTCTTAAATATTTTTTTAATGTTTTATTTATTTTTGAGAGAGAGAGAGGGAGAGAGAGAGAGAGAGAGAGAGAGAGAGAGAGAGAGAGAGAGAGATAGGCAGCGTGAGAGCAGGGGAGGGTCAGAGAGAGAAAGGGAGACACAGAATCTGAAGACAGGCTCCAGGCTCTGAGCTAGCTGTCAGCACAGAGCCTGATGTGGGGCTTGAACCCACAAACTGTGAGATCATGACCTGAGCTGGTAGGACACTTAACCGACTGAGCCACCCAGGAGCCCCTGACGTGACTTTTTCATAGGGAATCTGTGAAGGACTAGTGAGGACTGGTACTCAGATCTCATGATGACTAACTTTGTAACTGTCTTTCAAAGATTGAAGGTCTACTGTCCCCCATTTTTGTCATTAGAAAAACCATAAATTTTTATAGCTATGGCTTCCATGTATCTGTGTGACCTTGCTCATGACATGCCTCTCAGAAGCATTCAGAATGCTTCCTTGTGAGTGGGTATGTCTTGTACCTAGTCATCAGATAGGAAGTATTTCATTTGGTAAGGTAACAGTGACTGTCTTCCATTCAGAAAGTAAATAAATGTATTTTTCATGGTTCAGATGCTTTTGTAAACCCATGTTCTTTTCATGACTTCTTGTGGAAGAAATATTGATTTAACTAGGAGTGTGTGTGTTTCCATGCTGTTACTGCTTAATTAGGTTGATTAGAGTCCTGGTTGGACTATTTACTATGTCAAGGTTTTCCATACGCAAGACAAAATATCTATGGGCAGGTAATTCATTTAAGTGACCATAATATGAATTTGGAATGCCTAGGATAATAGGTCCTTTTAATATACTGCTAATAAGTCATTGTAATTACAACTCAGTGGAAGATCTTGATAACACTACATGGAGTGATTTTTTGTAAGTTCGTATTGTTATTTTTCATATCCTTCCTTGATAAATTAATGAAATATAAGTTGCATGTAGGAGAGATATTTAACAGGATTTCTGTTATAATCTAGGGGCTGATGAGTGACAAGCCACACAAACCATAACAGGTCCACAAGTATAATCTGTCCCATTGCTTGTTTTTGTGAAATAAAGTTTTATTGGAAGTCTGCCATACTTATTCATTTATGTGTTATCTGTGGTTGCTTTTCTAAGAGTTGAGTAGTTGTAGCAAAGACCAAGGGCTCATGATCTCTAAAATATTTACTATCTGGCACTTCATAGAAAAAGTAAAGTGATCTGTTTTATTTAAGACATTATCATAGGAAAATATTAAATGAAACATATTTCCAATTGGTCAGGCAAAATTAAAGTTTATTTATGAGTCCACATCATCATCCATGAAGTGCTCCCTGGCTGAATTTTGTTGGAAGTATAATTAAATCTTTCTCTTCATGGAGAGCAATCAGGAGACTATGACCCAGAATGTTCTTGTACAAAATTGCATTTTATGTTATGCTACTGATTCTTCCTTCTTTTAAACATTGAGTCTGTTAGGTTAAAGTGAACTATTAAAGAGGAAATCATTAATATGCTAGTGCAATATATGTCTTCCATGTGTGGCAACTATATAATTTATAATTCCAACTTGGACTCTTTTGAAGGGGACCACTCGCATGACTGGTGTAAGCTGAGATAATTTGATGACCACTGGAACAGGCAGTTGGCAGAAATCCAGTTAAATATCTCTCCCCTACATAATTGTTGTTTCAGAAATTGATTTATGGGATATTTTGTCACCAGACCTAGATACCATATTATATCTCTCTTAGAATTATCCAGTTCTTTAGCCACCTTTGATTAATACATTAGAATAGCAGTCTTCAGGATTATTATAACAAAGCTTTGTTTTGAAGCCTTGTGTAGAAACCCATTACTTGAAGCTCAGGAAATGGAAATGATCTGTTTGTTGAAGAAACAAGGGGCAGGAACCCCAAATGCTCAGCATCTTCTTCCTCTCTTCTAGTGGTCTCTAATCTACTTGTGTGAAGTCTCCAGAATTCCAAGGAGTACAACTCAAAAACTTCTGAATGAAAAGAAAATAGTTCAAAATAAGTTTGTGTCTCTCAAACACCATTCATAGAATTTGGAACATCCAAGGCTGTCACTAAAAGGAGATGCCAAGACATGGATATCATACGCTGCATTACAGAAAAGCTCTAGAGAAATAAGTAAAAATTGTCATAATAAGAACATACTGCAGTCTTCTTAGTGGCACTGAAAATATAGTTGTGAAAATACAGTACCTGTTGGATATAACTACCAATGCTGTAGGATTTGGTAGGTAGGACAACTAATCCTGGTTACTCCCACATCTGCCTTAACCTTGGATAGGTCATTTCATTCTCCAAGTCTTGTTTTTTTCATGTACTGAACCTTAACATTCTTTCTGAGAGGCTTCTCCTAAGGGTAGGGTGGTGGGAACTAAGCTTATTGCTCCTAAGTTCACATTTCATGGGTTTTAGAAGTGAGGTGTCAGGTTTCCAGAATACTTTGGGAATCCTAAACAGTGGTATATTTCTTTTAGATAGTGGGATGACTTGAGTGCATGGTGTAGACACTCACCATCAAGTCATACATACAAATAGATGAAGATCTCAACAAAAAAATTTAAACATTGTACACTCCCAAATATGTCTTAGGAACCACATATGTGTTTGGTACATAAATTATGCTGCATCTATATAAGCAGCCTATGAACATATGGGTTACTTGGAAATTGCTCTAGATTTCTTTAAAGCCACATTTGCTATACTTTATATATTATTCTAGTTTTACAATGGACAGTGCTAAACCTCTGCCATCATGTGTTGCTGAAGCCTCAGAGAAGGATGAAACAAATCTCTGTCAATTCCCAAGGCCTTGAATAGCCTTCTAGTTTCTGGTTTCTCCACACATGAAGTTTTCTGAAGTGTATCTCCAAGGCTCTGCATTTTGATATCAGTTATTTATGGGAATTAACATGGAGAGATGGAACAGCAGGTCTGTGTGGGATGGTGGCAAATTGGAGTCTAAAAATGAGTGACGTTTGTTGTAATGAGGTACATACATTTGAGACAGAGAGTGGTAGAGGCAGAGGGAGAGAGAAGAACATAATATGATCTGGTTTATTTAAAGACTTTGGATGAAAAATAAATCACTCAAATATGCTCAGGTAGAAGGTCTCCTTTTTATTTTTATACAAATGTCTTGTCAATCCAGAAAGATACAAATAAGGCAACAAGAGAAAATAATATATTTAAAGGAAAAAACACTATTTCTCTTTTATTATAAGTTCTGTACTCTTGTTTCTATTACATGCAATTCATCGGTGTCTTTCTTGCCTAGATGGATCGGGAGGCAACATAAGCCCTGGTGCTGTGTTTTACTTCAGAAGCAAGGAAGCCCAAACAGATAAATTTTACTTTGCCATAAACCTGGACACCCCGCTATGGTATATTTGTTACTTATAGGCAATTTACAAGAGAAATTAAGCTCTAATCAGTTGAAAAATTACAACCAAATGGCAGGTCTTTATAAATAGTATACCATGGTAACTGTGCTGGGATTATCTAATTCATTAAGAGCAATATATAATAGAGGACAGATCCTCTCTTTAATTAGCTAATAACACTAAACTCTCAAGTGGGTGGGCAATAAACTTCTCAGGTTGATTACCTAGTGTTGTATGCGTAATCACTGCACTAATGTGAACACTCTTGCTGGGTTGAATTGGGGTTCTCTTTTCCTTTGAGAAGACTAAAAGAGTGATTGATGTCTTTGCCAGGAACTTTTCCTTGAATGTAGTTCTATAGTAGAAGTAATAAAAGTAATGTGAAATTGATACTATTGTAAGTTCTTGGCTGGACAGAGAAGTCAATGCCCTAAACAAAGATCTTCTGAACTGAGAGGTCTTCAGAAAATGGCTTGCCCTCTTGAATTGTGTTATGGTACCATAAGAATGATAAAAAGAGATCTGTCACACAATGGTTGCTAAAGACCAAGCATTTCACATGCAAGCCTGTGAGATAAATACTATTCTCATGACTGTTTTATAGGTGAGACAACTGAAGTCTGGATAGATTAAGGGCATTGTTTCTGGTCATATGACTGGGACATAGCAGGGATGCAAACATAGCCAGTCTGGATCCTGAGTCGATTTTGCATATTGAACCACCACACCAGTGGTTCCCAGACTTTAATGTGTGTTCAGCTTACCTGGGGATCTCACTAATATACTGATTCTTATTTAGTCGGTTTGAGATAGGGCCTGAGAGTCTGCATTTCTAGCATGTTCCTAGGTGATGACGATACTTCTGGTATCTGGGCACACTTTGAACAGTGAAGAACAAGACTATTGAGGGCCTGTTGCCACTTATGAGAGAAGGACAATAAGGAGATAGTTGGTCATCTGGCCAGAATCACTAAGGTGCTCCCTTGACTCAGTATCTATAACTCTCCAGGTTCAATTTCCTCTTCTTTAAGTGAGGATCCTTCCCACACCTCACAGATGGGGTAGGAGTATGGAGTCCTTGCAGACAACATTGAGGAAGGCCCAGGAATGGATTGGCAGTGATATGGCTGAATGCCTCCTACCCAGTGGCTCCATCTCATAAAGGGGCAGGGAGGGCAGGGAGGGTTGGGGTGGATGTAGCAAACAAGTATTAAGCCTTTTCTCTGCAGGAGATTTCAGAACAATCTTTCAAAGTTATCTCATGACAGCAGATCTTTCTCTACCAGTTTCTAAGCTTCCTAGTTACACTCTTTTTGCATGTTCTGGGAACCTGGAGAGGTTTTCAGAAAGAAGGGAAGTCTCAGTGTGGGCTGGCCGAGGTCACAGGGCTGGTGAGAAGCACGTGCCTGGTGGCTCCCATTCTCCATTTTAAGAAAGAAGCACCTTGACTGGCACTGAGAAAGACCTAGAAGACAGTCAGGATGGTGGTCCTGAAAGCAGATTCTACGTGGTCAGGTCTTCAGTGATCTGCACAGTTCCCAAAACAGGAAAACTTGCATTGATATTTATGACACCAGCTACCATTTTGAAGGTTTTTCTGTGTAAGATGCTATAGTGAAGGTATTATATGCTTGTAACTAGTACAATGACTTGCAACTTGCTTTTTAAATATGAAGCATATAAGGATCATGGAGGTGAAGCAGTTTGCTCAGATGGCAGGCCCTAGAGTGGCAGAGCTGTGGTTTGCAGGGACATCTGTGTCCTGAACCCACACTTCATTGCCTGGTTCTCCTGCCTCACTGCAATGGTAAAGTTAAGGGTACCTGAACTAGTGCCTTTCAACTCTTGTTTTTAAAAAGAAAGATATACTGAACCCACTCCAAGAAATTATGATTCAATATATTTGGGGCAGGACTTGGGTATTTATAAATATTTAGGTACTTTTAAAAAGCTCATAGGTGATTCTAATGCACACCAATGCCTTCCATTGTGCACAGAGTGTTACAGCTGGCACCATGCTGACCTTGTTCACCATCTTATTCATGTCTATGGCAACACAGGCCTAGATACAGGCACTGGTTCCCTCATTTCATAAGTGGGAAGGCAAGACTCTGGGGAGGGGGTGAATGAACTGCACAGGACTGAAACTGGAATGCAGATCTTTGCACCTAATCTCGATCAAATGCTGTGATCAAATGCACCTTTCTCCTAACAAAATTAGAACTCAGGCCAAAGTAGACAAAGAATTGTAGGAAGTAGCAAATTTTAGGAGGTTATATCAGCCCATCCAGGATATTTGACTTTTACTTAAACATTTTTAAAAACTTTTTAAAAAGTTTATTCAATTATTTTGAGAGAGAGAGAGAGAGAGAGACAGACAGACAGACGTGGGAAGGTGCAGAGAGAGAGAGAGGGAGAGAGAGAATCAGAGAGAAGCAGGCTCTGCACCACCAGGGCAGAGCCTGATGAGAGGCTCAAACTCATGAACTGTGAGATCATGACCTGAACTGAAACCAAGAGTGGGACACTCAACAGACTGAGCCATCTAGGCACCCCATTTGAATTCCACTTCATAAGACCAGGGTCAGAAAACTGGATGAGGAACACCAGGAAATAATGAGTTGTAAGCAACCACTTCTCTCTTTTTCTTATCCATGAAATGGGGATAATGGTGGACTTTATGGGGGTTGTAAGACAAAAATCAAACTCGTATGAAAGTGTTTTGAAAATCGTAAAGCACACTGTAAATAGAAGACATTGTTAACTAGACAATGCTTTTAATAGCAAAATCTGTGAGAAAGCAATCTTGGTTGACATCACAAATCCAGTCCCCTCTGTCTAATGCCAGAAAAGGGTAAATTCAAACAAGAATATATTCATTGGCTTTCTTAGATTAAGGTAGCAAATGTAGGTGATTCTTAAGCTTTCGTGGCAGCATTCATTATAATAGTGGGATATAGGTACCAACAAAATGGGTCTTGCTTTTTTCCCTGAAGTGGGTCATCTGTATTTCTTTACTCACTTTTTAAATTGCTTGGTGGCTGCTTTAACACAGATGTCAACATGTGAGAGAAAGGGGGAAAAAAAGATAAAGATAAAAGAGAGAGTGTCTTATTCTCCAAAAACCTGATTACAACTGGTGCTGACTTGTCTATTAACACTCACGGTCCTCTCTGTGACCTTGTCTCACATTGACTTTGATAATCATCTATGTTTTGATAACTCTCGTATTCTTTTGTCTTTGTGTGTTGTTTTTTTTTTTAATTTAATTTTTATTTTTTTATTTTTTATTTTTTATTAAACTTTATAGTTTATTGTCAGGTTGGTTTCCATATAACACCCAGCACCCTTCCCCACAAGTGACCTCCACCAAGACCACCACCCCCAATTACCTTTCCCCCTCCCATTCCCCCCTCAGTTTGTTTTCAGTATTCAAGAGTCTCTCGTGTTTTGTCTCCCTCCCTCTCCCTAACTCTTTTTCCTCCTTCCCCTCGCCATGGTCCTCTGTTGGGTATCTCCTGTTAGACCTATGAGTGCAAACATATGGTATCTGTCCTTCTC
>CM053576.1:86822534-86841261 GCA_028646485.1 Cryptoprocta ferox
TTTTTTAACTCGTCACAGCTATTTTGAAGGTCCCTAGTGTGTTTATCAATAGCTTCTTTGATGTTTTTTTCAAGTCCAGCAATTAATTTTATGACAATTGTTCTAAATTCTTGTTCAGTCATGTTGTTTAAGCCTGTTTTGAGCAGTTCTGTGGCTGTGACTTCTTCCTGGAGTTGCTTTAGAGGAGAGTTCTTTTGCTTCGGCATTTTGGCTAGATCCTGTTTGAGATGGACAGTAGATTGGTTCTAGTGATGCTCAGAAGGCTTTCAAATGGAAGCGCAGCATCCTGAAGGCATTCTGTACCAAAGTCAGTCCATTAAGTCTGGAAGAGGTGACTCCTTCCTCAAATGTACAGACACTTATGCGAGACTACTGGAATCATGAAGAATCAGGGAAACATGACACCACAGTAAATTTCCAGTAAGTGATGTCAAAGAAATGGAGATCCAGGAATTGCCTGGTAAAGTTGTCCTTCAGAAATGAATCCTCAATAAACACCTTTCCCAACAAACAAAAGCTTCAGGGATTCATCACCACCAGAACTGCCTTCTAAGAAAAGCTGAAAGGAGTTTTTTAAGCTGGGAAGGAGGGGAGCCAGTCTGGCTCAGTGGCTAGGTGAGGGGCTCAGTCCACCTGTCTTTGTGTGTTGTTGAGCATAGTGCCTGGCACATAGTGGGCACTCAAACTATTTAAGTAAAATAATAAATCCATATAAGCTGCAGCAAAGTGTAGCTGCCTAGAAAGAAGTGTAGTGTTTCTGCTGAATTATTTTTCTTAAATATTAGGTACAAATATCAGGCATTTAAGATGGAAATAAAATTCAGGGCCAGTGAGGTGATTTTTATTATTGGAAATTTATAAACTTAGAAAATTCTTAGGAGCCAGATTTAATAAATATATTTGGAGATGTTTGCCTATCCTCTGTCAGTTTTGGGAATAATTTAAACAGTTCTTCCATCTTTCCAATGGTTCTATTGGTCTCAATTTATACAGTATAAGAATGTTCTGTTTTTAGCAATATTACAAAGAAGATGCATACAAATGATCCAAATCTTGGATCTGAGGCTTGGGATTTTATCTGTGTAAATCCACCACTCATGAAATGATACAATCTTATGGTAATTCCTTTTTTTTTTTTTTTTTACAGACAGCCTCTTTTGTGTTATGTTCAAGGAGAAAGAAATGGTATTTGGACTTGGAAGAGTTGATTTTAATCTTCTGCTCTAGCATATACTAGATCTGAGATCTTCAGCAGAGTACTTAATTTTTCAGTAACTCAGTTTTCTCATCAGCAAAATGTAATATGAGCTACCTACCTACCTCACAGAGCTGGGTGAGGATTACACGGGATATGTAATAGTAGACAGTGAACAAAATGTATTTCTTTTCTCTGTAGATTGTATTCATTTTCAACACAATGGAAAAAATAGTTGAGCTTTCAAGAGTACAACATGCCCTTGGGCCAGCAATTACTCAGCCAGGAACTGTACCAAAATACCCATAAAAATATTCAATATATATGTAAAAATATTACTCTTTAAGCATTATTTTTAATTCCTTTCATAGACTTAATCCACATTATAATGAAGTATACTGTGCATACATAACAGTGCAGCAATTAATAAATGTTTAGCTAGTTGGATTATTACAAAATGAACACATGTATTTAACTACCATATAGATTAAAAAAATAAAATATCAGCACCTTAGAAAACCTCCTCTTGCCACTAATCTTACAGTCACCAACCTTACACTCCTTTCCAGATATAACCCTTAACCTGCTACTAATATCATAAATTATTTTTGACTACTTTTGAACTTTATATGGGAATCTTACGATATGTATTCCTTTGTATTTGGCTTCTTTCATTTAGCATTGTGATTAATTTTTTTTAATGTCTATATATTTTTGAGAGAGAGACAGAGAGACAGAGCATGAGCAGGGGAGGGGCAGAGAGAGAGAGGGAGACACAGAATCCAAAGCAGGCTCCAGGCTCTGAGTTGTCAGCACGAAGCCTGACACAGGGCTTGAACTCACAAATGGTGAGATCATGACCTGAGCTGAAGTCAGAGGCTTAACCTACTGAGCCACCCAGGCACCCCCTCATGCAGCATTGTGTTTAAGATTAGTGTGATAACTTTTTTTTGTTGTGTTTGTAAGAGGCATTGTATATATGCATTATATTGTACATAGCAACAGTTTATTCAATTTCTAGTTGTAGACAATTCCATTTCATGAATGGAGAAAAAATTATTTATCCATTATACTACTGACAGACAACTGGGCTTTTTCTGGCTTTTGGCTATTATAGATAATGCTGTCATGGCCATTATTATGCATGTCTTGTGATTTGTGTCAATACAGTAAGGCATAGTTGACTAGAAAGATATAGGATATTTCTTCTAGAGTAATTCAGATAAGCATTAGGAGAACAGATATCAGGTGTTTGGAGTGAACAATATCCAGATCCAAGGAGGTGAGTTTTTATTAGAATAGACAACTTTATGATACATCTTGATATCTGGTGATTTCAGTCTTCTAACTCTGTTCTTCAAGGATTGTCTTGGCTGTACTTGGTCCTTGATATTTCTATATAAATTTTTAAAATCAACTTGTCATTTTCCATAAAAGTGGTATGATTTTTTAGTTAGGATCATATGGTATCTACAGATTAGTTTGGGGGAAATAGATATCTTTACAATACTGAGTCTTCTAATCTGTAATGTTTATTTTATTTCATATATTTAAATATCTTTAAATTTTTTCAATAATGAATTAGGGTTTTATGTGTAGAACTCTTATATTCAATACCACCACCACCACCACCACCACCACCACCACCATCATCATCATCATCATCATCATCAATTTCTAGCTTAATTTCACTGCTGTTGTAAAAATTTTTTATTTTAGTTTTTTGAAATGTGTTGAGACTTGCTTTAAGACCTAGTGTATGGTTGATTTTGGTTAACGTTACTTATGCACTTGAAAAGAAGGCATGTATATATTTTTTGGATTCAATATTCAATACATCAAGTGATCAATTTTGTTAATGATGTTGCTCAAATTTTCTATACATTTACTGGATTCCCCCCCCCACTTATATTAGTCATTAAGAAATGGATGTTAAAATGTCCCACCATGATTGTGGATTTATTGATTTCTCCTCTTATTTCTGTTTATTTAGTTTTATAGCTAAATTTTTAGTGTGCACACATTTAGCATTTTTATATCTTCTTGATGGATTGATCTTTTTGCTCTTATGAATTGTGTCTTTTTATTTATATTGATGCATTTTTTACATGTATGAAACCAAATTTAATTACATTTATTTATTTGTTTATATAGTTGACATGTGATATTATATTGGTTTCAGATATACAACATAGTGATTCAACAGTTCTATACATTACAGAATGCTTACCATGATATGTATAATTACCATCTGCTGCCATACAAAGTGATTAAAATATTATTGACTAGTCACTCATCATCAGGGAAATAGAAATCAAAACCACACTGAGATACTACTTCACATGGGTCAGAGTGGCTAAAATTAACAACTCAGGAAATAACAGATGCTGGCGAGGATGTGGAGAAACGGGAACCCTTTGCACTATTGGTAGGAATGCAGACTGGTGTAGTCACTCTGGAAAACAGTGTGGAGGTTGCTCAAAAAAGTAAAAATAGAATTACCCTACAACCCAGCAGTAGAACTACTAGGAATTTATCCAAGGGATACAGGAGTGCTGATGCATAGGGGCACATGTACCACAATGTTTATAGCAGTGCTTTCAACAATAGCCAAATTATGGAAAGAGCCTAAATGTCCAACAACTGACAAATGGATAAAGAAGATGTGGTTTATATATACACTGAAATACTACTTGGCAATGAAAGAATGAAATCCTGCCATTTGCAGCAATGTGAATGGAACTGGGGGGTATTATACTAAGTGAAATAAGTCAGTCAGAGAAAGACAGATATCATATGTTTTCACTCATATGTGGATCTTGCGAAACTTAACAGAAGACCATGGGGGAAGGGAAGGGGAAAAAATAGTTACAAAGAGAGAGGGATGAAGGCAAAACATAAGAGACTCTTAAATACAGAGAACAAACTGAGGGTTGATGGGGGTTTCAGGGGAGAGGGGAAAACGGGTTATAGGCATTGAGGAGGGCACTTGTTGGGATGAGCACTGGGTGTTGTATGTAAGCGATGAATCATGGGAATCTACCCCCAAAACATACACTGTATGTTACCCAATTGACAATGAATTATACTAGAAAACAAAGACAAAAACAAAAACTCTTAAAAAAATTATTGACTATATTCCTTATGCTGCACTTTTCATCCCATGACTTATTCATTTTAAAACTGGAAGTTTCCACCTCTTAATACCCTAATGAATACTAATTTTTAATTAAGCTTTTTTTTGTTTGATATTTGTATAGTTACGTGAGTGTTACCTTCATTGGTGTTTGCATGATACATTTTTCCCCTCCCTTTACTTTCAACTTTTATATATTTATGTATTTAAAGTTTTTGTCTATAAGCAGTGTGGTAGGCAGAATTCTAAGATGATCTGACCCTCACTTTCATACAATCTCCTTTCATTGAACGAGAGTGGAAGCTGGAATATAATGAGATATCACTCTCCTACTTATGTTAATAGACAAAAGAGATTTTGCAGATGTAATTAGAGTTACTTATCAGTTGACTCTGGGTGATCTAGGTGAGCCTAATCTATCATATAACCTCTTTAAAAGCAAAATGTTTACAGGTGAGCAGCAGAGAAGTCAGAGAGAATCAAAGAAGTCAGAGAGAATCTGATCAAATCTGATCAGAACAGAAGAGACATTCCATTAGTGGTTCCAAAGACAGAGGGGACCACCTGGAAAGGATTTGAGAGCATCCTCTAGGATCTGAGAGCAATGCCTAGGTGACATCAGTAAGAAATGGGGACTCCAGTTTTGTAGTGGCAGGACACTGGTTCCTACCAACAAGATCAAGGAGCTTGGAAGTAGTCTTTCCCAGACTCCCCAGATGAGAATGCTGGCTGGTTGACACCTTAAAGTATTCTGTCACATTCTTTCTTTCTTTCTAATCTTTTTTTTTCTGGAAGTGTGTGTGTATTTGTGAAAGACAATCTTGTTTACCATTACTCTTTAAAGTGTAGCTCTTCAGAAATCCCTAATAAAAAAATCCTTTGCTGACTGTCAAATTCTCTTTTGTTGGCAGCATGGAACTCAATATTTCGGTTTCACCTGTTCTATGAACTCTCAAAAGCTCTGTTTGGCTTTGCAGCCTCTCAACTACTGTTTTCTGCTCAGCTTCGCAGGCTCTTAATTACTCTTCCTTTTGAATCATCATTATTCTGAAGGGAAAAGAAAGCACAAAATGTTAGGCTAATCCTTCTGCTCTTTCCTTACCTTGGGTGCTTGGTCACTGGAAGTCCTCCTTGCCTTGGAATCTTTCTGATGGACCCAAACATCTTTCTATCTATTTAGATCTAGCTCTAGATTTTGATACATATCATCCATCAACCTATTGCCATCTATCTATAGTGATAATAGATATAACTCCAGGTTTTAGTTTTTCTCCATAAAAGGTTAGCCTAAAACAAGCTTGTCTGCTTTTACTGGAAAGATAAACTTATTTAAAACATTATTTGTAATATCAAAATATTCAATATAATCCAAATGTTCTTTTGTGGAAAGGGGGATGGGTAAATAGATTATGATACCATCAATCAATCCTCTGTAGTTGGGTAAAGAAAAAGACTAAACCCTGTACGTATTGACATGTATAAATTGACATGAAAAGATGTCTGTAATATAGTGTTACGTGAAACAATTCAAATTCCAGAACAATAGGCATATTATAAACCTGTTTTTTTTTTTTTGACAAAGACAAAATACTCTTTAAAAAAGTGTGTATGTTTGTGAATGTGTGTTTATATGGGCATAGATACTTGGGAGGGACTGATGTATAGTGCCTAAATACTAGGATTTGATTACTCTTAAAAAGCAGGATGAGATAAGAGGGAAAGTTTTTACTTTTTCTCTGTACTCTAGGGAAGTATTTGAATTTGGGAGCACTTTAATTACCTTTGGTTTATATTTTTAAAAATAAAATATTTTAAAGAGCTTACATGAAAACCTATGCCCTTCACCCTAGTCAATTTTGGTCACTCCTATGTTTTAAAAAGAAGTAACTAGGGGCACCTGGGTTGCTCAATCAGTTGAGAGTCTGACTTGGGCTCAGGTCATGATCTCACTGTTTGTGGGTTCGAGAGCCGCATTGGGATCTCTGCTGACAGCTTAGAGCCTGGAGTCTGCTTTGGATGCTGTGTTTCCCTCATTCTCTGCCCCTTCCCCGCTCATGCTCTGTCTCTTTTTCTCACTCAAAAATAAAAATAAACATTAAAAAACAACAACAAAAAGACATAACTGTATGCTAAATCAGCTTCACTCTGGAGACTTCACCAGGGGTACCTAGAGGCCTTTCTTCTTTTGATTACATAAAGTATCTAGTATCAAATTAGTTCTTCCTGTGTGGCTAGATAGCATAAATATTTGTAATTCATTATATTGATATAATTTGGATAAACAGTGTTGATATTTTCAACCAAGCCCAAACACTGACTATGTTCCACCAAATCAAGTGAACTTTTTCACCAGTACCAATTAATAGTTGAGAGCAGTGCTGGAAATGGTCATCTGAGTAGCTTAGCTTTAGTTATGCATTGCTGGACTATTCTTCTAATTCAACTCCACAGTTTTCTTGATAACCTTGTAACAAAGTTACAGATTCATTCACCCCAGACTGCATTGCACAGGGCAACAAGGGTACCCATAGGAGGAATCTTGAGTGTGTAAATATGGACTCAGCTTGTACTCAGAACTCAGAACTCCACCTTTTCATAGTTCCAGTTACTTCTTGTACTAAGAACATAAATTCTTTACCAAAATTCAAAAGTCAGACCAGTATTATTCCAAAAGATAGAGAGCATCACTGAATTTTATATTAGATTGGAAAGAAGTACTTTCTGTTTGTGCCTCCTACAAAATTAGTTCCAAGTATAGTTCAATACATATAACCCAAAACAAACCATAAAGAGTATCTTTCCTGTACAACAAAACATATTGCATAATTTCTTTAGTAGTAGGTTCTCTTAGTGAGTTTTATGTAAAAATCAATACATATGAAAACTGAGCAAAATCTAGCAATGTGTATATTATTTTGAAAGTATAGGATGTCTAGGGGTGCTTGGGTGGCTCACTTAGTTACGTGTCCTGCTTTTGGTTTTGGCTCAGGTCATGATCTCACAGTTCATGAGTTCGACCCCCACATGGGGCTCTGTGCTTACAGTGTGGAGCCTGCTTGGGATTCTATCTCTCCCCCTCTCTCTGTCACTCCCCTACACTCTCTCTTTCAAAGTAAATAAATAAACAAAAAATTAAAAAAATATGTAGGATGTCTATTGTATAAGCACAATATTATTGTATCACTTGAGGATTGAATCTGGATTATTTTTCTGACTTACACAAATCCTGAGTTAGGCTGGAGCTGGTGCATCACCTCTGCAGTTTTCAAGGACCCAGGCACTTTCCAGAGTTCTGCTCGGTCATCCTAGTCCTCTCTCTTGATCCTTTTGTCACAAGATTGAATATGTCCATTTTTCAGGAAGATGAAGGGAACAGTGAAGGGCAAAGCAAAAGGGGAAGGCCAACCAAGTTTGTCTCTTTATAGGTGGCTTTTCTATAAACTGGACAACATCTTGTTATTCTATCTCAATGGCAAGGACTGTGACACAAGACACATGTGCAGGAGAAGCTGGAACACAAGGTTTTTAGCTTGGTACATTTTCATCACCACTGCATTTAGGGTTGGGATTTTTCTTAGTAGAGAATAAATGGATGTTATCTGGGGAACCAACAGTCTCTGTCATGTTCTTCATCTTCGTAGGACAAATGTTTTAAGTTATTTCATTCATTTCAATGCTTAGTGCCAGGAATGAATTCAATCTGGGTAAGAGAAGGTGTTTGAGGTAAGAGAAAGTGTTTGAGCATTTGATCAGGATTTATAATAATAACTATATCTGACATTTCATGTTTCCTCCCTTGGAAATGTTTTAATATTATGCCATTTGAATTCTATAAAAACACAATGAGTCTGGTAGGTAAGATATCATAATCTAATTAGGCTTAAGAGGAAACTGAAGACCAGAAAGATTAAATCACTTGCCCAAGACCTTACAGAATATCTCTGAATTTAAACCTAGATTTTTGACTCCTAAAATAGGATGATGAAATTTAATTATTGTTATTCTGATACACCCTTATTAGGAATATCTTAATTTTTTCGTGTCATTCTTAAGCCTTTTTATCAAAGGACATTTCATTCTGCGTATTTCCACTGATAGACCAACTCATAGAGGGAGAAAAATGGCATATCCTTATGCTCCAGAAGTGTGAAGTTTGGATCAGTTTCATTTTTCTTTTAAACCCTTCTGGATGGCACCTGTTCCCTAAAGAATGGCTTATTTATCCATGTTCCTATGCAGCTAAACACCATGTGAGCCTATAAGTGATGTGAAAGCACACACTTCCTAAATAAACAGTTTTCCAGCTGGGAGCAGATGGTTTGTATTTCACACAATCATCAGCCAATCTTTGACAGCTGTTAGAATACGGCAAGATAACCATAGCTGCCATTTGGCTAGTCTTAGACATGTATAGTAAATAGGCTGCTTAATGTTGAGAAACAGCTATTGGTCTCAACTTTGTATATATAACCAGGGTTGTCTTCCCAAATAGAAGGTGGTCACATTCCTAATGTTAGACCTGCTCATTTTCAAATCTTCCTTTGCCAAACTCTTATCTTTGTATGTATGTGTATGTATGTATATATGTATGTATGTATATCTCCAATCTGTCACAGTTTTATAGTATAAAGGTGTAAACAGACCCCAACACTTCTCTTCAAAATCTTACCCCAGAATTTCAGTGTTGAGGCCTAATTATCCCATCCCATTCAGATGAGAGTAATCATATTTGTATAGCCCTCCAGATAAAAGGTGTCTACAGCCTCCCAAGTGAATCATCTGAACATGCATCAGATCTTAAGAGGACAACATTATGTCACAATGTCAAAAATACCCTCATTTACATTCCAGGTATGTGTGTGTGCATGTGCATTTGCATGCATGTGTCTGTGTGCTGTGGTACTTAATTGAGTTTGGTGAATATTCTCCATTAGAATTTTACATAGCTTTTACACTGGCTGTGACTGAATTTTTAGAGTCATTAGCCTGCGGTCAAGCCAGGTAGTCCAATTATGCAGTGGTAATAAGCAACTTTAAAGTCAGTAGCTTTTAACATCTGTGGTTTTTCTTGTTAACACCACGTGTTCATTGGGAATCAGCCGAAGTCTAGTCTGCATCACTGTTGTTTGCATTCTGGACCTGGCTGTTGGAGCAGCTCCTATCTGGAACTATGGAGAATGAAGAGGCAAAATGGGGAAGTACATACTAAAGCTCTGATCCAAAGTGCAGCACATAACTTGTGCTTATATTCCATTAATCAAAGCACTCACATGCCTATGCCTGAGTTCCTGAGGGCAGAGAAACATAAAATCAGAAAGAAACAAGTTTGGGGACACTTAAATGACTACCTCAGCCCATCTCCCTTGTCACCAAAAATGTTGTCCACTTTCTTTTGTACACAGAAAATACTTTATCCCTTCCACAAAGAATAAAATCCCTTCCCCAAGGCTTCAGCCACAGATGCAAGCTCCACGTCCAGGTTCTCTGAGTGACGCCTGGCATTCTCATCTTGTCTTCTTTTGTTTGGAAGACCAGTGCCTTTAAAAGACAAGTTATCTTCCCTGTCACAGACTCAATTTTCAGTGGAGGAATGGAGACAGGAAAATTTATACAAGAGTATAAATACTCTTGTTACAAGTGGGAGACACAGACTAGTCACTGGTTTGGAACAAATTCTGAAATGTCCCTGTGCAGACATTATGATGAGACTCTACCCAGCACGGGCTACATAATTTGCAGGAAGCAGTGAAAAATGAAAATGCGGAGTCCCTGTTCAAAAAGTTGTAAGAAGAATATTAAACCAAGCATTTGAGCTTGGGACCCTGTGCTGCTATTGCACAGGTCATACAGTCTTGCAGCCAGTGCTATCTTAGCTAATGTTCTTTGATGAGTCACTGATTCCTCCTCTGGCGGTGGCTGAGCTGCCTAGAACTTTGCTCTCAGAAGCTTTCGGCTTTACTCTCTAGGCGCTCTTCCCCTTTCCAATATCCTTTCTGGCTACATTTGAAGAAGGCATTGAGGAAAATGACTTCTTGTGTGCTGAAGAGATTTCTCAATCTGCTTTTTGTTCATAAAGGTTAGAGGCCCAAGGGTCACTTTAATGTTTGAAAAGTCAGTGTCTTTTAGACCAGGCTAGAAGATTTTGGTAGTCTGACTAGTATTTGTTTCTTGGGGCTGTCATAAAAAATTAAGCCACAAACTAAGGGGCTTAAAACAAGAGAATTTTATTCTCTCACAGTTCAAGAGATCAGAAGTATGAAATTAGGTGCTGGTGGGGGACGGGGTGGGGGGAGGTGCCTTCTGGAGTCTCAGAGGGAAAATCTGTTCCATGCCTGTCACTTAGCTTCTGGTTGTTGGTGGCAGTCTTTGGCATTCCTTGGCTTACAGATATATTATCCCAGTCTCTGCCTCCATCTTCACATGGTATATGCTCCTGTGTGTCTGGATCTATGTCTAAATTTCCCTCTTAAGGAAAATAGTCATTGGATTGGGTGTTCTTATAAGAATTGAGTTAGGGGTCCTAAAATCAGTATGACTTTACCTTAACTTGATGACATCTGCAAAGACCCTATATCCAAATAAGATCAGTTTTGCACACTTTAGGGGAATGTGAATTTGGGGGTGGGGGCACTGTTCGAACAAGTATAAGTGTCACAGATTAAGGAAGATTCCAGGGGACTTCAAGTGCCTAAAGTCATTCTTGCTGTTCTTTTCAACATGATTTTGTTCATGTTGACTTTGTTACTGGTATTTTGAATCATAAAGGGATTTGTGGTATTACTATACACTTAGCTAAATCATTCAGAAAATGTTTTTTAATGTTTATTTATTTATGAGAGAGAGAGAGAGAGAGACAGAGAGAGACAGAGAGAGACAGAATGCAAGCAGGGGAGGGGCAGAGAGAGAGGGAGACACAGAATCCAAAGCAGGCTCCAGGTTCTGAGCTGTCAGCACAGCTGGGGCTTGAACTCACGGACCAGGAGATCATGACCTGAGCCTAAATTGGATGCTTACTAACTGAGCCACCCAGGTGCCCCCATTCAGAAATTGTAATAATGAATGTAAGGATTATATCTTTCATTTGATACCTTTCATGAAGTAAAGTGTTTCTTTGTTTTGTGTTTTGAGAAAGAGAGAGCATGAGCTGGGGAGGGGAAAGGGAGGGGGAGAGAGAGACTCTTAAGCAGACTCCATGCCCAGTGTGGAGCCTGATGCAGAGCTCAATCCCACGGTGGAAAGATCATGACCTGAGCCAAAACCAACAGTTGGACACTTAACCAACTGAGTCACCAGGTTCTCCAAGTTTTAATCACTAATTATTTTTATAAATCATTCTGATTTTCTTCTGTATTATTTGCTGTTGAGAAGCTTGTACTACCTTCCCAACCCTGGAACCCCTTGTCTTAGTCTACGAAGACTGCCATCACAAAGTATTATAGACTAGTAGCTTAAACAACAGAAATTTGTTTCTCATAGTTCCAGAGGCTGGGAAGTCTAAGATCGAAGTGCCAGTGAATTCAGTTCCTGGTGAGGGCTCACTTCTGGACTTGTAGATGGCTGCCTTCTCACCATGTCCTCATGTGACAGAGAGACAGCAAGCAAGTTCTTTGGTATATTTTTTCTTATTAGGACACTAACTCCATCATGAGAGTCCTGCCATCATCACCTCTTCTAACCCTAATTATCTCTCAAAGGCCCCATCTCCAAACACCATCAAAATGAGGATTAAGGCTTCAACATATGAATTTTGGAGGAACACAATCCAGTCCATAGCAGTTTTCAAATTGTTGTACTCTGTTTCCTTTTATTCCTACATACATATAAATGAATTATTTTCTTTGATTTCTTTCTTTCAGTATCTTGTCAAATGCAGATGTAGCCCAACAGATTATATGAAGGCTCTGATTTTCAGTTTGTTCACCTAGAGTTAAAAGCTTATTCAGTACATAACTGCTTTGTAAGTCACAAAGGTGGCCATTTTGGCAAAGTTTGACTGCTACATGAGGATTGACATCCACCCAAACTCTGATATCATTTTCTTAAATATGCACTGCCTAGCTCCTCATTAAATGTCACACATTTTAGTAAAAATGTTATAGCAGGGTGTCAAGACATTTCGATGATAAAGAATAGTCTTCTAACAAATTGTGCTGAAACAGCTACATATCTACATGCAAAAGAATGAAGTTGGAGCTCTACCTCACACTGTATCCAAAAATTGTTTCAAAATGGAACATAGGCATCATTGTAAAAATGAAAATTATAAAACCCTTAGATGAAAACATAGGAGGGCATCTTTATATCCTTGAATTAGGCAGTAGTTTCTCAGACATAAGTGACAAATGGAAAATAAATAAATTACATTTCATCAAAAATTTTAAAAGTTTGTGATTCAACTGACACCATCAAGAAAGTGAAAGACAACCTATAGAATGGGAGAAAATATTTATAAGTTATATATCTAGGAAGTTGTATCTGTAATATATAAAGAATTCTTAAAACAATAATAAAAAGACAAATAATACAACTTAGAATGGTATAGAATTTGAATAGATAGTTCCCCAACAAATATATACAAAAGGCCAATAAGCACATGAAAAGATGTTGCTATCATTAGTCATTAGATACATGTGAATCAAAAGCCCAGTGAGATACCCCTTCACTCCCACTAGGATGGTTACAGTCACGAAGCATATAATTACAAGTGTTAGTGAAGAAGTGGAGAAATTAAAACCTTCATACACTGACAACATAAAAAATGTTGCAGCCATTTTGGAAACAGTCTGGAAGTTTCTCAAAAATGTAAACATAAAGTTACCATAAAATGCAGCAGTTCCATTCCTAGGTATATATGCAAGGGAGTTTAAAGCATATGTGCATGAAAAAGCATGTACATGAATATTATCATGGAATAATAACCAAAAAGTATAAACAACCAAAATGTTCGCCAACTGGTGAATGGATAAAAAAATTGGTTTTTTAATATACTGAAATAATATTTGGTGAAAGAAAAGAATGAAATACTGATATGTGCTACAACATTGATATATTTTGAAAATGTTATGTTTTATGATTTCCTTCATAGAAGATGTCCACAATGAGCAAATCTATAGAGACAGAAAGTAGATGAGTGGTTGCTAGGGCTTGAGGGAGAAATGGAGAGTGACTGCTAATGGACTTAGGGTTTCTTTTGGGGATGATAAAAATGTTCTAAGATTAGTGGTGATGGTTACACAACTCTGTGGATATACTAAAAACCACTGAAATGTACACTTTAAAAGGATACATTTTATGTTTTGAGAATTGTGTCTCAATAAAGCTACTATTTTAAAAAATGTTATGGCAGAATTCCATAGCTGTACCATTTTTTGAATTTTTTAACAGTCATGGTATGTGTTATACTTTGATAACAAACAACTCCAGAATCTCTGTGGCCTGTAACAACATTTTATCTCTAACTTTTGCTATATGTTGATCATACATTGTCTGAGGATCCTGATTGGTTTCCTCTCTTTTTCTTCTCCTGTGGTGATACACAGTATATATTGGCTCTTGAAGCTTCTGTCTGGAAGTGACACACATTGATTTTGCTCATCTTAACCAAAGGCAGGTTATTGGGTTAGGCAGGAGATCTGTTAGGCAGGAAAGTATCAGCCTACCACGTTCTCTGAAGCAGAGAGAACAAAATATTTGTGTACACCACTAATAAATAACTTTGCATGAAAAGATCACACGTTGTTCTACTTGTTTTGCAGTTACATTTAATTTTCATAGTTGTTTGGTGTACAGGATATTTATTACTGTGTAACAGACTACTTCAAAATAGTGTCATACCATAAGAAGCACTTAACTAGAGGAGTTAAGGATACAAGAGAGTGATCTGACTTTTCTTTTACAGTCATTATTTGCTTTTCTTCAAAGGTAGTCAAACAGAGTTCCTAGGTCAAATTTTATTTTTCATCAACAGAGCTCTTCTCTCTTAAATAACAAAAGCAAAATGTTGAAATATTTGATACTTTTGTTTAAAAAAAGATAACAAGGACGCTAAATGTATTACATTTAGAAAAGTTTTTCAGAGGGAGAAAGGTAAAAAGGCTATTTTGCAAAGCTCAATGGAGAGGAAGGTGGTTAGGTGGAATGAAATTATGAGGCAAAAAGCAGGCAAGATCCAGAACTTAGCTTTCTGACACCTTTCAGTTAAAATGGAAGTCTGCAGTGATCATAATATTAAAAATCAATGTAAGATTTTCCCCAAACTATTTCAGTACATAGATTTCTCCCTTTGTTCCCAGCATCTGAGTATTTTTAATTTCAACTGATATTCAAATCTATAGTTAATTGTAACATGTCTATGAAGCAGAGAGTGTGTGTGAACAATCACATGTGCACTTGCTTATTGGGGTAGATGTGATATGGATATGATGGGCCTGAGAGACTTTGTTTTCAAATGTGTGTAGAAGGTACATAAAAGTTGGACCATGGCTTTAAAAATATGATGTATTCAATTGTTACACAAGTAATACATGTTCAATAAAACCTCAATCAAAAATCAATAAGAATCTAAAATGCAGATATATACCACCTTGATTCATAACCCAGACATGGCACTATTAATATTTGTGTGTATAATCTTCTAGGTTCTTCCCTTGCAAATATCATTTATAAGTTCTTAACATACAATATATTTGCAGTTGTTTCTATTTTGTTTTAGTATTCATTGTTTAGGCAAATCCTCCATATACATTTGTCCAGTTATTTCCTTAAGGTAGTTTTCTGTAGTTGGATGGAAGAGATGCTGGAACTGGAACTAGACCACTGGTTTTCTGTGTGTGGTCCCTGGACCCTAATCATCAAAACCACCTGGGAGCATTTTAGAAATGCAGATTCTTTTGCTCACTCTAGACCTACTGAATCAAAAACTGGAGTGACAGCAAGAAATCTGTTTTTAAAAGCTTTTCTGGGGGGTTTTGTACAGACTCAAAATTTTGAACCACTGAGGTTGACTTAAGGTACAAATCTTCATCTCCTTTGGGTCTGTCTCTAGTCCATATGACTTTGTATTTAGCACCTGAATTGTCTTGCTCTCTAGCAAAGGCTCACATGAACTTTGTTCATAGTACACTCTGTATGTAGGGGTTGGGTGTGTTACAGAGCACAGTTTCTTCCATGTTTACTATTTTTTCTCTGAGATCACTTTTTCTAGTTTGTTTGGGTATTTAATTCCATTACAGTTACTTTCTTCAGTATCTGATGATCCCTTGCTTTCCCTCCTTATTTATGACTGAGACATTAAAAAGCTGATTGGAATGTCTCTGTGCATCACTGACTGGTGGGCTTTACTAGTGTGTCCCTAGGCAGGTTCTGCAAAATAGCATCCCCAAGATCAGTATGCATAGGTATTTTCCCTTGTGATGGCTGAATTCTCAAAGAGGAATTATCCAGAGAACTTCATGAAGGACTGTGACCCTGGTTGACAGCATTTGTGAGTTGAATAGAGAAAGGACCATGGATTCTCAGTCTTTGATTTGTATACATTGGCTTAATTCCTTTTCCTCAGGACAGTGCCTTTAGCTGGCTCTTTTTCCAGTTCTCCTCCCCAGAGCACAAGCATGTTTTCTGCCAGATTGCAGAAAGAGTGGTCTCATGGCTGCAGAGGCTGTGGGAGGGTATCTTGGGTCTCAGATATTCGTTTTGTATTCATGTAAATTTCTGTCAGAGAAATTTGGCACATGAAATACCTCATTCTTTTGAAAAAAAATCAGAAAACTATGAGTGGCATTTCCAGTCCCCAGATAGAGAACTTGAAACTCCATTTATCCTTTTGTATTAATCATTCATCTCTCTCTCTCTCTCTCTCTCTCTCCCTACTTACCTACCTATCTACCTACACTTTGATATATCTTTTTTATCCATGATTCACTTAGTTCCATTAATGACAAATCAGTTGAGGCACTAAGAAAAAATATCTCTCTCATTTTAAAAGAGGTATACCTTAAATTTACAACAGGAAATGTTACTGTCTAGTATCTCTCATAGTCTCAGTCCTCCATTCGGTGTTTTCATACTTCTTAAAACCTGAAGAAATCTTGAAGCTTTTTCATTCAATGCCACCATTATTTGTCTTATTTTAGGAGCACTGCAAAATTCTAGATGCCCCCTGCCATTTCCATTGCTTCCAAATAATCCCTTTCCTCAGTTTCTTAATTTCTAATGTTTGCTACACCATGGTTTTTCTGTCACCTCTCTGTCCTATAATATAGGAACCCAGCTTTAGTGCCCCTAGGGTTATATGCTAGCCTGTCTTCTGCAGGTTTATTCATTTTTCTGCCAGATAAAGTACCTACCATGAAAGCTATAGGGTTGGAATAATGACCTGAAAAACTTTGAAGGAAGCATAATCCTGGAGTTGTATTATTGTTATTACTTAGTGATTTGCCAGTTCAGAGAATCTTTTAATCAGACAGTGAGGATAGAAGAGACTAAAGAGGTACATCAGGGATAAGTATGTTAAATCTTGATAACAGTCAGAAATGGAAAAGGAATCTGTGTGTCTAGTATTAAACCTGAAAAGATTGACCTTAACACAAGGAAATAATTCTCAAGGTTAAAGACAGTCCAAATTTTTCTCTGTTGATAGATACTTAGCTGGTCTTATTGGTGATAAGTAGTGATTAAAGCAACAAGAAAAAGAAAAAAACAAGGGACTTTTAAGAAATGAAAACTGAGCATGGAAAGGGAATAATTGTTGCAAGACTCAGAGGAAGAACACACTTCTGAGAAATACCAGTGACAGATTCAGAACATAATATCCAGAACTTTGTTTGAAATTTTATTGACCTGTTTGAAAAGATCAATAAAATGGAAGAAGAGAGCGTATTCTAAAATAGGGACTAGGATCCAGATGAAGAGATAAAAAGGCAAAGGTCTGAGAGAAGACAACAGGAGCTGAAATGGGAGATAGTGAGAAAAAGAACTATTACAGGAAAAATTAAAAGCGTATATGTAGTACGATTCAAATCAAAATATGGGGAATTAAAAAGAAAAATTAATGCCGTGGCTCATGGAATCATGATATCTAGGGAAAATTTGATAGAGTCTTTCAGAATTCAATCAAGACAATGAGATAAACATTATTAGAAACTAAGGAATTATTTAAGAAAAAGAATACAAATATGTGCACATAAATATTTGGCAATTTTAAAGAAGGAATCAAACCAAACATAATGGGATCAGTTATTAATAATATAATAGAAAAGTTTTCAGAGCTGCAGACATAATCAAATATCATAAAACACACATACATACATGTATACATATAAAAAATGAATCAGGAATTATACCAGAAATATGAGTACACTGTATTATTTAGAATTCCTTAATTAATTAATATCAATTAAAATAAATATTGTTAAAAAGTACATTTGATATTATTACATTAGGAAGAGTTGTCTCTTTTGTAACATAAAGAATAATGCTTTTCAGGGCACCTGGGTGACTCAGTCAGTTAAGCATCCAATTCTTGGTTTCTGCTCAGGTCACCATGGTTTCCAGCATCTGGAAATTCCAGATAATGCAATAAGATAAAGCAAAACAAGTGAGGCAAACACAATGGAAAGAAAATTAAACATTTAACATCATCTGTTGAGAACAGGTGAAAAGAATTAAAATACTGAGAGGTATATGAACAAAATTAACCTGCAAATATGCATGTATATTTGTGTGTGTAATTCTCTTGTTCTTTATTTTTTCCCTTAATTTCTTTGAGCATTTTAAATGGTTTTACATTACAATTCATTTCAGATTTTAAGTGTAGATTTAATTCATTTGATATGAATCCTCCCATTTTTGAGCTCTGTAAACTGACTTTCTTGGCATTGAATTTTCTTCAGATGGTCTGTCATCATATCCATGTCCTAGTTTTACATGGGATTTAGCTTTCATGGGATTTTTGGGCACATTTCCTGGGCTGTGTAAGTCTCAGTACAGAGACTGATCTAGGTTTGGGTCAATGAGCTTGTTTGTATGTGAATGCCTTGGTTTGGGGTTTCCTCACAGGCTGGCCAGGATGAGCTCATCAACAGCATTGGCTACAAATTCTAATTTTTTTGTGGTGAGTCAGCTTCCATCAGCAGCCTGGAGCAAGGCTTCTGTCTAGAAACGAGGACTGGCGGGGAAGGTTTACGGGTAACATTTTGCAGGCAAGCAGAATTTCCCAAACCTGAGCTTCAGGCAGGATCTTAGTGAGGGTGTGGCCAAAACCATATGCTGTGGACTGTGCTTCAGCCCTGGGTGAAGATTCCAGATCTTCCTCTTATTCCACAGGCCTGTCAGTTCAGATTCTTCTCAGCACTGTTTGTTTCTTTGTTTCTATGTATTGTTTTATTTTATTTTATTTT
>CM053576.1:86841761-86866668 GCA_028646485.1 Cryptoprocta ferox
TTTCTAGTTTGTTGAAATAGGCCTGGATTGCAATATACTTTCCTCTTAGGACTGCCTTTGCTGCATCCCAGAGAGTTTGGATTGTTGTATTTTCATTTTCATTTGTTCTATGTATTGTTTTAAAAATACAAGTTTTCACCAGACTTTGTATATATTTGGTGAAGGAGTGTGATATCAGTGAATGGCCCATATTTCCATAGAGGTCAAAATTTTCTCTTCTCTTTGACTTCTTATACTTATTCAGGCTAACTTAAAATATACCGAAAACACATTCTACCGACTGTCTGGTAGGTTCTGCTCTATGTCCTACTTTTCATATCTAAGATCTCCAAAAGGTCTAGAATGCTTCATAGCTTTTTATTTTTGTGTGTGAATTCAGTTATCAAAGTTTTGAGACTATTTGGAAGGGAAAGTAGAAGGAAAGACAAAATTAGAGTGTCTGTACACAAAATAGGAAGTCACTAGTGAAAAGCACATAATGCACGCTGATTTAATCAGCACCAAGAACAAGAAAACATTCAATGAAAATGCAGGGTGATGAATTTACAGCAGCTAAATGAAATATGTGCTTTCACAGCACGCAGCAAGTCTGTTGAATTCCTCTTTAGGAAATCATGATGCAAATAATACAATATCCGTTGCTCTGATTCTCTTGGCCACCTGCATCATCCCTTCGGTTTGGGTCAGTACATTAGTCAGGAGATGAGCGTCCATGAGTCTCTGAGATGTCAGCATTACACTAGAAGGAAGATGAGAGACATTTGTCAAACCCACTTATCAGCACCTGTTTTCTTCCTATGGGTTTTATGAGGAGGTTAATCACACAATTGTTTTGTTTTCTTATATATATGCCAACATTTTCTCCCAAGATGTTAATTTATTCTTGATCTCTGTGGTTAGTGTGCAATTCTTTCATCCTTCTTTCTTTCTTTCTTTTATTCTTTCTTTCTTTTCTTTTTCTTTTTCTTTTTTTCTTTTTTTTTCTTTTTGGCTTCATAGATCATCAAGATCCTCAAAAACACAATTACGCTTCCATGCATTGGGGAAGTCAAAATCATAGATTTTTTCTCCACCACTTTTTACCACAAAGACCTGACCTGACCTGGGAACTGTATGGGATGGGACATTGGGAAGTTTGCTTTGGAATTTATGCCCTTTTTCTTTCTTTTGCCTGAAAAATTTCAGGTATATTACACAATATAAAATTCCTACAGAGGTAAAAGTAGCTGTGTGGATCAGTGCCACTTTGTCACCTCTGCTTAAGGCTCAGGCATTTAATTTTTTGCATTAGAGATCCATTTCTTTTTCTTTAAGAATGGAACTGTAATTGGCCAAGAAAAATCGAGCCCCTAACATTCACATTCAAACTTTTGCATTGGAGAATAAGGTAAATAGGTGTTTTTAATTCGTTCTGAATTTTAAAGCCATTTTAAAGATTCAGAATACTTAATAAAATATGTCAGAATGAGAAATACTACTTCATGCTGTTTTCTTTTGCTATACATTAATCAGAAAGTTATAAAAGCAACTCGTTTGCTTGGAAATAATTAAACATCCATCAATAGGGGATCAGTGCAAGGGTCAGCAAATTGCAACCTGTTTTTATAAATAAATTTTATCTGGAAGCCAGGCAAGCCCATTTGTTTACATATCCTGTCTGGTTGCTTTTGTACTTTAGTGGCAGAATTGAGTCATTGAAATGAGACGATCTAGCAAACAGAAGCAAAAATAGTAGTATCTGGGCCTTTAAGAAAAAGTTTGTCAATTCTCAGATACGTTACATAAATTATGATTCTTCCAACAATAAAACACTATGTGGTATGGAAAATGATGGGTGTCTTTGTATATGAGTATTTTAGTTTCCTATTGCTGCTATAAAAAATTGCCAATTGCTGCATCACAAATGTGATAACTTGAAACAAAACAAATTTATTGTCTTATAGTTCTTGAGGTCAGAAGTCCAATAAGGAACTCACTAAGCTAAAATCAAGGTGTTGGAATAGTTGTATTCCTTCTGGGGGCTCTTGGGGAGACTCTGTTTCCTTGCCAGCTTTTAGAGACCACCTGCATTCCTAGGCCCATGTACCTTTCCCCCAACCCCATCTTCAAAGCCAGCAACAGTGGGTCTAGTCCTCCTCATGCCACCCTCATCTGGTTCCATTCTTCTGCCTCTTTTCACTTAAAAGGATCCCTGTGAGGGTGCCTGGGTGGCTGTCAGTTAAGCATCCGACTTTGGCTCAGGTCATGATCTTACAGTTTGTGAGTCTGAGCCCCATATCGAGCTCTCTGCTCTCAGCACAGAGTCTGCTTCAGATCCTCTTTCCCCCACTTTCTGGGTCCCTCCCCCGCTCATTTTCTTTCTCTCAAATTAAAAAAAAAACTTCAAAGGACCTTTGTGATTACATTGGTAATCTAAAATAATCTCCCCTATATCAAGGTTACCTGATTAGCAACCTTAATTCCATCCATAACTTCAATTCTTCTTTGCCATGTAACCTAACATAGCCATAAATTTCAAGGAAGTAGGATGCAAACACATTGGGGAGGAGAAGCACGACTCTGTCTACAAAGAACCTTTAAAGATATTCATAATATTCTATCATTTGGGAAAATACAAAATAATAAAACTTCATATACAATATGGCTCAGCTTAAAATTTGTGTTTGTGCTGTGACTAGAAAAATAATTCTAAGAATTTATGAATATCATTACAATTATTTCTCTTCTGAGGCATGGGATTATACATTCTTTTTACTTTATATATTTTTAAATTATGTTGTTAATGAGCACTTGTCACTTTTATAATGGGAAAGATCTAAATGTAAATAATAGTAAATTTGAGACCAATTATGACAGAAATTTCAGAATAAGCAATTTTGGAAAATAAAACCATTGTTCCTATGTATATTTTTTTCAAAGTTTCCTTTATGATGTTTGTCTTTTAACGGAAGCAGATACTTCTTATTTTTAAATTTGGAGCAGGCTCTATTGCTGCCTTAATGTAAGTGCTTCCCAGAGGGGCGTTGCTTCCCTGATTCATAGAAAACCTAACCCTAATTCCTTTAGGCTGGGATATCCCAACCCACAGAGAATGGAATCACGTGAGTTGGCATAGAGATGCCACTTTTCTAGCTTTGTCATCTTTCTTGAATATTCCATACTTCCCAAGTATCAACTAACTGACATATAGCTTTTGAAATTCATTTGCATACCTCACACAATCTCCAGGTCATTCCAGTTAATGTTATACTTGAACAAAAATTAATTTTCAAATTCTCACTTCCTTTTTACTTGTAGCTCCTAGGGACAAATTACATAGGCTATTTTGTTGTGTGATGATTTTATTTTCCTTCTCCTCTTCCTCCTCCACCCCCTCCTCCATCTTTAGATAATTCAATTGCTCTTCTTTTTCTCAACTATTTATCCTATAATGTCCACTTTTAGTTTTGAAAAGTAGTAGGAAAAGCAGAAATCAAACAATTTCTATTGTTTGATATTAATCTATTGTCCTAGATGATCTTAGAATTTTATAATTTCTTTCACTTACATTTTATCCTATATGAATTTAGCTTTATTTAGTACTAAACTTTTCTGCTTTTCCTACTATGTGTATTTATTGAATAGTGCTTCTTTTTTGATGTCCTACTTTGTATTCTTTTGTAGCAGGTGATTAATGTCTCAATATTATCAACCAGAGCAATTGCACTATTTGAAATAAAAACAATGTTTTTTTTAAAGTGTCAGATTAGAGACCAGTAGAATCTTTAAAGGATTCTCAATAAAAAATAGGAAAATTTGAAAAGGGGAAAAGAATAAAGAAGCAGAATGGCTTTAATTGCTCTGAGTTTAGCTTTCTTTTGCTCATTAGCTTTGATATGGCTTAGGGGACAATTGTTATTCCCACCTTTATCAGAGAAATTACTGAAGAGTGTGTGAACCTTACCTTCATATTCTGTACACTAGCCAGCACATTATGGGTTCTTACAAGAGACTAATAAGGAGATTAATAAATATGAGGACAATATTTTTCTCTAATAGTAAGAGACACAAGCAGCAGCTCTAACCCAAAATAAAAATAAATACAGTAAGGAAATAGCCAGGAGCTTGGGTCAAACATCCAGTAAAGAGAGTCTAAAAACACTAGGTGTAATGTGACTGAATTAGTCTTGTGTGGTTAGCTTAGCAATAATGTGTTCTGAATAATATTCAAGCTGGGGAAAACTATATTTCTTAAATGAATAAAACTTGTCCATTACAATATTTCTCAAAACTTTATGTATACATGAGAACTTGGACATTGATCTCATAAACCTTATCATCTCTTTAAAGAGAAGGAGCTTAACTCTGACTTAAGGGGGAAAAAGTCAAAGAACCTAGTAGCATCTATGCTAAGAGCCTTAGTGGTCAGAAAATCAGTAGGGGCTGGAACAGTCAGTAAAAGCTCAATGGTTGAGGAGATAAGTGCAGAGCTTCAAAGGATCTTGGAAGAATAAATGCAGGATGAGATTTGCGGGTATGCATGATGAAGGGATTTTCAGGAGCAAAATTGGAAGGCAAGCAGATGTACAGCAGGCTATCCCAACGGTTTACTGGAACTTGGGTGAAGTTGGAAAGACAGGAAACATCACGCGAAACAAAAATATTTCAGTTGGTACTTGAGGTAATCTTACCTATTTATCCCCAAAGGAATTCCCAATTGCCCATGTGGTAAGAGACACCTATTAGCACAACTGAAAGATAAAATCCAAAGCTAAAAGATAAAAAGAGGTGGAATTTCTATCCAAGAGTTCTGTTTACTGAAACGAATTGGTTTCTGAACTTTCTAGAATCTAAGAAAAATAAGGGAAGCACAAATAATAAGGTATCTTTTCTTGTTAAGAGAAGCCTTTTACCTTCCCTCAGCCCTAGAGGAATTTGTGGTAAGAGCACTGAGTCACCACGAGTAATGGCCTTGAGAACAATTACAATATGCAAGCATTTTGTAGGTGGTGACTCTCCTTTATGCACACTTGGTGAGAACCAAGTGTAATGGGGACTAGAATAAGAAGGAAGCTTTGAATGCCAGGCTTGTTTGACCAAAGCCCCTGGCAATTTCCCTATTATATTTATTTTGACTTAAGGTCAGGGCTGCTACATCAGTGTCTGGCTAATAAGAACAATACACCTCCTTTCATTATTAATAATTTTCTCATTAGTCTCTTCCAAGGAACCATAATGTACTAGCTGGTGGCCAAGCACACACAGACCAGGGTCATACACCCTTCGGTTAATTTTCCTAATCAGGTGTGAAAGTCAGTACTGGATCATAATCCACACCGAAGCTAATGAGAAAGAGAAGTCTAGACTCACAGCAATTAAGGGGATTCTGCTTCCTTATTCTTCTTTCCTTTTTTTTTAATCCTTTCATTTAAATAGGCTTTATTGTGAATTCCCTGTTATTTGGTCTCTGATATTTAAAAATGAATTGTTTTTGTTTTAAGCAGTACCATTGATTTAACTGACAATATTGTCATAATTAACCATCAGTTACAAAAGAAGGCCAGGAGCACATTGTTGTTTTTAAATGTAGACATTTCTTATGTGACAACACTGCATTAACTTTGGTGACAGCTCAGTATTCTTGGGTATGGGTAGGATCTGGAGGTACCTTGAAGGCCAGAAGGAGAACATTTGGCCTTTTGTTTTAAAAAGTAGATAGTCATGGAACATGTAAGTGACTGTAGAATATAATAATCTGTAGTTATTTCAAACAGTTTTCCAAAAAGAGGCACATTCTTCTTTTTTTTTTCCTTCCAATTTGGAAGATGACTGAGAGTGAATAATATATAGTTAGAGCCATGATTTCCTGATATGCCAAATAAGTACCAAGAAATAGCTACATTTATGGCGTTTACGTTAAGGCCTATAACTGGTATGCAAATTCCCAGCCGATAATTGTTTTCGCAATCAGGCCCAGAGGCATTACCGTGGAGGAAGTAATTATAAAATGGTTAATTAAAAGTAATTATAAAATGGCAAATTACTTTTTATACTTCCTCATACATTGTTCAGTTATAACTTAATCTTTGAAATACTGGAATGGCTGCCTCCCAAGAACACAGCACCCTTCGGGAAAATGTGGCTCGTCAGCCAGTAACAACTGCCCTTTTTAAAAACTTTGCAAACTCAGCTTCTGGGACGTTCCAGCTCGACAGCTGGTTCCTTGTTCTGTGCCATGGTCAGTGTTTAATGTACTACAGTGGGTTTCTCCAAAGTGTGGCCGGAGCTCCCCTGAGGGCCCTCTAAGACCATATGGGAGAGCCGATGTGCGATGTGCTGCTGATGTGAGCACCAGACAGGCTTTGCAGAGGAGTGGGCGCACAGCAGCCAATGCTATGTGAGCAAGCAGCTGGGTCTTTGTTTGATGAGGGAAGGATACTGATAAACTTTAACCGTGTGAAACAGGCCTGGAAAATCCAACCAGATGCCAAAAAGTCCTTTCGGGGCCAAAAGTATGAGAATTCGCACAGAATCAAAACATTTTAATTACAAAAAGTTATATTGCATAATTTAGCTGCAATTTGAAAAGAACTATAAAGGTTGAAAATACAGACTGTGGTGAAAATCACTGTTGGATAGTAGAGCCAGTGACTCTTCCTACGCAGGAAAACTGAAGTTGGCCCCATGACTTGCACCTTGCTTTTTCAAGCGACATTTCATACCTTTGGTCTAGAGTAGTGAATACAATTCAGAATGCTGAATTAAATTTAAATTTCAGGTAAACAATTTTTTTAGTGGAAGTATGAATTTTTTTATGTATAAGTATGTTCTACATACTGCAAGGGGCATACTTATATGAAAAAGATTCATTGTTTATCTGAAATTCAAATTTAACTGGGCCTCCCAGATTTTTATTTGCTAAATAGAGCAACTCTATTCTGGTTACTATAGTAAATAGTATCTTTTTATCATCACATTTCCAAAGTGGTTATTGCTAGTGGAAGAAAACCTTGATATTTTGCATATTAATCAAGCTACCTTACTAAATTCTCTTGTTGGTTCTTTGGGTTTTCAGGTATAAAACCCTACTTAGGCAAATACTGATATTTTTGCCTCTTCCCTTCATACAACATGTTCCTTTTCCTTGTATGAATGTATCAAATAAAAACATAAAAGCAGAGTTAAATAATATTGGTCATACTGGGTATCTTTGTGAACCCCTATGTCTCCAGGTTACTATTTTATTTGACTTGCAAATTAAACAAGTAAGGCTCCCATCCCAAGTTCTGTGAGACTTCTAGCTTATTATTCATGATTTCTGAAAATGCTGGGGCTTGTATTCTCATGGTGATTTCATCTTATTCTAAATTTTGGTATCTGACATAAGCTCAATACATCTGCTTCTGTGGCCGCTGCCTCTGTGACTACCTTCCTTCCTCTATGTGCTAAAGTCATACCAATACAATGCTGGTATGCAGTAGACCCAGAGAGCAGAAGAGATTTTATAGTACCCATGCATCTGGAAACAACTTAAATTCACTATTAGCTGTCATTTTCTTTGTTTTTTTTTTTTAAAGTTCATTTATTTTGAGAGGGAGAGAGAGAGAGAGAGGGAGAGAGAGAATCCCAAGGAGGCTCCATGGTGTCAGCACAGAGCCTAATGTAAGGCTTGATCTCACCACTGTGAGACTGTGACCTGAACCGAAATCAAAAATAGGATGCTTAACTGTAGCTGTCATTTCTTTAACTCCCCACATGGAAAACTTCCCAGGTCATCTCGCTCTCCCTAGATTGCTATCCATAACCAAGAAGCTGTACCTGTTATTCCACTCCATAGAGAGCTACTTCCACAGACCCTTATTCTATTCATTTAAGTGTATGCAGAAACTCTTACATGTATCAGCTCTCCCCAGGCATATGAAGACTTCAAATGCATGTTACTTTTTTGTCAAAAATTTTGGGTTACTTGAATAATTTTGTGTGTACAGAAACTTGGTGTGTTCATTAAGAAGTTAATTTCGTTGAAGGGCCATCTTCCTGTTTCTCCACTATTAGCAATGCAAAGTACTGCCAAAAGAGTGAAATGACAGATTTCCTTTAAATAGGGCTAGCTCAGATTCTAAAGCAGGTATCTTCTGGGAATGGGAGCGGTAATTGGAAGATGAGCTCTTCTTCCATTTGCAATTGTCTTCCTTCTGACGTTCCTGTGTCTTTTAATTATTTTTTAACTATTAATTATAAACTAGGCTATTGCTTTGAGATGAATACTTTTGTTTTGCTAAGGAAGTTCTTGACAGTAGTGATGTTGAGTTACGTCAAATTGCTTTCTGACATCCATCAAGAAGACAACCAGCATTCTTCCACTACCATCTTTGATCAACTGGTAGGTTAAAAGATATTTCCTGAGACTAAGCCATTTTTGCTTTCTTGGAAAATACTTGTTTTAGCTGTGTTCTTTTAATGTAATGCTTGAATATTCTCATATACTGCTAGGGCTCATCTGACACAGCAATGTTTCTCACAGTGTTCTAGGAAATAATCCATGCTCCATTAGCAAAATTGTTGTAATCAAATGAACTTCAGAAATTCTTCCTAGGGCAGGTACGCAAAGCTTTGCCCCATGGTAAAGCTTTAGAGAAGTACAAAATTTAAATACCTGTTTTCATTTTTGGAAGGATCAAACTAACTTATTTGTATAAGGGAAATACATTCCATAAAAAAATTGAAAAGGTATTTTTTCCCTTTTTTGTAAGCTCTGTAAGACTTTGTATATCAGATGAATTTTATGGTTTCATAAATGTTTGAAAGAAATCTTTAGTCAAACCATTTGTATGCAGTGTTTTGTGTGTGTGTGTGTGTGTGTGTGTGCGCGCGCGCACGCGCGCGTGCATGCACATGAGTGCATATGTAATTCATTCCTGGAAAACTTTAAAATTAAGGTTTTTAATTTCCCTGACAACAGCTATGGGAAGCTTTGTTTTCATAGAAACATACTCGTTCAAGGTATTCATACAGAGCTGTATAGAATTATCTATATAATATAGAATTCTTTTATAACTTTTAACATATTTTTACCCATACCTCTACAACTTTTCCCTAATACATTTCAGTTCTTTTGATTTAACTTACATCTCTACATGTACTGCCTATCAAACATCTTCAGCATATGATCTTACTACTTAACACATAAAGAAAATAGATGCTAATACACAGAAATGTCCTCCACTTTTGTCTCTGCTGAGTACTTTCTATCAGTATTTAAATATTTCAGATCTCTTTATCTTGAAAATAAAGCCCAGGTGGTTCTAAAATGTGTCCACAAATTTTTTTGATCCTCCTCTCTTCAGAGTAGCAGTTAATTCCCTTCCCTTTGAGTGTGTGCTAGACTTCACAACTTGCTTCTAATAAATAGAATTTAGCAGAAGTGATGGTATATCACTTCTAAGAAAAGGTTATACAATGATTGCATCTTCCATTTTGAATGCACACTCCCTCTTACATGCTGTCTTGCATGCGCCCTTTCTATTTTCCTTGGATCACTTGCTCAGGGGAGCCATGTTATGAACAGTTCCATGGCAATGTCCATGTGGTGAGGAACTAAAGTCTCCTTCCTAAAGTTACATGAATGAGTGTGGAAGCCGAATGCCCAGTCCCAGTCACGTCTTTTAGAGACTGCAGCCCAGACAGACAGCTTGATTACAACCTTATGAGGTACCAACTCGGCTCAATAGCTCCAAAAGTCTTGAAGCTCCTAAGTGTGTTGTTTTAAATTGTGTTTGGGATAGTTTGTTATGCAGCAATGGATAACTAATATACCTTCTTTCAACACCCCACCCCCATCTCTCTATCAATACTAATCTTTATCTCTATCCCCTTTCACAGGAAAAAAAGTTGGAAGATAATTTTAATTGGCTTAAGGACATTTATGATCTCACATAACGTACAGTATTCTGGATTTACATATCAAGAGCCGGTCCAGGTCTGGCTAACTTAATGGCTCAGTGATGTTATTATTATTCCCTGAGCATTTCTCTTTTCTTTCCTGTCATCTTCCGTGTATTTGGTCTTAGGCTGACTCCCTTCAGAAGTGAGTCCAATATTGTTGCTAAAGTTCCAGACATCACAGTTATCACAGTTCCTGTGATGATCTCACTGGCAAAATGATCCTATTTAATTTCTCCTTTTTAAAATGAGGGAAACCATCCCAGAATCCTGCTGGCAGATAACCTCACATCTCATTGGTCAAATTTTTATCATGTGATCATGCCTAAACCAATCCCTAGCCAAAGAGAACAGGTCTATAGGACTATCATTCTTAGCTGTACAGCCTCTCTCCAAGGTATGTAACCTTCAGTGATTTAAAATGTTAACTGATATTCATACCTGCATTATACTGGTATCTATGTAAATATAAGCTGCAGGTATTTATTATCTTCCTTAAAGCTCTGTTTTCCCTTTATTTTTTTAATACCATTTAGGTGACTCCCCAATTTTTTTAATAATTCTCCAGAATTCATCCTTATTTCTTTCACATTGTCTTGATACATAATTCTTATTAGAGCTGGGCAATATTATCTCATATCACTGGGAGGATGACTACAAAATGATCTGGAAATAGTATTAATTAGAACAAGTTTGCAAATTGTATTATAAGAATTAGTATACTGACTTTAGTCAGTTTGAAATTTTGTAAAATTAATGCATTTAAAATGAGAAATGCTCCCAAAATGGTATTTTTATTCTGAAAGCATCAAGCTGGAGACAGCTAGAAGTTAATTTTGATAATGAAATTATAAACCCTTGTCATGGGAAGTAGTATTTAATCAGCCAACCAGAGTCCCTTTTAGCTTCTGTGTCATGGATAAAATGGCTACAACATATTGTGACAGAGAAATGGATTTGCTTGAAGATGCACACGTTGATAGGTAAGGTTGATAGGTAAGGTCAAACAGAAAGTACCTGATGAAATTGACTACTATACCATCTAATGAGAAATATCATTTTAGTTTTAGATCTGACATTCTTGACAATATAATTAATTTGAGAGATTGTGGAAGAAAAAATATATATAATCTGTCATAAGAGTCATGTAGTGTTCAAAACTTAAGCCTTAAATTTAGCATTATTGGAATATAGTTAGAATTGGCCTATGTAGTCAGATTGTTAGGCATTTTTGAAATCTGAAAATCCCAAGCCTCTCTTTATTCTCTGCACTAAATTTCCAGATGCACTAAGTGATGTACTTTGACTATACCTAATAAAGTCTTTAGTGCTAGTATTGAGTATAAGAATGGCGGCCATGAAGGAGAAGGTAAAATTTAAATGTCTAGGTAGTGGAGTCATAGCAGGTGAGCCCTAATAGAACCATATGCTTTGATTTGTAATAGGGTTTGTGTAAACATTTTTGACACACCAGCTGACATTATTTGTTCTTTACAAAGTGTTCTCTGGTACTATTTTTGTGTTAGTTTTTATTTTCATCCAGTGATATAATTAATACATTGTCACCATTTTCCTATTAACGACAGAACAAATACTTGCCATCTTATGTTGTTTGAGTATTTAATGATAATGGATCTGATAAATTCACCTTATAAAAAATGAAATTGTTCAGCCTTTACCATCCCTTTTATTATTTTAATAAGATGGTAATCCCCACTCCATGTCTACTTTCATATGTTTTTAAATTTCCACATTCATCTCTAAATTCCTGAATAATGTGATAACACTGAAAATTTATAATGAAATAATAGAAAAGTGACTTGGACTATTGATAAGTCTTCTAAATATTCAAATTATAGAAGAAATAAAATTTGTGATTACAAATTACCTGGAAAATAATGATGATGAAAGCATTTAAACAAAGTGAACTAAGTTGTTCTTCATAGCAAATTCAAAGTTTGAAATGCTCAATCATAAATAGGTGACATAGAGGAACAATCTAAAGATTCAATTCAAGAAGCTAGAAAAGAAAAAAAATTAAATTAAATTAAGGTGGGAGGTAGGTGTAAAGATATAAGCAGAAATTAAGAAACAGAAAAATCAGTATTCTGATAAATCCACAATCCAGTTCTTTGAAAGGATTCATAACACAGATAAATTCTAGGCAAGATTACAAAGTACAAAGAGAGAGAGGAAAGAAAAGAAAAAGCCACACTTAGGAACTGAAAAGAAAAAAAATAGATATATTAGTGTTTGTAACTTTGTGTTCTTTAACCTGAAAATCTAGAGGAAACAGATATAAATTTACTGAAGAAAAGTTAGAAATCCCAGCTGACTGATATGTAGAGTAGAAATTGGGAAGTTGTTAATGAATAGTATCCAAAAAGCAGTTGGGCCATAATTACAAGAAAATTCAATGAAAGCTTCAAGGTGTCAATAATTCCTTTGCTATGTAGAGGTTTTTGGAACCCAGCATATGAAAGAAGCCTTCCCAATTAACTTTATAAAGTTAGCAAAATCCCAATAGTCAAATCTGAGAAACAGCATGCATAATCAATGATCTAAAAAACAGATTTGAAAATCTCTGTACCTTATTTTCAATTTTGCTGTGAACCTAAAACTGCCCTGAAAAAATAAAGTTTTAATAATAACAATAATAATAGATTTTAAGAAATCTAATTTAAGACTATAAGATAAGTTAAATTCATTATCACTAACTAGGACTTATTCTAGGAAGTCAAGAATGAGTCAGTCATTGGAAATGTATGGCATAAATTACCATTTTAATATTTTAACAGATAAAAAAATTACCTTAATAGACAGCAAAATACACATATACACACACATGCACACATGCATGTACACACACACACACACACACACACACACACTTCCTGAGAAAACTTATAACATTAAACTAGAGATATTTTACTAAATAATGAAAGAGAAGTAGGTCAGTGGTCATTGTTACTCAGCCTCTTCATTCCTTTTTGGCTAAGTGCTGACCGTTTTCCACCTGTCTGAGGAAGACTATGGTGGATGATAGGTATGTTTTAATGGACTGACTCATTAGGTTGGTCCACACCCTGTCTTCATGAATTTTTTTAAAATCGTAAATGCAAACACACACACACACACACACACACACACACACACCCTCAAAACACAGATTTGTAAACTTTGGAAGATATGAAGTTTTTCAAATTTTTGTAGAGAAAACCAATAAAAAGAAGTCAAAGAAATCAGCTTCATTGAAAAGATGCATATTCTCCTGGCTCACAGATCATTTTCACTGAGGGCTGTTTGCTTTTGAGGCTGCAGATGTGTAAAATGTCAGTCAGCTTGATTCTGAGAGGTGGGCAATCTAGAAGTAAACACAGGATGTTGTCAGAAGAGAGAACTACCTCCTTTTCACAGTTACTGAAATACATATACAAAAATACAAAATTGTTTAAACTGTGTAACCAAACACACAACACTCTGAGCAGGTATAGGCACCGTGCAAGACAGAACAGCCTAGCAAACCAGGGGCCCCATGGGAACATGTTCTCTGCTGTATTTCATAGGAATTAAACTGACATCCTTAAAACTTTTAAATGTTTTGTAAATCACTACTGAAATGTTTATTTTTTTTGTTTGTTTATTCCTTTGGCTTCAAATCAGAAGCAAAATGGCATTTGTGTTACTAATAACTAAAGGAAAAGATTGGATGTGTATTTCAATATATGTTACAAATGGCCTGAACAATTTAAATAGATATTGACTATCTATATTTGCTGATGCTAGACATAATGAAAACCAAACAATGCATCCATCTATGAAAGTGGTTTTCTAGCCATCTTTTGAAGAGCCCTAAGATGCTGTTAAGTCAACCGGAGAAACTCTCCCCCTTGCTCCATATAAAGAGAGCAAATGGAGAGAGATAGTCTTATCTCTGACTTCTTAGGTTTTATGTGTGTGTGTGTGTGTGTGTGTGTGTGTGTGTGTGTGTGTGTGTATTTAATGTTCTGCATAAATTTTCATTCGCTGGAGAAAAGGGAAATTATATTGATGAAGAAAAATAAACTAGGGGGTGCCTGGGTGGCTCAGTTGGTTGAGGGTCCGACTTCAGTTCAGGTCATGATTGCATGGTCTGTAAGTTTGAGCCCCACGTTGGGCTCTGTGCTGGTCTGTAAGTTTGAGCCCCACGTTGGGCTCTGTGCTGACAGCTCAGAGCCTAGAGCCTGCTTCAGATTCTGTGTCTCCTTCTCTCTCTGCCTCTCCTCCACTTGTGCTCTGTGTCTCTCACTCTTTCAAAAATGAATAAACATTAAAAAAATTTAAAAAATATTTCTTATAGAGATTGAAAAAAATCAATATTGTTGAACCAAGTTATATATTTAAAGTAATAGACATCTTGTTAAACATGCCAATAGCTTGAAAGCTGTCCCATCTTTTTACTGATAAATATCTCTAAAAAATGTAAAAAAATGAATTCTTGTGAAGGTAGTTGATGAGATGCTTTTCATTTTATTTTTCTATGATAAAGTCTCTGAGGTTTGTCAACTTCTCATGGATGATGATGTAATTAGACATGTTTTATTATAATGAAGACTGACATGAAAAACATTAAATCAATTGGACAATATAGCATCTTATGTTTTCCATATTTACCTTGCCTATTCCATTCCTTCATGAGAGTGTATTGGATAGTACAGAATCAGATGCATGAGTCCAAAAAGGCTTTCAGAAAAATGACAGCCATATATTCATGCTTTTATAAACTTCAGAACTGACCCATGTGCTTTAGTTGTGGCTGTAGCCTCAGTGGTATGCTGGTGGGAGCAAAAAAATATCAGGTGAACAGAACAGGCAGTTCATTTGAGTTCACATGACAACGTGACTACTTTCAGTTTTCTAGGATGCGCTGTCTGTATCTCAGTTGGTAATTCTGGGACCTAGGGGAGGATTTTGGAGTTCTATTATAATCTCCTATGTCATTTGTATTTCTAGCTCAGATCTCACCTGGAGATGTAGCCTTGTTTTTCTAATTGCCTATTTAACTTGGTTGTCTCAGTAGAACTTGTAATCTCATCCTTTAAATTCCTGCTGGTCTACCTTTTCTCATCCCATTTAATTATGTCACCATCTTTACAATCACTCAAGACATAGAACTGTCATCCTGAACATTTTTGTTTCTCCCCTGGATTAAACTCATCATCATGTCTTAAACTCATCATCATGTCTTATTGACAATAAAGCTCCCTTGTGACCAGCATCTCTCTGCTTCATCTGACTCCTGTCTTCAACTTAAATGCTGCAACTATACTCTACTTCTTCTAGTTCTTCAAGCACATTGTGCTGTTTCCTACTTGAGGCCTTTGTTCATGCTATTCCTTCTTCCTGGAATGCTTTCCCCACCAACTTCACTTGGCTCACGCTTAAATATCCTAAATTACTTTCATCCTGTTAGTGCACACCATTCTTTCCCTTCAAAACAGATATCACAATTTGTAATTACAAAAGGCTTTTTCTCTTCATTTGGTCAATGTTGTCTTTCCTCTGTATATGTAAACTCTGTGGGGGCTGGAATCATGTCTGTTTTATTCTATCGAATTTCTAGTGTCTGTCACATTTCTCTGAGACCAGTAGATACATAACTAAATATTCGTTAAATACAAGATTGGCTTTTAACATTGATATATTACTAAAACCGAGAGAAATGTGGAAGCATACTTTCCACTGGATCCTTTGGAGACTGATTGGTACACATGAAATTATTACTTACTTATGAGAAAGGAAAAAGTTGTCCACAGGTTGTTCTGCTTCATATCTGTAACTTTCACATTGTCTTTCAGACAGATACTCAACAGATATTTGAATGAATGAATATATACGTAATAACAGTTAAGGCAAAAAGTTTGTAAAAACCTTCATCTAATAAATCCTATACAGTATCCTAAAATACAGCTGGAAATAAAATGCTTGTTTTCCAAGACATATCTGATTTTCTTCATCTGTCTATTCAAAATTAACATTATCTATTTATAGCTTTCAAATTTAATTTTTTCCCAGAAAGAACTTTGAAAGTCATATTATTAGTGAAAGAAATGATTGTGCAAAGACTTCTTTAATTTTACTTTATATGTACCCTAAATAAATGTTCATGGTGAGAACAGTTAAAAATAGTAATAAAAATAAAGAGGAAGTTAAGGATCGCTATTAAACATTCCACCCAAGACACCAATGTTTTCTTTCTTTCATATACTATTTCTTATAAAATAAATGTCTAAAATATTAACAAATAATGCTTACTTAGAATTTCGTCTTTGCTGGGCACTGTTCTAATTTCTTTACAGATATTAACTAATTCAAACCTTGTAATGACTCTGACTATCAGAGTCCCCCATTTCACATGTGAAAACACTGAGGCCTAGATTTGTTGAAGGTCACATTATCAGTAGAACATAAATTGGGATTGTTTTCTAAATGTGTGCTTCCACAATATTATTTATTATACCATTTATATTCTTATTATAATGTAATATATTATTTTTAATACTATTTATTGAGGAAAGTATCACTGTGTGGATGTTTAAATTTTTCAAATTCTTAATTGCTATAAACAATGATAAAATAAATATTTTCATACATCTTTACCAGCACAATGTCTTTCCTTCTAGCAATAAAGGTCTTTTGAGCTCAAGTTAACCAATGAAAAGTGGAAACAAACAATGCTGACTCTCAGTAACAAATGAGAGAGCAAACAAAGCTTGCCTAAGGGAGTGTATAGAGATTACAGTTTATGGTAATCACAGACGTGTCTTTCCCCCTCCTGTTCAGTCGAAGAACTCTTGCTATTTTATATTTTCAGACGTGCTTCTTTGTTGATTTAAACTCTAAGTAGTCTGACTATTCAAATTCCAAACATTTCCAAATATCTCACTCTTTGGAGTTTAGATGAGCATTTTTACCTTTTTTAATTAAAAATATTTTTAATAGACTTTATTTTTCAGAGAAGTTTTCAGTTCACAGTAAAATGGAGCCAGGGTACAGATATTTCCCACTTACCCTCTGCCACCACACATGCAGGGCTTCCCCCATTATCAGCCATCAGAGTAGTGGTACGTTTGTTATAATTGGTGACCCTCCACTGACACATCATTATCACCTGAAGTCCATAGTTTGCATTAGTTTTCACTCTTGGTGTTGTACATTCTGTTGGCTTGTACAAATGTATAATGACATGTATTTATCATTATAGTATCATTCAGAGTATTTTCACTGTGGGAACAATCCTCGATATTTTACTTATCCCCCAACTCCAACCACTGGCAACCACTGATCTTTTATAGTCTAATAGTTTTGCCTATTTCAGAATGTCGTATAATTGAAATGATACAGTATGTAGACTTTTCAGATTTGTTTCTTTCACCTAGTATGTAGAAATGTACAATTAAATATATGCTTAAGTATGCAATTCAAGACATTTAAGGTTCTTATATGTCTTTTCATGGCTTGATAGCTCATTTCCTTTTAGTGCAATAATATTCCATTATCTGGGTATTCCACAGTTTATTTATCCATCCATCTACTGAAGGATATCTTCCTAGTTGCTTTCAAGTTTTGGCAATCATGAATAAAACTGCTATAGATATCCATGTGCAGGTTTCTGTGTAGACAAAAGTGTTCAACTCATTTGGGTAAATACCAAGGAGGACACTTGCTGGATCATATGGTAGAGTATATTTAGTTTCATAAGAAACTTCCAAACTGCATTTCAAAGTGTGGCTGTAACATTTTACATTCCCCCTAGCAAGAATGAGAGTTCCTGTTGCTCTACATCTTTGCCAGCATTTGGTGTTGTCCATGTTCTGCATTTTGGTCATTCCAGTAACTGTCTAATGGTGTCTCATATTTTATTTGATTTTACATTCCCTGATGACATAGGAGGTAGAACATCTTTTCATTTGCTTATTTGCCATCTGTATATCTTCTCTGGTGAAGTGTCTATTTAAAATCTAGTATACGCATCCTTTAACACTGAAGTATTAAAATTGTTGGGGAATGCTATATGAATCTTTTTAAGATCCTTTCCCTCTGCTTTTAAAATTGAGATAAATTTACCTGCAATAAAATGTTAAGCGTAAAATTCAAAGAGATTTGATCAGTGTATATACCCATGCAACCAACCACCACCAGTTCCTTCAACTCTAAAATGGGGACATTAATAGTATCTATGTCAAAATATAGAATATCCTATTATCCCAGGATGTTCTCTTGTTTTTCTTTGCAGCCACTTCCCCCCTCCCCCCTCCCTTTCCCCAGGCCCTCCTAATTTGCTAGAGGAGATCAGTATTTTCATTTTTGTCACCATAGCTTTTATTTGCCTGACCCAAACTTCATATAAATTGAATCATATAAGATGTATGACTCTGGCTTCTTCACTCAACATGTTTTTGAGCTTCACCTGGGTTGTATATATATATTCAGTAGTAAAGTCCTTTTTATTGTTGAATGCTATTCCTTTGTATGACTATACCAAAATTTATCCATCTACTCATATGTTGATAGACTTTTTGGATCTTATGATCTAAGGCATTGATATATATTACAAACTTTCCCTACAGTAAGGTTGTCTCAATTGCACTCCCCCTATCCCAACCTCCCCCTCCCCTGCAGCAGTGTAAAAGATGTTTCTACCACAGCTTATCTGGAGTGTTAGGCTCCACACTGAACATGGCGCTTGAACTCATGACCCTGAGATCAGGAGTTGCATACTCTACCTACTGAGCCAGCCAGGCACCCTAACAGAATCACTTTTAAAGCCTATTCTAGATGGATAATCACCAAATGGCATCTCATTTTAAATTACTTTTTTAAACACTGAGCTTAATTTTTTTTAAAGGCTTACTGGCCAAGTGATTTTCTTGTTTTGTCAATCAGTCATATATTCATCTATTTTCTATTGGCATGTTTATTTGGAGATATGTACATACATTTAGGCTTTGGAACCTCTTGGGTCTTCTTTAAGGACTTTTCCATGACCACCACCAAACTTCCCCCTAGCTATCCTTCAATACTTAAACACTTATTATCTCTAAAAGGAGGTATTATTGTTATACCCATTTTAATGATTCAAAAACTTTAAGCATAGAGAATTTAAGTGCTTTGCAAAAGGTCACAATCAAGGAAGCATGAGAAAGATTAATGCTAAACCCGTGCTTTTATTTGTTATGCATTATGCTATTTTTTTTTTGTTGTTCATGCAGGTTTATACAATGAGAATAATAACAACTACCTCCATGGATTGTTTCAAGGGTTTAAACAAATTTATACCTATAATAATAATAATAATAAACATTAGGTGCCAGTGTTTTATGTACCTTGTGTATATTAACCCACATAATCTTCACAACAATCCCATGAGATAAGAACCATAATCTCTCATCCAAATTATAGGTGAGAAAGCTGATGCATAGAGAAGTTATCTACCTAGCTAACATTATACGATTAGACAGAACTGAAATTTGATCCTAGATAGCATAGTTTTCAAATCTGTTCTCTTTAATACTATGCCAGCAACTGAGAATTACTCCTGAAAAATAGTATGCCCGAAATGAATATTAACCAACATCACTATTAATGGAAATTTATTGGGTCACAGTTATGGAAATAAAGCCTTTTCCCCTCCCCGCAGGAGTTCCAGTCTCTAGAGGTTGCCTCCCCCTCTTTACCCATATTGTTCCAACAGTGAAAATTAGGGACTGACACTTGACAGAAGGCTTTCAAAGAGACAGATCTGTGCTTCTTGAATTTTAAACTTTGAGGCCCTTAGCATGTGTTAGTCAGGCTTGATGCAGTAAAGCTGTACAGCAAACAACTTCAAAATTTCAGATGCTCAAAATAGCAAATATTTATGTTCCTCGTTTACAGATCATGGACCAGCTGTCACTCTGCTGGACTCAGCTGGGCTATTTTGGTCTGTAGAAAGCTGGTCAGATTCAAATCTGCTCCATGTGTCTTTATCATTCTGGAACCACTAGGACTCAAGCCCCAGGGCCTGGGTGTGATCTTCGTTTGGCAATCACAGGAAAGCAGGTGAGTAAGGCAAACTGTGCAAGCACATTTAAGCTATTGCATAATGTCTGCTAATATCCCATTTAATGTTGTTGGAAGATGAATAAGGGAAAGAAATGGCAGAATAAGATTTGAGTGGAATCTTGGGATCTTATCCAAATACTTTCACAGAATTAGCTCTTTATTTTACTGAAGTAGTATTAATCCTTTGTCACATTTATGCGAACATTTTCTGTAATATTTTTTTATTAGCTTTTAAACAACATTTATGACAGTTGACTTTGACTTTTTAAAAAATCCTTTCTCTGAGATCATGTATCCTGATATCAAATTTGGAATATTTGTTGTTCTTTGCAAACAGCTGAATCTAAAAAGTTAAACTGATATGCATTTTTTTTGATAAATGTTTATTTATTTTGAGAGAGAGAGAGAGAGAGAAAGAGCATGCATGCATGAGCTGGAGTGGGGCAGAGAGAGAGAGAGGAGAGAGAGAATCCCAATGAGGCTCTGTGTGATCAGCACTGGGCCTGAGATGGGGCTTGATCTCAGGAACCGTGAGATTGTGACCTGAGCTGAAATTAAGAATCGGATGCTTAACCAACTGAGCCACCCAAGTGCCCCTAAACTGATAAGCATTTTTAATTAGTATTAGACACATAGCAGATATACAACAGACCCTTGTTGAATTAGGTTTACAGTAGAATGCTAATTAAAAGCGTATTACATTTACTCATTTTGGACTCCAGTGAAAGGGGAAGGACGAGAATATTTGTGCACTTATTAAGTTATTGCATACCTTATTATCTTATTTCATCCTAGGAATAATCCTGTAAGGTAGATAAAATTGCTTATGTTTTATATCAGGTAACTCATCTTTGGCTTAGACAGGGCAAGAAACCTTTACAGGACTGTGTTATGTGGTGACAACGACTCTCATCTAGACCTAGCTTTAGTTAGTCTTTTTCTGAGCCCTCTTCTTGACTAGGCCTTGACTTTGTCCATTCTCTTTGCCAGACCTGCATAACTCAGTTGTAGCAAGAATCTTGCTAAGAATCAGTTTAGTGAGAATTCCCCATCCTTGATATCATATCATCCTGGCCTCCCTTTAGCAAGAATTCTGTTGGGTCAGTTTGGCTAGAATGCCCTTGCCCTTGATGGCTCTTTTTAGTAATCTTCTATCCACTGACTCCCTCATTCTGTTCATTGGCTATAAATCCCCGGCTGCCTTTGCATTATTTAGACTTGTGCCCTATCTTCCTTCCTTTATTTCAATGTCCCGCGTAAAGTCTCCCTTACTATTTTAAAAAGTGTCAGAATAACACTGACAGTGGTTTAACAGTGGTTGTCATCAATATGAGCACCAAAATTGCCCAGTGTGATATCACATTCACAGAAGAGATGAGAGGAAGCCTGAATAAAAGACCATAATATTCATGTATAATGCGCTACCTTTAGAGTTTACCAGTTTATGCAAAAGTATGTATTAAAGAGCCTTTAAAACAGAGTGCTTCAGTCTTCTTTATACCTCTTATCTTTGGGAAGTTTTGTTTCAAAGCTATTCAGGTGTCAGCCTGTGTAATTGCTGTGACCTCTGTTACCACGTGGTGACCATCTGCTCATCTCCACGTGCTGGCGAGCACTGGTTCTTCTGCTGCTAATCACCCTTCTTTCTTTTGAGTGTGTTGACCTCTCTTAAGCCACCACCAAGACCAATATTCTGTCCTCAGAGGATGGTTGCATTAGCCCTTATCTCTACTCCAGGCAGCCTCAATTCCCACAAGACAGCTGTGATCAGGTTGCAATCTTTCATGAGAGTTTAATGAAGAATTCAAAGTAGGCATAGCTATGATAACATAAAAAATAATATACGTCTGCTATTCGATCTTCTTTAAGTCCCAAAATGCATGACGGTACTTTTGTGGCACAATATTCTTCCCTTCCTCATCATAGAGCTTGTTCCCCAAATGCCAACTTGCTTTCATGTCATCTACGATAATTTACCTCAATCAGAAATGGTGACTTAGAGCATGTTTTGTTTCTGTGAATACAGGGCAACAAGATGGACAGATCAGAACAATGCAGCCTCAAAACAATTCTCAAAATTTGCATTAGTTATCACTTTATGCCACAGTAGGACATTGCTGGTTTGCTTCTATTCTTCCAGGTCCAGCTCTTTTGTTTTAATCCTTTTGGCAAGAAAGAGCAGTCCCTTCTCACTATTTTTCTGTGAGGAACCAGTTATACCAGGCCATGTAAGAGCATACGTGCATAAATGTGGAAGACATTCACACATATGCACGAGCATGGCAGGTACACACGTAGCCCCCTCGTTTACCGAACCTCAATTCCTTTACTGAATCTCCCTGCATGGTGCAGCTTTACCTGTAGTTTATAAAGAAGCACTTCTCTAAAAGGAAAATAGTCTGTAGAGTTGCAACTCTGCATAAAACATCCACAACCATTTACATTATTGCCCTGAGCAATTGTGCTTCTTCTCGACAGCATTCAGACATCTTTTCTGATGCTAATCTCTTTCTTACATTTGCATAACTGAAAGGCCCAGCAGGAATATGTTTTTCTGAAAACTGAGTGCCCCACAGTTGTTTAAAAGCTATGAAATAGCTACAAAACATTTTCCCCTACTGTCTCTTTCTAGGTTTCAAATATATTTTTTAAACTTTTGATTATGAATTAATTTTAGTACTAAAGGTTTCCTTTATCCCTGGCACCACATCTTTTCATGTCATCATCCTACATAACCATAGTACTTCTCAGAACCAGAAAATTAGCCATGGTATAGTATTGTTAATTAACAGACTTTATGTGAACCTCACCAATCTTTCCACTAAAGTCCTTTGGCTGTTTTAGGATTCTCCACTACCAATTTTCATCCAGAGTTCCGGCTCACTAACCACCTATCTTAACTCCCTTTAAAAATCTCAAGAAGAATGAAGCTAAGACAAAGCTGAAAGGGGAACTAAGCCCTAGGGTGGTAACTCTACATCTGCTTTCCCAATGGAAAAGTCATCCATCATCTAGGAGGGGTTGGTGAGAGCACCAGGAGGTGGGAGAGGAAGTCTGTCCTCTGTCCTCATGCAGAAACTGGAAGGGAAAGTGGAGAGCATTTCGTTGATTAACTTCTCCAGACACTGAAATAAGGAATTGTGTAAATTATTAAGAATATTCCCAGGAAATACTGACAGAGAAGTAGGGAAGTGGTACTGGGCATGTCAAGTAGAGGAATCCAATCAAGGCTGCCATTTTGAGCAAAATCCCCTCAACTTGATTGAGTGAGGGAACACCAAGAATAGAGTGCATCACATCTCAGATTTTTCTGATTGGTGGCCAGGAAGCTGGAGTATTTGTACCTTTTACCCTGACCAGTCATTCATTCATAGCTCTGTCTGGGGGATTATACATCCCCTGGTTTAGCTCTCTTGGATTGTAGGGCAAGCAGTTCTAGTAACCTGAACCTACTTACAAAGAGTCTCAGGTGCTGGCTGTTCAGAGTAAAGCACACAGGGTCCAGTATGAACAAAAATGGTGCAAGAGACTGTGGAGGGAGTGCATCTTTTATAATCTAATGTGAAGGGACTTAAGTCAGGTGTAAAATGCATAAGTGTTGGGGCTGTTTGGAGGGCAAAAAGGAGATCCTATTTGAAAAAACATTATGGCAGAAATGGTTTTATTATGGTGAAGGTGTCAGGGAAATAGAATAAAAAATACAAAATCTTCCCCCACCCCAGAAAATCTCTCCATAAAGGGAATAGAGACAGAAACAGTTTTATTATTGAGTGAGCATTAAACCAGAATGTGATACATTTCAAAGACAGAAAGAAATCTCACTTCCTTAAATAGCCAAGCAGATAGAACCTATTACATAAATGCTCTCAAGGTAAACAATAAGTCAAGTAAGAGAGCTTGAGAGTACTGCTGAGCACACATAATTTACCCTAACTACTTGGTAATTGGAGTGACCGTATATATTAATTAACTGACTTTATCCAGAGGAAAAAATGAATAGACAAACTCAAACTCTTAATGACAGGAGGTAGTTTTACAACTTGGAACAGAGGAACCTACTGAAGTTAGGTTAATACCTTCCCACATAAACTGGGAGACAGGAGACAGGGGCACTATCCCTCTAGATATTTATATTTCAAAGAGATGGCTCTTAGGTCCGCGAGAGAGACATTCCTGGGTCCTACAGCTGACACAAGGCCTATCTAGGATGTGAGAGGATTTATATAAATTTCAAGGAGAAAAAGTACTTACAAGTTTTCTAAAGTAAATGCTCTAAGACAAAGAACAAAGAAGACTCTTCCCTTATTTTCAACAGAGAGAATTAAGTCTCTTAATTTTTGTCTTTATCAAAGTTATGAGACTTAATGGCCCCAGGCTCCTAGTTTATGTATTTTTTTAGTCCATTAATATATATATATACACATTATATATTTTCTTTTTAAAAATCAGTAATTAATTTATGATGCCTTTAGTGATTACTATATTTTTAAATATACATTTTCAACATATAACTCATAAAGTCAATTATGTAGTCAATTATGTAGTTCTACAGACTCAATTACTTGGAAGTTATTAACAACAACAACAACAACAACAAAAAGAATCTAAAGATAAGAGTCCAGAGTTAAGGGAGGTGCTCTGAACTCTCATGGGATGGGAAGAACGTACGGCTCTATATATTTTTAAGGTACTATGAATTTTGCAAGGAAAATATATACGAAAGACATAAAGAATGTTTGCAAGAGAAGTGGAAAAGTTCATTTCCCTGACATACTGAAAACCAGATATATTATAGAGATAAAAAAATGGAATTTAGCAAGCAATCAGGTATGGGCACATATGCAACTGAAGTCCAAATTCTAGCAGCTTTTAAACATTTAAGGTTTACACACTGAGATACCAT